>WOXC01005665.1:0-600000 GCA_011680675.1 Gymnobelideus leadbeateri | reverse complement strand
TATTATAAATGATTTAACTTCAGTTCTCTCATTTTACAAATGAGGATGGAAACTGTTAAGTGGCTTACTTGTACTGAGCCATACATGTAACAAGTAGCAAAGAGAAGGAAGGCAAACTTAGGTCATTTGGCCTTTTTACAACATAATGCAGTTTTAAAACTGAACCCACACATTAAAATCATCTCTGAAATTTAGGTTCACTGACAGGAGTATTACATATATGTTGTGGTTTTAGCCATTGTTCTTCCTATTGCAGGGATAAAAGAGACCGGGGCCAATTCCTATAATAGGAAACAAACCATACCTCTTTTTTTCCCCTACATGGTACTTAAAGGAATTCAAGGGCATTCATGAAGTTCATGGGAGTATACAAAAACAAAAAGGAAATAGCGCCTGTCCTCAGGGAACTTTTTTTCTATTGATGTGAAAACAGGTGAAACACAAAAGAAGTAAACAGGAAATACAGTCAATAAAAACTAATTTGAGGAAAGGGCCCCAGCAACTTGGCAGAACATAATAGGCTTACTTGAGCTAGAAGTTCTATTAGTCAGAGGTGAGGCAGACACATATTCCTGGCATGAGGGACAATTTGTGTAAAGGCAAGGAGAAGGGAGCCAAGGAATAGCATGGAAGTCCATTTACTGGAATTTTGAGTGCTTGAAAGACTGGAGTCAGATTATAAAGGGCTTTAAAAACCAGAAAGTGTAGTTTTATGTTTTATTCTAGAAACAATAGGGGGCCAGTGGAGGTTCTTGGGCCAAGAAGTTACTTGGTCGGACATACACAGTGGTCAGCAGAAGAGCTGTTAGAGACTTGCCTTGTTGGATTTGGCGTTAAATATTATTGAAGTAAGTCATAAGATGCCTACCAATTTGTCTGCCTGATCTGCCTTTGTTTTGTGTTTTTTGTCCAGATTTGTTATGAATATTTGTTTTCATATCTAATAAGGAAATTTTCTTATCCAACTGGTTCTAACAGGTCTTCTCCCCATTTCACATTCTTTACCTGTGGTTATACACACACATCAGCTCAATAGCCTTTAGAAATTCCCTCTAGATAAGATAATGAGACTTCATTTCAGCCGACCTAGTAGTCTAATTATCCTGTTTAAGAAGGAAATGAAACCTTTCCATTAAGGCCAGGTTGGGGTGAGATAGGAGTGAGAATGAATGGTATCTACTGAAAGAAGCTGCTAGAGGAAGTGATGGGGGTGCTGGGTATGAATGTCCAAGTCAGAGCTAAATTGCTGGTGGTTACAGGAGTGGAACGCATTTTATAAAAGCAATAACTTCAGGAAATGTAGTCAGACTTTGATGTCTGCACTTCTGCCTGTTAAAAGGCACTTGACCTCAGTCTCGGTGTCTCATAATGTACCCAGAGCATGTGCCTAAAGTACATAACTTGGCGTGTCTTGCTCATTTGGTATGCACACGCAAATTGCTATGGAAGGGGGAGATGATGTATTTATTTGAGAGTCGGAGAGAATAATATATTTAGCAAGTGACCTGACAAGAGTTGATTGCTCTGTTAGGGCCAATTTATTTGCAGGTTTCATTTACAGTAGTATTACACCACCAACCAGAGCCATGATTTTTAAAGTAACTAGACATCATTCCTTCTATCTCTACCACCTCCCACCATTCATTGTTTGGAAAATAAATAATTCAAAGAGGAAACTAAAATTTGGCTTTGGCCTAAATGGAATTTATTAGTGGGAGTGCAATGCTACAAAAGAGACTTCTATGCACAAGGTATTCTGTCCTACCAAGGCCTCAGCTGTGGTCATCTTTTTTGATTGCACAAAAAAAAACCCCATTTATTTCAGAATTAAGTTTCCAAGTAGAATGTGGCCCATGTATACGTTAGGTCCCCCAAACTCAGTCCTTGTACATATACAGAATCTCAGAATTGAAGAAGACTTCAGAAACCATGTTGCCCAACCTGGCCCTGAGCAAGAGCTCCCACTTTCTGTAGGTATTGTCACCTACCAGAAATGGATATCCAATGTGTGTGTGTGTGTGTGTGTGTGTGTGTGTGTGTGTGTGTGTGTTAATCTAATGCATCCTGAGGTATCCCATTCCATGTTAGGGTAAGACAAATTCTTGGGAAAAAATTTTGTCTACCTATTAAATTATCAGCTATTTGAATTCGGGGACTATTTCTTAATCATCTCTGTATCCTCAAAACCTAGTAGTCTTTGCAAATGGTAGTTACTTAATTTGTTGAACTGAATTTTTTTGATGGAATAAGACTATTTTCATAATCACACTGAAGTTTTTTAATGGTTCATTGTGCCCCTGACTTGCCCCTTATTTGCCCTCTGGCAGCGGGGAGAAGCTGCTGACCTCATCAAAGACACAGCAATCCCTTCCCATCCCTTGACAGTACTAATGATGGGGATAGGATCTGAACCCCCAAAAGGAAAAGGCCATGTCTTTGAGATCTGGACCTCAAAAAAGGAAAAGCCCCAGAACTTTCGTGGCTCTGGCCCCAGGCCTTCACCTGGGGCAATTAGCCCTTCCCAGTTAACTGCCCTTTCTTTGTCAACACCTGGCCCCACCCTAGACCACCACTCCCTCAATTTCATCTAGACCCCTCTGTTCCCACAGTCTTCTGTAGGAAAGTTCCATCTTGCCTCTGTGAAAGTGCTCTTGATTCAATCTGGTTCGCTTGCATTAGTGATAGAAATGCTCAAAATCCTTAAGCATCTGGCCAATATGGTGAATTTTATTTTATTTTGTTTTTTTTGCTTTTTGGAGTGGGGAGGGCAGGGCAATTGGGGTTAAGTGACTTGCCCAAGGTCACAGGGCTAGTAAGTGTTAAGTGTGGAATTCGAACTCTGGGCCTCCTGACTCCAGACTATTCACTGCAACACCTAGCCACCCCAACATGGTGGATTTTTAATAAACCTTGTTTTTCTTTGGCTGAAAGAAGGCTTGGGTCAAATTCATTCGGGCAGGCCCACATGTTGCTATTTCAGGGTCCCAGCACTCTTAAACCTCAATACTACCAACACAAATTCAGTCCATTGCATCTCACTAAGTTGGCATCTAATCAGGATAGCAGCCTTCAGCAGAGAAATGAGCTGATGTTCATCTCAGGTCCCCACCACCCCCATCACCCCAGAGAGAATTGCCCCTGAGGTACCACCATGTGTTGCCTCTCGGTGGCTGTGGTTGGCACCTGTGATGAAAAGACCTGCCCAGAGCTATGGTCCAAGATTGTGAACTAAGTTGGGGTTGCACAGGCTGGGGAGGTGAGACTGGGCCCACAGAGTCCCTGGCACCACGTGGAGGATCCTTGGCCTGGCAGGCAGAGTGTGTCGTTGTCAGCTTTCAAATAGTGTAGAGAAAGGGCCTTCTGGGTTTAGATGTAGGGGATTTGGGTTCTAATTCCTGACTCTACCATTTATTCACCTTGAGCAACACCTTTTAGAGCCTCAAAATCCTAGTCTGCAAAATGGGATTGATCGAATTTGTCCTGCCTGCATATTTGCATAGGGTTGTTGGCTTAAGATAAAGTGTACGTTGTAAATTTCTCGGTGTTAATCTATGACACCCCCCCATCTGAAGTAGGAAGGCAACCCTGTATTTTCATATATTTCCGGCCACATATTTTCCCCCTCCCTCATGTCTCTGAGGCAGCTAGGTGACTCAACAGATGGAGCACTGGGCTTGGAGTCAGGAAGACCTGAGTTCAAATTTGACATCAGACCCTTACTAGCTGTGTGACTTCGGGCAAGTCACTTAACCTCTGTTTGCCTTAATCCACTGGAAAAGGAGATGGCAAACCACTCCAGTATGTTTGCCAAGCAAAGCCCATGATCAGTATGGTACACAGGGTGGGTTGGACACGACTGAACTGAACGACTGACATACTACTGTATGTAGTATGTGCTTTATAAATGCTAGTTGACTAATCAACTACTAATTTGGTGCTGAGAACTCCGGCTGCCCAAGAAGGCCAGAACTGAGTGCAAGTGATTAGGTCCAAGTCTGTAGGAAGATTGAGGGAGAGGGAGGTACTTGCTCTCCATCCGAAGGTATGTGAGCCAGGATCCCGAGCTTCCAGGACTCAGGCGCCACCGTTCTTCGGGCTAGATTTCCCAAGGGCAGCTGGGGATTCGAATTCTGGGGTTCCTACATAGCCAGAAGTGGAGGTGGGGCAGGGCTCACAGCCGGAACCGAGAGGGAAGGGTGGTCAACAGAAGCTGAGGGAATCCAAATCCACCTGACTCCGGTACTGGTGCCCCAAACACTGTGCCACTTAGCTTTCCCCGCCCCAACTCAAAATCCGCTGCACAGCTGGGAATTTTCTGGGCAGCAGTTCAACCACTGGTCTGCCAGGGTCTCTCCTTCCACACAGTATAAAGGAAAAAGCATGCTCCCACTTCCTGCTCCTACAAAAAGAGGGAGTAGCAGGCTCCCTCAGTCTCACACCCTTTACTCATTGACCATTACAATTCTGGACTCCATCTAAGTTCTGCTTTGGGGAACCGCCTGGGGGCAAGGTCTATTAGCATCTATGTAGAGCTCTACCAGTCTGTGGTTTGTTTAGTAGAGAAATGTTTTGCCCAGGATCACACAGCTATTAAGTATCAGTGAGTTTTCCTGACTCGGGCACTATGCCCTATTGTGAATGTCTCCCTGTACTGGGAAAAATAAAGCTTAAAAAAGACTATCCTTTAAAAGCGGGGGATGTGGACATAATTTGAACCCATAAAAGGACATAGGATCCACAGGGAGGCATCATTGTACATTAAAAGTGCTATCTCTGGAGATGGGGTTAGGGTGGGGGTTCAATCCTGCCCTGTGCTGTTATAATAGGCAGTGTGACTTTGACTAAGTCACACTATCTCCCCTGTCTCAATTTCCTCACATGTAAAAGAAGGGGGTTGAATTAGTTGGTCTCTGAAGTTTGTTCCATCTGTGATTTCTATTCTCTGCTTACCAGCTTCTGAGAGAAATCCTGCCACCTGCCCACTGACACCCTCCATTCAGGTGTGCCCATCTTCCTCTTGTTGCCCAAGCTGTTGTTGTACCAACTTGGAGCTCTTGGCAGCCCTCTGGATCTCAGAAACCTGCATCCCTACTTCCACGTCCCAAAATGGAGGCTAAGAGCTCGGGAAGGAAGGTTGGCCAACTTCATCTCCCCTCCTCTTTTTGCTAAAGGGCTCTGTTATTCTGTTCTCCCTGTAGGTACCCTAGTTCAGAACAGACATCTAATCCTAGCTGCAGGGAGCTGGGTCTGGATCTTGTACCAGCTAACACAGAAAGCATTTTTATATTTTAAGACCTTTGAAGGGGACTCCCCAGCTCTCACTGTCAGAAAATTATTACTTTCATTCAACCAAAATCCCTTGTGCTATATATCCTTTATGCCCTTTTTTTTTCTTTTCCCCTAGCCTTCAGGACCACTTTTCTCCCAATTCCCTTTCTCCCTCACACATATAACATTCTCTTCCCTGAGCCCCTGGCCTCTTTACTCTCCCTTTCTTGGGACCAGAGCCCTGTGCTATCCTTCTCATGGCAGGAGATACCAAGCCTAACTCCTTCCCCAGCTTCTCTTTCTTTGTCTCTGCTCTCATCCCCATCCCCATCTCAATTCTCCTACCTTTCCTCATTTCTATCTCTATCCCTCCTCTGCCAACTTTCCTGTGTCTCGAAGGAAAGGCTGAAATCTGTGGGGAAGAGATGTTAGGAATGGGAGATTGGAGCATCATCACCCACAGGGACACCAGCTCTGCCCCTACAATGTGCCCAGCCCCATGTTCAGTGCTCTAGGGGATTCAGAGATGGAAAAGACCCTGGCCCAGCCCAGTCTCCTGGGAGCTCATGGTCTAATCAGGGGAAAACAACAGAGATGAAAAGATGATCCACCATTCAGACAATGCTCAGAGACAAGTTTTTTTTTTGGTACCCTGGGATGTAGTTTGTCGGTGGTAGGGCAGCTAGGTGGCCCAATGAGTGCTAGGCCTGAAGTCAGGAAGACTCACCTTCCTGAGTTCAAATCCAGCCTCAGACACTTGCTAGTTGTATGATGACCCTGGGCAAGTCACTTAACTCTATTTGCCTCAGTTTCCAGTAAAAAAAAAAAAGAGCTGGAGAAGGAAATGCCAAACCACCCCAGTATTTTTGCCCCCCCCAAAAAAAACAACCCAAACCCAAATGGGGTCACAAAGAGTTGAGCACAATTGAAATGACCAAACAACACAGGAGGCTGACTAGGATGTGAAGGACCTATTAGGAGGGGAAAAGAGGAAGGGGAATGGAATGATCAGATTCCCCCAAGGGAATTCCTGCCTCTGGAGTTCAATGGCTAAGGATGAGTCTATCCCCTCTCCTCTTCAGATGGATCAGAGACTCCCATTCCCAGCATGTCATTGCCATTCCTGAGGCTTCCCCTTCTTTCCATGACCACCTTGCTGTGTGCCAAGTGGCTGACAGTTGGCCAGACCTGCAAGATCAAAGCTTTAAAGCTGGGAGAGATCTCAGAGAGCATGCTAATTTAGCCCCCTCATCTTACTGATGAGGAAACTGAGGTCCAGGGAGATTGCCCCATGCAATCTAGATTCAACCTACCCTTCTTACTTCCTATCACTCTTCCAACAAAAATTTGTGCTCAAGCTGGATATGCCTCCTTGCTTTCTGGTCAAAGCTGTGCTTGTTTTGGCTTTAACCCTGAGATTCTTCTCACCTGAAAGGGCCCCCCTCCTCCTTTTCTGCCTCCAAATCCTTCAGGGTCCATCTCAAGCTCCAACTCTTTCATGAAGCCTCCCCAAACCATTCCATCCCATGGCAGCCTCAGTCCTCTGGACTCTGGACTCCATCCTCCTCAAACCTCTGGAACATTTCTTTAATATTACTTAGTCCAAATGTGTGCACACAGCAGCTCCCCCTGCCCCATCTGTCTGAATGTTGAGAGAATACTGAGCCACCTGGGGTTGCTGTTTGCCACCACAAAGCCCTAAAAACCTTACTCCCTTGTGCTCACCTCTTCTACAAGGTAGGCTTTTCTGGGGAACAGTGACAAGAAGGAAATGGATGGCAAGGAGCATTTGAGAAGTGGACAGGTGAGAGACAATGTCGGAGAGTTTGGCAAGGGCCAAAATGTAGAGAGCTTTGAATGCCAAGCTAAGGAATAATATCTTAAAACCTATGGGGAAGTCATTGAAAGGTTTTGAGTGAGGAAGTTACATACTAGAAATGATGTTTTAGGAAGATTAGTCTAGCAGTGGTGCATAGGCTGGATTGGAAAGTGAAGAATGGGAGCCCGGAGGAAGGGATTCATCTATGTTAAGATGATGGTCAGACCTGGGTTAGCACAGAGGAAGTAAGAGTAGAGATGAAGATATGGGAGACCTTTGGGAGGGAGAACCTAAAAAAACAAGAGGACTAACTGGATATGAAATATGAAAGAAGACTAAGCTTTCTTACCTGGGTGACTGGAAGGAGGTTGGTGCCATCAGCCATTGAGCTGATGGGAAGACAATGAGTTTCCTTTTGGGCATGCTGAGTTTTCAAGGTGTTAGAGGGACAGCCAGGTGGGGAGATGTCCAGCCAGCAGTTGGAAATGCAGTACTAAAGTTCATAGGATGATAGGATCGTAGATTTGGAGTGAGATTTATTCATTTTACAGATGAAGAGACTCGAGCTCAAAAAGTTTAAGTGACTTGTCTGAGTTCACATCACGAGTCAATGACAAAGGGAGGATTTGAGCCCAAGTCCTCTGACTCTAAATCCACCCCAAAGAGCTCAGGGCTGAAGATGTTGCTTTGGTAGTCATCAACTTAGAGACCATGGTTGAAAGAGTGGGACGAGAGTAGAGAGAAAGAAGATTCTCTTTTTAGGGGGGCAAGAGGAAGAAGCACCGGAACAGGAATTCCCGAGGCAGGAGAGAATCAGGAGAATGCAGCGCTCAAGAAGCCAAAGGAGGAGAGTATATCAGGACAAGGGAGGTCCATTTGCCATTTGATATGAGCACAGTAGAACCACAGTCATGGCTAGGGCAGGGAACTGGGGCTTTGCTCCACGATGCTAGAATTTAAAGCAGTGGTGTCAAAGCCAAATGCTAATGGGGGTAGGGTGCTCACCCCCTACATAAGGATCCTTGTGGGCCTCATTTTGACTCCATTTTAAAATGTGCTATTATCTGTGGGGGGTTTTTGTGCTCTTATTCATTTTGTTAAATATTTCCCAATCACATTTTAATCTTGTTCAGGGCTGCATATTGGATGCCTCCAATGTAAAGGGTGCTTACTGCATTTGGGATCCTTCAGCACATAGAAACAACTGAACTTAGTACCCAGTTAGCAAGAAAAATGAATTGAAATAAGAAATTTCCAGATGGGGTGCTTCCTCTCCCCCACTTAGGCAGCACCTTATACAAACTTTTCCCCAGTCCCACCTTGTTTCTTCTCCCTGTGGCAGCCTCTCTATGGGCAGCCTTATAGTAATCTGGGGATTTTGATGTCCCCCCAATAGGGTAGTGCCCTGAACTATTTCCCCCATGAGACCTTGTGTCCCAAAGTCCAAAGTTTCTCCCCAAACTTGATTTATATTAGGGAGTTGATTGGAGGGTACCTTCTGTGATGTATGACCATGGCTCCAGATTGGGAAGGTAAAACTCGAGTGGAATGTAAGCCATTCGAGGACAGAGACTACTCCATTTTTTCTTTGTTTACCCATAAACTAGCGCAGTACCTAGCATATAGCAGTAACCTTAATAAATGTTTTTTATTGAATTGAATTGCCACTGCTGATTGTGGAGAAAGCAGTGTCACCAGAATGGTGAGGAGGGAGCAAGATTGAAAGGGATATGAAATTCGTGGATGCAGAAGAACTAGCATCATGAATGTAGATGTCATTTTTGTCACGTAGGATCTCATGTCAATATGCTTAACAATGGTGGGGAGGAGGGAGATGAGTCGACCACTTTGGCATTCTCAGGGAAAAGGGGAGGAATTTTTAGAACTAGGGAGACCTGAACATATTCCTAGGCCTAGGGGATTGTAAAAAGGAAGGGGATGATGTGATCAGTGGAGCAGATGCCCTCACAAATAAGGTAGTGCGTGTGAAAAGTACAAAGTACTCTTACAAATTCAAAAAACCATTCATTCTCATCATCATTTGCATTTCTTAATAGTTCTCCTCCTCAGGGAGCTGTGCTCCACTCACTGCTGATGCATAGCCAGAGAAGCTACCCACCTGAGCAATGTCAAGTACGATGCCACAAGGACACATTACGAGCCCCCAGACTGACTTCTTATGTACTGTCAGACAAGATGCTTAACTGCCTTGGCTGTAACTTGAGAAAGCTGGACTAGACAACCTCCAAGGTACCTTCCAGCTTTGACATTCTGGGATTCTTGGCCTCCTGCCAGCCTCTGTGACCATTGCTGAAGTCCATGTCCTTCACTAAAGGGATTTGGGATTTCTAGTGTCGAGAAGGGAGAAGGTTCAAGTTTCATCCCCCTTGGAGAGAGGGGATGAAATCAGTGAGCCACTGATTCTGTCCCCAGTATCAGGCTTCTCAGTGATTTTACCCTGGGCTAGGAACACTTCTAACTTCACTTAGAAGGAATATTAATAAAATGAATAGTGATAAAATAATGAATATTAATAAAAAGAATAATCTAGAGCTCCCAAGGCATTTTAGGATTTGCATGTTATATCATTTGATTATAACAGCAACTCTGTGAAATAGATACCATTATTATTTTATTTCCATTTTATAAATGAAGCTACCTGGGCTAAGAGAGATCATTTGAGTTATCCTGGGTCACACAACTCCTAAGTATCTGGGGCAGGATTCAAATTCAGGTTTTCCCGATTCCAATACTCTATCCATTACACCATCTGGCTAGAATTCAAGCCCTATAACCTACATTTGTAATAGAAATATCCTCAATGTATTTGCACAAATCAAAACATAAGATCACAGATCTAAAGTTAGAAGGGGTTTCCAATTCCACCCTTCACTTTACAGATGAGGAAACTGAGGCCCAGGGAGTTTAAGTGATTTTCAAGGTCCATAATAAATGTCAGAGAATAGATTTGAACTTGGGTCCTTTGGACCTTGGAAGCAGCTAATTGGGCACAGTGGATAGAGAAAAGAGCCTGGAGTCAGGAAGACTAAAATTCAAATTTGGCCTCAGATCAGTTAGGTGACCCTGGACAAGTCACTTAACCTCTACCTCAGTTTCTCCATCTGTGTGAAATGGAGATAATAACAGTACTTACCTTTCAGGGTTCTATTGTGAGGATCAAATGAGACGGTATCTGTACCTTTAGCGTGGTGCCTGGATTCCTGCCCTCTGCCCCAGATTCCAGGGCCAGCTATGCTGCAGGACCTACCTCCCATGTGTTTTATGGTGTCTTCCAGAGTTTCTAGTCCCATGTCTTCACCCCAAAGTCTGCTCCTCAGTGTTTCAGACTCTGATATTTGCTCTTATTACCTTTCCCTTGGAGATGAGCTAGCTCAGGACCACCTGGCCAATGCCTGTCTGCCTACACAGAGATTTATACCAGAATATCCATTTATCCCCTTATTATGATCATTTGTCAGTAGTCTCCTGGTCATGGGATCTGGAAGCAATCTTTCCAGATTAGCCCACCGAAATGCAGAGAGCACATACTCCTGTGCTGCTCTGGTGAGGGTCCTTTCTGTCCAAAGAACTCGAGAGGGCCAGATAGACAGTGACAAAATCTGCCTCTCCAGGCTCCCGCTTCTCTGGACTCTCAGGGCAGACATACCTTTTGATTCCCCTCACTCCTTCCCCAGCACAGCCAGGCACCCCCCTCCTAGCCTGATGTATCATGTGGTCAGGCATATGCTGGAGCCAGCTTGAACTAGCTCAAAAGAGTTCATTGTTAAATTTTCATTGTGAACATTGACACCTTGGAAACTGGCCGTTACTACAAACTGGGGCTTGACATTGTTTTGTTACTGTCTAGATTTAAGAAAGTGAGGGAGAAAATGATAATAATGCAAAGTAAACATAAAAGTAGGTTGAGTATACTCCTCCACCTTACTAGCCCACCCCTGCACATGGTGAATTTTAACCCAAAGAAGTAACTAAGGAGCTGACTCTAACCCAGGTGAAAACTAGGCTTCTTGCCCACTTTCTTGAGGGCTTTCTTTCCAACATCAACTAATGGCATCTTCCCCTGAATTCAGAATTCAGTTTCTGGACTCAGCTTTGAACAACTTGGGAAAAAACAAGGCATGAAAATGAAGTCATTGTGAAGACTCATTGGAGGTCGGGAAGGGAGTTGTGGTGAGCAGAGGAAGACTATAACCAGCCTCTGTAGGCTGTCATCAAAGAGGAGTGACAACAGTGGTGTGAACAATGGCAGCCTCATTGGGTTAAGCATATGCCCTCAGTAGGATGACTGGAAAATGTACCAACCATTTGTAGATGTAAGTTTTGGCCTCTTTCAATCCAGTCTCAGGTAGCTAGGTGGTACAGTGGATAGAGCTCTGGGCCTGGAGTCAGGAAGATTCATCTTTGTGATTTTAAATCCAGCCTCAGACACTTACTAGCTATGTGACCTTGGACAAGTCATTTATCCCTGGTGCCTCAGTTTCCTCACCTGTAAAATGAGCAGGAGAAGGAAATGGCAAACTACCACAAAAAAAAAAAATACTAGTATTTTTGACAAGAAAATCCCAAATGGGGTCACAAAGGGTCAGACGCAAATGGAAAACAACAATAATCCAGTCTTCTCTATTTCTCCTCAGTCTTCCTTTGCCCATCATCACTTCTTTAACTTTTATCTACTTTCAGGAGAGACATGTGGGCTCAAAAGAAAACATTTAGGCAACACTTTTCCTCCTCCCCAGCAAGCTCATTCTGAGCTTCAAGCTGGAAGATGATTCAGGTAGCACCTCCTGCAGGGAGCCTCTCCTCATCTCCAGCACCCCCAAACCACTGTCAGGCTCCCCCTTGCTTCAAATTGACCTGGAATTTTCCTTCTTTGTGTCCATGTCATAGCTACCCTGTAGAATGTAAGCTCCATGAGGGCAGGGACTGTTTTGGTTTTTGTCTTTGCATCTCTAACGCTCAGCACAGGGACCCTTGAACATTTTGGTTTTGTTTTCCTGTGGGGCTGGATTCACTGTGGTGGGGAAATCTCTCTCTAGGCTGGAAACTTTCCAGGGATACAGGTTCAGCAACTTGTTCATCGTGTATAATCTGAAGACAGCCTGAATATTGGACTGTTAAGTGACTTGCTAATGGTCAGACAGGTGGGAATTGTCAAAGGGCTTGTAGCCGACCTCCCACTCCCACACAGCAGTCTAACCACCATCATCTGCCTCTCACCTCCCACTTTCCTTTTTAATATCGAGCTATGATTTCATTGGTTCAGGGAGATCCTGGGGAGAAAGCTTCCTCTAACCAGTGCAGCTATAATCGAATCTAGGGATGGAGGACTTGCAGCCTCAGGGCCACATGTGGCTGCACTTGAGGACCTAGAGGGCCACTTGTGGCCTCAATACCAAAAGTTCCCCACCCCTGATCTAATCTTTGACAGTTGACCTGGGGCCACTGAGAAATCAAGTGCCTTATCCAGGGTCACTCAGTCAGTATATTTGAGAGGCAGAACTCGAACCCAGCATTTCCTGCTGCAGAGGCTGAGGCTAACTTTTTCTTAGTTATGCCAAGTTACTTCTTGTACATATAGCAGTTATTTAATAAATGCTTATTGAGTTGAATATCACCTTCCCCACCCCCAACAGGAATGTGCTGGAGCCAATTTGAATTAGCTCTCTATACCTATTATTAAATTTTCATTGTGAGCATTTTTACCTCAGGAAACCAGAAAATGCTACAAATAGGGGCTTGATTTATTGTTTTGTTGGTTGTCTAGACTTAAGAAAGTGTTAACAATAAGCATTAAGGTTAAAAGTGTCTTTTGTACATCCCCCAATTTTACCAGCAGACCACTGTCCCCAACCAAATTCTACCTGGCTACCATTGGGACCAGTGGGACCATTTGACTGATCAACACAGGGAATTATCTCCCCTGGACCCAGTGGAGACCTGGTGTTCCTGCTGGCCACTGCAGAGCCTCCTTTGCCTTCAAGCTGCCCCTTTACCCAGGCTTTCTCTTGGATACATAGATGGTGTTCTCTTTACTTCCAGAAATGTTTCATCTGTAAGCAGGGCCAGCTGAAATCCACAGAGCCCAGAACATTAAAGGGATTAGTGTATTGAACCACTGGCAATTAATTTTAGAAAGCTGGAGTCAAGCATACAGCAGACCACAAGCTCTGGGCCAGTGGCAGTGGTCAGGAGGGGAAAGTGAGGAAGGGAGGATGTTAAGGAAAGAAAATGTGGTTTCATTAGTTTATTTCAAAGAAAGGCTCCCCTCTGGGCCTTTTCCCTCGACTCTCTTACACTGGCCTAAGGCTTACAGGAACACAGAGGCACTTTGTTTTGTGGGTGTCAGAATGATGGCCAAGGAGGGGCCAGGGAATGAAGGAGGAGAGGGAGACAAGTGCCCAGTATCATGGGGCTGAGGTGCCATTAGTTCCTGGTCCCTGCTCGAGGAGAGCGGGGAGTAACTGATGGCCATTCCCCGTGCCCCTATAAATGTCTCATAAGAATAATCCATGGCCCCAGAGACCATAAATGCCAATGCGGCAGGCTGGGTTATTTAGAGGGGTTGCAGGGTAACGGGAGTGGGGGAGCAGGCAGAAGGTGGAGGAAACAAGCAGAGGCCTATTACGCTAAACATAGGGAAAACATTTTCCCCTGGCAGTGGGAGCCATTTGGATGAGGAATAAGCTTTCAGGGCCAGAGGGCAGCTTCACTAGAAATCTGAAAGTGAGCTGTGCTCCCCAGGGGGACATCCTGGGTGTAGGCTGATCTCCTAAGCCCTGTTCTCAAGGGCTACCCCAGCAATCTCCAATGATTTTACCAGGATCAAGGGCGGGACCCCAAGTCCTAAAGAACCATATTCTAGGCCTGGTTTTAAGGAGGTAACTGTGGCTCCACCCATTACCAGGTATCACCTGGGACCTCACTCCATCCCTAAAATGGGCATATTTCCCCCTTTTTACCTTGCAGATTGGAGTGGTCAATATTCATAGATGTGAGAGGTCTATGAGCTTTGTAGGAACAAATCTGCAGAAACAGATTTAAAACAAACCACCCAACCACCCAACCACCCAAGATCAGAGTTGTTTTTTATAAGCCATTGCTTTTAGGTTGAAGGACTATTATTGTAGGATTTAGATTTAGAACTAAAAGGGGCCTCAGAAGCCACTGAGTCCACCTCTTCCCTTTGTAGATGAGGACACTAATGCACAGAGAGGTTAAGAGGTATGCCCAGGATACCACAGCTAATAGTATCAGAAGCAGGATTTGAACTCAGGTCCTTTCTCCTCTTCGCTTGCTCATAGAACAGTCATAGAATGCCAAGAGTTAGAAGAAACTTCAGAAACTATCTCATCCAACCTTTGATTTTACAGAGGAAGATACTGAGGTTTCTCTTCCCTCACTTTGCTCTTAGAAGATGGCTGAGTCCCCTGGGAGGGACTTAGAGGATTATCAGTTCCAGTTCACTCATTTTATAGATGAGGATTATAGGGTCATAGATTGAGAGCTGTAAGTGATCGTTCTAGCACAACCTCCTTACTTTACAGATTAGGAAAGGAAAGGCTTTTGTTGTTGTTTTGTTGTTTTTGTTGCCCAACTCTCTGTGACCCCTTTTGGGGTTTTCTTGGCAAAGATACCAGAGGGGTTTGCTATTTCCTTCTCTAGCTCATTTTACAGATGAGGAATCTGAGGCAAACAGCTAGTAAATGTCCGAATCTGAATTTGAACTCAGGTCTTCCTGGCTCTAGACCGTTCACTCTATCTACTGAGCCACCTAACTGCCCCTGTTGAAGTCTAGAGAGGTTAAGTAAGTTCCCCTAGGCCCACAGATAATCAGTAGCAGAGCCAGGCTTTAAACCCAGGCCCTTTAAGTCCAAATCCAGAACTCTTCCCACAAGGTCATGCAGCCTCAGAAGCAAAGCAAGACAGTTCCGGTAATGTGGCTTCAGCCTCCTACAGTGAACTTTCCCTTGTCCTCTGCTACAGTTTGGGGCCAATTCTGCACATGAAACGAGTCCTTGGGGGTTCTGATTTAACAACCTACTTCGCCCCCACAGGGGCCCTGGTTGGCACTCAGCTTGTTCTTAATGAGGCTGAGACATCACTGCCTATCAGAGGTCAGTCAGATGGTGGAGACAAGGATGTGCTGAGATGACCCAGTCTCCACTCTGCCCATCTGCACCTCGCCCTTCCTGAGCTACAGGGGCCTGCTCCAATGTAGACTGGTTTTGCCAGGCAAGACCTATAATATAGGGGAGGCCTGCCCATTCTACCCCCTCCTATGCAATAAACTTCAGTGACTCTTTATTACCACCAGGATCAAACAGGAAGTCCTCTGTTTGGCATGTAAAGCTCTTCACAATCTGGCCCCTTCTTCCTTTTCCAATATCTTTAGATTTTATTCCCTTTCAAGTACTCTATGAATTATCCACACTGACCTCTCATCTCCATGCTTTAGTATGGGCTGTTACCTATCCTGGAATGCCCTCTCTCCCCACCCCCACTTCCTTGCTTCCCTGTCTTTTTTTGAGACTCAGTGCCGATCTCACCTTCTGCAGGAGGCCTTCCTTCTATGATTATCTCCAAATTACTATGTACATATTTTTTTTGTATATAGTTACTTGTAGGTTGCCCCCCCATTAGAACTCTTGTGAATTCTTCTGGAGCAGGGACTATCTTTGATGTCCTTTGTACTGCCAGGGCTTAGCACAGTGTCTGGCACATTGTAAACAATTAATGCTGGTTGACTGGCTGACTGTGCACAGGGAACTTCTCTGGCCTAGGGTCAAGGAACAGACATTCCTCTACTTCTTTATGATTCAAAATACAAAAGATATTAAAAAAATGAAAGAGAACAGAACACCTGCACAGAAATGAAAACAGGGTGGAGAAAGAGCAGTTAACAGGTCTTTTACTCTGTAGGATTATATGCCATCATCCAAGCACCCATGGTGAATGGCTCTTCCCTTCCTGTCCCCTTGATATGTGGGACACAATACAAACAAAAATAATTCTCTACAAAACAAAGTACCCCATCTCTACACTCTTCAGAGCCTCCCCCACCTGGAGACAGGGAGTTCTCCTCACCTCAACCCCAGGGCTGACCTTAGGGGCCTTGTGATTTGCAAAAGGAAACCAAAGTGAGAATAGAAAACATCAAATTCAGCATCGAGATTTGTAGGCAACTGTAACTCCAGGTCATCCGCCCAGCTGTGCGATGAGATTGGATGGATGCTTGCTGCCGGTCCTCAGTCAACCAGAAAGATTTGGGAGGGATGCTGCTGTTGCCTTGTCAAAACTTGGGGTGTGAAAGGGGACAGTGGTCACTGTCCCTCCCTCCCCCACAAAACCCCCTGGGGAAATGCGAAAACCAGAGGTAAAATCAAAACTTTCCTTTGGCAGGGGGAACTGGGTCCCAGGCCCTGAACAATGGCCTACTTTGGGGAGAGAAGAGGGGTCAAAGAGGACAGGTCAATTGAAGGAGGGAGAGCAGAGACTTTGCTGAGGAAGCCCCAGGAAGGGCTTGACCGGCACCCTTCTGGCAGGAAGGATTAGTGTTCCTTGGCCAGGTCTCCATGACTGTTCTGGTATTCAGAAGGATATGAGTGAGGATGGAATGGAGGTAAACAGTCCTGGTAGTGAGGCAGTCCCTAGGGATGAAGATGGGGAAGGGGGACCTCTGCCCCGTGTCCCATCCTTGCCCCCAGCTTTGAGGATGAGGCGGTGTCAGTAACCTAGGCAGCCTGCCAGCCACAGAAGCAACCCAGAGCCAAGCAGTGCAGCGAGGTGGGGGCCAGCATGGGGGGCAGGGTCGCAGGCTTGGCCTTCCTCCCCCTGGCAGAGAGGTTGGTCACACAGCACACCCTGGTAGCCACTGGGACAGAGGCAACGCTGGTTCTGATAACATGTCCCCCCATTTTGGCAGAGTAAGTATTCGTCGTCACAGACATTGGCTGGTGAAGGGGAAAAAGAAGGAGAAATGGAATTAATAAGGCAGAGAAGAAACCCCCTGCTGAATGAAGCCAGCCCAGAGGTGGAAAAAAGTCTTCCCTCAATTCTTTTTCTTCCTTTCTTCCATCCTATTGATAACTTTTGTGTTTATATAAAAGTAATTTCTGGAAATTTCCTGCTGCTCCCCACTTCTGCCCATTTTTCCCAGCCCTACTCCCAACCCCAACAGGTTTGGACT
The DNA here is from genome assembly GCA_011680675.1 of Gymnobelideus leadbeateri. NCBI lineage: Eukaryota > Metazoa > Chordata > Mammalia > Diprotodontia > Petauridae > Gymnobelideus > Gymnobelideus leadbeateri. The sequence goes on along the minus strand of WOXC01005665.1, from coordinate 582,706 downwards.
TTCCCACTTGCAACAAAGAAAAACACTGAAGTCAAAATTGGCTCCTGAGTTCAGATCTGACAGTGTATGTATAGGGTAGGCTCTCCCAGTGGTCCCAGCGCTCTCTGCTGTGAGGAGACAAGTAGCTTCTATTATCAGACCTCGGAGACCCTTATTGCTTTGATGCTATTTCCCCCCAACTCTAGTAAAGGAATTCTCGTGCTCATTTGCTCTCATAGGCTTAGACTGTAAGGAATTTTTTCTCTAGTCAACCAGAATCCCTTTAGCTATATTCTCACCCTATTTCTTCTGATTCTGTCCTCTGGAGGCTTGTGCTCTCCTCCCTGTAGTACTCCCCTTCTGCTTGCCAGACTTGGTGTTCAGCCACCCCACAGCCTTCTCTTCTCTAGGCTAAATAACCTCTACTCCTTTCATGTTCCCTCAGGAGACCCAGCTTCTAGGGAGCCTACAGATTGCTCTGGGGTCAGTTGGTGCCAGATGAAGTGGGGTCACTGGGAAAAGATTTCAAAGGCAAGAACCTATCCACCTGAGAAATAATTAAAAGCTGGACTCTGAAGGAGCCAAACCTGGTCTTTGTTAGCATTCTCTGTGCTCCCGGAAGTAAGAACATTGAATGTGGAAACACTACAGAAAACCCCAAATGTCCACTCTTTCCAGAGGACCAGAGTAGCTGGTGGTTGACTGGTCTGATATATATAGCACCTGCCCCACCCCACCCTCCACCCCCCGGCTCCCTGGCAGCCTGGTGCATGGACTTCCCCCTTGCCCACATGCAAGGAAGGGGGCAGCAGTGGGTAGGTGGTTACAGGGAGAGACCTTGGGAGAAACAGAGTGCAGGAGCTTTCCCCATTGGAGACTGGCCCTAGAGCAGAGATTCTTAAATCTTTTTTATGTCACAGACCCCTTTGGCTGGGTGAAGCTGATGGATGTCTTCTGAGGATGTGTTTAAATGCATAAGATAAAATACATAGGATTACAAAGAAAGCCAAAGGTTAGTGAAAATAAAGATATATTTTCTTTTCCTATTCAAATTCAGGGACTCTGAAATCTATTCATGCAAGGACCACAGGTTAAGAACCTTTTCACCGGAAAGACCCTCCTCCCCAAATACCTCCATGTATTCCATCAGAAAAACACACAGAGATACATACACTTTTCTGTTTTTCCCATCTCCATCTTTCCCTGCTCCCATACCTCCATTCTATCTCTGTCCACCTCTTTTCTCTCTGGCCCATCTTCATTCCCCAAAAGGATCCACTGGGAGGTCAGCTAGACAAATGCCCTGCTCACTGCTCAGAGTCTTTCCTGAGTGGGGACCTTCCTGTCCACATGGCCTTTGGGCATCCCTGTTTTCTATTCTCCCTGCACTTGCTCTGTGTCAGTCTGTGCTCTCCCAGTCTGAAAATATCATCTAGATTGGACCATAGATTTATCAGGCATCTAGGTGGCTCGGTGGATAGAGTGCCAGCCAGAGTCAGGAAGACCTGAATTCAAATTTGGCCTCTGACACCTACTAGCTGTGTGACCCTGTGCAAGTCACTTAACCCTGTTTGCCTCAGTTTCCTTACCTGTAAAATGAGCTGGAGAAGGAAATGGCAGACCATTCCAGTATCTTTGCCAAGAAAACCCCAAATGGGGTCATGAAGAATCGGACATGACTGAAATGACTGAACAATCCAATAACAACAGATTTAGAAGTAGACAGGATCTTAGAAATAACTGAATCCAACCCCCTCATTTTACAGATGAGGAAGATGATGCAAAGAGAGAGAGGTCCAAGGTACCAAAGCTAGTAGTGTCTGAATGGGATTTGAACTCAGTGTTCCTGACTGCCAATCTAGGGTCCTGACTACTAGACCGTGCTTCTCCCATGATGCCAAACAGCCTTGTGTTTATTACCCTCCCAACTCCACTCTGAAGGTTCAAATCCTCGTCATGCTTCAAGGCCTAATCCAAGTCCCAACCTCTTCCATAACCTTCTTTGAGCCCACACTGATCTCTCTCCCTCCTCTGCATTCCCATCTCCTTTACAGTTTCTATTGTGTAATCTGGCCTTGACTTCTCTATTGTCTGATATGGTTCTCCGATTGTTTTGTGTGTCTGGGCACACTCAGGCCGTGATCCACTGGGATGGGGGCCCCCTTGCTATATCCTGTGCTCATTGTGGTACTTTCTGGCCCAGGGCTATACACATGGAAGGAATGCTTTATTACCTACTGGCTACGATTCAGCTCCTTCAGCCTGCCATTCAAGGTTTTATAAAATCTAGTGCAAACCTACCTCTTTAGCCTTAGCTCATGTTACTGTCCTTTGCACATGCTCTGCTCCAGTCACACTGAACAAACTCTCTGCTTTCCAGTTCTACCCCATGCCCTCCAGCCTCCATGCCTTTACCTGGGTTGTTCCTTATGCCTGATATGTCTCTTCTTCCTTCCTTTTCCTGTTGAGTTCCTCCCCAGGCTATAAAGCCCAAATCAATGTCCTCTCCTCCCATCCCCAATCCAACTCTTCCTCATAAGTTTCCTCCCTTGACCTTACATAGTAAGGTTTATTTTGTTGTCCTGTTTTGTCCAATGCTTTTTTTTCTTGTAAGGCAATAGGGGTTAAGTGACTTGCCCAGGGTCACACAGCTAGTGAGCGTTGTGTCTGAGGCCAAATTTGAACTCAGGTCCTCCTGATTCTAGGATTGGTGTTCTATCCATTGTACTACCTAGCTGCCCCATAGCTTACTCTTTGGTGACTTATTTGGGGTCTTCTTTGCAAAGATAGTGGAGTGGCTTGCCATTTTCCTTTTCTAACTCATTTTACAGATGAGGGAACTGAAACAAGCAAAGTTAAGTGACTTGCCTAGGGTCACACAGTTAGTAAATTTCTGAGGCTGGATCTGAACTCAGGACGATGAATGAGTCTTCCTGACTCTAGGCCCAGCACTCTCTCTACTTGCACCACTTAAAGCTGCCCCACTTTGTTTATACCTTTCTAATGTGCTTTCCATGTTTTATGTTGTATTTTAGTTATATGTATCTGTGTTATTTCCCCTACCAGGTCATGACAGGGAGGGAAACAGGGAGGTTGGAAATGTCATCTCATCTAATCTTTTAAACTTCTGCACACAGTAGACATAACTGATGAATATGCTGTGCTACAATCTGAAAGAAAAACTTTTTGAACTGAATCCCAGAGAAGCAACACCCTCTTAGGACCCCATTTAAATCCCATTTCCCAGCAGTTCCTCAGCATCATCTGAGGGAGAAATTAGGAAAAAGAGAGCCCAGGCTTCCTGTGTAAACCCCATCCCCACCAACTTACGGAAACAGCCTTGGCGCCAGTAGTGACTGGGGAGGCAGTCATCACACTTGGGCCCCGCGGCCCCTTCTCGGCACTCACAGTGACCGGTCTCATTGCACCGGTCATTAATGGATCCTATCTGGTTGCAGTTACATTCTGTGCAAGCACAGGAAAGAAAAAACAAAATAAAAATAAAATGATGGGCAGTTTTACTGTTAAAACACATAACCTCTCTCCTGGATTCCCTCGACCTCAACTCCCTGCCCCCCATCTCCATTCACTGGTATAGGACCTTTCACCTCCAGAAATGATGGAACCTTACCAACCATCTCTCCCTCCCTCCCCTTGTTGTTGTTCAGTCATGTGACCCCATTTGGGGTTTTCTTGGCAAAGGTACTAGAGTGGCTTGACGCTTCCTTCTCCAGCTCATTTTACAGATGAGGAAACTGAGGCAAACAGGGGTAAGTGACTTGCCCAGGGTCACACAGCTAGGAAGTCTCTGAGTTGTGCTCTACACCACCTGGCTGCTCACCCCCCTCCCACTTTAGAAGGCAGGAACAAGGAGGAAGGCAGGCGGATACACATTTACTGCCTCCTCTGTGCCTGGCACTGTCCTAAGTGCTTTGCAATCTCAATTGATCCTCTCAACAATCCTGTGAGGTAGGTGCTGGTATGATCCCCGCTTTACAGCTGAAGAATAGAGGCTTTCCCCAGAGGACCTTTGGAGGTTTGCCTGGGTCTGTGGTCTTTCTAGGGAGGAGGAGGGGCATGAGGGTACAGCTGTGCCCTCAGGGTGTGCCACATTATGGCTGCACCTCTACAGCCTGGGACCAGCCTACCTGCATAGGGCAACCCTCCCCACCCAAAGAACATTCAGTAGAGTGTATGGGGAGCTAGAGTAAACCAAGAGCCAGAGAATCTGCATTTAAATCCCGGCTCTCTGGCCCTGGGTAAGTCACTTCTCACTCTCTGGGCATGTTTCTTTATCTGCAAAACAAGGGATTGCACTCGATGGTTTTTGAATCCCTTCCTTCTCTAAATCCTATAATCACTAAGCTCCTTTGGAGCATTAACATTCTCTGGGTCATTGCAGATTCACACCCAATTACTATCTAGTTCCTGGCCACAGATGCTGAATTGGTCATTTTCATTCTAAGACATTCATTCATTCAACTAGAATCATTTTCTGCCTATAACTTTCTGCTCAACCCTATCCTACCTTCCCACCCCAACCTATGCAATTCCCAATCCACCTTCTCCTTCCTATGTATCTTGTGCCTAATTTTTCTCCCAGGACTGGTTGAAGGAAGCCCACTTATCCTTTCCCTATAATGTCAGTCTGGTTCCTATTAGCTCCAAATTCACCCATTTATACACAGACACAGACACACACAGACACACAGACACAGACACAGACACACACACACACACACACACACACACACCCCACTGCTCTGTGTTCCATAGGGAAAAGGAAGGAAGTGAGTCCACCCTAATCCAACCAGAAGGTTCTGACTATTCTGCTGTAACCTAACCCTGGCCCCAGGGTGGCAGCCAAAGCACAATTTAGTTTTGATCATCTGAAAGCTGATGGAATTATCCCTGTACCCTGGGATACCCAGAGCCTTAATACAGACTGACAGCTCAAGGCCTAGGGCCTAGGACAGGATGGCAAGAGGATTCCAAGTCTCCTTGCAAACAGGCTGCAGGCACTAGAAGTGATGCCCCCAGAGGACAGGGTTGCCAGCCAAACAGGGCCCAAAGAGCCTAATTGAGAAAAGGTGTGTACATGCAGATCGCTCTGTGTTTAGAGGGAGGGAGAGCTGCACCAGCAGTGCAGAGATCAGTCTTCTCCTTGGGTAGAGGTTAAAAACAAAACAAAGGAAGAATGAAGGCCTGGGCTCTCCCCATGGCCAAGCTATCCTGACACCTCTCTATGATCATGGGCTTTTAGGATTTGGAGTTGTCAGGGACCTCCCAAAGCTTCTTATCCAAACCCTTCTTTTAACAGCTCAATAAACTGAGGTTCACAAAGGGGAAGTAACTTCCCCCAGGTCTCCTAGGTAGCAGAAACAGGATTTGAACTCAGGTCCTCTGCCAGCTGGCAGAAAAAGTCAACCAAAGTCCCCTAGAAAAAGTCAACCATTAGGGGTGGCTAGGTGGCGAAATGAGTAGAGTGTCCGCCCTGGAGTCAGAAGGACCTGAGTTCAGATCCGACCTCAGACACTTAACGCACACACAAACAAAAACCTAGCTGTGTGACCTTGGGCAAGTTACTGAACCCCAACTGTCCTCCAAAAAAAAAAAAAAAAGAAAAAAGAAAAAGTCAACCATTAACTGATTGTTTATTGGCCTTCTGGAATGATCCCTCCTAGCCAGGAGGCCTCCAACTTTTACTTCCAACTAAGGAATATCATATATTTTTCCTTTCTGGGCTGCCAGGCATAGAATCATTCATTGCTACTGAAGGTTAGAGCTTGAAGGAGACTTAAAGATTATTCTATAAGGAAAAAAGTCAATGAAGGTACTTGAGAGGGGTGCTTTGGACATTACTGAGTACAGCTTTCTCATTTTGGAGATGAAGAAATTAGGCAAAAAAATGGAAAGGACTGTCTCAAGGTCATATAGATGTTTAGGGGTACCAGCAGGATTAAAACCCAGGTCTCCTGGCTCAAAGGCCAGGGCTTGTTCTGCCTTGCCCTGCTGCCCAGCTCACCATGCTCCCTCCAAAGGGAAGCCCTTCTTGATCAATAAATCAACCCACAAGTATTTATTATGTACCATTCAGTGCCAGGCACTGTGCCAAGTTGGTAGCACTTGCTCTCTCTTCCCCCATTGATCATGTATCTGCTTGTATACCTCCCATATCTCCTCTCTGCATCTCTAGTAGAATGTAAATCCTTGAGGGCATTGTTGTTGCTGGTTTGTTGGTTTGTTCATATTGGCTACGCATCCCTAATTTCTGGCACAGTGCTTAGCACACAGTAGGCACTTAATAAATGCTTATTGGATTGGTTTGGCACTCTTGTGTTTCCATGTAACTGGCATATCACTTCCTTGTTACTGACTGATTCCTTTTCCCCTTTTCCCTCTGGAGTTCTCACACCTTCAAGGCCCTCTTAGCTCGCCTATGGCCCTGGTTGGGAGCCTTCCCAGTGTGGCCTTCAGCACCAGGTGGGTCCACTCACCAATGCAGACATTTTCGTCATCGAGCTCGGCGGAGCCATTTCGGTAGTAGCCCAGGCGGCAGTGCTGGCAGTGCTGGCCACGGGTGTTGTGTTTACAACTCACACAGGTCACCACATTCAAGAAGTCAATGTAGCTGCAGCGGTTGGAATGGCCATAACACTCGCAGTCTGCCAAGGAGTGAGAAGAGGAGTCACACATGGGCAATGGTATGTCACAGCCGGGAGGGGCTTCAGAGGTCACCTCCCCCATCCCTATTATTTTTCAGAGGTTAAAAAAAATGGAGTCTGAACCCAGAGAATTCAAGTAACTTGCCCACGGTCATTTAGCAAGTTAGAGGCTCTCCAATGGAGCAAGCAGCTAAGTCTCTAAGTAAGAATTCTCTGAGCGGCTAGGTGGCTCAGTGAACAGAGCACTGGCCCTGGAGTCAGCAGGACCTGAGTTCAAATCCGACCTCAGACACTTGACAGACTTACTAGCTGTGTGACCTTGAGCAAGTCACTTAATCCCAATTGCCTTGCCATCCCTCCCTCAAAAACAAATTCTCTTGCCATACATCTCTGGTAGTCAAGGGGCAAAGGGCTCCAGGATATGGAATAATCATCCTCACTTGCTTCCAAAAATCATGGGCAGCCCTTGGGGCTAATGGACAAATATTCTTTGGGACTGACCAGTTTGGAGGTCATTTAACTCTCCTTTGACAAAGAATATCTTCCAGAAAGCTTTTAGGTACAGCAAAGAGCAGTCTTTCAACCAGCATCAAAAACACTCACTCTTTGAGGAAGACTTCTGGGCCTGGGGATTTGGGGAACATGTTCACAGTCCCCTAGGCTTCTTGGGAAGCAACTACGAAATAGCACTTAGCAAATATGGCCTAAAGCACAGGGTTCAAAGAAGCATCAATCCAGGGCTTCTGGTGCTGAGCTGGGCCCCTGACTTGCCAGTTCCCATGGTAGGGATGGGGGGCAGCAGAATCCAATGAAGGTGAGGAACTAGGTTTTGACCAGGTGTAGACCCTAGAAAGGAGTAAGCATGCAAGGAATAGATGGGATGGGCAGATATCTGCAAGGGTTGGGGTAAACTGAAACCACATCACATACAACAGAATGGAGGAGGAACTTTCTCCCCCCACCCGCCATGCTGCATTGGAAACAGGAACCTGGAAGCATGCACTCTCCCCAGAAAGGCAGGAGCAGAAGGATGGGGGCATCAGCCTTTCCCATTAGACTTGAATCCCTTCCAGACTGGGGACAACTTAATAAACCTTCATCTCACCTGTCCCCGGATTAGTCTTTGTTCCAGCCTGAGGACAACTATCTTTGTTTCATCTTCTCTGTACATTCAGTGCTCAGCACAGTGCTTGGCACATAGTCAACACTTAATAAATTATTCTTGTTGGCTGCCTACTGCTTGAGGTGAAGTGGCCCATCCCTCCCCTTTCCCACTCCCTAGATCCTTTCCCTTGAGGTCCTGGGGGGTTAAAAGAGAGTCAAAGATTAGATCTGCTAAAAGAAGGAAGCAAATTCCATGATGTCCTAACTGGAGTGTCTAGGGACTGGAAGATTCTGGTCATGTTTCTCTAGTGATGACATCATTAGGGGCAGAGATTTGGGGTGCAGAGGGCAGGGAGGTGAGTAGGAAGAGGCTGGAGCCCAGCTTCCCCTTCCTCTATCTCAGGAAAGCAGGGTCTGCCTTTGGAAGCCCTGGGCAAAATGCCCAAATGTCCTCTGGGATTGACCCATCCCAAGGGAGCCTTACTCTCCACTGAACACAGAATACAATGTTTATAATTACAATGAGAAAGGTTTACAAGGTACTCTACCCCAAACAGCTATATGAGGTGCTTAGTATTAGTATTATTGTCCCCTTCACATGTATAATTGATACCATATTTTTTGCCTTCTCAATGACTGGGGAGAGGCTCAAGGGAGGGAGAAAATTTGGAACTCAAAATTTTACAAAAGAATGTTAAAATAAAGGATAATTATATTAAAAACACTACATATGTCACATATGTATATGTACATATATAGATACATATCTATACACACATACATACTTATATACTATTGTACCCATTCTAAGGATGAGGAAACTGAGCTTCAAAGAAATTTGTCCATAGGAACACAGCTTGTGAGTGTCAGAGCTGGGACTCAACCCTAGGTCTCCTGATGCCATATTCAGTATTCCTTCTATTATATCGTACTTTGGTTCATGGCAAGGAAAGGTCCACTATCTTGAAAACATAGATGTCTTTGAAAAAGTATCTTCCCTCTGAAGGAAGATAAGATTCATTCTTAGTGTCTTGGGAACATAGGGTCTTTGAGGGAACAGTTTCTGAGTTCTACTCAAGGAGAGGCAAAGGGCTCCATCCTCTCTGTTACCAGGGGCCTGTTTGGCAATGCTCTTTACCTCCAAGAGAGACCAAAAAGATTTAACCTTGATCTCAGCTTATTCCTCCAGTCTGGTTTTGTAGACAAAGTCAGTGCTAAGAGCCCCATAGTCATTGTACTGTGCTCAAGATGGTAGCAGGAAGATCCAGTCTTCTTCTTGCCACCAAGCCCAAGAGTCACCAAGCTCCTACTTTGCTGAGGAGCCCAAGAAGAAAAAGGTTTCCGAAAGGAAGTCTTTCTGCTTCAAGCACAGCAGACCCAAGCCTGGCCAATCTGAGCCTGGCTCTCGAGGGTTGGGAGGACCATAGAGAAGAAAGGAGTTTGACTTTGGCTCAGCCTTTCAAGTAGATGTTCCCAATCAGGCCCTAAGAATGGTCTTTTGGAACTCTCTTGTCTTCCTCCTGATGGCCTATTAGGTATGTCTTCCTAGCCCTGCCTTGATGCTCTCTTCTGGGACTTTTCTCCCTCTTACCTTTGAATACTTCAATGGGCACCACTTGAGGAGACTTAGGCTTGAGCTGGAAAAGTTTGGAGATCTTGGCAGGGGCAGCAACAGTGGGGGCAGCAACAGTAGTGGTGGCTTGGAGAAACAAGAGACAAGCTCTTTTATCACTTTCCCTAAGGTCTCTGGATATACAGGACAGGATGCCACAAAAAGGCCACTGCTGGCCTTATCAGAGGCCTGGAAGAGTCCATCCAGGCAAAGAGGTTAAATAATTGGCTGAAGATCACACAACAAAGCCAAAGAGGATCCCAGCCTTGCCTGATCTTCCTTCCAATCCACCCTACATAGGTAGATCTACCAGATTAATCTTCCTAAAACACCGATTTTATATGTTCCATTACCTCTCAAAAACTTTTAGTGGCTCCCTATTTCCCACAGGATAAATTTCAAACTCCTAACTTTGCAATTCAATGCTTCTATTCAAGGTAGTCAAACCTCTTTATTCTTATCTGCTACTAGGTTCTAATCCAACCAGTTTATTCTCTTCTGAACAAATCAGATTCTTTCCTACCTTAGGCCTTTACTCACACTCTTATCCAAAACCCAGAACTGGTATGCCTTCTCCAATAATATGCCCTGTCTTCAAGCATTTAAGGCTCAGTTCAAGGCATACTTTCTCTTCCACTTAAGTTGAGTCCTCCCTCCTCTACACTCCTAGGACACCACTGCAAATCACTGAATCATGAAATCTTAGAGCTGGAAGGAATTAGTGATAATCTAGTCCAAGCTCTTCATTTTCCAGAACAGAAAACCAAGGTCCTTTGAGAAGAGAATTGCCCAAGGATGTATAACAAGGCAGTGGCTGGACCAGGACTTCTAGAACACTGGCCTTTCAAATCCCAGTCCAGTGATTGTATACTACCCCATGCATTCTACACATATCCCCAGCTGGACTGTAAGCTCTTGGGGGACAGGGACCAGGTTCTATTTATCTAAATATTCTCCATAGTACCTAACACACAGCCCACATTTAATGGAGCACAGAACTAAAAGGGACCTTATTGGTCATCTGGTTTAATTCATTTTTTACAATGAAAACACTGAGACCCAGAGAAGGAATGTGACCTGTTCAAAGGCATCTAACTGAGATTCCAAATCAGGTCCTCTGACTCCAGAGTCAGGATGATAAAGGGGCTCTAGGACATATGCTTCTGTTTCCTTTTTAGGTCCCAGATATCTCAACTCTTTAGATTTGGAGGAAGTCCCAAGCTAGACTATTGGCCCCCATAAAAAAAATCATACTTTGACCCCCAGTGCTCTCCAAGGCTGAGAGAGCCATCATTCACCTATCAGTCCCCATCACAGTTGTGTTGCTGAGGTTGGCAGCCAGCTCTGGGAGCTGTTGACCAGCAGAGGGTGCTGAAAGCCTTGATTTATTCTCTACAGTCCCTTAGAAACACAAAGAGACTTTATTCTCTGGCAGACTAGGGATTCCTGTCAGAGAGGGTGGGTCTGGCAAGATTCTTGAGATCCCAGCCTTCCACCACTTCCCAGTTTGGAATCGCCTCCTTTCTTTCTTTTTTTTTTTTTTTTTTGCTTTTTGGAGGGCAATTGGGGTTAAGTAATTTGCCCAAGGTCACACGGCTAGGTTTTTTTGTTTGTGTGTGCGTTAAGTGTCTGAGGCTGGAACTGAACTCAGGTCCTTCTGACTCCAGGGCCGATGCTCTACTCACTGTGCCACCTAACCGCCCCTTGGAATCGCCTCCTCTCTTATGGCTAAGGATGTTCTTTCTGGGCAGTAGCAAGAATGGCAGGAAGGGAGCCGGGAAGTAAGAGCTGAGAAAGTTAGCTTCTGGTTCTAGCACTGCCTCTGACTTCTGCAGATAAGTCATTTCCCTTCTTTGGGCCTTAGTTTCTTTATCTGTAAAATGAGGGTCATTAGTCCTGCCTTCCCCCATCTCACAGGGCAGTATGGTGAGGACAAAATGAGATAACGGATGTGAAAGTGCTTTTAAAACTGTCGAGCATGATTCAGAGTGTGAAGAGAATAAGAATCGACATTGCGCCTACTACATGCCCAGTACCATGTGCTTTACAGATAATTCATCCATCCTCACAACAATCCTGTAAAGTAGGTGCTATTATGACCTCCAGTTTACAGTTGAGGAAACTGAGGCAAAGAGAGGTTAAGTGACTTGCTTAGGGTCATACAGTTGGCATCAGAGGCCAGATTTGAACTCAGGTCTTCCTGACTCTAGGCCCAATGCTCTCTCCACAGTGCCACCTAACTGCCTGTAAGGCCAGGAGGAAGAGAGAGGGGCAGTACTTGTGTGTTGTAAAAAGAGCACTGGCTTTGAAGTCAAAGGACCTCGTTTCAAATTCTGCTTCTGTCACTGTGTGTGAACTTGGGCCAGTAATTTAACCTCCTTGGACCTTTGTCTCATCTATTCAATGAGGGGGCTTGGACTAGATGACCTCTATGTCTTCTAGCCCTGAATCTGGGACCTCCCATTATTATTTAGTACAAAAAGGTCACAGATATGTTCAGTTTACCTGATTTTCCCCCATGAGAAAGTCAGAAGAATAAAATTTTTTCCACCTGTCTACATGACTCCATCTCTCCATCTGCCTCCTTCTCCTTTCTCTCTGCATACTCCCCATTGCCTATTGCTTCAGGAGACACAATCTTAGATGTAGAGTCAGAAGGGAGGATGGAGCCATATTGGGAGGGCCTGGAAAGGACCTTCACACTTCACATGAAGTACCTTGCCCAGTGTCACACAAGAAGTGGGTAAGAGTGCCCGGATTCCATCCCAAATCTTCTCATTCCAAAGATAGGCATCCTCCACTCTAAATTCTAAACTCCTTGGCTTAGCATTCTAAGTCCTAGCATTGGTTGGGATCTCCTATCTAAAACAACAACAATCACTTATATTTCTCCAGTGCTTTCCAGTCTACAAAGTGCTTCCTTTATAATAAGTGTGTACAGTAGGCAGCATGCAAGTTTTCTTCTGCTTTTCTGGCCCTGGATCTTCTTCCCAGAACACTAACCTGTCTGTTCCCACTTGGTTGGTTTCTCCATTATTTCCTTCCTCTAACAGCAGCTCATTCTTGACTTTGCTACTTTCTCTGACTGAGCTACTTTCCCTATTCCTTACTTAAATCCTCCCTATTCTTCAAGGCCCAACTTGTCTTATTGAGCTTCCTCCTCTGAACCCTACAGCACTTAGAGTCGATGCCCCATGGTCTAATCCTCACTCTTTGAACATATCATTCTTCTGCTCCAAAGCTTTCCATGGCCTTCCCCCAACCCCACCTTTTTTTAACCAGAACCATAAAATCCAGGCTTAAAGCTTTGCTCTTATGTATTTTTTTTATCTTTCACTTTGTATCACCTACTATGTGCCTGGTAGGAAAGGCCTGCAGCAGGTTATACATACTTGTTAACTGACTTATACACATATATGCATATATGCAAATATACACACATATAAGGGTTACTTTCTCCCAATAAGATTGTGTGCTCTATTTAAAGGGCACAATGGGAAGGCATACATTGGCCACAACTCTTGTCCATAAGTATACACAGAAAGGCAGACGCATTGCCCACCAGGTGAAATCTGGGGCTAGCTAAGCATCACGACTGAGGTCAGGACAGCTGCTGCCTTCTCCCCAGTGATCTCCATCAGCAAGTATTCACTTCTCTGTAACGAGGTGAACATCATGGCCAGAGCAGGTAAGGGGAATAGGTTGTGGAAGGCTCTGGGAAGACCCCTAGGTGACCTCAGGTGTCTCCTGGGAAGAGGAGGCCAGATGCCATAAAATCTCAAAGTAAGCACCCACAGATTTTCAGAGCCAGCCTATTGCTTGCTAAGTGGCCTCAGTCCCAGGGCAGACCAGAGGGTTACTCAGGCTCCAAGGATTAAAGTCAGACTGGAATTCCAGCGGCATTCAGCCAGACAAATTCCCTCTCCAAAGCAGCCTGGGTAAATCCCTTAAATGCCAGGCAGAATTCCCAGTTTTGGTGGATGGGTCAGTAGCACACTCTTCCCCTGAAAAAATGCAAATGTTTCTAAGTGGCAATTTGATAATGGAAAGAGCCCTTCCTGGCTCTGGAATCAGAGGGCCTGGATTCAAATGTTACTTTGACACTATATGTCTGACCTTGAATAAGTCATTTGATCTTTGCAGGCTTCAGGGTCCTCATCTCTAAAATGAGGGGGTTGGACCAGATGGCCTTGGAGGCTCCCTCCAGATCCATGATCCTTCATATGTCAGAGCACATGAATCACATCCCTGGTGGAGTGACTCCTACCCTAGATTTTCTGGATTACTCTTATAATTCCCTGCCTTTTATCTTACAGGGAAAGGGAGACACATGTATAGTACTCTGAAAGAGATAAGTACTCATTAGTGCTCATTGAATGAAGAATGAACCAGAGCAGCTTACTCTGCCCTCAGTGACATGATATACAGAATGCCTTCTCCTTTCCCCCACTCCCTGGGTGGTTTTACTCAATGTCGATCCTCAATGTTCTCCCCAGCTGAAGAGACTAGATCTCCTTCCACAACTTCTCATTTTAAACTCCATTCCTAATAGCACCAACAACTGATATTTCTGTGGCATTTTATGTTTTGTAAAGCACTTTACAGACATTATCTCATTTGGTCCTCAACCATCCTATGAAGTAAAGGGGCTACTGATAGTAACATCCCCATCTTATAGATTTGGAAACCGAGGCAGAGAGAAGTCAAACAGCTGGCAATTGTGTGTGGGTGTGGGGGCAGGATTTAAACCCAGGTCTTCCTAACTCCAAGTCTAGTCCTCTATCTACTTCGCCATGCTGCTAAGGCTGTAGGGAATGCTCTCCTCTTCTCTGATTACTAGGAACAGAGTCCAAGATTGGACTAGCTCCACCAGGAGGCTGGATAAGTTCTCAGGGTGCCCCGGCTGGAGCTCATACCCGGTGATCTGTGATGTTTCAGGGATGTCCCTTAGGAAGGTAATAACAATAATGGTTGACATGTAGCATGTCAAGCTTTGTAAAGTGCTTCATATACAATATGTCATCTGGTAGGAGAAGAATATTTTAGGGTCAGACACTCAGAGCTGAAAGGGGTTTTAGAGGCAATTAGGAACCTGAGGTGGTGAGGAAGGAAGAAGGAGGAAAGAGGTGGAGGGGGAGAGAGATGGAAGGAGAGGGGTGGCAAGAGAGAGAGACAAGAGAGACAGAAACAGAGACAGAGAGATAGTGACAAGGACAAAGAGAGATAGAGAGGGGAGGGGAGAGGAGAGGAATGAGAGGGAGAGACAGAGAGAGAACAGAGAGACAAAAAGTTAGAGACAGAGAAGGGGAAGAGACAGATGCAGAAAAAGACAGACAGACAGAGAGGTAGAGACAGAGACAGAGACACAGACAAGAGAGAATGGTAGTGACCTAGGACACTATCCTCCAGGTGTTTTCCCCAACAATTTCTTATTCCTGCAAGACCCAGTAATAGTACCCAGGGGATGTTGTAATCAGCAATAAATATATCCCTACCTTCTGTCTTGGTGTTAACCTTGGGCATTGGGGTGCCCATCTGCAGAGGGGCACTTGTTGATGACCTGGTCCACTCTCATGTAGAAATAAGAGGAAAGTCCAGTTATACGGTGAAAAAAGGACTTGGTCCCAGTGACATACTCAATTGCTCCCTTCTGGTAATATGTATATAACCTTGGGTGTTATATCTCATAGGCTCCTTTCCCAGAAACCTTTCAGTTGCCCCTTCCCTAGGTTGCCCACTTTTACCCTACATCCTAGATAAAGGAATACCCTGAGGAGGACATAAAAATCATGATGTGTCAGGAGTGGCTATGTCTACACTGGTTGACTAGACTGGATCCAAATCCACATGAATAGCAGCACCTAGACTACTATAAGCTTTGGCCACACATGTGAATTTGATGTCAGATGTGATGGGTACATATTATCTTCACCCTCCTGGATGTACCTTCTGCTCACTTAGAAGTCCAGATATATAGAACTCTTGGAATGTGCAGTTCAATTCCCAAATCATCTAATCAATATACAACACAGTCTATCTACACTGCCAAATGTAGACCCAGCCACTCATGGGGAAACATAGCACTAGAAGCAGTATTTCTGGCAAACATTTGCTAAAGAGCAAAATTATTCCAATACATATGTCTGTCCTACAGACATATGTACCTTAGACCTGACTCCTAAGTCATTATGGAGGGATCTCCATCCCTTTGTCTAATCCTTGAGTTTTTTCAGAAGAATATTGTTGTTAAGTCATGTCCAACTCTTCTTGACCCCATTTGGGTTTAAAAAAATTTTTTTGCCAAGATAATGGAGCAGTTTGCCATTTCCTTCTCTGGCTTATTTTACAGATGAGAAAACTGAGGCAAACAAGGTTAAGGAATATGCCCAGGGTCACACAGCTAGAAAGGGTCTGAGGCTGAATTTGAACTCAGGTCTTCTGACTTAAGGCCTGGCACTCTATTCACTGAACCACCTAGCTGCCATAGTAGTAAGCACTTACCAAATCATTATTCATTCATTCATTCATTAGGAGGTGTTTCATCACATCTAGCCAAAACTCACTTCTCTACAGAATCTGATCATTGCTTCTAGCTTGGTCTTCTGAGGCTAAGCAAGGAAAATCTTCCTTTTCTGCATGACAGCCTTTCAGCTGCTTGAACATGGCTATCATGACTCCTCTAGGTCTTCCCTGCTCTAGGATACACACCCCCACCTCCTTCAGCCAATCCTCATAAAACATAATCTCAAGGCTCTTCATCATCCTGGATGTCCTCTAGTCAAAACCCCGAAATACTACACTATTCATTTTTGAGTCTAAAGAAGAACATGAGGATGAAAAGATGGAATGAAAGAGAGAGTGAGGGCGAAAGAAATCTCTCCTTTGCTCAGTTTCAAAGGCTAAACTCAGGGGGACAAGGTTGAAATTTGATTTTTCAGCTCCTTCGAGGGATTATAAACAACAGTGGCTAGTAGTATATGAAAAAAAGAATCGAATGCCTCAAAAGTATAGGGAGCTGGGAGCCTTTGGATAGCAAATTGATATTAATATGGTGTTCCATGAGGAGAGGAGACCGCCCTCCTCAAATTGGCAAGGGCTTAATTAGAGTCATAATAAAAACCAGCCCTGAAGGCATTTTGCTTTTTAGTCATGCACATACATCACCCGTCCTCCTCCTCCTGCTGAGCAGGTTTTCAGAGTCCATCCTGACCAGCAGGCCTGTCTCTGCTTTCTCTGAGTCCCCGCCTATGGACATCCTGACTGGCAGGAGGAAAAAGCAGAGGTTCCAGGTGTTCTGAGTTTTCCTATCTGAGGCCATAGCGCTTAGCACAGTTTTGTTCATTCGGTTTTTGCACATAGTACACTCTTAACGGATACTTTATCTTTCTTCATTTTGAGACCTCAGTTGGACTTGGGCCAAAGGGCTGGAATTACGTATGTAGTGGTGCTGAGATGGCCCCAGGAGTTTTCTGGCTTGGTAGCTGGAGGGAGGAAAAAGGGCACACAGAAAACCAAGTCCTGGCTTCCAGATTTTTCTGGGAACGTTCTCAGGTGCTTCTGAAAAGTGTTCACTCAGGAAGCCCGAGGTAAATGCCAGGGCCATATGGAGGATGTGATTTTGCCTTCCTTGCTACTTCTCAAAGTGCTGGGGTGCTGGGGGCTCTCCCAGGGAGGGGTGTCAGGAGCAGGGGAGGCCAAGATCCCAGGCACTGGCAGGCACAATAGAGCTCACACAGCAGGTACTCTACGAGTATTTGTGGAGAATATGAACTGATCAGGAGAGCAGTGATAACAAAAATAGAGAAGACAAGAGGATTTTGCGTGGGCCTAGCCATCTTATCCTCCTATACTTGGGTTAACTGAAGTCTAGCTTCAAGATGGAGCTTAATCCTTCTTTCTGACCTGAGGCAAATCACTTTATTTCTCCTCAGACTCAGTTTCCTCATTTTTAAAATGAGGAAGTCAGATTAGATGTGCTCTAAGGCTTCTCCTTCAGGTCCAGATCTATTATCCTATCAATTATCTCCTCCTTCAGAAGGAGAATTTGATTCTCCTGCTCTGGGATGACAATTTTACAGTGTTTTCCATGCTCTCTGTTAGCCCCACAGATGGAGGACTTCCATTAGCTGGAAGCACTAGGCTTTTCAAAATGCCCCTCTTTCTTGAAGCTCCCTGATCATCCCCAACTCCCCTTAATCAATCCTTGCCTTTGCTTTCTCCCAGGAAAGGGTTCTTAACCTTTGGGGGAGGGTCATGAACCCTTTAGGCAGTCTGGTGAAGCCTATAGACCCTTTCTCAGAATAGTGTTTTTAAATTAATAAAATAAAATACATGAGACTACAAAAGAAACTAATCATATTGAAATAGAGATCTAACTTTTCCTATCCAAATTTCCAGACCTCCAGAAAGCTCTCCATGAACCTCAGGTTAAGAACCCATGCTCTCAGCACTTATTTATGGAGAGAATTTCTATACACCTTTTGGTAGTTGTTTGGCCCTTGCTGTATACTCTCTCAGGTCTCTCTCTCTCTCTTTCTCTCTCTCTCATAGACACACACACACACACACACACACACACACACACACACACACAACACATCTCATCTTCCCAACTAGATTGTAAGACCCCTGAAGGTAGAAAATGCATCTCTAATTTCTTTTCTCTTTTTCTTCTTTCCAAATCAAAGAATCCTTCTGCAAGATGTAGCAGAAACCAGCAACTAGAAGCCTAGCCTAAGACCATACACAATCTCTTGGGTTCTCAGACTCTCTGGAAAACCTCACTCACTACAACCAGTGAAGTCCCCAAGGCCAAGAGACTCCCTTGACATACCTGGACTTCCCTGAGTTCTTCCATCTGCCCTTGTAACAGGCTGCCCACTGGGAGTGACCCCTGAGTGCAGAGGCGGCAAGGCAGTTGGCAAAAGACAAAAACCCATCAATCATATTAAGCAAAGGACATCATCTCCTAGGGATGAGGGGAACTCTCCTGTGATCTTACCATCCCATCCCCTCCCCTACTTAGGCCTCCCAAGGCTCACAGAATAGTCCAGCTAAAAGCAACAGGGAAACCCAACTTGGAGTGATTGTTCTAGCTCTAACTCTTATTTCTAATCCCCTGAGATGGATGTATTCAACCCAAGCAACTGAGAAGGGTTTGCCTGCTAAGACTCTTTCAAGTGGATGAGTGATTGGGATATGGAGTAGACATCTTTTTATTTGTCTTGGAAGAAGGTTTCTTGGTTTCCATTCCTCCCATTCCCCCAGGACTGCCACAGCTCTGCCTGGTGGGCTAGAAACTGGGGCCAACCCTGATAAAGTTCTGGAGGATCATCCTGTGCTAGGGATCACCCTCCCAGCACTCTTGTCCCACTCCTCCCTTACCCCAATTCTGTCTTCCTCTTCATGAGGATACACTTAGCCTGTTTCCCCTAGGAAATTTAGAAACAAACAGTAGGCTTTCCTGTCTTTCCTCCTAAAAAGACTCTGCAAGTCCCTTGCTCCTCATCTACCTCAAGTCTTAATAGCTGGAAAATTCACCTCCTGGGAAAAACAACAACAACAACACTCAGGATTTAGTTATATCCAATTCCCATGTTCAGGAGCCATGAGATCATAACTAAACTTCTACTAAACTTCATACTAAAGATCTATCTAATCTTGTGTCTTAAAATGGCTATGGGGGGGCGGCTAGGTGGCGCAGTGAGTAGAGTGCCGGCCCTGGAGTCAGAAGGACCTGAGTTCGGATCCGGCCTCAGACACTTAACGCACACACAAATAAAAACCTAGCTGTGTAATCTTGGGCAAGTTACTTAACCCCAATTGCCCTCCAAAAAGCAAAAAAAAAAAAATGGCTATGGGTCTGAGGTTGCTGGGCACATTGTTGGACTAGGATAGGAAGGGGAGAAAGTAGGCTAGTCTAGTCAAGTAACAACCCAGCTCCCACCCAGTCAGTCTAAAAGGACAAGAGAAACTACAGAGGTCCTCCCTTTCCCTATCAAGTCACTTCTATTCATTGGGTTCCATTGACATGACTTGGGGAAGCCATGTGCCAGGCTTCCAGGGACTCAGCTCATGTCAACTTAACCAAAAAGGTTAAGACAATGATGCTTGCCAGGTTTGAGAGGACATCACATAGCAGTTCTTTTCTCTGTCTTCCCAACCACCACCCCTGAAAATATGGCAAGCAACTGAGAAGATAAGAATCTAATTTCTGTCCAAGATGGCATTTAATACCCACAACAAAGGCCTATTATAGAAGGGCTTTCTCTACTGGGTGGGAGCTTGGAGTAGATGACCTGTAAGGTCTTATCCAACCCCAAAAGTCAATGGTTCTAAGGGACTATGAATCAATGATCCAACTAATTTCTTCTCTGATATAACAAGGGATACTATAGAGAAAGGCAGGACAATTATCTAAGTATAAGATAGGGCAGCCAAAATTATTTGCTATGCACTATGGGGAAATGGGGGTCTAACTTCTAGTACCCACCTGTGGATTGTTGGGTGCTGGGAAGGGTGAGGGCTTGTGTGGTGGGGGTTGTGGGAGTAGAAGTGGTGATGGTCACCCCAGGGGCCATTGAGGTGGCAGTGGCCTTGGGGATAGTGACCTTCTGTGGCCGATTGACTCCTGGCAAGACATGAGGAAAACAAGAGTGGGGCAGATGGAGAAAGGGAATTGGAGAAGGGAAACGGAATGACTAGTTCAGAAATGCCATCTATTCCTTGCAAGACATTAGGAAAAACCAAATGGATACGTGTCTCCTATTGGATCCAGGAGCATTCTCATGACATTCCCCCCCTCCCCTAATATCCCGGGTAAGGGGGAAGCAAGATAGGTAGTTGCTTAGGACTCAGCCCTGAAGAATAAAGGTTGGGGCCATGGTATGGCCTTCTCTGCCCATGGAGAAAAATAGGAAATGATGAAAGTTAAACACACATCAACTTCCATATCATTTCCTCAGAAGGTCTCCCTGATTCTCCCTCAATTCCCCCACCCTCTGGTCCTGACTATCTTCCCCCAGCTCTGATACTTGACTACTTGGTGTCTGGCTATCAGATAGGTTTCCCTAAATGGAAGGCTAAAAAAAACAATGATCCTTTACCCAAGCTGGATTAAAAGTTCAGAACTTAAGTCTGTCACTGGTTATAAGGAAAATCACCAGTAGTGGAGTCCCCTCTGGGTGCCACTGCCCACCAGCCTGGAGGGGCATTTTCACCAGTCCAGGTGAGAGGAGAGGCTGGGCAGTGAGAAGAGGGAGGAGTTCACTGGGGGGGGGGGGTCAAGGGGACTTGCCAAAAGTCCAGTTTGTTCCTTTTTTTCCAAGGCAGTGCTAATGAAGCTCTAGGGGAGAAACTGAAGAGCAGTAAGCTGCCGGGTGCAGCAAAACAAGAAAACAGAAATCAGAAGAGACGGGGGGGCGGAAGGAGGAGGGGGACAGCAAATGAGACACAATTAGAGGAGCGAGATGGATGGCTGGCAGGCACAGAAAGAACATTAAAGTCCCTTCTTTTGGGTTGTTGGTTTTTTTCCCGTGCAAACAGGCTCATGCAATAAGGATGTCAACCTTCTTTCGGTTCTCTAGGTCTTTACTTACTGCCAAAGGCGGAGCCTGCAGCCGCACCTAGAGGAGAGAGAGAAGACAAGGTCACATTATGGGGCCGAAGGAACAGAGTTTGCTCTCTGCACTGGGTTCATGTCTCCTGGGGGAGGAGGGGACATGGTGAGGAAGTATCCATCTCCAGCTTGAAGATACCCTGGCCCCCAAAGAAAAGGCTGCCAACTAGGCTCAGGGGCATTTCCGAGGATACAAGGGAAGGTGGCATCCTTCACTGGGTACGATGTAGATTAGGAAGGGCTTGCATTTTTCTCCCAAGGTGCTGGGGAAATCCAGAAATAATTCACTACAGATCCCCCTCCTATACCGGCTGCCCCACCCCCTACCCCCAAGCTCTGCCACTCTCCCTCCATCGTGCTAGAAGAAAAGTAAAAAACATTTCTTTCTAAGCCCCAGGACCCTCTCAGACCACTCCAAGAGACTCCTAGGAAAATCTGGGAGCTTCTGCAAACATACTGTAGCTACCCGCTATGTAGCTGCTATGACTTTCCCTATCACACTCTTCCTCCCAAATCCAGTGAAGGAACTTCCCCTACAAAGAGCCTTCCCCTGTGCAGAGGTAGGTTTCCCTTCCTATAGGGGAAGGCAGGAAGGGAGGAGATGGTCAAAGTAGTTACATGAATCTCTTCTCCACCTTGTATCATAATTACTCATATACTCGTCTTCCCACACTTTGGAAAGTCCCTTGAGAACAGGATCCATGTGTCATAGCTAGCCTTCCATCCTCAGGATACGATGTAGTGATTTGCAGACACACTTAAATATTTGTCAAACTGATATGAAGACAGCAAGTGTGGCATAATAGGAAGAACAATGGACTTGGGGCCAGAAAACTGGTTCAAATCCCATCTCAGATTCTTACTAGCCAAATGACCCTGGGCCAGTCACTTAACTTCTCTAGGCCTTAGTTACTTTATCTGTAAAATGAGGTAGAGTGGAGGGGGGGAAGAGAGAAAGGAGGAGTCATACTCTATGACCTCTAAGGTTCCTTCCACTTCCAAATTAACAATCCTATGACCTGAATTTAAGTCTCAGCTCTGCCACTTATTAAATATCTGGTCTTGAGCAAATCACACCCCTTCTCAGACATAGGGACAAAGTGAGAGAGGGAAGGAAATAGGAAGGAAAAGGAGGAGAGGAACAAATGGGGAGGAAAAGAGTGAGTGGAACACAAAGGGAAGAAGAGAGGAAGAAGGAAAGGAGAGAAAAATGATTTCAATGGGGTGAGGGGAGAGAAAGACAGACAAAGAGACAGAGACAGAGAAAAGGAAACAGAGACAGTAAGCAAGAATAAAGGCTGGAGACAACCAGAGACAAAGGGAGACAGAAGAGGAGGCAGCAGTCACGGAGCTCTCATCATAGCCCCAGAATGCTCTCCTTGCTCTCTGAAGACCCACAAGCGCTATCCAGCAGCTGACAAGCTCGTTCTCTTTCAAAGGCTCTGTCGTCTCCCGTCCCTGGCACACACACAACATTCCTGTCACGGCCCTCGCAGCCTGTATTTTAGCTTTGATCATCTTAAAGCCACATAAATCTTTCACCCACTGAGAGGAGAAGCAAAAGAGCAAGGCTAAGCCTCCCTTGCCAGGCAAGGCCATTAGAAACCCAAGCAGTGACATTTGCAAGTCTGAGCTGTATTTAAGGCCTTCAAGTGGGCTGGGGTCCCAGGGGCGAGACATCCAGAGACCAAAGGTCTTTCTGCCTCCACAAATGATCTCACCAACTTTGGCCTCCTCCCCCTCTCCCTCATCACAGGTGGGGTGCCGTGACTCACTGCTTTGTGGAGATTTCTGAGATCACCTTTGGAGAGACTTGCAGACCCTCTCAACTGGCCGACCCTGATCCTCAGTGGGGATTCTAACAAGATTATATGATTTTGAGCTGGAAGGGACATTAGAGGTTTTCTAGTACATTCTCCTCATCTGTAAGATGAGGAAACTGAGGCCCAGAGAGGTTAAAGACTTGACAAAGGTCACACAGGTAAATGAGAGAGCTGTGAATCTTTTGACTCCAAACCCTGCTCGCCTTCCACCCACACGTGCTGCTTCCCTCCAGGGTGCCCATCCCACCAATCTTAGAAAAGAGGAAGATTGAAGAATGACTTCATTGTAGTCTTAAAGAACAAGAAATGCTTTCTGAGTGATGTTCTGAACCCGGTGAGGGTGAGACTTATCCCACGAACATAGGTCTAAAGCCAGAAGAAAACTCAGAGGGTATCTAGTCTAACCCCCTTGTTTTATAGATGAGGAAATGGAGACTCAGGGACTGTGAGTAACTTGAACAATGTCACCAAAGATCTGAACTGAGGCCTTCTGACTCCAAAGCCATTGTTCCTTTGACTGTACCGACCTGCCTCTTGGCTTAAAGGCACCTTATAGTCAGGAGATCCTGGATTGTATATTGATGAAACGTTGGGGAATCTTGGTATCAGAGTGGATACGGTGCTGGACTTAAGAGTAAGGAAGTCATGAGTTTGAATCCTATATCATTCAGTCCTACCTACTTACTTAGCTACATAACTCTGAGCAAGTTTCTTATCCTCTCAGCCTGTCTCCTCATCTGCAGAAGAGGTATAATTAAAATACCTTCTTAAATCATAAATGAGATAATATAGTATTTGGAAAACTTTAAAATTCTATATGAATGTTATTATTATTAGAAATGGCTAAGGATGAGTTTTTGCCCAGAGGCAGGGGGATGAACACAGAGACCTTCCAAGGTCCATCCCCAGCCTCAGGGTTAGCTCCTTCCTATACATACATGCATTAGGGGAGCCATTAGGGAGAGGCAGGTAGGACCCTGCTCTCCATGAGCGGGTTCGAAAGTTCTTCTTGCATTTGCCACAATCCTGGCCGGTGGTATTGTGTTCACATTCACATTGAAGGCCGCCTTCTTTGTAGGAACACAGGTTGGCATGGAGGTTGCATTTACACCTGAGAGGACACAAGACAGGAAACATCATGTGAGTCATTAGGGACCCCTTGAGCTAACAGGACAGAATTTCACTAGAATTCCCCAGGGCCCTCAAGGTTATGGATGCAACCTCAGCTGAGAATAGAAGGAAAGTTTCATGAAGCATTTAGAAAGTCTTAGATGAGAGGGATCTAACAAGTGTTGAAAGTTGTCTGTCTCTAAGAATTTCTCTATGAGCTTTCACTATTTGGGAGGCAAGGGCTTTCCAACATTTTTTTCTCAGTTTGTTCTAGATGCAGCACCCTTCTCTATCTATCTCTTCACCCATACCCCTACCCTCAAATCCATTATCTAGCCACACGATAGATGTAGTACTATCTAACCTCTGTTAAACAGAATGTTTGATTAACCTATTGTACCATTTTTCATTGTTCCTCTCCAGTATGATGCAGAGTGTGGCTAGTTCTAGACTGTAGTTAGGAAGGGGGTAGAGTTTTCTTTGATGCTTTGAATTTTCCCTTTTACAAAACAGGGGTATATTGGAGCCAGTTCATACCAATTTTCAAGTGTCATTTATGAAGAGATAGAAGAAAGCACCCTTCACCCCACCTTGGTAGAGGTGGGAGCTCCACAGGCATTGCATATTGCACAAGTTTTCTGACTTTTTCAATATATTGATTGGTTGTACCGATTTTTTCTTTTTCTATTTTTTTTTTGTCTTTAAAAATACTATTTGTTATATGAGATGATTCTCTGGAAGGGAGGGGCAGGAGGAAAACCAAGGAAAACTGTGATTATATAAAAAAGTGACGACATCAACAAAAACTTATTTTTAAAAAAGTGTGTCTCATATATATATTTTTTGCTTCAGAGAGCTAGTTGTTAAACATTTAACACCACACTGCTGCCTTTTCCCCACTGTTCAATCTATTACAAATATGTAGAATCATGTGAAACAAACTTTCACATTAGTCATGTCCAAAAAGAAAGAAAGGAAAGAAGATAATATGCTTCAATTTGTACTGTGAATCCATCTATTCTATCTGGAGGGGATGTTTCATCATGAGTCCTTCAGAATTGTAGTTGAACATTATGTTGACCAAAATTATTAACTCTTTCAGAGGTTGTCTTTACAATATTACTATTGCTGCATAAATTGTTGTACTGGCTCACTTTGTATCAGTTCGTATAAGTCTTCCCAGGTTTTTCTGAAACCATTCCCTTCATCATTTCTTACAGCTCAATAGTATTCCTTCACAATCATATACCACAACTTGTTCAGTCATTCCCTAATTAATAGACAATGTTTATCTACTTTGGTTGTTCATAAGACTAGGTCTTATGATGGCTAAGGATGAGGTCTGTATCAATTTCCCCTAACCACCCCCAATCATCCTCCCTCCTCTCACTAGCATGGTCACCTTTACTCTCCCAATCAAACAGTAACAAAGGACATGACTGGAATGATTGATATTCAGTAAGAGGGAGAGCATTAAGCTCGTGAGGATTCTCAAACACTGGGGGTCTTTAAAAGACAAAACTTATGGGTCCCAGACAGTTTATGGGACTTCCTGCCAGGGAACAGGGGAATGGACTAAATGACCTCTTAACGTCTCTTCTAGTCCTAAGATTTTATGTAGCTAGTCTCCACTACATATTCCCTGTGTGAACTTGGGTAAGTCATTGCTCCATCTGGACATCAGTTTTCTCACATGTAAAATGAAAGTACTGGACTGGATAATCTTTAAAGTCCCTTCTAGTTCTAAATAGTGCAATTCTATGATGAATCCTAGGGTCTTACCCTTATTATGCTTGGGCACCTTGTGGTCTGGAATTTTCAGGACTTCTCCTAATCAGTTTAGTATTTCCCCACAGGTGTAGACCCAGCCCACCCTTAACATCACTCTTGGGGGATGTGCAATTGGCTAAATTGTATTAAACTAGAAGCTAGGTGACCCAAAATTTTATTATAATAATACTTTGAGATAAAATGCTTTGTTTTACCTCTATTTTCTTTGCCTAATGGAAAAAAATGTACTGTGTCAGTTGGTCCAGATTGGTCCTTTGAGACATTCTTAAATACCAGTCTGTCTTAAAGACAGCCTGGTGGTTCAGTGGATGGAGTGTTGGACTTAAGAGTCAAGAAGACCTCAGCTAAAATCTGTCCTCAGAAATTTATTAGCTGTGTAACTCTGGGCAAGTCATTTAACCTTTTACCTCAGTTTCCTCTTCTATAAAATAAGGATAGTAATAGCACCCATCTCCCTGGGGTTGTTTTGAAGAACAAATGAAATAATATTTGTTAAATGCTTGGCAAATCTTAAAGTACTCTATAAATGCTATCTATTATTAAGTCATAGGTTGAACATATCCCATTGTATAGGTCTCAAGATCTCTGTACATCTGAGTTTCTTTTGCATGGGGAGGAATATGCTCATGCTCTCTGCATGCCTGTGTGTCTACTATCACTAAAAATTTCTCCTGACATTTAACCAACATTTCCCCCCACTTAATCTGCTTTAAGCTCAGCTTTCTCTTTGTGGTGATACCCTTTCCATTGTACTGATTCTTCTTTCTCCAATAGGAGGATTTAAAAATACTAGCAGACAGTTATATCTCCTTTAGTTGTTGCTTATCCACATTCTACATATTTAACTCCCTTAATCTTCCCCCTCCTCATAAATCAATCCTGGCAGCCCCTTAATCATTCCTGTTACTTGCTTCTCCACTTCCTCTCATTTGTCTCCATCATCCTGGCAATGCCAGATTCGGAGATGCACCAGACCTTCCCAGGAAGGCCTGCCACAGGTGTGGAAAGGGGTCAGCATCCTGGATTGGCACCTGGGCTTTTAGACATTCTCTGGTTGCTTGGCTTTGGGCAGACAATAGCTAACTCTCTGTCTGCTCACTCCACAGCCTTGTAGGGTCCATTCCAGTCTAAAGATATATCTGGAGAAGCCCAGCAGGTAAGGCTGCCACCCTACTTATTGGCTTAACTTTGGACTCTTCCCTCTTCCTTCCCTCTTACATTCAACTGATGACCACATCCTTTTGATTCTACCTCAACAACATCTCTCGTGCCTGTCTCTTGATCTTTATTCTTATTCCCAATATTCTAGTACAGGTAAGTGCTCCCATCTATCTGAACTCTTATCACAGCTTCCTAACACATCTCCCTGCTTCAGCCCATCCTTCATTCTGCTGCCAGATATGGCTATGTCCCACCTCTGCTCAAAGATCTTAGGTGGCTCATTATTGCCTCTTGAGTAAAACTCAAGCTTCCATGCTTGGCATTTGGGGTCCTCCACAATCTGACCCAGGTTAACTTTAGCCTTCTACCTAGTGAGTGTGGTGCAGAGGATAGAGAGCTGGCATTGGAGCCAGGCTGACTTGAGCTCAGGTGCCACATCTGGCACATCCTGGCTATGTGACCCCAGGCAAGTTCTTTAACTTCCCCCAGGCAGCTTTTTAACAGACCACAAGTTGTAGAGAAGGTGTTGACATGATTGGTAGGAGGAGCTTCCCCATTTGGGACTTCCAAATACCAATGAAAGCAGAGATCTAGCCTCTACATCACTTTACTCCACAGCCAAATTTTACTACTCCACCCTTTTATATCCCCTGTGTTTTCCCACTTCCGTGCCTTTGTTCAAGCTGCTCCTCATGCTTGGAATGACTTTTCTTCCTTCCTCCCTCTTCTTTAAAAACCATTTCAAATTCCACCTCTTCCAAGAAGTCTTCCTTGTTTCTCCAGATGGGTAACAACTTCCTACTTTGTTCAGAACTTTGTTTTACAAATTTAATGCATATAGTCTGCAATGTTACATGTTACAGTCATCTACGTCTGTGTCTTATCCCCCTTTTAGACTAAGTCTAATGAAAGCATTAGACATGAAGTAACATGAAAGTAGGGATGATGCCTTATCTCAGCTTGGTAGCACAGGGCCCTATATAAAGCTTGTTCATAGTTATTTGCATGTTGTCCCCACCATTAGGTTATAAGCTCCTGGAGGGCAGGGTCTGTCTCTTGCCTCTTTTTGCATCCCCGGTGTTTAGCACATTGTCTGACACACAGCAGGCACTTAATAAATGCTTATTGATTGACTGATTGCATTCAGTAGACATAGAATTAGTGTTTCTTGAATGAATGAATGTATGGTCATTAAGAGCTTGGGGAAACCATATTAATGTTTAGCTCCTTCACAGGCACAAGGGCTTAAGGGCCATTTCCTACATGGGACCTTTCCTCCATATGTGCCTGTTGTCTTGATTTGATGACTTTCTCTGGCTGCTAGTGCCTCTCAAATGACCTGGCACTTACTTTATATATATTTTACATTTTATGGAGTAGTGGAGTCAAACCTGAATAGGAACAGGGCCACTAAACCATAAGCATTCCAAAGCGCATATGTTGACTTAGAAAACCACATGTTAATATTATCTCTGTTCTATTGTATTTTTATTTCTTTTGTTAAATACTTCCCAATTACAGTTTAATGTGGTTCCTGGATGTGTTGTGGGCTACACAGGGTCCATGGGTACCATGTTTGTTGACTCTGGCCTAGACTATAAAGAGGTAAAATCTCTTGCTCATAGACACACAGCCAGTAGGTATCCAAGGTACATTTATAAATATGTTTAAATGTTGTTCCCCCCCCCCCCCATAGAATGTAAACACCTTGAGGGCAAGGACTGGGTTTTTTTTTTTTTTTTGGTCTTTGTGTCCCCAGCCTCTAGCACCGTGCTTGGCACACAGTCCAGGCTTAAAAAATGCTCACTGCTTGAGACCCCAAAGAGAAGGTTACAAAACAACTAAGTGGTACAGTGGATAGAATGTTGGCATTTTGGGTCAGGGAGACTTGAGTTCAAATCCAGCCTTAGAAACTTAACTAGCTCTGTAACCCCGAGTGAGTCACTTTACCTGTTTGCCTCAGTTTCCCCAACTGAAAATGGGGATAATAACAGCACCTATCTCTCAGAGCTGTTGTGAGAATAAAACAAAATATTTTTAAGTGCTTTGTAAAACTCAAAGCACTATATAAATGCTATAGCTAGTGTATCTCTGTCCCACTCCATTCCGACCACCCTGATCATTATATCCTACGGATCATGCTGAGAAAAAACTCAATGAGACTCAAGAGAGGCCATAGTGGGAATGAGGAAGATTCTAATGAGCCTGGCTGGTTGCCAAATATCAAGCCAGCAACAAGTCTAGATTTGCTGATGACCAATGGCCAAGTTCCACTGTAATTCAGGTCTCCTACTCTGCCTGTTCTATGGCAACTATCCATCAAGGCCCCTATGGAATTTCTTCAGTTTCTTTCTTGCAATCAGTTTTCCCTGTTGGAATTACCTAGGCATGTGAGCAGCAGAGAAGGGGTGTGTGTGTATGTGTGGGGGCCCCCCTGGTCATCATGGTTAGCATGAAACTAAGAGGAGGCTCCTGCTGAGCCAGACTCACTTGGGGCATAATGAGGAGAATTTGCATGTCTAAGGAGAGTCTCTGCTCCCCCCAGGAGTTTGTGGGCACAGGAGGAGAGCTGGGATGGCTGAACGGTTCTTTGATTGCTCAGACTTTGGAGGTGACCCCAACCCCCTTCTGCTTCCCCAGGGCACTGGGCTGTCCATGCAGCTCAGGGGCCTCTGTGACCCTCGACTTGACATCTTCCTTTCTTCTGCATTCTCTAGCTGCTGCCCGTAGAAAATCTTGAATTCTGGTGGTACATTCCTGCCCAGTGAGTGAGACAGAAGAATTTTTTTTGACTCTGTCACTACCTGAACAACCTTAGGGAAATCATTTCTCCACTCTAGGTCTTGGTTTCCTCTTCTATAAAATGAGGGCTTTGAACTAGATGAACTTTAAGGTCCTTCTAGCTCTTACAATCTCTGATTCCTGAAGCTCCACTTGCCCAGTCCCTCTGGCTGCTAGTGCCAGGATATCTGTTAAACCTCGATTCCTGAGCCCTTGGGGACGCCTTCTCTTGTAGCTATGTCCTAATCTGGCCCTACTTTGTTTCATCCCTGGCCCTAGTGAGAAGCCCTTTCCTAGAAGGGACAAGCCTAATAAACCTAATTAGCTTTAAAAACTAAGAAGCTTTCTATTCAGAGAACAGATAGGGCTACACTAAGGAAGGGAAGGAGAAAAGGCCAGGCTATAGGATGTAAGAGACTCTCTACTTTGGAAGGAATTGCCTAATCCAATCTACCACCCAACAGTGAAAACCTACCTTCAGCATCTTTGGAAAAATAAATCATCTGGCCTTTGCTTGAATACCTCCAGTGATAGGGAACTCACTGTTGTTTAAAATCAATTATGGGACAATACCATTCAAAATAAAAAAAAACAAACCAATTTATGCTGAGCCAAAGGCAGCTTCTTTGAAACTCGTCCTGTTTGGTCATAATGATTCTCTCTAGAATCACACAGACCTACAGGCTCATTTCTTCTCCATGACAACTCTGTAGATATTTGAAGTGTGGCAAGGTTGGGTTGGAATACTTCTCATGGAAATGGGCACATGCACTTTGGCTCCGAGGAGGGGACCATGTGCTGGAGTCTCTTACAAAAGACTATGAGACCAGAGGCACCTGGGTGATTCCTTAGTGCACCACTCGGATGGGTGGGATCTGTGCCAAAGGGGATTAGGAACCAAGCCAGGAATTGCCATATACTCTGGGGGCCATAAAGAATGAAAAGAGATGGCCTTCAATTTCTTTTGAGGTGGCCTAACTGAAGTCAGTTTGTCTCACTGCCAAAGACATCTCTCCCTTAGACTTCTAGAGAGGGAGGAAGGGATTTCTCTCTGGCTGGTCCCCAGAAGCATCTATGGTCTCTGCCCAAGGAGGCAAAGTGCACACAACCACATGGGAAGGGCTCCAACTTTGTCCCCTACTCTTCACTACCTTTCATAAGATAGCTTGGTGTCAGCAAAAAGAGTGCTGGACGTGGAGTCAGACTACCTGGATTTGAATCTTGTCTTGAAAATTAACTACCTATATGACCTTGCGCAAAACATTGAACTTCAACTATAAAATGGTGGGATGTACCCTTCTAACTCTAAATCTGTGGATTTATGTTCAGGTTCCTCCTCATCTCCAAGGGAAACAACCCTAATTTCTTCAACTGTTTCACAGATGACATGGTTTCTAGATTCCTGCTCTGTTATGGCCACCCTTCTCCAAATGTACCTCGAAGATTTTCAGTGCTCTTAAAGTGTGTCCTTTGGTACTGAACTGGTCTCTCTAGAGACCATGTAAAAAAGCAGTGTCACCCATTCCCTAGGCTCCTGGGGAAAAAGGAATTTCCTCAAATTGGAAGAGATTAAGCTTCCCTACTTAATCTCTCCCTCCCCTAATCTTCCTTCCCTCCTTTTCCCCTTCCTCAATCTCTCTCTCTCTCTCTCTCTCTCTCTCTCTCTCTCTCTCTCTCTCTCTCTCTCTCTCTCCTCCCTTCCCCCCCACCCATGTTCTAGTCCTTTTGTCCCAGGCAAAGCCAGTGCCTGGGCCTCCCTGATCCTCTGCCCCTCTGAGAATGGGAATTGGTCCCATGAATTATTTAGTGGTATGGACTTGCTAGGTCTACTCAGTATATTCTTTCCTCCCAAAGAAGGAAAGAAGTATGAAAGCTGAAGGAGAGGAGGCTTCCCTGACCCTTCCCTGGGCTGCAGAGGGTGAAGGCAGGTCTGAATTCCTAAGCTCTTTTCTGGCTCCTTAGCTACCACTTAGGTCTCCCAAGTGATCCAGCCTGGGGTGAAGTCCAGGATCACCACACCCTTGGCACAAGCCTTCTGTGACTGCCAGGAAGACCAGTGAAGGGATGAATCTCCATGCTTCTCTCAAGGAGTTCAGCTCCCACCGTTTACACGAGATGCCTCTCCTATGTCCTGGATAGCCTATTTCATGGATATAGTGCATACTAGACCTAGAATCAGGAAGACCTGGCTCTGAATCCAACATTCACTGGCTGTGTGAGCCTGGGCAAGGTACTTAACCTTTGTCTGCCTCATTTTCTTCATCTGGAAAATGAGGGGACTGAACCTGATCACCTCAAAGGTCCCTGGGGATCCTGTCTTGTCATCTGCCTTCCTGGGAAACATTCAGGTTACTGCCCTGTCTCACTTAGGTGGAATGAGATAAGGTCCAGAAAATTCAGGGGACTAGGCAAAGGTCACACAGAAAAGCAAATTTGTTGGAGAAAGAGCCCAGACTATGCTCCCCATCTAATGTCTAAATATATAGAAAGAAGTCAGTGCTAGTTTTGGACCCAGGAGACCTGGGTTTGAATCCTGACTCTGACATATACTACAGGTGGGATTATGGACTAGTCACTTAATCTCAGTTTTCTCCCCTGTAAAATTGGAATGATAACACAGAGGAGGACACTGAGGCAGAGGTTAAGCAACTTGCCCAGAGTCACACAGAGAGTAAATGTTTGAGGTTGGATTTGAACTCAGGTTTTCCTGACTCCAGATCCAGCACTCTATCCACTGTGCCATCTAGCTGCTATAGGGGAAAGCCTTTGTAAAACCCATTACAGGGGCGGGGCAGCTAGGTAGCTCAGTGAATAGAGCACTGGCCCTAGAGTCTGGAGGAGCTGAGTTCAAATCCAGCCTCAGACACTTAACATAAAAACTAGCCGTGTGACTTTGGGCAAGTCACTCAACCCCAATTGCCCTGCCTTCCCCCCTCCAAAAAAAGCACAGCCCCGCCCCCCCCAACTCATTACAGGTATAGAATTGGACCTAGAATCAGGAAGTCTTGGTTTCAAAACTAGCCTCTGTGTGGGCAAGGCTTGAGCCTCAGTTTCCTTATCTATAAAATGGGGCCAGAATGCCTGTTGTACTTATCTTGGAGGGCTGCTGTGAGGGTTGAGTGAGATAAGCAATATGAAGTGCTTTGCAAACTTCCAAATGTACTGCAAACATCACTTTGACTGTGTGATACTGAGCAAGTCAATAATCCTCGTGGTCCTCCAGGCAACTCTCTAAAACTATACATCTCATACATTTCTTTTCATTTAATTTTTTTTTGAGGTGGAAGGCAAGGCAATCAGGGTTAAGTGACTTGCCCAAGGTCACACAGCTAGTATAGTGTGTCAAGTGTCTGAGGCCGGATTTGAACTTGGCTCCTTCTGACTCCAGGGCTAGTGTTCTAGTCACTACATCACCTAGCTGCCCCCAATTTCATACATTTCAAGGCAAGTGCTGACCTGTATGAGTCGGAGGAGTTTCCTCTCCCAGAGTTCTTTGTACAAAAACTTACTAAGTCTTAAAATGCTTCAGAAATGTTAGCTGTTATTACGAACACAGTTGCTCCCCCCGCATGACTCCCTCCTCACACACATATCCCTTTATTCTGACTTCCAAGGTCCTGCTTAACTTTCTTTCATTTCTTCTATAGGTATTGAAAACAGGGCGGTGGGGGGGGGGGGAGGGCACGAGTTTAGAGGAAGTAACTCATCTCTTCCTCCATCTGTTTCCCACTCAGCACTTAGAGAGATGCTTCTTTTAATGACAAAGTTAATAGCGCCCTTTTAGGGTGAATTCTTAGAGTTAGAAAGGATGTGAGAAGTTTACATTGTCTAAGTCAGACCTGAAGCAAGAGCCCCTTCTATAATACCCCTGGCAAATGAGTATCTAGTCTCCCTTTGAATACCTACACTGACAAGCAACTCACTACTTCTCTTAATTTTTTTTTTATATTCTGAACTTTACAAACACTAAATAAAATGAGCATTTCCAATTATATAGTACAGAAGAAGGGACCTGTACACAAATCTGCAAATCTCTATGTAAAGCTTGCTTTTCTTTTTAAGTACAGAATAAATTCAACATGTAACTTTCAAAGCTTCCCTACTTGTCAATGACCCCCTAAACTCACTTCTCCAGGCAGTCCATTCCTCTCAGGGAAAGCTCTAATTGTTTGGGAGTTTTCCCTTGTGTTGAGTTGAAATCAGCCTGTTCATCCTAGCTCTGTCCTGTGGGTCTAATCCAAGAAGTCTAATCTCAACCACTATCTGCCTCAGTTTCCTCAACTGTAAAATGGACATAATAATACCTACCTTGAAGGGTTGTTGTACAGATCAAATGAGATGATGTTTGTAAAAAAGCCCTAGGCATGGTACCTGGTGCCTAGTAGGTGCTATGTTAATGCTTATTCCTTTCCCCTCCCCCTTCCCATCAGCCCTTAGAATGACTGTAGACAGTGATTAGGTCTCCTTTCACTATCTCAGACAGACTTGGGGAGACAGTAGAGGAGAGAAGGGCCTGGCGTGCTATGGTCCATGGGGGTCACCAAGAGTTAGACACAACTGAACAAGAGTTCTTCTTTCCTCCAGACTAAATCCATTTAGTTCCTTTGATTTTGCCCTCATGTGCCCCAGGCTTGAGCACCCTTCCTACCCCGGCTGCCCGCCTCTGGGTGTCCTCCAGCGTGTCAATGTCCATTGTAAATGTCAGCCCGGAATTGGACTCTTCTGTGAAGGTGGAAATGGACAGTTTTCACCCACACGAGCAGCTGCGCTCTGGATTCTAGCCGTCTCCTTCCTCACACTCCATCAAAGGCATGGGCCCAATAAAAGACCATGACACATAAGGTGGTTCTCAACCGCAAAGATGCTATTCTAAATAGCAAAGATGTGGCATAGGGAACTGGGGAAAAAAACGTAGTCAGAGGAGGACTGGGAAGGAATCTCTTCAATACCCTGTCACCCAGCTGGTGAAGCATGATTGGCCAGCCCTTCCCTGCCATGCTAGACCCCTCAGCAGTGACACAGGGAGGAAGAAGGGAGGGGAAAGGAAAGCTGAAGCATGTACAGTGTGAAGAGCCAAGGACTTGGTGTCAGGGGAGAGCCAGGTTCACAATCCCATCTCTGACTCCTCCTAGTTACTTGTGGGATTCAACCTCTGGTTCTTCATCTATAGAAGAAGGATAATAATATCACTAGCATTTACTTCCTATGGCAGTTAGAAAGCTCAAGAGACAAGAAATGTCTTGTGCTTGGCAAACCTTAAAGCACAAAATAAATGTCATTTTAAAAATTATTAATGATAGAGGCAGCTAGGGGGCAGAGCTGAAAAAGCACTAGACTTGGAATTAAGAAGAGCTGAGTTCAAATACTCCTTTAGACATCTACGACCTTTGTGGCTGAGCAAATTTTCAACCTCAGTTTCCTCATCTGTAAAATGGGGCTAGAAATAGACCCTATGTCACAGGTTTACTGTGACAATCTCATGAACCAATAGATGTAAAACACTTTGTAAAGCTTAAAGAGCTTCATAAATGCTACATTATTATTGGTGGCAGTGTTATCTGCCAAGTAGTGCTGAAAAAAAGACCCAAAGCTCCCCTGATAGAACCTGGGGCAGCTAGGTGGCACAGTGCGTAGAGCGTCGGCCCTCGAGTCAGAAGGACCTGAGGTCAGATCCGACCTCAGACACTTAACACACACACAAACAAAAACCTAGCCGTGTGACCTTGGGCAAGTTACTTAACCCCAATTGCCCTCCAAAAAGCAAAAAAAAAAAAAAAAAAATAAAAATAAAAATGAAGGTTCCTAGAGGTCATGGACCATTTTGTTTTTGTATCCCCAGTGCCTAGTGCAATACTTGGCATATAATAAACGTTGATTGATTGATATATATACAGCTAGTCTTTTCTTTCCTCATAACCTTTGCAAAGTCACTGGAGGTCTGTAGAATTCCTTGTCAAATATGTAATAGAAGGGATATCATGCTTCATATGCCAGCCTGAGGGATTCCTAGAGAGGTAAAACTTTTGTTGCTGTTGTTCAGACATCTGACTCTTCCTGGCCCCATTTGGGTTTTCTTGGCAAAGATACTGGAGGGGTTTGCCATTTCCTTCTTCAGCTCATTTTACAGATGAGAAAATTGAGGCAAACAGGGTTAAGTGACTCACACGAGGTTACATAGCTAGTAAGTGTCTGAGGCTGGATTTGAACTGAGGTCTTCCTAACTCTAGACCTGGTGCTCTACCCACTGTAGTACCTAGCAACCCATGAGAGGTAAAGTAGGGTAGTAGAAAGAGAATGGGATCATGGATTTAGAGGTGATGGTAGGCTGGGGCCTGAAGTAGAAGAGTGCAGGTATTTATTATATATCTACTAGGTACCAGGCACTAGTTTACAAACATTATCTCATTCGATTCACTCCAAAACCCTGTGAGGTAGGTGCTAAATCATTTTGTCCAGGGTCACATAGCTAGGAAGTGTGTGACATCACATTTAAACTCAAGTCTTCCCGACTCCAAGTGTGGAGCTCTATCCACTATCCACAGCCCCTTCACTGCCTCAATTATTAGCAATTTTAAAAAGACATTTATTTCATAATTTAAGATTTTCAAGGTCATATGGTCATCTCACTTTACAGTTGAGGAAAGTGAGGCTTGGAGGTTAAGAGATTTGTCCAAGGTCATATCACCCCATCCTTCTACTGTCCCACACTGCCTCACCAACCCTAGCTCTGCTACTTATTAGCAATGTGGTATTGAGCAATCAATTTAACCTTCTGATCTTCAGCTGCAAAATAAGAGTTGTACCAGATGATTTCTAAGGTTCCCTTCAGAGCTAAATTTTATGACCTCTGAGATCTCTTCCAATTCTGTGATTTTGTGATTCTAAATGAGTCTGCCCTCTCACAATGCTGCCTGATTCCTGTGACTTCTTCCCTCTTCCAGGCATCCTCTTCCAGGCATTTATACTTGTTTTTACCAGCATAACTTTGCAGGAGGAAGGGACTGACTGCACAGGGTGATTTTTCTGCCCAGTGGTACTGCTGAGTTCCAACCTACAGCCTTGTACCTGCTTAATTCTCCATTCTCTCCAAGTGACCAGGATCCTCCTTTCTCTACTCTCCTGGGTTAATGCTTCCAGTCTGGTTCTCCCCTTTCCCCCCTCCCCCAGTCCAAATACTTTCCCTTTATCCACAGGCTCAATTTTCTCAAGGAATAGCTTCCTCAATTTGACCTTCGAGAACCATCAATCTCACCAGAAAATGCTAACCCGAGTCACCTGACCCCACAACACAGCACTTTTCAGACCAATCCATCAGGATGAATTATTTAATAATGAGTGTAGGAGTAATTCTGGATGGACCAGGCCACCTGGCTGCCACAGTAACAAATTCCTAGCCCAGCACCAATCACCTTTCTCTCCCTGACCCATGGTCACAAGGTCCTGCTGCTTTAATGCTCTGGGAGCTGGCAAGGGCACCACACCATGTACCAGGGCCAAGAGTGACCCCAATCAGCTTTAGGGCCAACTCTGGAGACAACATGGAATAGTGGAAAGGGTTCTGGACTTGTAGTCCAAGGTCCTGGGTTTAAATGTTAGCCGTGCCATAGAGTAGCTATGTGACCCCTAACAGTTATAACTATCCTCTGGGTATCAGTTTCCTCATTTGTAAAATAAGGAGGGATTGAACTAGATGATCCTGAAATCCTATGAATGAATGCCCTAAGGAACCTTAGGCAACCCTCTTCACAATCTGAGCTTCCCTTTCTCCCCATCTAAACCAATCCTGCCCCCATGCCTTTTACAAAAGGCAGTGAGATGTATTAGATAATTGGCCTTGCAGCCAGGAAGACTGGTTCAAGTCTCTGCCCTGACAGATATGGGAATATAATCCTGGGCAAGCCATCTGACTTCCCAGGGTCTCAGGCAACTCGCTAAGGACTATAAATTGTAGGGCAATTGTCAATTTGCTTTAGTGGAAGGAGTTTCCTCCACCAATGAAATCACAAGAATGCATAAAAAGAAATATCCTCCCTTCACAGAGACAGGATGAGGGCAAGTGTGACCTCACAGGGATACTCTACGTCCTTACTCTAGATAGCAAGTATTTTAAAAGTTACCTGGGCAATGAACACTGGTTCTACTAAGCATATTTTCATATTACCATTTGCTCCAGATAGTGATGGTCAAGGTCATTGTAGTTTCCCAAGGCCATTTTCAGCCCAGGTGCACAGGGAATTCTGACTCACTCAGGAGAGTAAGCAGAAGAGCTCTTTGGAAAGGTCTTAAGAGAAATTCCAGAAAGCAGCATTAATTATCATGACTATTAAAAACTTTTATAACACGGATGAGTTTTGTCTTAACTCATTATAACAGCATGAGGCCCTGTGAGCCATACTTATTCTAATGATCACTTATTCAACAGTCTTTTATTAGGTAGCTACTGTATGCAGAGTATCCAGCACTGGGGGAGAAGGGTAGGAATTTTGAACTTATATAAAAAACAAGATGTGCTCTTGGTTCTGGTGTAATCAATCACCAAGCATTTTAGTATGTACTATGTGTTGGGCATTGTGTTGAAGTTTAAGGATACAAGAACAAAAGTCAAGCTGGCCCTACCCTTAAGAAGTTTACATTCTATTGGAAGAGATAATAAATAGGTGCATACAAGAGAAGATGAAACTAGAGAAAGGCACTAACAGCTGGGGGATTGGGAAGGATACAGAAGGTGTCATGGGACCTGAGTCTTGAGGGAAGCCAGGAATTATAAGAGGTTGAGATAGGAGAGAGGGCATTGATTGAGGAAGAGCATGGAGACTAATACTGCTGGACCACAGAAGAGAATAATGAGTAAGAAGATAAGAAAGATGGAAGAGGCTGGTTTATGAAGAGCTTTAAATTCCATACAGATCTGAGAGGTAATAGGGAGCTAGTGGAGTTTCTTGAGAGGGGGAGGGTGTGACATGATCATGTCTCTGCTTTAGGAAAATCATGTTGGCAGAGACGGATTGGAGAAGGGAGAGAATGGATGCAGGGAGACCAATTAGAAGGCTATCGTAATAGTCCAAGTGAGAAGCTTTGAGGTCTTGGACTAGGGTGGGAGACATGTGAGTGTGGAGAAGGGGAGACATAAGAGAGATACTATGGAGATAGAAAACAAGACTTAACAGCAGTGAGCTCCTTGAGAACAGAAGCTGCCTTGTGCCTTTCTTTATATCCCAATGCTTAGTGGCTCCTAGTAGGCATTTGATATATGCTCATTTATCCATCAGTTCTTTTGTCCTGTGCCTATGATTTCATTGGATATGGAGAGCCTCTGATACAGAAGCACTCTCTACCAACAAAGATCCTTAACAACAATTTTTCTGCAACTTAGTTTCTTGGGGCACTGAGAGATTAAGTTACTTGTCTATGGTCTCTCACAACTAATAAGTATCAGGGGTAGGATTTGAACTCTAGTCCTTCTAACTTCAAGTCTTGTCCTCTTTTGACTATGGGGGAAGACCACTAGAGGCAACTAGGTGGTACAGTGAATAAAGAACTGGGCCTCAAGTCTGGAAGACCTAAATTCAAATCTGAAAGACCGAGCACCAGACATTTACCAGCTGTGTGACCCTGGGCAAGTCACTTAACCTCTGTTTGCCTCAGTTTCCTCAACTGTTGTTATTTAGTCATTTTCAGTCATGTCTGACTCTTCATGATGCCATTTTGGGATTTTCTTGGCAAATTTACTGGAGTAGTTTGCCATTTCCTTCTCCAGTTCATTTTACAGATGAGAGAATTGAGGGAAATGGGGTTAAATAATTTGCCTAGGGTCACACTGCTAGTAAGTGTCTGAGGCTGGATTTGAACTCAGGTCTTCTTAACTCTCAACCTTCTGCTCTATCTACTGTGCTGCCTAGTTTCTCCCCAACTTTTGTTGCTGCTGTTGAGTTGTTTCAGTCATGTCCAACTTTTTATGATCCTGTTTGGAATTTTCTTTTTTTTTTGTTTTTTTTTGTTTTTGCTTTTTGGAGGGCAATTGGGTTAAGTAACTTGCCCAAGGTCACACGGCTAGGTTTTTTTGTTTGTGTGTGTGTGTGTGTGTGTGTGTGTGTGTGTGTGTGTGTGTGTGTGTTAGGTGTCTGAGGCCGGATCCAAACTCAGATCTTTCTGACTCCAGGGCCGATGCTCTACTCACTGCGCCACCTCGACGCCCCTGTTTGGAATTTTCTTTGCAAGGATGCTGGAGTGGTCTGCCATATCCTTTTCCAGCACTTCACTTGTAAAACAGGGTAAATAATAACACCTACTTCCCAGAGCTATTGTCGAGGTCAAGTGAAATATTGTCTGTAATACACTTAGCATGGTGCCTAGAACAAAGTAGGTGCTCAATCAGTTTTTTTTTCTTTCTTCCAATGGATAAAACTTATAGCTCTAGACATTTTCTGGTGATCTTATAAATGCTTAGAAATGCCACCTTCAGAAGAAATGGTTGACAAGTCCATAAAAACTATGATTCTGTGCACCAGGACCTGTTGCTGCTGCTGAGACAACGTCTTTCACTTTATTTTATTTTATTTATTTTTTGCTTTTTGGAGGGGGAAGGTAGGGCAATTGGGGTTAAGTGACTTGCCCGAGGTCACATGGCTAGTTTTTTGTTGTTGTTGTTAAATGTCTGAGAACAGATTTGAATTCAGGTCTTCCTGACTCCAGGGCCAGTGCTCTATTCACCAAGTCACCTGGCCACCCCTATGTCTTTCAGTTTAGTTTAGCTCCTCTGCCTGAATCCACACTATTTTATTTCTTCTTTTTTTCTGTGTAAGCATTTGCAATATTTCCACCAAGTACTACAACTCTATGAAGAGAAGAGCATTGAACTATTTTGGGATCAAGAGTCCTGGTTTCAAATTTAGAACTAGAAGGGACCTCAGAGATTATCCCATCCAATCCTTTTATTTCACAGATGGAGAAAATGAAGCTCATTCAGAGTAAATGACTTGCCCAAGGTCATTCATGTATCTAAAGAGCAGAGGGCTCCAGACTCCCAATCTAGTACTCTTTCTACTAGTCTATACACACATTTAGACTTAAAAGATGGGTTGGACCTTAGATAAATGAGGAAGCAAAGGCCCAGAAAAGGCAAAGGACTTACTGAATGTCACACAGCAAATCAGTAACCAAGCCAGAACTAGAAACCAGGCTGTGTTGGGAGTCGAAAAACAGAAGATCAATTTGCTGACAGGCACAGGCCGTTTGGGAAAATTTACTAAAAAGGTCCCAGTATCACAGACTTACTGCTGGAAGAGACCTTGGATCCTCTTGCCCATCCCTGTCATCTTGCAGCCAAACAACATTCCACAAGTACTAAATGGCAAAGCTGGCATTTGAACCTGGTTTCTTTGACCCCAAAATGTAGCACTTGCTCCTGTACCCCTCAAAGGGCAGTTTCAAGGCTCTCCTGCATGTTAGGAGAAGAGCACAAGGTCATTTGGCCGTCCTTATGCTGCTAGGAGACCT
This sequence comes from Gymnobelideus leadbeateri, assembly GCA_011680675.1. NCBI lineage: Eukaryota > Metazoa > Chordata > Mammalia > Diprotodontia > Petauridae > Gymnobelideus > Gymnobelideus leadbeateri. The sequence goes on along the minus strand of WOXC01005665.1, from coordinate 541,567 downwards.
TGGGCAGATTCCTTTTCCTCTCTGGATTTCAGGTTTTTCTGTTTGTTTTGTTTCTTATGTTAAAAGACAGAGTTGAGATAGACGACCTTGAGTGGCCTAGCCATAAGGGCATTTGTCTGGCTCACATTAGAGCTGGGCTAGTTAGAAAGAGACATTGGGAATAGAGGGCCCATCTGAGCAAGGCCCATAACCTTGGCTGTCCTTGGCATTTCTCTTCAAGCAGCCCTCTGGCTCTTCCTTTCTAGCTCTTGAGAACCACTTTCCCTTAGAGATGACAGGCTTTTGGAGCTTTTCTCTCCTTTGGCCACACAGGGACAGTGGTTCTGACCAGCTCAGAAAAGGGCTCTTGTCTGGGTCTGCACCTGGGACAGCTGTGAGGCTGCCTCAGAACTGGGCTCAGCATCCATGGCCTCTCTTAAGCCAAACGCTCCCTGGAGCAGACAGTGACCTATACTTTCTCAAGGCCTTGCTGGCCTGAGGCTAAGGGCCTGTACACCATCGGGAATCTTACTCCCTCCCTCCTTGGCTCTGCTGTCCAACTGTCTCTCCTGAGGCTGCTTCCCCCGTGGGCCATCCAGGAACAGGACACAAATCCAGGGTCTGATGGAAAATCCATTCCCTTTGCCATCATCCATGTGCTCCACTCACCCCTTGGCCCAGGGCAAACTCTCCTGCTGCCTGCCCTCCAGAGAAGCCAGTCTGACTTTCTAGCGGAATTGTTTGCTTCACTGTAATTGATGAGTCTCTAACAAGCCCCAGGAGACTGGGTTTGTTTGAAGGGAGCTCTCTGCTTCTGGTCCCTAAGGAAGTCCCTATTCAGCCAATCTGAGTTCCCAGGGAAATATGAATCAACCCAGGCTGTCTTTCAGTCTAGCATCAATGTCTGCCTAAGCTAGGTCTGGCACACTGGTTTAACCCCCTCCTGGCTACAGTGACTGGTGCCCTGGTTGGGGGTAGTTAGCAACAACACGAAACAAGCTGCTGGATCTGTGGGATGATGGCCTATGGTACACTGGAATGTGCTCTGCCCCACAGAGAGGAGTGGGCAGTGCCCAGGAGCCTCTGGGGGAGCTCTGTATGGGCACTGGGCCTAAAGCAGGGTCTTTGTGGGAAATCGTGAGCTGGGGCCTTTCCTTCCTCTCTGGGAGAGGAGCTGGATGTTTGGAGTCCCTCCCAGATACAGACGGCAGTATAAATGTAGGTCAATTCCTAGCTGCCTAAAATAGTGATGTCATCTGCTCCCCGGGGGAGGCAAGAGGAAGTGGTAAGTTTGGGAGGAAGGGTGAGGAGGAGGGCGCATATAGCTTGGCACTGGTACTGGGATGCTTTAGGTCTACCCACCTTCAAAGCTCAAAAGAGACAAAACTATTTGGGAAGCTGTCCCCAGGGCTTGAAATGGAGGGGGAACCCAACTCCCAGGGCCTTTGTAACCATAAAGCTTGGAGGCTTGTCACTGCAGGTATGAATATGTGGATGGAGGATCTTAGAATTTAGAACTAGAAAGAGGCCTCACAGAAAATTTAGTCCAACCCCCTCATTTTATAGATGGGGAAGCTTAGGTTTAGGGATGTATCACAGCTCTCAAAAGAATCAAATCCATTTTCATCATCCAGTCTCTCCTTGGACTTCTTCTAAAAAAAAAACCCACAAAAAAACCTGGCTATGTGATTTCATGGGTGAAGGGAACGCCTAGTGTATAAACTCCATCTATTTATGCTCACTGGTAATTAATCTGTAACTTATGGGTTGCTAAGTGGGCACAGTGGATAGGAAGCTGGGCCTGGAGCCTGAGTTCAAATCTGACCTCACATTCTTTCTAGCTGTGTGACCCTGAGCAAGTCACTTAACCTCTTGTTGGCTTCAGTTTTTGCATCTGTAAAATGGGCTTAATAATAACAGTACCAACCTCCCAGGGTTGTTGTGATGGTCAAAAGAGATAATATTTATAATTTGCTTAGAAGAGCCTGGCACACAGTAAGCGCTATGTAAACATCATAAACATCGGCTATGGTTATTATTAATTTATAGTCATAGGAAGCTATCTTTCACATTGCGAGGTTTAACCTCGTGGTCACAAAGCTCAGTATGTGTCTAAGGTAGGACATTTCCTTTTCCAACTCATTTTACAGATAAGAGGAAATTGAGGCAAACATGGTTAAGTGACTTGCCCAGAGTCACAAAGTAAGTGTCTGAGGCCATATTTGAACTCAGGTTCTTCTGAGCCAGCACTCTATTCACTGCACTACCTAGCTGCCCCAGTTTACAGTTTACTGAGGTTCAAATAGGGGAAGTAATTCATCCAGAGTCACACAGCTAATAAATGCCAGAGGCAGAATTCAAACCCTCAAGTCTCCTGACTACAAGGTTAGCACTCTTCCCACTATATTGTGCTAAAGTCATAATCTTAGTTAATTCCTTTCCCTTCTCGTTGGGAGGGGGTTGCAACAGGGGCGTGGTGTGCAGGGTGCAGGCATGAGAAGAATTGTTCTCAAAGGCCCCTTCCAGTTTTCAATCCTACGGTCCTATGAACTTGGATGATGGGAAAGAAGAAACAAGAGGGAAGTAGATTGAAAGAAAGCAGGGGACTAGAGGGCCTGGGTCTCGTTGCAATAACCCAAGTGTTGCCGGGTAATGTGTATAAATGCCGGCCAGCCTTCCTCCAGGAACACAGCTGTGCCAGCAATTGAGTTCATTGGCCAAATCGAATTTGGGTTTCTGTATGAAGTTCTTTTCTATTAAGTACTTTAACATACATCACCTCCCTCAGTCTATTGATGAAATCCTATTATCCGCTCAGAGCCGGAGGCAGCTTCCTCGGCAACCTTCCACCCACCAGCTCTTCCAGAGGTGAGGGTGGTCAGGGGGTTGGGGGTGGGCCAGTACCATGAGCACCCAGCACCCAACACCACGAGCACAGAATTGTAGATGTGAATGGGGGCAGGAAAGGCACCTTCCTTTTAAAGCTTGAGGCTGAGAAGGAAGTACGTTTTTCTTCCAGAGCCCTGCCAGGATGAGCAGGTTGGGGACTTGGCCACCCCCAGTCCTCTAGAAGAAAAGGCAAAATTCTAACCATCTTCTTGGGCTGACTCAAGCTCTAGGCACTCACTGCACCAGAGGTACCAGGATGGTGCTGGAGATGGTACCAGGGTTTGAAAATTGTGGGTGGGGACAGGGCTGTCTGCAAGACTGGTGGGTGTCCCATATATACCAAAATATTCATAGCAGCACTTTTTGTGGCAACAAAAAAAGCAGAAACAAAGTGGGTGGTCATTGATTGCGGAATGGTTGAGCAAACTGTGGTAAATGAATGAAATGGAATACTATTATGCTATGAGAAATGATGAATCTGAGGAACTCGGAGAAACATGGGAAGACTTATATGAATTGGTGCAGAGCAAAGAAAGAAAAACAAGAATGATATACACAGTGACTACAATCACATAAACAGAAACAACATTAAAAGGTGGCCAATTGCAGTGACTCATCCTGGTCCCAGATAACACATGATGAAACACACTTCTCTACTTCTTATAGGACTGAGGGACTAGAATGTCACATTTTGTTCATCAGTTTTCCAAACCTTTTCTTTGTTACAAAAATAAGTTCATCAGGGAATTAGGGCATATCAGAAAATGACTATGGTATAAAAAAATTAATTAAATTTTTAAAAATTTACATAAAAGGTGAAAGGAGATTAAAAAACAAGATGGTGAGTCTTCTTGTCCCATCCTTTCCTCCCAGCTCTCTTTCCCGGTCCTTTTTCCCACTAGAAAGATACCCAGTCTGTAAGCTGCTGTGCTATTCTGCCCCCACACAATCCCTGAAGCTTCTAAACTGCTGATCCCTGAGGCGATTCTCCTGTCCGACTGGGAGTTAAGAGAAGTGGTAGTAGGAAGGACATATTTTACTTCCCCTCTTGGGTTCAGAAAACCTAGAGGAATCTAGGGACTTAATGGAGGACTTGCAGGAAGGGACAGTCACTGAGAAATTGCCAAAACTTCAGTGGTCCCAAATCAAATGTTGTGTCTTCTGATCAAATTTGGGGCATGACAAAGAAGACTGCTGTGATCACTATTTAAGAACTCAGGGTTTGTAAGCCCATGTATGAATGAGTATGTATGTCTGTGTGTAGTTATATGTGCAGGAATAGTTTTGTGAATGGCTGGGCACAGTGGCTCACATTTATAAGCCCTCTTGCTGGGGGAGGCTGAGGCTGGAATTAAAGCGGATTCACGGTCTACACTAGGTTTGGCACTAATTATGAGGAGCTCTCGGGAGCAGAGAGCCACCAGGCTGCCTAACACAGAAGCAATCTGGCCCAGGAGAAGATCAAAGTTTCCTTATTGATCAGCAGTGGGATTAGCCCATGAGTGGCCACAAGCTTCCAGCCTGGGTGAGACAGGAAGACTCAGTCTCAAAAACAAATCAGAACAAAAAAGGTTTGTGTATGTGTATTATATGTATATATGCTACAGTGGATAGAGAGCTACTCTGGAGTCAGGAAGACTTGATTTCAAATCCAGTCTCAAAGAGTTAGTAGGTCATTGGCAGGTCACTTAACCTCTGTCTGCCTCATTTACTCAACTGTAAAATGGGAATAATGATGGCACCTCCCTCTCAGGGTTGTTGTGAGGATCAAAGCACTTAGCTCAGTGCCTGGTACACAGTAAGTACTTAATAAATGCTTGTTTCCTTCCTTCCTATATCTATATCTACATATCTGAGTTAAGCATAAATAGTTAACAATGTATGAATATGTGCATATGTATATGGCCACATGTGCAATAAGTTATATGGACATATGCATATATGAGTGTGTATGTAAGCAAGACACATGTGTATAATTACTCTTTGTATGGCCATACATGTAAGCATGTGTATAAATAGGCATGTATATGGAAGAGTACATGTATGTGTATATGTGTGTTGAATGGGTATGTGTGAGCATAAGTGTGTATGTTTATGTAAGCATGTGTGAATGGTTGTGCACATATAAAAGGTAGATATGTACATGGATGGACACATAAGCATGTTTAGTGTATCTGCTGCTTTTTAAATAACACACGCTCTCTCTGTCTGTGACTGTGTACAAGGATGGCAACATGGGGTGGGAAAGGAAGAAAATTCCTGTTAATTAGCCTGGAATCGATCTGCATCCTCCCAAATTTGATTTTTCTTAAGCAGCCCCGTCTATCCTGTCCATGGCCAATTAGCTTCAATTACAGCCTGTTAGTCAATGTGATGAAAAAGACTTAGAGAGTTCCAGCGGCCAGAGTGAAGATTGGCATAGAGAGCGGACAAAGAACAATGGAGAGTGGATGGAGCCTCCTGGACACAGGTCACTGATTCATGATGGGGCTTCAGAATGTGGGCAAGTCTGTTTGGTTTGGTGATGGAGGCAAGGGTAAAGAGAGGGAGCCTGGGAGCAGACAGACCTTTCTCATTCTTTGTGGTTCAGTCTAATATTAAAATAAATTTCCCTTCCCTGAGCTCACAGTGACGAGGGGCTAGGCCTAGAAAGAAGAAACCAAGCAATCTGAAACACTTCCTTCAAATCCTCTCTAAAGAAGAGCAATCCACATGGGGCTGAGAACTGACTGTGTTGTGTTTATAGGGACAGGTGCCTGCTCATTACAGTTATACCTGTGCTAATGAAGAAGGTACACACCCACATCCCACTTTGTTGGCAGAAATGTTACCAGAGGTAGAAATAATACAGGAGACAGGGATACCAGAAAGGAGAATTTATAGAATGAAAATATCATTAAATATTCACTAAATAACAGCAGTGTGAGATAACAGGTTGGCCAAGCCTCATTCATACTCAAGAGTAATCAATAATAACAGCTTATGTTTATAGGACTCTTTATTATCACATGGAGCATTTCTACCTATACTCTCTCATTACATCTTCACAACCCATTTTACAGAAGAGAAAACTGAGTCTCAGAGAGGTCAAGGTGACATAACTAGCAAGTCACAGAGTAACTGGCACAGAAATGAATGAAGTTCAGACTCCTCGGGGTCCAAGCACATCTGTCTTTCCACTAAACCACATTCCTCTCAGTCTGTGATTGGTTCAAGAGCCTTTCTAGTTTGGGGGGGAGGAGAGCTAGATAACACACAGATACTAAGCACTCAAAACCAGGGGCCAGTTCTATGGATGGGGTAAAATCAGCCCAGAAAATGCAGCAGAAGACAAATATCCCTGGCTTCATAGTTTGGCTGTGGGCCTGCCCATTTACCTTCCTATGGGTGCTGGCTGATCAGAACTGTGCGTCGAGGTATTTTTGTCTTAGTGGGAACACTGCTGCTGGGTGTTATAACAGAAGCCAATACTGCTATGTAGGAATCAAGAAGATTTTTGCTTTAAAAAAAACACAGGCAACTTTGAAAAGAGCTGTGTCTATGTTTAGGGGGAGAGGCGGGAAGGAGAAAAAATAGGTTCTTTTTTTGCTAATTGAAAAAAATAATTTAAAAAAACAAAACAAAAGAGTTATTTTCCAGGGGATGCCCTGGGCCTCCCCAATTGAAGTACCATTGTATAAAGACTAGCAGTTTTCTATCTTTTTAAGGTGTGCAAAGCGCTTTACAAATATTATCTCACTTGATCTTCACAACAACTGTGGGAGGTAGGTACTATTATCACCCCCATTTTATAGATGAAGAAACTGAGACAGAGATTAAATGACTTGCCCAAGGTCATCACATAGACAATAAGTATCTGAGTCTAGATTTGCACTCATATCTTCCTGATTACAGATCCAGCACTCATTACTGTACTAGCTAGTTACCCCTATAGTTCTGCTGTCTTCATCCTCCCAGCAGATGGTGAGTTCACTGAAGAACCATATATAATGGAGCTAGGGAGAGGTAACATTTTCTACTGGAGGAAGTTTTGGTCTTAGCAGGAGTCAGGAAACCTAAGTTCCAGTCCTGGTGCTACCCACTGATTTTTTGTGTGATTTGGGGTAAGCTAGTTAACCTCTCCAAGCCTCAGTTTGCCTCATCTGCTAAATGCAAAGAATAAAACGCCCTTAGTCACCTTGCCTATTTCTTGTAAGGATAAAATGAAGAAGCACCATCATGTGTCAGAGGCAAGAAGGGTGTGAAAGATTATTTAGCCAACTCCCTCAATTTCTAGATGTAGAAAATTAGATTGAGGTTCAAGGTCATGAGGTTCAAATGGACTATTTGTGCCTGATCTGTGGAAGAACCTTCCCAGCTTGTATTGGACTAATCAGTCATAGTCAATACACTGTACCTTGACCTCAACATTGTGATATTATTGGTCCTCTCCCCAAAAACCAGCAGGTCATGAGGTACCTTCTTCCTAGCCCACTACCTTTCAGCATCTTTATATATGTTGTTTTCACAATTAGAATATAAGCTTCCTGAAGGCAGAAAGTGTCCTGGTTCCCAGTCTGTCCTTCTATGATCAGACTGTCCCTCTTTTAGCAGCACTGACTCCTAAAGATCATCTACCAAGGCATGGGTGAACTGTATCAGCATGGGTGGACCATGTGCCTATGTGAATAAAATCATGGATTTTTGCCAAGAAAGTGCTGCCATTGCATTCATACCCAGTCCCTCTCAGAGGCTTAGCATCTCATTCTCATTCAGCAGCCTTGTAGGACTATGGTCACCATTCCCTCTCCTCCCCAAGGGACGGACTAGGCCTGGCTGGGGCTCTAGGGATCATAGAATCAGAGAGGCACCTTAGAAAGCTCCTACTCCACCCTCCTCACTTTACAAATGAGGAAACTCAGAAAAAGAAACCCAGAAAAAAGCAGTGACTTCCCTAAGATCCCAGGGACTGTAAATAGCAGAGCTGAGATTTCAACCCAGGCTCTCTGACTCTAAATACAATGTTTTTTCCATTGTACCATAAGGAATAGTCAGGTAAGGAGAATTCAAGAGGACATTCTGCCAAATGTATCCATATGTCTCTGGGACTTCCTATCCTGATCAAGACAGGTCAAGCAGGCTGAACAGAGACTTATCATATAAACCCTAATACATTTAAAACCCCATTCCTCCCCAGCCCCTACTCCCAAGGATTGATCCTCAGTTGTGGTTCAGTCATTTTCCGTCGTGTCTGACTCTTCCTGACCTCATCTGGGGTTTTCTTGGCAAAGATACTGGAGTGGTTTGCCATTTCCTTCTCCAGCTCATTTTACAGATGAGGAAACTGAGGCAAGCAGGGTTAAGTGACTTGCCCAGGGTCACACAGCTAGTAAGTGTCTGAGGATGGATTTGAACCTAGGTCTTCCTGACTCCAGGTCTGGCACTCTATTCCCTCTAGGAATGAGCTCTTTCAGGGAAGATATTGCATCTTCCTAGTGCAGTTCCTGACACATATTCAGCATTCAAATTTTCACTACTAACCCTACAAGACTGTTAGCTCCTTGAGAGCAGGGGCCATTCATCTTCATATCCCCTACACAATACATGATTTGCACATAATAGGCACTGAATTTAATATTTGCTCCATTGACTTTAATTCCTTGAGCTGAACTGAGCTAAAGGTTATTTTTCACTTTACATAACTTGTCCCTTTGGGTGGACTGCTACTGTCAGCAGCAGTAGTCCTGAAATTCTGAAGGCTGGACAAGAGTAAGAGGTGTGAACAGTGTTTGCAGAAAATCAGAGGAAAAGAGTTCACCTATGAGATAGCAACTTTCTACCTCAGTTTGGGGAGGGAGGGAGGGAGTGGCTATATTCTGCAAAGCCAACAGGGCTCAGGTGCCCCAGGAACAGTATCAAGAAATGCTTTCCCTTCCGCTTAAAGTACCTGTGCAAATGGGCACGGAGTGTGTACAGTAAAGTAGAAAGGGCTCTCTCTCCCCACCGCCTACCCTACCCCCTCCCACACTGACATGCACAAACCAAGGATTTTTTCCCCCAGCTGTTTCTATTCTCAGCCCTAGTTCCGTCCATCTCCAATTACCCAGCCGATCAATAAGAATAGTACGTTTATGGAAGATGAAGAAAAGAATGCAGAAGACAGACAGAGACAGAGAGACAGACAAAGACAGAGACGAGACAGAGAAGAGACAGAGACAAACAGGGACAAAGAAACGGAGACAGAAAGACAGAAGAGAGAGAGAGAGAGTCAAAAGAGAGAAGGGGGTGGTTGCCAGCAGCACAGGTGAGGTGGGGGAGAGGGGCAGAAGAAGAAACAGGAAGTTAGAAAGCTGGGGCAAAGTCATGTGGGTGGCTAATTTCTTTCCCTCCTTCCCTTAGAAAGTGACTCTCTAGCTCAAAACCTTTCTAAGGAAGACAAGGCATATATCCATACTTCCAGACTTCTGCTATGAGCTTACTCTCTCCCAGATTCACTCCAAGTTCTCTGGGATCTTCTGAGATAGCAGGGACAGGCACTGGACTTGGGAGTCAGGAGAACTGGCATTTAGGTCCAGCCCTACCATCTAATTGACCATGTGAACTTGGGCAAGTCACTGCTTCTCTTGTTTTCTCCTCTGTTAAGTGAAGTTAGACTAAATGATTTTTAAAGCACACTCACTTTTTTTGTTCAGTAAGCATTTGTTAGGAGTCTACTATTTATAGGACACTGTGTTAGGTGGAAGTTTAGTGCATAGAGTCATAGACAAAGCTGAAAGAGATCTTAGAAGTGATCTAGTCTAACTCCCATATTTTCTAGATATACTATGACCCAGATAGGCTGACACAGGCAGTAAGTGACAGGGCAGAATCTGAATCCATGGCCTCAACTAGAAATTTGTTGCTCTTTCCATTCATACCATGGTGCCTTACTTGTTTCCTCTGAGGCCCCCCAAAGGATGTTGGAGACTAAGGTAGAGACTGTCTCTATGCTCTAAAAACTTATGGTGGGGGTGGGGAGGAGAGCAAGGGCTGCAAACATGAATAGCTTCAATACACAATATTACGGGCAAGACGTCACTCTGACTCTTGCTGGTTATGTAATCTATGGCAGCTCACTTTAACCTCTCAGAGTTCCAGGCAATTCAGAGACTACAAGAGGAAGAACGGGCATCAACATACATTTGGGAAGGGGAAGCTTCCTATCTCAAGAGAAACCTTTACACCATTGACCAAAACAATAATAACTAAAAAAGAAAAAGAAAAAACTCCAACCAAAAAAAAAGTGGCTTAGGTACACCAAAAAAATACAAAACAAAAGACTGTGAAATCCAACAAGGAAAATCATTCCCCACATGAGGATGTGAAGGAAGGCTTCACAGAGGAGGCAGCATTTGATTTCACCTTTAAAGGGTGGGTCGGAATTTGGTAGTTGAAGAGAAGGAAGGCAGAAAAGCACTGAGCATGCGGTGGGGAGGAGAGAAGGGGAGTGGTGCAGAGAGAGGTCCAGTCTGGCTGGAATGCTGAATGCATGGAGAAGAGTAATATGAGATGGGGCGAGAAAGGTAGGATGGCGCCGGATTGGGGAAGGCCTTGAATATCAGGTGGAGGAATCTGAGCAAGTCTGATATTCTATAAGATGCTCTGGGCAGAGGTTATTTCTTTTTCTGGTACTCTGGAGATCATGGTTTCCTGGAACTGAATGGTGCAGAGTGGACACATAAACTGGGCAGAATTTCTGAGGGTCCCTGTTCCTGTTCCTCCTTTTTCCTCTGAAAAGGAGAAGTTATAGTAGTGTGGGGTGTCCAGCAGACAGACAGGGGGGAGGAAGGAGGGAATTGCTAAAGGTCTAAACCTCAGAACCTACTCATTATGCTTACCTTGGCACTGGATTTGGAGTCAGGAGGACCTAGGTTCGAATCCCACCTCAGACACTTAACCTCTTTTTGCCTTGGTTTCCCCATGTGCAAAATAGGAGAACTGGACTTGATGAGGTTTCTTTCTAAGAGGAAGTGCTGAATGTCAGCACCTCAATGCAGGTTGTGTCAGGTATTTTCTCCCCCAAGTTCTCCCTACCTTTAGTCCAACAAATATGAATTAAGAACCTACTACAGGTACAGCAAGGGTGACCAGAGGAACCCTAGATTTGCTGGATGGGGGCACCTACATCCCATGAATCTGGGCATGTGCTCTGGCTCCTTGCTAAGAAATGTGCACCTTTTCTCCCAATAAATCAGAGATTCTCTTGGTTATTTCTACTACATGAATGTATAAAGTATTGCATTTATAGAAGGAAAACCGTCCTGGGGAATTCTGACTCAGCTAAGACTTCTCCCGAAATCACCATTTCATTCCTAGATGTGTTCAGTGGCTCAAAGCCACTGAATTCTCCACTCTGGGCTTGAGTTTCAATATCAGCACAACAAAGAAAAACAACCCCTGTATCATCTCTTGCCCTTCCTAGGGATGTGATCAGGTGAATGATTTGAGATCCAAGGCTGGGAGATAGAATTGCATTATATAGGAGGTCAAGTGCCAGGAAGGTGCTGGCTTTATTTCAGTCTCCCACCCCAGGCTCCTTCTTTGTTTTAGCTCTGTTGGTCTGGGGCCTTTCTTCACTCCCTCTCTGCCTCTTCCTCTTGCTGCTTCCCCACACAGAGCATCAAGCTCTGATTTGCACTGATTCCCCACTCCCGCTGCCCCTGGCCCCTCTCCATCTCATCTGGGCACCTGGGGGCAGCTCACTCCCCCAAAGCAGCCTCCGTAATTAGCTTCTCGACAGAACAGGAGCTATTTCCAGCTGCAGCATTCGGTCTTCGGCCAGGCCTGTAGGGCATGTGGGTGAGGAGAAAGTATGAAATTATTCTTGGTGTTTGCACCAGTTTTTCTCCCCTTCCTCCCTTTTCCCTGGACAATTCCTAGATGAGTTCCCTTGCCAAGGCTCCTATACCTTCTCCAAATCAGGCACATCCTTTGGGTACCAATATATTTGTTCCCTTTGCCAATTTCAAGTCTAGTCCTAGTCATCAGATTATAAGGTTTTAGAGTCACAGAACTACAGATTCCTAGAAGGTCAAGCCTGAGAGCGACTTGAGAACAAAGGATCATAGATTTAATACTAGAAGGGACCTTAAAGTTCATCTAGTTCCACCCCCTCTAGGTCAAACAGTTAGCAGGCCCCAGGTCTCCTGACTCCCAATCCAATGTTCTGCCTACTATATTCCCTGATAGACAAGAACAAGCTGGAGTCTAGATTCACTCTGCTGCCAAAGACCTTAGCACTGGAGAAAGCAACCGGCACAACAGAGGCAGAGATTGAACCAGAAGTCTCAGACTCCCGGGGATAGTTTCTAGCCTTGCCTTTTCTCCTCTGGCTGTGGATGCCCTAGTACATGACCCTGGAAGATGGGATGGCCAGTGTGGTCATGGCTAAAGCCTAGTCGGGCAGGCATCACCCCCAGGGTTAGCAGGGTTGGTTTGTTTTTTTTTTTTAATGTGCAAAGATTTCTTCTGAGCTTCCTCAATAGCTTGATTGAAAGTATTTTTTTAATGTCTAGTGCCTGCCTTGGGGATGGAAGTTAGATTGGATGTGTGAGGCTAATATTTAATTGGAGGAGCTTGGAAATACCATTCTTTGGAAGCATTCTGTCATGGTCACACCTGGACTGTCCAGCCTTAAGAATAGGATGTTACTCCTGGCTGTGGAGGAGGCTACAGTCTCTGACATTCACACTCAATATTTCCCTTTGTTTTCCTTGCTCCTGTGGCTCTATTCACTTCGCCACCTAGCCACCCCTTCAGGAGCTCACATTCTAATGGGGAAGGCAACACGTAAGTAATTGTATAGACAGTACATATACATCGTAAATGGAGGTAATCTAAGAGGAACTCAGCAGTGAAGAGAGGAAGGGGGATCAGGAAAGAGGTCTCTTGTAAGAAGGTGAGATGTGAGCTGAGACTTGAAAGCCAGGAAAGCCAGGAGGTAGAGGTGAGGAGGGAGGGCATTCTAGGCATAGGAGACACAGTAATGGGATGGAGTTGGAAAATGAAGTGGCATGTAGAGCACACTCATTTTGTCCCCATCACCAAGACTCTCACAATAATGGTGTTTCCTCCAGATCCTGCTCATTTAAAATGCTGAATTGCTGTACTCAATTAGAAACCACTGGGGGAAGGGAAGACAGGAGGATGGGGCTCTGGGTACATTTCTCTGCTCTGATGAAGGGGTTTTAGCTATAACTCTTGCCTGGCACTGACTCTCCATCAGTATAGACTTTATGGGACTGCTGACCATGGAATACAGAATGGAAAAGTTCTGGCAAGAACACTACATCTGGAGAGAACTTGGGCTCAAATCCCTCTTCTGTCATTAACCTGTGTTACTCTGTGCAAGGCACTTAATTTCTTTGGACCTTGGTTTCTTTATCTATACAATAAAAATATTGGGCTAGATGGTCCTAATGTCTTTCAGCTCTAACCTATGAACTGATTAAAAAAAACATTTGTTATTGCTTAAAGTGATTTTAGAGAGCACTGAATGTTACCGATGGGGAAACTGAGGTCTAGAGCAGTGAAGTGAAATGCCTAAGGTAACACAGATAGTAGATAGGGACAGAGGTGGGATTGAACTCAGGTTCTCTGATTCCAGATCCAATGCTCTTGCCAGGTTCCTTACTTGAATTAGCCCAAGATCACACAGGTGAGTTAGGAGGACCTAAGCTGGAGAAATAATCCAAATCTCCTTGATTTATATTGATCATGTTATATCAAATGTGTCCAAAGGGACAGGCATCTGTGAAGGGACCCATAGAACATGTCTATTCTTAGAAATACAGTGCCTGGGAATCCCTGGTCCTGGACCAACCATATTTCATTATGGGACATGACTCAGTGGTTCTGGGAAAGGATCAAATACAGTATGGTTATAGTAGGTCAAATTATATCTTCTCCACTTAATTTTTCTGGGCTTGATATACCCATGGCCTCTTGATGCCAGCAGGACTCCAAATATCAACTAGGATAGTGGTGGTTTCCCCACCAGAAGAAGGGTAAAAAAAGAAAATCACAGCCTTATGCCCAATCATCTAACCAGAACTAATTAATCAATACACCAAGCTACAATCTGTGCTGCCAACTAGCCACTGGAAGAGTACTTACTTTATTTGTGAATTGATTGCTGTAGTTTTGCCACCATTACCGCTAATCCCAGCTGCCCACAGGGGCCTTCCTGCCAAGTGTGAGATGAGAACCTCCAGGTCCAGACAGGGAGGGTTCTACTAGCCTAACAAAGTTATCATAGAATTTTAGAGGTAGAATTGATGGTAAAAATCATGTAGACTAATCCCTTTCTTTCACAGACAAGGTAACAATCTCAGAGAGAAGGGACTTGTACAAAGTTTAAGTGAAAGGGGAAAAGCTGGAACATAATGTTAAAGGACTATACCCATTTTTCTTTATAAATAGATGTCACGCCACCTTCTCTTCCCCTTCTCCACTCCTCCATTAGCATGCTGGTCTTTGTCCTAATATTTTGTGATAGACAACAAAGATTTCTAGAGCTGTCCCAGGTACCGTTGCACTCTGTGTGTACCTGACTTAATCGCCATCTACAAACACTGAATATTGTTCAACTTGACTCTTCCTATACCTGCTACCTACTCTAACCAATGTCCTTCCTGATATTGTCTACCTTGCTTATCACTGGTTGCCCATTCTGACCTGGCTGGTATGATGTAGAGCCCAGCTAAACCTCAAGACAGGAATTTTCTTGACTTCCTTATTTTCTTGACTTTATTTCACTTCCTCTTCCTGCAATTCTAACCATGGATCAACCATAGTGATCTTCTGTTTGGTATGAAATGCCTCCCATTAGACTCACTTCTCTGGGTTAAAAATTAAAGGGGGGTTGAAGGCCCCTAATTAAATGCATGTGTTTATCTGGGAAGAGTTGGAGAGTCCTATGGGAGGGTCTCCTCTAACCCTGTCCCATTAGCATGATTACATTTCTCAGATGAATGATTTGTCATCCTGAATGGCACAGAGAACTTGGTCCTGAGGGGGTTTGATACAGGATGGAGGAATTTCAATAGCTTTGTGAAGGAAAAGGAGACATACTAGTAGGACTCTGTTGCCCTGGATGGGAACAACATAGTGCCAAGCTAGAGAGGATGGGCTGCAAGTAATACAGATTCCACCCAAGAGTTGGCTGAAGAGGGAAGGGACCACTAAAGAATAAACTTTGCCTAGTTCATGCTTATGCTTGGGTAGAGTTTCCAATTTAGCAACTTTGGTCAAGTGGCTTAGGGAAGGAAAAAATTACTCCAATAACTCTTAATTTGTTTAAGTTTTCCTGCAGATGTTCAAATCACCATAAGCCCTTTCCTTGGGCAAGAAACTATCTATGCTGACTGAATGTCAAAGTATGTCAATTTAATTCCTCCTGCGACCATAAAAATTAATTAGTCAACCTAGAAAAGAGATGAGAAAATGATGCACCCCTTTCTCTTCTTTCAGAAGTGGGGGACTGTGGGTGTGGAATATTTAATATACTGTCAAACTCAGTTGATAATTTGGTTAATTTCTCCCCTTTCTCCTTTGTTCTTTACTGAAAGAAATTTCTAGCTGTGTAGTGAAGGGAAATGAAGGATTGGCCTACATTTCAGAGTGCAAATCAATTTGAAATGGGCATGCCCTTACCTAATTTTCTCTGTTACCTGTTCCTTAAATCTCAAAATTTTACAAGATAGGTCAGGGGGGATTCAGTTGATTGGAGGGTCCCCTGATCAACTCAGTGCTGTACCAAAACTACAAAAGTGATTAAAAAACCAATTAGCTGACTGTACCAACCATCAACCAGTAAACCTTACTTGGGTTTTGTTGTAGTTTTTTTTCTTTTTTAAACAGCACAATGTGAGAGATGGAGTCATTACAGATGACAATCCAACATCTATGTATATTGGAACAACAATCCTTTAATGAAATATGTCAATATTCAGGACATTGTTAGTTTCCTAGATTAATGACTCACATCCCAGGAGTAGACTTGGCCCCCATTGAGAATATGTTGACATATACCTTGGATAATCTCTCAAGATGCTAGAATAGAAAGCCATTTGGTACCAAACCAACTAAATTCAGTTGACATCCCTTTATGGGTGCCATTCAGTTGCTAAGTAAAAGTTCAATATGATGTGGGATGAGATCCTACTTCTTAAAAATTACAACTCCTATTTATATTGGCAAGACCTTAAATCAAGTATTTGCTTTTACTTCTTATAACAGCCTCCACCCTCCCTCCCACCACTCCCTCAATCCCAGGCTTTACCTGCCAGTGACCTCGATGTTGGAGATGGCATAGAAGTATTTGTAGAGGTTCTCCCGCTGAACATAGGTGCCACCCAAGGCAGGTCGAAGTAGCTTCATACGTAGGTCAGTGGCGGTGAAAAACTCCTTGAGTCCCTTTGCACTCTCCAGCCTGGTGTATAGGTTGTCCAGATTACGGAGATCAGGGCCAGCAAAGATGGCAAAGCGGTCCCGCACCTCAAAACGCACGTGCTTCTCCTTCTTGGAGCCAGCCCATCGGGAATACTCCTCTGTGCACACCACCCGGTTGGCACTTGTAGAAGACAAGTCCCGGACCCTGCGGGGAGGCATGTTGAAGGCTTCCATGCAATCTTCAGCATAATACTGGTAGGGATGCCATGTCCGCCCATTGTCCAGTGACTTTTCCAGCATCATGATAGTGGGCCTCCCATACTCAAAGGTCACCACTATGTCATCAGTCAGCTCAATACTCTTATTCCAGGAAAGGGTGATATTGGCTTCCAGTGGACTTGGGTATCGGCTCCATGTCACGCTCTGCCAGTAGGTGGCCAGCCCCTCATCCTCCTTGTCAAACATAAGCCGAGGTGGGTGTGCCAGGTCTGGGTTTGAAGCATCACACTCATCACTGCACAAGTATGGGTTTTCCTGGGGGAGGGGGGAGAGGAAAGGGGAAGGGCAGCTGTTGGCTTGTTAGGAGGGACCCCCTAGAAACAGAAGAAGCATCACCCTCCCCTCTATCCCAGAAGCTGCCTCCAATATCTCTGGCTCTAATGTATGACTATTCTCAAAGCTACCAGAAAATGATTTCCTCAACACAAGGGGACAGAAAGTGCTTGAGGACACCAAATAAATGAGTGGAACAGTCTCTGTCTGTAGACTGAGAAAATTTCCAGGATACCAGAGTATTGGGCAGAGTTTCCAGGGTTAGCAGGTCAACACCAGTCCCTCTACTTCCCTCTCAAAGTGCAATAATACAGGTTACTGCACACAATCCCTAGCAAATGCCCCATTGCCTCAGCTCCAGGCTCTCCACCTTCTAGCTCCCTTTTCTCTCATATTGTCTCTTAGGTTGCCTCTAAAACCATCTCCCAGCATATGGAAGTTCACACTATTATAGACTTCCTAGGAAGCATGGGCTGCATATTTCTAATATGACAATGGTCCGAGGCAGTATATTTCCTCCTTAGATTAGCCCTGGTCCCTATTGTTGCCATTTAAATCTATTTCCTCTTATTTGCTTTATATAGGTGAACTCACACTGGAATCCTCAAAAGGTTACTCATGAAACTCTGACTCCCCAGGCCATTTGCAGTCTTATTTGATGAATATTTCAAATCCTTCGTTTGGTCAGAAACAGAACAACTAGAATCTCAGCACTGAAACTTCTTGCTGCTTGCTTCATATGGGGGCAAGAGGTGCTCATTAACTCCTGAGATGGGGAACCAGCATGGGACCCAGTGTTTAGATGGGATAGAGGCAAGATGCCAAAGGTAAACCCCCAATTTCTATAGCCAGGCATAGGTAGCCCAAGAGGACTTTTATTTGCTCTCAAGTCTGATGATTGCTCATCCCTCTCTCAGCAATAATTCTTTAAAGGGCACCCCAAAGCCCCCTTGTGCAAAAATAGTCCTTCTCCAATCCCTTACCTTCTAACCAGCCTGAAATTCATAGACTTATAGGATCAGCTATCAGAGTGCAAAGAATTCTTAGTCCAACCCTGACATTTTAGAGATAAGGAAACCAGGGCCCAGAGAAGGAATATGAGTTGACTAAGGTCATACAGTGAATAAGTGGTAGAGATGGGGACCAGAAACCACATCCTAACTAAAGAGTCCATAATGTGTTAAGCAGCAAAAGACATGGCCCTGTCTCTAGATATCCATAAGCAGTCTTCTCTAACCCTCTCTTATTAGTACAGATAATTTTTTTTTTTTTTTTTGCTTTTTGGAGGGCAATTGGGGTTAAGTAACTTGCCCAAGGTCACATGGCTAGGTTTTTTTTGTTTGTGTGCATTAAGTGTCTGAGGTCGGATCCGAACTCAGGTTCTTCTGACTCCAGGGCCGACACTCTACTCACTGCGCCACCTAGCTGCCCCCAGTACAGATAAATTTATGAGATTAACATGCTATTACTCTATGTCCAGAGGATATCAGATACACTCCCTATCACTGTTTCCTACCTTCCACAAACTACAATCCCCTCTTTTATTTTTTTACAAGCTCCACCTGGTCCAATGGAAGGAGTACTGGTTCTGGACTCAGAGGAAATGGTTTTAGGTCTTGCATCTGTCATCTGTGAGACCATGGGAAAATTACAACCTCTCAGGGTCTCAGTTCCTCACCTGTAAACTGAAGGGTTTAGACTAGAAGGTCTCTAAGCTCTAAATATATGATCTGCCACTTCCGTCCTCATTTTGGGCTTTTCTGAGAAGGCACGCAGGGTAAGGGAAGGGTTGAGAGACAATGAATGGTTTTAAGGAGTAATGTCTCATTTTGGATAATGTCCCTAGAAGCCTTATCTGGAGCACTTTTCCACTATCCTAGAATACCAATACCTTCTACATTGGTATTAGGCTAAAGGCACCCTCTCAACTACTTAATAAACATTTCTTTAAGTATAATAAAAATGCTTTATACTGCACAGATTGTATCAAGGGCAGGGACTATCCATTTTCCTACATCATCTGACACTTTCTTAAAACCCAATACAAGACTGGCCATGGTGGACTCTTGATCAGTACCCCTGACTGACTACTGCAGAGGAAAGAAGCTGCCAGATCGGACCCTCCTCCCTAGTCTCTCTTTTTTTTTTTTCATTCTACAAGTTCATTCTCCCCTACTCCCAACTGAAAGAGTAGTACCCTTGGAAAAGAATCCTAAAGATGTCATAGTTGACACCCCCACCCCCTCCTTACTATCTGTCCATCACTGGGAAGACTGAAACCCTGCTACCACTGAGATCTAACCTCTCTGCCAAAGATGGTCCTGACCTAACCTGGGGAGTCAGAATGCAGCCCCCGGCTCCTGGCTCTGAGAAGCAGATGGCCAGAAATGCTAATGAATCAGCCTGTGTATTTACCAGGCCGCTCCTGCTGTGGAGAGAGTTTAATAAACAGCAAGTACAATAAATAAATCTAGAGGCTGAACCAGAATGATATTCTCCTATTATCCATTCTCTCTCTTTCTGTCTGACTCTGTCTTTCTCTGGCTTTGTCTCTTTCTCCCTTCCTCTTCCTCCCTTTTTTGTTTTCTCTGTCTTCATCTCTCTCTGTCTTTTCCACTCCCACCGACAACTCAGACTTGACTATTTGATCTTTATTTTTTTTTAAGTTGCAAAGCGTCCTTTTGACATAGACCAAGTCTTGCAAAGTCCCAAATACAATTGTTCTTATTATATCTGACACTACCCTGCTCCCCAACCCCAGCCCCAGCTTTCCTTTCTGTTTAAGGAAATTTGGAAAATTAATTGAACTGTTAGAAGCATGGCCACCCCTTATACTCCCACCAACCCCAAGTGCCCTGGATCACAGCTGATTAAATTGTGTGTGAGTGATGGGAATTTCGACCCAGTCTCTATAAAGGGCAGCTGTGGTTCACCCTAGTCTGGTTCTCCTGCAGCTTCCCACTTATTTTTATTAGATACAGCTGAATAATAAGATAAATGATGATGATAAGCATGAGATGTAATAAGAAAAAGAAGGATTACATTAGTGTTATGTTCTAACCTTCTGGGATACCAGAATCATAGCATATGAAGGCTAGAAGGGACTTTACAGATAACCTAGTTCATAAAGAGATCATCAAGTCCAAGCCTTCATTTTACAGACAAGGAAACTGAGTCCTGGACAGGCAAGTGAGTTGCCTAAGTTAGTAAGTGGTAAAGCTGGAATTCAAACCTAGGTCTTCCACCTGAAAAGCCAACATATTATCCACTGCACCGTGGGTACAGAGTCAAGAAATCTGGTTTTGAATCCCACCTCCAATACTTACTATCTGTGTGACCTCATGTAAGTCAATCCACCTCTCAGACAATTTCTTCATCTATAAGTTGGGGGTAATCATATTTACATTACCTATCCAACAGGGTTGCTTTGAAGCTAGCATGTTGTAAACCTTAAAATGCTCCAAAAATATGAGCTATTATTGTGACAGAGGAGGAAACTAAGGCTGAGGTAGGAGAAGTCACCTGCCCAAGGTCATGCAATAAATAAGTGGCAGATATAAGACCAGAACCCAGTATCACAGACTGTGCAAAGCCCTTTCTGTTACACAGTGCCATTTCTCAGGGGCAATTAGATTGGGAGACCTTAGCCAAATGTTGACTCAAAGCCCCTCTCCCAACCATAGTCATATCCAGTCTTGGAAAAAAAAGCTGAAATGCTAACACTTTAGTTACACAACAACAAATAGAAAGGTTATCCAGGCATAAACCAGTGGGGGTGGGTGAGAAGGTAGGTGATGCAAGGGGAAAGGGGTGGGGAGTGGTGTGAAAGTATAGCTGACAGCTAGTCTAGACCGACAGATCCAAAAAGACACATCATCCAGATGCTCTTCAAAGCCCAGAGATGGGGGATGCCTGAGAGACTGAAAGAAGAATCTCAGATCCCACCCAGATTAAACTCCAGTCCCTCCCAGGGGATCACATTCCACTGGTGCAGTCTGACACAGACCAAGGTGAGCGGTTGTAATATCTGTTTTCAGTGAAGAGTGGTGTAAGCTGGAATACTTATTCCATGACCTGTTCAGTGCTTCCTCTTCTGTGAACCAGTAGTGAGCAGAATCTGCACCTGAAAGCTAACCAGGACCAGGAGATCCAATGAAGGCATCTCTCCCTCCCCCAAGTCAGTTCTTAGCTTCCCAAAAGACAGAAAGTATGATGTCTCTCTGTCAGTCCACAGGGACTCCTATACACATAAACATAGGCAGTATGACTGCAGCAGTCAGAATATTCAGGCCATAATGTAACAGCAGAGAACTTATATAGCCAATGAATGGTGTCCCTTAAAGTTGGCTTTTCTGGGGGGATATGACACATTCCAATAATGCTTCTATCACTTAAGACATTTTGAGCTTTGCTATCTTGGAGAAGCATTAACTGATCCACTGTATTCAAAATGATGAAGGTGAAAGCCCTTGGTCAGACCACCTATAGTACTGAGCTCAAATTTGAGCCCCTCCTTTTTCAGCCAGTCACCAACAAATAAGAACTCATGCAAAGGAAGGCTAATGGGGGATGGGTAAGACATATTGTGTAAGGAAGAAAATAGGGATATTGAGTCTAGAAAAGAGGAAGTTTGAGGGGAAATGACCATTGTCTTCAAATATCCACAGGCCTGTCTTTGGAAGGAGAAATTGAGTTTCCTCTCATTTCTCCTGTAAGATTACATATGGAAGAAATTCTAGACTTGTGGTATAATGGAAAGAGCTCTATCCCTGGGGTTAGAGGACTCAACTCAAACACTCATTACCTGTCTGTTTCTCCCCCTCCCCACCCACTTTCCTTTCTGTCCACAGGAATTAGAGGATTAATTGAACTGAACTCTTAGAATGCTGGTCATTCCTAATACCCTACCAACAACAAGTGTCCTGGATCACAGCTAATTAAATGGTGTATCAGTGATGGGATTATTTAACTTTCCTGGGTCTCAGCTTTCTCATCAATAAAATGAAGTGGTTGAACTAGATGGCTTTTGAGGTCCCTTCATATTCTAGATCTATGCTCCTTATAATTATTATTATTATTTGCTTTTGGAGGGGAGCAGGCAGGGTAATTGGGGTTAAGTGACTTGCCCAAGGTCACATAACTAGTAAGTGTTAAGTGTCTGAGGTCAGATTTGAACTCAGGTCCTCCTGACTCCAGGGTTTATGCTCTATTCACTTCACCACCTAGCCACCCCTCTATACTCCTTATAAAACTAAATGTCACATTTGAAAACTATAATGATACCACTTTGATACCTGAGAGGCATCATCGTATAATGGATAAACCCAGAAGACCCAGATTCTAATCTTGCTTTCTACATATATTGATGGCAAAACCCCAAGTGAGATACTTAACCTCAAAGTACCTCCAGCAACTCTTAAGACTAAGTTGCAGAGCAGGTACTGAACTATACTGGTAGAGGGACTTTCCCCAGTGGGAGTTCCCTATACTCCAATGAAATCATAGGATCAGGTTAAAAAAAAAAAGATACCACCTTCACACCCATAGCAGTCATACTATCTGGTTTGGCATGGACTAGTGTCTGGCATCCTGGATTTGGAAACAGAAAGACCTGGGCTTGAATTCTTTCTCTACCATTTAGCAGCTGTATGGCCAAGCACAACTCACTCTCTGAGAGTCGATTTCCTCACCTATAAAATGGAGATAATAACACCTATAGTAATTATCTCTCAAGACTGTTGTCAGGTTTCAACTAGATGATGTATGTAAGCATTTTGCCAACCTTACAATGCCATATAAATGTTAACTTTTTTATTATATCCATGCGACAACCATTTGAAATAGGAAGGACAGGCATTATTTTTACTTTACAAATAAAGAAGCTGAGGCTCATAAAAGGTGAGTGGCTGGCTTGTGGTCACATGCATCCATAAGGTGGCAAAACTACAGCTGGAGCTCAGGGCTTCTGACTTCTTGCCCAGCGCTCTGTCTACCATACCATACTTTGATGCTTTGCCCAAAAAGTATCTATCACGCATCCAAATTAGTTCAGGCCTGAAGTATGAACAAAATTAGTCGAGGCGTAAAAGAAAGCTGCAAAAAATCTCCAGTTTAGTTCTTTTTTAAGGGAAAATATAGTCCCACAGTCTCTCTGCTATGCTTTTTCACCAAGCATCACTCCTACTGCCAGACACCCTACTGCTCTGACATGGGGGAGTAGGGCCAGGGCCAAGGAACATCTTAGCAGCTAACAGATTTTTTTTAACCTGTCTACTGAGTTGCCAACAAAACCCCGTCTCATCTTCAATGCTGCCAACCTCAACTGGGTGCTGAGAAGCAGCTGTTGGCAGAGTCTAAGGTGGGTGGCGAGTAGCTGCCAAGGACAAGCCCTGGGGGTGGCAGCGGGGTGGAGGGAGGACAATCAGGAGAAGATGAGGATCAATAGAAAAATCATCTGCGCCTCATGTAGGCCTGTAGGATGGCAGAAAGATAGCCTAAGAACACCAGGTCTTGTGGGATAGACAGGGAAATGGAACTAGAATCTCCTTTACCCCACCCCCATCCTCCACTTGTCTCATGATGATTCCCTGGATCCACCATAATCTGGATCTTTCACAGGGGCAGAGAGAACATGATTCTTTTTCACCCTCCATTTCTCCCTCCTTCCTCACTCAGAGCAGAAGAAAAAAGGCCAAATTCATGTCCTAAAATGATTTTTTTAAATCAACAGAACTTTATTGCAATGGACAGAACACGAAATGGATATTCGGAAGATCTGAGCTTGTGTTCTGTCACTCACCAAGTATGTGTTCTTATCCAAAACCTTTTCTGTTTCCTCCAGTAAAAAATGAGGGTCTTAGAACAGATTCTATAGAAGGTTCCTCCTAGTTCTGGTGTTTCAGGCTCTAAAGTCCCTTTAAAGTCTAACACTCTGTGGTCTGAGGGCTCATGTTCTAAGGTCTAGGATTCTGGGACTGGCAAAGAGGTGAATGGAGGGGAGCTACCCAAATGTTTCTCTTGCCCTAACATTCCTCTCTGCCATTTTGTTCCTCTTCTGAGGAAGGATTTGAAAGACTGTTGGGGGGGTGTCTTTCATTCACGAAGAAAAGGCCAGGGGAAATTCTTCCTAACAAGCTGTTTCCTATTTATTGATACAAAAAGTTGGAGCTGGAATGAATTATTAACACAGTAGAAATGGAGCCTTTGTGCAGAGGAGTTTCTAATTCTAGTAAGTCCAACATCTCTTCCTCTCCCCCTTTATCTCTCTCCCCCTTTCTCTCTCTCTCTCTCTCTCTCTCTCTCTCTCTCTCTCTCTCTCTCTCTCTCTCTCCTCTCCTTTCCCATTTCCCTTCCACTTTCATTCTTTTCTTTCTCTCCATCTCCCTTTCACTGACTTGGTTTCTGTCTCTGTCTCTTTTCCCTTTCTCTATTCCTTCTCCCCTCTCCTCTATCCCTTCCTCCTCTCTCCTCTTTGCTTCTGTTTCTTCATTTCCCTCTCCCTCCTCTTCGCTTCTCCCACTTATTTCTACCCCACCTCCCTTTCTTTCCTTTTCCCTCCCCCTCTCTCTTTTCTTTCCTCCCCACCTCCTGGGTATACTGATTTTTCTCTCCTCCCCCCACCTTCCTCCACTTTCCCCTCCCATCCTCATCCCTAACCTCCTTCCCTCACAGTCCCTATCTTTTAAGTTTCTCTTAAAGAAGAAGGAACACTAGTGCAAGGTGACCCCCTCAGCCAGGATAGCAGAAAACTGTTGTGTCGATGTGTTCCATTCAGGATCCCGTGAATCAGCAGAAACTGACACGGCCCTGTCTAACAGAGCAGCCCTTAGTAATCACAAGTCAGGATCTGGGGTTGGGGTCGGGGGTTAGGAGGGGTGGGAGGTGCTTTTTGCTTTTCTGAGATTCTTCCTCTTGGATTGAAGCAATTACTTAGGCAGAACAAGGAGAGCCAGGTAAAGTGTGCCTCTTTCCCTAGAGAAATGCTTACTGTGGAAACCATCCAAGAGATGCCAGCTCACTTATTTCTCACCTTGAACCTTGCCCCTGAGATGACCAGTTTGTACTCAAGAAAGGGAAAGTTGCCTCAGCATACAGAACAAAATAGCATTTTAGAGGTCAAAGAAATCTTTGAAAAAATTTAGTCAAACTCCTTCATTTTGCACGGTAGGAAACTGAGTCTCAGAGAGGGATTAGGGGAAATGACTTGTCCAGGATCACATAGTTAGTGCTAAGATCCAAGACTAGAACCCTGGTTTCTTTGTTCCCAGCTCAGAACTTTTTCACATTATAGTGTGTCCTTCTTAATTAATGCCCAGAGAGCTCTATAGTGCATTTTCTATGGGGCTGAGGTATTCCTAGCCCACAGCATGGTTAGGGCAATGTTACTGTAATAATATCAGCAGCACACTTATATATTGCATTTTCATTATATAAGTACTTTAATCATCCGGAGAGTTCAGCCCCCAAGCTCGCTTTGGCCAAGCAAGCCATAATTCAGGCAATTATGTTAATTAAGGAAGCTGAATTAGATGATCTCTCAGGTCCCTTCCAGCCCTAACATTCTATATTCTAAGGTCCCTAATAATAGCACCTACCTCACAGAGTTGTTATGAAGATCAAATGAGTTAACACATGTAGCAGTGCTTTGCACCCCTTAAAGAGTCATACAAATACTATTATGATCACCTCATATTATGTTTTGCTCTAATATTATATGTCCTAAAATTCTTTCCAATACTGACATTCTATGTTTTAAGACTCTAATTTTCTATGTTCTAAATGCCTTCTTACTCTGACATCCTATGTGTTAAGCTAAGCAGTGACAGTCTATGATTCAGTGGATTTGGGGTACCCATGTGGCAAGTGATGCTCAGGGGTGTGTGAAGAGAAAAGTAAAGAAGAGACCAAGGCCCTGACTCTTAAAAGTTTAACTATTTTTTTAACCACTCAATCCCTAGTTCTTAGCCTCATGACTTTCTCAGGTAACTTCATTTTCTTCAAGGAAGTTTCTGAGGCTTGGGTGAAGGGTAGTGTTTGTAGAAGGCTTACCATGAGAATGAATGGATATTGGCAGGGTCTGGAACTCTCTGAAGGAAAAGGGATATGGCTCCTTGAGTCTTCTGCCATTTGATGTCCCTGATGGAACTAAAGGATCCTTAGTGCTGAGAACTGAGACCAGCATATGTCTATTCAGTCATTGTGTCCCCTCCTCCCTTGCCTCAATCCACCAGAGAATAAATTCTTTATGCTTTCTCAGGAGAATGACAGTATTCACAGTAGGTACCCACAGAATATGATCCAGACTGCCAGGACACACTGATGGCTCACACTGCCACTGATCCTTCCCTTCCATTGCAATGGATTGTAAACTGAGTCCATACTCTAGAACTTCTTCACCATGTTTGTATCATGGATCCCTCTGGCAGTCTGGTGAAATCTATGGACCCTTTCTCAGACTAAAAGTAGTTTTAAAAAAATTCATAATTAAAGGAAATGCCAAATTTCAGTTAAAGGTTGAAATATAAAAAGTGAAAATAAAGTTGTAATTTTTTCAAATCCAAGTTTATGGGATCATGTACCCCAGGATTAAACCCCCTACTCTACACAAAGCTATGATATTCATCCTAATGCATTGGTCCAGTGGCTCTTTACAAGTCTGGATTAAAGGAATTGAGGGGCATTTTAGGATATGTTTACCCAGTCAACAATATGGAATCTAGGATCCATTGCCTCTAACACTCCATAAGGAGCTAGGGTATATATACTCATGTGCATACAACACCATAAGTACACCTAGCAGAGACACAGATCTTTGAAATGTCAATCAGCCTTCTTTCTCCTACCGCTTATTAAATCTGTTTGCTAGCAAGTGTTTACCTTTCTAGGACCTGGCCTAAGCCGTGACAGAGCTGAAAAGACATCAGCTATTGAGGTCCCAAAGAAATCAAGAGACAAATGAGGAAAATTTTCAATAAACATTGTTTCTTCTCCCTCTATTAACTCCTTGATTTTTTATCTTTTCTCTCTCTTCTTTACCACTGACAAACACCCTGTGAAAATGTCTTAACCTAATAAGTAAAGTGGGGTATGTGTATGTGTGAACAGTAAGATAACCATATAGATGAGCAGAGTTGTAAGTTTAAATTCCATGCCCTAAAGTACAAAATGTTAGCCTCTGCTAAGTGCAAAATAAACATATCTGCAGGGAGAGAGTCATTTCATTCCATCCCCCTCCCACTCCCTAAAATGCAGGGATTTCTTGGGTAGTAGTGATACCCACCAGTAGGAGAGGGCCTTTGAGAGTACTTGGCAACTAGTATTAATTAAAGGTCTCTCAGGTTAGTGTTTCAGGAAGCAAGAGGGAGTGGGACTGGGCAAAGCAGCACTAAAGGTTAAGAGTGGGCCAGTAGCCCTGAACACACTATCTGCAAGACTTCAGTAAATCCCTGTAGGATCTCAGTACTTGAGATGCAGTGGTGCCTTGGGAAGGTTTGATTTACTGGAGTACAATGCACCAGGATAAGACCTGTCCCAGTGTGCCTGGTGGTTCTAACTTGCTCTGCCTTTTTTTTTTTGAGGGGAGTGGTGGGGAGGTCTGCCCAGAGTGGCAACGTCCTGCCCCCAGGAAGCTAATTAATTGCCCAACCTCATATACCAGTTTGGGGAAGGTGAGCCCACTGTGACTGGCACTTCTTCCCATTTCAGTTTTTTCTGACCACTACGAAGGGGTCCTCTAAAATATCAAATCAGTGAACACCAGAGACTGGCAATCAATCCTTTTCTAAAAGGTAATATATGTACCAACGAGAGCAGGAGTTGTAAATTTGGGGTCTACAGACCCCTTTCCCCCAAGGAACATGGATATATTCCAGGGGATCGAGGAACTTGGATGGGAACAGAAAGCATTTTTATTTTCACTAACTAAAATGTAACATTTCCTGCAGTTAGGAATTTAAAAAAATATATCCTGAAGAGGGGTTCACAGGATTTCCCAAAGAGTCCATGACACAAAAAAGGTCATGAACCCTGAAACTAAAGGAATCAGGCTGTGATCGAGGCACAGCTCCTGGGCAGGAGGGAGATGAAAGGGGAGGTTCTAGTTAATGAATAAAGGCAATGAGGAGCAACATCAAAATGCCAAGTCCAGAATTGCCTTCTGAATATCTACTCCTTCCCACTAGAGTTACTGACATTAGATTTAGAATCGTCTGATTCTCCCACCTCTCTCCACCCCTCACCCCCAGCAATATAACCGAGCTGAGAGGCACAGGCGTCCTGACAGTGAAGGGTTAATATCTCTAGAAGCTAAAAATTCTATTCTTAAAGTGATAATCTCCGCTTTGCCCCAGGGCACATACAATTCGTCCTCAGTCCCCTTTTCCATGTAATAATTTCCCAAAGACTCCTTCTTTGGGGTTGATAATCCCATCACCAGCTGATACTGCACCTGCCCTGTTCCCCATGGCCTCCCTCAGCCCCCACCTAAACTTACCAAAGACCAATACATGTCTCCCTCTCTCTCTCATTCTCTCTCTCTCACTCACTCACTCCCCTCTCTCTCTCTTTCTCTCTCTCTCTCTCCTCTCTCTCATTCTCTCTCTCCTCTCATTCTCTCTCCCCTCTCTCATTCTCTCTCTACTCCCTCTTTCTCTCTCTCACTCTCCTCTTTCTCTCTCTCTCCCCCCTCTCTCATTCTCTCTCCCCTCTCTCCTCTCTCTCTTCTCATTCTCTGTCTCTGTCTGTCTCTGTCTCTGTCTCTCTCTCTCTCTCTCTCTCTCTCTCTCTCTCTCTCTCTCTCCTCTCTGTTTCTGTGTGTCTCTCTTTTTTTCTCCATCTCTCTGTCTCTATCCTTCTGTTTCTATCTCTGTCTTTGGCCCTCCTACAAGCTAAAGGATCACTGAATACAGCACACATATGTAGAGTTATTTTCCAGGCTCACAAAGTCATAGATTATTAGAACCACCTCTACCTTAGAGATCATCTAATCTAACCCTTTCATTTCATAGATGAGGAAAGTATAGATCAGAAAGGCAGAGTCACAGTGCTAGAGCTGGAGTCAGAAGATCTGAGTTCAAATCCTGACTCTGCTATTTACCACCCGTGTAACCTTAGGCAAAGTCCCTTAATCCTTCTGGGTTTTAGTTCCTCCTTCTTCAAAATGAGGCTCTGGACTAAATGACCTCTAAGTTCCCTCCCAGATAAAGCCAAATCCTGTAATTTACCTGAGGTTGAAAACAAGAAAAAGAAATAGGGATTAGAATTTGTATCCCCGAACCTTGCTCTAGCCTCTACACCTCAGCCCCCACCCACCCTTCATTTCTGTAATCAGTTTTGTCATTGTCCCCTAACTCCATCCCCTTGCTTATTCCCATCTGCATATTTGGTCACGTTTTTCTCCCTCCCAAGAATGCCTTCCCTTTTCCTCTCTGCCTATCTAAATCTAATACATCATTCAAAGGCCACCTCACATCCTACCTCCTTCAAGATGCCGTCCTTGACTCCCCTAGCTACAGATCATACTCCTCTTTTCTGAAATTGCTACAGAATTGAGCAGGAACCACGCTTTGGTAGTTTATTTTTAAATCTCGTTAAATTATTCTCTAATCATTTTCTGTGAGTACGTATGTTAATTTCCTCAACTAGTCTATAAGTTTTCCAAAGGCAAGAACTAGTATCTCACATATCTCTTACATTCCATCATTGGACAATTGCTTATGAGAGATTTTCTTAAAGTGATAGCTTGCAGTTCTTTATATGTTTTCTTTCTAGTGCTTCTAGTATTAACCTATGCTTGTGTATATTTGTTCTTGTATTAGAATGTAAAGCCCTCGAGGACAAGAACTACTTCATTTATTTCTGTTTCATTTATGTCTGTGCCTAGCACAGTGCTGGGAAGATTATTGATTGACCCATTTCCCATAGAACCTAGCACAATGCTGACCTCACTGAAGGAACATTATAAATACTTGTTGGATTGACTTTTATGACAGTTCCTAACTTATTAGTTTGGAAAATTGGATTTGGGGATACTGTTTTCTTAAATGAAAACACACCCATACTAGCTAGGTACTGTGGTAATGAATTCAATGAGTCCCTACCCAAAAGCATTTGTAATCTAGTTTAAGAGACACCAACGCAGCCCCAGGAGAATGACTTAAGGACATTTATAGAATAACATATTGTGAATTTGGATTAAAATTTGTAACAGCATGAACAAGAAATGAGGGAGGGGCCAGAAGAGAAGCCACTCTCACAGTTGTGCTGAATCAGAATATACCTTTATACAGCACTTCGAAGGTTTCTATGATGACAACCTTACAAGCCAGATGCCCAAAAGATTTGCCTAGGGCCACACAGGTATTAAATGTCCGAGCCAGAGCTTTAACTCACATCTCTGGGCATCTAGGTGGATTGAGTGTTGGGCTTAGAATCAGGAAGATCTGAGTTCAAATCCAGTCTCAGATACTTATTAGCTGAGCAGCCCTGGGCAAGTCACTTCTCTTTTCTCAGCCTCTCAGCTTCAAATTCCTCAGCCCTAAGATAGGGGTAATGATTACACTAACTAACTTCCCAGGGTGATTATGAGGTTTAAAATGAGATAACATTGGGGCGTCTAGGTGGTGCAGTGAGTAGACCGCTGGCCCTGGAGTCAGAAGGACCTGAGTTCGGATCCAGCCTCAGACACTTAACACACACAAAAAAACCAAAAACCTAGCCGTGTGACCTTGGTCAAGTTACTTAACCCCAGTTGCCCCCCATAGCATTTATAAAGTGTTTTGCAGACAAAGTCAACTATTATCTTATTATCCTAACTTCAAGACCAGTGTTCTTTCTGCCACATCAAATAGACTCTTAGAGGCAAAAGGTTCCTGAGAGGTTATCTAATTTCTCCTGCCTCGTACAGAAACCCCTTCCCCAGCATCCCTGAAAAGGAAGATTTCTGCTTGAACACTTGGAATGATGAGAGGCTCAGTTCCTCTCACTGTAGCCTTTTCCCATCATTAGATCACTCTGATTATTAGAAAGTTTTTCCTTCTATCTTAGCTTGCACTTGTTGTATGTACTCTGGGTATGTATCTTATTTACCTCAAGCTTCCATCATGCTTTCTCCTCAGCTCTACTGCAAATGCTCCCAACTGAGTAAGAGAGGAAGAAAATGGTGCTGAGGTTAACTTAAGCGCCATCCCTCTCTAGGACAATAATAAGAGCTCACATTTATATAAATAGCACTTTGTAATTTAGAAAGCACTTTCCTTACAAGAACCCAATGAGGTAGGCATGGCCAGAATTAGCATCCCCATTTTACAGAGGAGAAAAACTGAGGCTCAGAGAGGTAAATTGAGTTGTGCAGTTCCTCAGCTAGTTAAAAGCTGGAACGAAAGGCCAACTCTGACTCTAGAAAGAGTCCACTTTCCACTGTTACATTCTGGGATCTAAGACAGCTGGTGCCTCTCCCTCTCTACTTTGGCCAATAGGGAATACCCATAACTGATTCCTCCCCTCCTTCTCCTCAACGGCAGACACACTCAACCTGTTCATCCACCAGAGCTCGGAATCTTGGCAGCTGCTCCACTCTCTGCTCCATCCTCACCACCACCCCTCCCCCTCCTTGGATTCAGGACCTGGGACTCACCACCCAAATGGCTCACCCATTTTTATTTAATAATTTTTAAAAACTGAAATGCTGAGGGGGGGAGGGGAAGGACACAGGGTATTGAAGGAGGAGAGAAGCAGCCCAGTAAACAGTATCCAGAGAGCACCCAGTAAAGTGCATTATTGATTCTGCACTAAGAAAATGCTTAGAGAGTAGGAAAAACGTCCTGCTCTTTAAAAGCCTGGGCGAAGGATAAGCTGGGTACATGCAGCCTTTGCAAAGAGGGACTGCTCTGCTGACATGAATATTTTATTATGTTAAAGAAAAAAAAGGCTTGGCTGGTTTAAAGGGGGAGGGGCAGAGAGAGAGACTGGGGTGAAGGGTTCCGTTCAGAAAAGGAAAGACCCTAAGACCAAGCAAACCAAAGGAGGCTGGGGCCAGGCAGGGCCCTTGCCTTTATGGACAACCTCCCTCCTAGCGAAATCAAGAACCCAGAAATGGGAAAGGGTCCCCCCTTCCCTCTCCTGGCCTTCTTTAACCCCTCTTATCAAAAGAATAAGGGGAAACTGGGGCTTGAGGCTGTCTGGCTCCAATATCAGAGATAGGTCATGGGGTAGAAGGATAGAACCCACCAACCTCCAAGAGGAGAAACAGGGGATAGAGGTGAAACGTCTTCTCTTCCTCACAGCACAGAGGGGAAAATGCTGGATTTGGAGGCAGAGAATCCATACTGGCTCTGCTACTTACTACCCATATACTTTGGGGCAAATTCCTTAATCTTGTTGTACCTTAGTTTCCCCATAAATAAAATGAGGAGGTTGGATTACATGGCCTCTAGGGTCCCTTCCAGCTAAATCCTATGAAGCCATGATCCTACAATCTCTTGCCTGTCTAAATAGATTACTACCTCCTAGAAAGGTGTAGTCATAAATCGCAAGGGACCCAAACTCTGAATTCTGTGATCCATGACCTAAGACACAGACAGTTAGCAGCCCCTCCCCACCCCCATTATTATCTTTGGATGAGACTAATCAGACCACATAAAATTTCACTCATTCATCTGACAGATATGTTCTAGCACTTGCAAGGCAACTAGGTGTGGGGTAATAGATGTCGGGCTGGGCCTGGAGTCAGGAAGACCTGAGTTCAAATCCAGTCTCAGATACTTATTAGCTGTGTGACTTTGGGTAAGTCACTTAATCCTATTTGTTTCAGTTTCCCCATCTGTAAAATGGAGAAGGAAATGAAAAATCACTCCAGCGTCTTAGCCAAGAAAATCCCAAAAGGAGTTAGGAAGAGTTGGACAGGACTGAAATGACTCAACAACAGAAAGAAAGCTTTGTGAGGGCAGGGGTTGTGTTTAGGAGAGTTAGGTGATACAGTGGATCGAGTACTGGACCTGTAGACAGAACAACCTGAATTCACATCTGGCCCCAAACACTATCGGTGTAACCTTAGGTAAGTCATTTAATCCTGTGTATCTCAGTTTCCCTATCTGTAAAATGAGCTGGAGAAGGAAATGGCAAACCACTCTAGTATCTTTGCCAAGAGAACCCCAAATGGGTCACGGAAAGTGGGACACAATTGAAACAAAGTACTGTGCTGGGCCACTGGGTGGGAGACAGATCTGTTTGGGACCGTCCTAAACCACAAAGAACTTACAGTCTAACAAAGGAAATAGAATTGGAACACAAAGCATCGCATTGTAAGAGGCAGATGACTGGCCAAGACTAAGGGCTGGAGGCTTCCGAGTAGACATTTGTCAGCTTGTTCCCTCCAAGGGGAGGGATCTGCCTCAGCAGGGGTTGGAGCAGATGACCTCTGAGGTCCCTTCCAATTCTGAAGCTGTAATACTGTCCTGTAGATGTTCAGAGGAGGGAGACACCACAGTAATTTGGGATAATCAGGGGAGGCTTCATGGAGGAGGTGAGATTGGACCTGGGTCTTGTGAGATGGACGGACTAGAATGACAATCAGTGGGGATAGAGGTAGGGGTGGGGAGTAAAGACCAGATGGGAGGAAAGCACAAGGCTTGTTCTGGGAACAAGGAGCCTGATTTGGCTGGAGCAGAGGGTGTGTGAAGGGGAGCGGTGGGAGATCAGGCTGGAGAGGTAAGCCAGGACCAGATGGTGGAGAGCCTTGACATTTAGCAACTCCAGGGACAAACACAGGCTTCTCATCACCAGACCAGCCTCCCTCCACGTGGAAAAAGGTTAAAGGGTCACTGATTAATCCATCTAGAGAGGGGGATATTAAAGGGTGACAAACCAGGAGGGGCAATCATAGAGGGAACCCTGAGCCACTGCTGCCTGGCCCTCCGGGGATAGGAAACAAAATGATAGAGACTTATGCTATAATAGGAGAGATTTGGGTTAGACATGAAGCAATTCCCAGGAGTAGTGACTATGCAAGCCCTTTGGAAGGATCCCTGCATTCAGAGTTTGGAGTTATGAACTCTGGGTTCAAATCCTGGTTCTTCCCCTGTGTGACCTCAGTTTACTCATATGTAGATTGGAATGTTGGGCTAGTGATTTATCAGATCCCACCCTATAAATCTTCCTACAGAGTTGTTTTTTAAAGACATAGTGATAAAATCTGGCTCTCAGTTTGTCCATCTGTAAAAAATGAGAGGTTTGTACCCAGATAACTGCTAAGAATTCCCAGGTTGGATAGTCTATGATTCTAAGTCTGGGATGACTGAAAGCAGGAAAATTAGCTAAATGACACTTTTAAGGTCCCTTATCCAGGTAGGTTTCTAATAATGACTCATCCCTTTAAGGTTTACTTGGACAGGGAACAGAAAGCTGGCCTCCAAGTCAAGAAAACCTGTATTTGAATCCAGCCTTTGACATTTGTCAGCTGTGTGACCTCTTAGTGCTCCAGAGAACTCCTAAGAGTTTAAGTGGATCTTGCTAATCTACAGTGGTAGAAGACTTTCTCCCTCTGGGAGACCCCCTATACCAATGAAAGCCACCTCCAGTATCCTTCTTTTCTTCCTAACAATCTGTAAGACAGGGAACAGAAGTGCTATTATTCACATTTTACTAATGAGAAAACTCAGACCCATTGTTGGGGGAGATGATTTGTCCAAGGTCAAATAGTAAGTGCCAGATCAAGGACAGATGTGGGTTTGTGGGCAGCTAGGTGGCGCAGTGAATAGAGCACTGGCCCTGGAGTCAGGAGGACCTGAGTTCAAATACGACCTCAGACTTACACACACTAGCTGTGTGACTTTGGGCATGTCACTAAACCCCAATTACCCTCCAAAAAGCAAAAACAAAAACAAAACCATCCCCCTACGCAACACTACCTCCCTACAAGACTTGGTAGCTCCCAAATCCCTTCCTTGCCTTTCTGATCGCCTCCCCTCACCCCCAGTTGCTTGTATATTCCTAGATCAGGGTCCTCTAAGAGTGAGGCTCCAGTAGAGCAGAGAGGGACCAGGTTAATGGATGATATCACAAATGCCAAATTTCCCTTCTTGGCAAAAACACTAATAGCTGCTGAATAAAGACTCTTTGATGGCAATAAGGAGAAGGCAGAGGAAGAGGACTAAAATGGCCAAGGAAGAATGAGACCGAGAGGATGCAGGGCACCCTTGTGCAGTCAGACCTAGAAGTCCCCAGAATTCCCAAGGATCCTTCCATCCCACCACTTCCTATAGTCCCTTCACAGGTTGGGACCCAGCCAAGCTCTCAGGCTCCCTCCAGGCAGAGAGAGGGCTCCTCCCCCGCCAGGCAGACTGCCTGGGAGCCAAATGGCTTCCACCAACCCTTCAGCCCTGCCTTTTAAAGACAAGGGGCTAACCCAAAAGCAGACTCCACACATGTCCCTTCCTACTAGACCCCACTCTCCCCCCATACTCGCCCCTCCCCTATGCTTAGTTCCATTACTGTTGTCCATTGTTGGGTGTATACATATGCATATATATATACACACATATACATACATATGTGTGTATATATACATAATATATATTTTTTGTCTTTCTCTTTCCCCTAAAAACAGATCAAGTTCCTCTCAACATAACCATCTCACTTCCTCTAGAGCTGGTGCGTGGGAGAGCTCCCTCTGCCAAACAGACATGAAATAAATGAATTATCAAATAAGTAGATTAGCAAACTCAGTGATATTGCAAAGGGCAGGGAAGGGGGGTGTGTGGATAACTCCAAGGCTGCTACTCTTCCAATCTCCTTCTTCTGAGATTGTGTGTGTGTGTGTGTGTGTGTGTGTGTGTGTGTGTGTGTGTGTGTGTGTGTGTGTTTATTGAGAGGGAAGGAAGGAAGCTGATAAAGACAGCATGCTCAATCAGCTATGCACACACATACATAATGATGACAAATAATGCCCTGAATTTATCGGGCACCTTCTGAGAGGCTCAGAGTGTTTGTTCCACATCAATTTGTCCCATTCATCCTAGAAACCCTCGGGTGACAGGACCAGTTTATTAAACAAATGGAAAATGAGCTACAGCTGGTTCTGAGACCATACACTCCTAAAGGGCAGCACCCCTCTAGATTTTACTATCTAGTAAGGGACTGGTCCGGCACAGTTATTTTTGGCCCGTGCCTGTCCTTCCCATATCTCTCAGTGCAGGGTGGTCTCTCTGAAGTGAGACATTCCTAGAGATGGGGCGGGGGGTCACAAGTCCATCTGGATCCCAGAACTGAGAAAGACTTTAGAACTTGCCTTCTCAAGGAGGGAGGAGGGACAGGAGAGGCAGGAGAGAACTTGGAACTCAAAATTTTTCAAGATTGACTTAAAAATTCTTTTACGTGTAATTGGGGAATATTTAATGAAATAAATAGAAAGAATTTGAAAAAGAAATCACTGAGGTCAAGTCCCTCTTTTGACATTCAAGATTTATACATCTTTCCCATCTCTGTGCCCTTGCTCAAACTGTTCCCTATACCTCAAATGTCTCCCCGAGTAGCCACCAGATGAAATCCTATCCATTCTTCAAACCCTTTCTTAAAACACTTGCTCCAGGAAACCTCCTCTAATCGCCTCTCCCACTAGCCTAATTAACAAAGAACTCTCTCTCTGAGAAGTCATAGCACCCTGTGCCTTTCATACTCTGATACTCTGTTTCATTTTATTTTTATTTATATACTTGTCTTATGGGGCAGCTAGGTGGTACAGTGAATACAACACAGAGGATATGAGTTCAAATCGGGCCTCAGACACATTAATTGTGTAATGCTGGGCAAGTCACTTAACCCTGTTTGCCTCAGTTTCCTCATCTGTAAAATGAGCTGGAGAAGAACATGGCAAACCACTCCAGTATCTCTACAAAGAAAACCCCAGAGTCACAAAGAGTCAGACACAACTAATTAACAAATAAAAAACAAAACTTGTCTTATTTCCCCTGCTAGATGGTAAACTTCTAGGGGTCAGAGCCATTCCTCTTCACAAATTCCACTTAGTGTGACCACCATCAGGGATTGGGAGCTAGAAGGGACCTTAGATATATCAATGAGTCCAATTCCCTCATTTTATAACTGAGGACGGAAGGTGAGAGAGATAAAGAGACTTGCCCAAAGTTACATAGATAATAAATGGCAATAATGGAATTTGAAAACAGTTCTTCTGATGCCATATCTGGGGTTCCTGCCTCTGTTACACATCACTTGCAAGTATTCTACTGTTGGATTCTTTTTTTTTCCCTTTTTGGAGGGGGAAAGTAGGACAATTGGGGTTAAGTGACTTGCCCAAGGTCACACAGCTAGTTTTTTGTATTAAGTGTTTGAGGCCAGATTTGAGCTCAGGTCCTCCTGACTCCAGGGCCAGTGCTCTATTCACTGCATCACCTAGCTGCCCCTATTGTTGGATTCTTATTACATGCCTGTTGAAATTTACAAAAAGGAAACTGAGGCTGAAAAAGATAAAGCAATCTGCCCAAGGCCACAGAGACAATCATTGCCAGGACAAAAACCAAAGTCTCTTGATTCACCTAAATAAGTCCTTTCCCCTATATAGCATGTGGCCTGATGCCATATCAAACACCGACAGCTGCTTAATAAAGGTTCTTTGATGGAGACATAGGGATGGGGAGAGGGAAGAAGACTGACTACAAAATAAAAGTGACATAGGACAGAGTGGATGCTGAGTGTCCCTGTGCAATGTGAACCTGGAAGTCCTCAGATTTTTCAGGGATGGCCCCCATCCTGGGTGAGAACAAGCTAACCAGAAAAGGGGAAAGGTTCCTTTCCCAACTAGAGTTCTCTTCTCTCTGGTGATTACTCCCCAGATGTTTCTTCCTGCTCAGTACTTTCCACCAGAGGTCAGGGGAAGGATAGGAATAGTTGGGCACTTTAAATCCAGCAAATGCTGTTCCTTGTTCGTTCTTAGATGGGGTTAGTGACAGAAGGAGGTTGAAGCTCTTGGCTAAAATGAGATTTGGAGATTATCTACAGATTCTATTTTCTACGTTCTCTTTTTTACCCATTAGCACAGATAACCCACCAGAGGATTTCCTTCCTGCCTCTTTCCTCTCCAAACCTTTCACTAGAGCTCCACACCGAAAAGGAATGGATTGGCATGTTTGTTATCTCCTTTGATTTCCCCTGCCAACCTTTTGTAATCAAATAGCCAAAAGGCAGA
The DNA here is from genome assembly GCA_011680675.1 of Gymnobelideus leadbeateri. Taxonomy (NCBI): domain Eukaryota; kingdom Metazoa; phylum Chordata; class Mammalia; order Diprotodontia; family Petauridae; genus Gymnobelideus; species Gymnobelideus leadbeateri. The sequence goes on along the minus strand of WOXC01005665.1, from coordinate 503,541 downwards.
GATAATAGGAAGGATGGAGAATAAAGCAAATGGCCTGGGTCTTCCATTTTCTTGTCCCTAGATCACTCAGTATGAATGCTTGAGACAGAGAATATCAGTTCATCGAAGGCAGGGTCTGAATCTCTTATGTATTCAGTACAATCATAAAGTGTCAGAGCTGTGGGGACCTTAGAGGTCATCTGGACTGACTCTTCTTTTTCCAAATGGAAACTGAGGACTAGAGAAGAAAAGGGTAGAACCATAATTAGGAATGTTTAAGGACAAAGGGGCAGGAGGGGAAAAAGGAACTCGTCTGGCATATGTGTGTGTGTGTGTGTGTGTGTGTGTGTGTGTGTGTGTGTGTAAGGGACAATATCCCCACAACAGTAATGTCAGGAGTCTTCAGATTTCAGCTATTTCTGCACAGTTCCCACCTCCCTTGCCTAGTTAGCATCTCTAGAAAAGGAGCTTATATCAAGGCTGCACCAAAGGAACCCCTCAAAGAGTTACACCTAGACTCACAAGTCAATCTTCCTCAATACCATCTCTATTTAGTGGGAATCTCACTATAACTCTCATGTTGGAGTTAGAAAGTAATACTTAACAGCCCAACTTAGTTATTTGGGGTTTTGATGATATGGCCATGACTTGACCTGAAAGGCACTGTAACACAGTAGATTGAGAACTAGCTAGTCTGAATCAGGAAGACCTTGGTTCGAGCTGTTCCTCTGATACATGCTGACTCCCACATAAACTAACTGGGCAAGTCCCTTAATCTCGGTCAGTATTGCTTTCCTGATTTGTTAAATAAGGATGATAAAACCTATTTCACAGGGTGATTGTTCAGATCAAATGAGATAATATATGTAAATCGATTTGCAAACTTTAAAGTGTAATCTAGATAAATGATAGCTGTTATTATTAACCTTTCAGAGCTGGGCCAACTCTCCAAGTATATGTGGCAGAGAAGGCGCTGACCTATATTGGTAGAGGGAATTCCTTGTTGGTAACTGATGAAATTATAGGTCTGGTGAAACAAAACCAGACAACACAAAACAAAACCATCACCAATCCCACTCTGAATCTGTGTGAAAAGCTTAATGAATTAAGTTTAATTGTATTTTATTATTAATCATTTTAATGTATTTATTGTAATTAATTAATTGTATTATTATTTACTTTATTATTGATTATTAATTAAATTGATTAATTAAACAGAGTTTAATCCTATTTGGTGGTAATGATAGTTGCTCATAACAACCTAGTTTTATTCTCCTCTTTAGAGAAGGGAGAACCCCTTTTTTTGCTTATCTGTCCGATAGCAAAGTACTCATTGGCTTGGAATTCGGAGAATAGAGCTTCATTTGAACCCTATCTCTGATGCTCACTATCTGTGACCCTGGGCATGTCACACCACTTCCCTAAGTCTCAATTTTCTCATCTATAAAATGGTGCTAATAACACTTTCACTACCCACTTCGCAGGGCTGTTGCAAGGAATATTATGCTTATGGTTGTTACCACAGGCTCCCTAATCCCTCATTTTTTCAATGGTACCCCTGTTCATTGGTACTCATTGCTATTCCTCTAGTTCATGCCAGCTAAGGAGGTCACAGTCCTCTCTGTCCTCTCTGTGCCCAGAGTAAACCTGAGATGTGGGGTGAGCCATTGGAGCAGAGCTGAGTCACCCCTAGAGCTTTGCTACATGTATGAGAGAACACCCAAAATAGGTCAAAAAGAGAATTCATTAACCTCAGAGTCCCTCTGGTCGGTGGGTGGTTGTTACCTGGTTTGAGGTGACCTGGTGACTGGAGGAATATCCTTAACTTCTGTAGGCTGGTAGCATGAACTACAACCACACTCTCCCACCAAGTGGCCCTTGATGCTTCAGTCCAAGATTAAGCTAGAAGAGCCACCAGTTGTCATACCAATAAGACATTTTCTAAGTTCTATCAATCCACTCTTCCCTTTTAGAAAGGGCATTGGGCTTAGAATCCGGACACCAATGTTCTAGTCTTGATTCTTGAAACTACCTTGGAGAATAACCTTGGGCAGGTCATTTCTCTTCATTAAGCCTATTACCCCATATGTAAAATGAGAGAGTTGGATGAGATCACATCTAAGCCCCTCCCAACTCTGAAGTTCCATGCTTATCTGTATTGAATGGGCTAAACTATGCTCTGATATCAAAGATGGTTATGATGAGGAGGATGAAAATGCTACCCTACCATAGTTTCCTTCACTGGGGAGAGAGAATGAGAAGACTTCCAGACAAGAGGAGTCAGTTCAAAATAGTACAAGTTTGTGATAATGCTTAAGAAATGAAAGTGAAAAATGAAGACTTTTAAAAATCCAAGGTTTGGGGCAGTTAGGTGGCAAAGTTAATAAGTACTGACCCTGGAGTCAGGAGGACCTGAGTTCAAATCCATCTTCAGACACTTACTAGCTGTGTGACCCTGGGCAAGTCACTTAATCATGATTGTCTCAAAAAAATCCGAGGGTCACCAAAAATAGGTAATTAAAGGAATCAAATAATATTTCACAAAATTGGACCAAATTTTGGGAAGTAAAAAGGGAGTCATGCCTGAAATATTGGCCTTAAAAACAGGCTTCTGATACTACTAATTACGAAGATGGGAAGCAACATAAGTGCACTGTTTGTATTACTGCAATGAAATGACTGTGTAAATTGTTTAAAATAAGGTACTGTGGTCAATAAACAAGCAAGCATTCGTTAAGCACCTTTTGTGTCCCAGGGTGCTATCTGCTAGGAATACAAAGAAGAAAATGCAATCTTATTTTCTACTGAAACAAATAAAAATTGTTTACCATTTTTTGTAATAAAGAAACAAAACAAAGCAACAAAAGAACAAATAAATAAATAAATGACTAAATCATCCTGCTCCAAAAAGCCACATGGCCCTCAGACCTCATTTTGTTGGTACCTCTTTATGCACATAGAAGGTATTATGTACCTACTAAGTATGTCTTTGAATTATAGTTATTTGTGTTTGCCAATCCCCTATTGGGGCAGCTAGGTGGCATAGTAGATAGATTGCTGGGCCTAGAGTCAGGAAAACTCATTCTCCTGGGTTCAAATCCAGCATCAGATACTTCGTAACTGTGTGACCTTGGGCAAATCACTTAACCCTGTTTACCTCAGTTTCCTCATCTGTAAAATGAACTAGAGAAGGAAAAGGCAAACTACTCCAGTATCTTTGTCAAGAAAATCCCAAATGGGGAGGCTAGGTGGCAAAGTGAGTAGAGTGCCGGCCCTGGAGTCAGAAGGACCCGAGTTCGGATCTGACCTCAGACCCTTAACACACACAAACAAAAACCTACCCGTGTGACCTTGGGCAAGTTACTTAACCCCAATTGCCCTCCAAAAAGCAAAAAAAAAAAAAATCCCAAATGGGATCTCAAAGAGTTGGACACAACTGAACAACAAACCCTCCACTAGATTGTAAGCTCCATGATGGGAGGGACCCTGTCTTATTCAAGCTTTGCATCTCCCTCAGTACCTAGCACTGTAAGGCATTCTCCACACAGTAGGTACTTGCTATGTTTTTGCCAGATTGAAATGAATCACACATTTATTGAGCCTCCTATGGTTAAGGTGCTCCCTTCTGAGATCAGCTACAGTGCAGTGCCTGGGTGCCATTTACCCTATGTACCATGCTGCCTCTCTGGGACCTCAACTTCCAGAACTGTGAGATGAGGTGATTGGGCTCCTTCTGCCTCTGGTTCTAGACTCTTGGTGTCCCAAGAGTCAGATCAGAATTGGATGATAATGAGGCAGAGACTAAACAGGAAGTGTCTGGGGACCAGATGACCTCTCACTACCTCTGTTCATCTGAGGGTTACCATAACCCCACATTACAGAAGGTACAAGAGAGGAAAATGGCATTTGGCTTCCTTTTCAGTCTATTTCTCACTGCTGTGGTCCTTGAGACTAACTGGAGTATCTGCTTTGGGATTTCTGAGTCGGTACTTAGCAAATGAGATGGCATTTATATGTGAAAAAACAAAAACACTTAGCATAGTAGCTGGCAGGGGGTACTGTGGAAATGCTTACTCCCTCCCCTTCCCCCTAGTGGAATAGCCTAGTGGACAGAGTTGAGATAAGGCCTTGGAGTCAGAAAGGTTCAAGCCCTGTCCCTGGAATATATGAGCTGTGTGACCAAAGACAAGTCACTCGACCTCTCAGTGATTCAGGCAACTCTCTAAGATTATAAGGGTCAGATGAATTGTAAATCTTTAAAAAAAATTCACAGGGCAGAGCCAGGAGGACATTGCACACAGTAATAACAATATTGTACAATTATCAGCTGTAGATGACTTAGCTGTTCTCAGAAATACAATGATCCAAGAAGATTCCAAAGGACTCATGATGAAACATGCTATCTGCCTCCTGAGAAAGAACTGATGGAGTCTGAATGAAGACTGAAGCAGGCTGGGTCTTTTAAAAACTTTTTAAATTTTTCTTTTTTTGTCTGTGTTTTCTTTCACAACATAAGTATTATGAAAATATGCTTTAGAAGACTGCCCATGTAAAACTTACTGCTTGCCTTCTCAATGATAGGTGTGGGGAGGGAGGGTGGGAGAGAATTTGGAACTCAAAATGGTAAAAAATGAAGGTTAAAAATTGTTTTTCATGTAATTGGGAAAAAGTGAAATATTAAAAAGGGAAAAATATCACAGGATTTGCCCGAGAGAAGAAACGTTATCCATTGCTAACACTGGCCTATGATGCCTACCCCACAATGCCAACACCCCCTCCACAAACCATCCAACTTTATATTGGGACAGTTCCTCCCACCACACACACAAAAAAACTAGTTGGCATTAGAATTGGCTGGACTTTAAGAGTTAAAATGTAGAAAAGACCATCAAGTTCAATCCCTACCTCCTTTCTCCCTCTTTTTTTAAAAAAAACAGATTGAAGAAACCGAGGCCCCAGGATTAAGGCTTGAGGAAGAAGTGAAGACAGCATGATATACTAGAAAGGGCACTGGTTGGGGAACCAGAAGATCCAGATTTAAATCCTGCCTCTGATACCACTTGTGTGACCTTGGGCAACCTCCTTGAGTCTCAGTTTCTTCGTAAAATGAAGGTTTGGGACTAGACAGCCACTGAGGTCTTTTTCAGATCTGTATCAATGATCCTAAGTGACTAGCTCAAGGTCACATAACTGGTTGGTAGCAAAAATGGGACAAGAATTCAGGTCTCACAGCCCCATGTTCTACAACAATGCCTTCTGAAACTACAGCATGCCACTGTACGCCAGGAGTTTGTATGGGGGACCAGTTTTAATATGTGTAAGTGATTTGGCTGTGGAGGTGGGGTGGGGAGAAATTGAACAATACAAACCAGAGGCAAGTGATTTGGAAGTTATCTGCTTTTTCCTATTCTCTGCATCCCTGCTCCTTTCCAATAGTAGAGACAATTGAGGCTGGACTATGTGTGAGCTGGCCAGCAAAAATGCAGGCAGTGCATGCTTCTACAGTATACCCAAGTGGAGAATCCTAGCAATGCATCTTCCCAGATGATAAGCTAAAGCAGTTTCAATTCACTCCTTTCTCCCTCACCTCCCACAATCAAATCAATTCATCCTTGAGAATGGAGCTGGGAGAGACAATTTAAAATTTATTGGACTACCTGAAAGCCATGATCAAGGAAAGAACCTAGAAATCACCCCTCAAGAAATTCTCAAGGAAAACTGCCCTGATGTTTTAGATCCAGAGGGCAAAATAGAGGTTGAAAGAATCCACTGATCACCTCCTGAAAAAGATCCCAAAAAGAAAACTCCCAGGAATATTATAGCCAGGTTCCAGAATCCCCAGATCAAGGAGAAAATACTCCAAGCAGCCAGGAAGAAACAATATCAATATTGTAGCCTTAAGGGAGTATTCTTACCAGCTCCATCCTTTGGTGGTCTTGACTGTGGGCAGGCTATGTCTCAGTCAGGGCTGTAGCCTCTGCTTGCTCTTGAATAGATCTGCCCATATGTTCTTCTGCCCCTCTCCCCGCTCCCTTATCTCCCCTAAAAAGTCATGCAGAATCACAGAGCGTTGGAGTTAGATGAAAACTAGAAACCACCTGTTTAACCCTATCTTTTTGCAGAGAAGGAAATTGAAGGAAATGACTGTTACCCTCATTCCCTCAGTTCTCCTGAAGCCCCTCTGACCTCACCCAGGCATAGCCACCACCACTACTCCTCTAACCTTATTTCCCACTACATTTGTGAAGGAATCCTTCTCTGCAGCTAGGACGCTTGGGTTTTTACTCAACCCTGCCCTGCTCTGTTGGTAGTGTGGGAAGGGAATGAGAGGGGACAATGAGGCTAAGAAATTACTCTTCTTCCTCCTCTACCTATATGAAGCTCATCTAAATCTCAAGGATAAATGCAAGTACCAACCTAAGGCAGTGTGGTACAGTGTGAAGTGGCCTGACTCAGATGACTTTGGTTCAAAACCTGCTTTTGATGATTCATATGTCAAGTCATGTCACATCCTGAAGCCTCAGTTCCATAATCTGCAAAATAAAAGGGATGGACTAGAAGTCCCTCCCAGTGATGAATCTATGATTCTATCCCCCAGGATAGAATAGTTCTTCCATAACTACCCCAACCTACAGGGACCTCTCTGTCCTCTAAATGTCCCTGTGTGGGGCACTTGATATTAATCTTTGTATACGCCCATACAAGTTAATCCATATAGACTATAAACCTGAAGGGGTCCTTTTCTTATCTTCTTAGTATCCTTCTCAACCCCTAGCACATTAAAGGCGCTCAATAAATATTTGCCAATTGATTGCCTGCCTTGAGTGTAAGTGGGCTGTGATCCCTAATCCCTCTTCCCTAGAGAGGACAAATCACCCCCCTTTTTTGTTGTGATTACATCTGCCCTTTCTGCCTTTCTGCCTTCCTCCCTTTTCATGATCACAATTAAATCCTCTGCCACTAACTAGGTCTATGACTTTGGGCAAGTAACTTCTCTTTGGACATCAGTGGCTTGGAAATAAGTTCCAATATTGGAAGACAGAAGACTAGCTTTGAGTGCTGGCTCTGCCAACTTTACTTGCTGTTTGACCTTGGGAAAATCCTTTCCTTTCTTCAGGCATCAGTTTTCTCATCTAACATGCAAGGGAGAAGGACTTGGTGACCTTTAAGATGCCTCCAGTGCTAAATCTACAGTCCTATGGCCTCTCAGGTCCTTTCTAGCTCTAACTAATTCTGTAATTCTCTGATCTGTTGATTTATCTTAAAAACAGGACATTATACTTTGCCTTCCTAAAGTAAACAGGTTAGACTAGAAAAGATCTTCCAGCTCCTATAGGTTCAAGATCTATGAGCCTGTGATAGCTCTTCCAAAGACTTTCTATCCTCCTTTACCCCCAGCTCCATCCCTTAACACACATGAACATCTGTCTACCACTACAGTGCCCCTTACTATCTATCTATCCTATCTGTCTGTCTGTCTACCTATTTGTACATATACATATGTATATATAGTATGTATATATGTTTGTGTGTGTGTGTGTGATTTTCTTTGGGGTTTTTTTTCTGTCAGGTGTGGGACACCTACTGATTTCCTCCAAGGTGTGTCAGGAAATATTTAGAAATTGACAAGTACTCCACACATGCAAGACGTCAGGAAGCCCTGCTGTAGAGAATTTTTCCCTTCTGTTTCTCCACAGGCCAGCACCTCTCTGACAGGCCTCTTGGACCAAGGCAAGCTGCTGCCCCAGTTCTCTCGGTTCCCTGCTCCCCAGGAAGGAGATTTCACTGTATAACAAGATGTCATCAAACAGAACTATTCTTATCCTAGGCAGGGTCCTGCCTTAGGCATTTAAATAGATCATTGAACTGTTTTAACTAAAGTGACTGGGTGAAACTCAATCTCGAAGTGGCTTCTAACTGAGGGTCAGAGATGCACCAGACTTCCAGAGACTCCCTGCAATTTTTTTTCTGATCCTTTGGCCTTTCAGATCCCACAAGACTTGAAGATTCACCAGAGAAGAAAATTGGGGGCAAGGGGTGGTTGACTTAGGGGGGCTACACATGCTCTTCCCCCTCCTCTCTCTCTTTTCAGATCCTTCCCATGCTTTAAAAATGTAGCTTAAATCCCTTGATGGTGTAGTAGAAAGAACAAAGAATTTGAAGTGAGGGTCCTGTGTTCAAACCAGTCTTGGATACTATTGATATAGCTACAAGAAAATCACTTAAACCTCTCTGGGCTCCTATTTTCTTAGCTATAAAATGAGAGGGTTTGGCTAGATGACTTCTGAAGACCCTTTCAGCATTGAAGGTCTCTCTTGGGTCCAAATCTTTAATCCTTCTACAATTCTCCTCTAGGCCCACACCAAAACACAAAAATGGCTCCCTCCTCTAAACTCACTGTTCATCCCCCTAAACCTGCAATAAACAGTCACCACCTTTTCCTATCCTGCCAGATTAGCCATTTATATATCTTTCATATCTCTGAGGGTTTATGTCTTCTTTTCCCAACTAGACTGTAAGTTTTTTAAGAGAAAAGTCATGAAATCATAGTTTTAGACTGAAAAGGATCTTAGAGACTAATTAGTCCAATGCCTTCATCTTAAAGATAAAGAAACCAAGACCCAGAAAAGTGAAACAACTCGACGGGGGTTCCACAAATAGTTAAGTGTCAAAGTCAGGCCTTGAACCCAGGCCTTCTGACTCCAAATTCCATATGGGTTTTCTCTTCTGCACCAAGAGTCCTTGTCTTTTTCTTTTTATTCTATTTCCCAAGCACCCAACAGAGAGACTTTGTACTTCAGTTAGTACTCAGTAAATGTTTGTATAGCGATTGAATCCTTGTGTATTCATACTCATTTGTGGGGTTGAGGGGAAGGAATTCAGTGGGTAAAAAGACCTGAGTCAGCCAGCATGGCAGCTTCGCATCCCATAAGTGGAAACTTTTCCATAAATATTGAGTTCTGGCGAGAGGCACGGAGCCTCTGACCTTAATTTTGCATGCAGTGTTCAATGTCAAACATTTATTGATGTGAAGGAGGAGAGATCTAGGGAGCATTGAGACTATATCTGGCTCCCATCAGTTAATTTGTGTCACAGCCCTGGCAATAGAAGCTTTGCAAGTGGGTAAACTGAGGCACAGAGATGTTAAAATCAAATAAGAAGCTGGTGTTCAAGCAGACTCTTAATCCTTGACTACTGGCTACTGGGATGGCTGAACTACTTTTGTGATGCATAGCTTTGATATAATCATGATGCTTGGGAGATATAAGAGATTTTGGCCATGTTAAACTAGAGATACTTGACCTCCAAGGTCCCATCTGGCTCTAAATTTCAAGATTCTATAATCAAGAAAATGGAAGTCCTGTGGTACCTTTGAATGGTTCAAACTCAGAAGAAAGAAGTTGCTCCAAGTGCTAGGAAAGCACTGCTGGTGCCTCAGAAATCATGAAATTATAGCTTCAGAGCTGGAAAGGTCCTCAGACATCCTCTAATCCACTGGTGACCAACTTAAAAATAATGGAGGGCCACTAAGCCATACATGAGGATCTAAGTCATCACATGATGACTTAGAAAACCACATATTCATAGCTCCTGGATTTTAAATTTTCTTTCTTTGTTGTTTTTGCTTTTTGGAGGGCAATTGGGTTTAAAATTTATTTTAAAAAACATTTCCCAATTACATTTTAATCCAGTTTGGCCACACTTGAGCGTATTTTGGGACCACATGTTTGGCACCTTTGTTCTGGTCCCTTATTTTATACATGAAGAAACAGAAGACAGCTTGCCCAAGTTTACACAGGTTTTAAGTGGCAGAACCAGAATTGGAACCCAACTTTTCTTTCCCCACTGAATCACATTGCCTTTATATAGAGAGATATATCTAGAGAGAAATATGTATACACGTGCATTTGTGTGTATGTATATGTGTGTATAAGGGTGGCTAGGTGGCACAGTGGGTAGAGAGCCAGGCCTAGAGTCAGGAAGACCCATCTTCTCGAATTCAAATCTGCTCTCAGACACCTACTAGCTGTGTGACCCTGGGCAAGTCACTTAACAGTGTTCTTCCACCTGTAAATTGAACTGGAGAAGGAAACAACAAACCACTTCATTATCTTTGCCCAAAAAATCTCAAGTGGGGTCGAGAAGAGTTGGATATGACTGAAAAAAAACTGAACAACTGAAATATGTGTGCATATAAATATGTGTATACATATGTAGCCTATATACATATGTATATGCATATATACACATATGACATATATAGCATATACATATGTGATACCTATATAGGATTTTCTATGCTATCAAACATATTATCGTGTATGTATGTGTACATATATATATATGTGTATATATATATATACAAAATCCCTCCAAATACTATCAAATGAGAGAAATGGATTTGCAGCCCTATCCCCTCATTCCAGCCTTGCAATATTCATAAATAATAACAGTAGCACTTATATAGCATCGTAAGGTTTGCAAAGTACTATCCATATATTATCTCATTTGATCCTCTCAACACCTCTGTGACAGGTGCTATTATCACCCCCATTCTATAGATGCAGAAACCAAGGTGGAAAGAAGGGCCTTGGCCAAAATCACATACACATTTAGGACCAGAGGCATTATTGTAACTCGGGCCTTCCTGACTCCAAGTTCAGCATTCTATCCACTATGTTTAGCTGTCTCTCAGACACTGAGGTAATGAGGATACTGACAAAGGGATATAAAGGACAGATGTGACCACCGGCTTTTACCCCATCTCCACTGTCCCTCTCCTCAGGTTGGCTATTGTCTCCAAGGCACAAAGAAAGTTTATTCCTCCTTTTTTATAAGCAGCACAGGTAGCTGGCTGGCAACCTTTCTTCCTTGCAGAGAACTGCCTAATTACTTACTATGCCAAGCCATCTCCCACCCTCTACAAAGGGAGGCTGAAAGTGCAGTGATGTCTACTGGTAACATCCACATGCTCTCTTTATCCCCTCCCCAGGCCATAGACTAGAATAGTAGCTCCTGGTGCTGTGTGTTTCTCCCAATCTGAGAAGGTGGCATGATACCATTTCTGAAGCTCTGCAGCTTTCATTCAAATTTCACCCTTGCCCAAGCATCCTTGGTTGAGAGCTCTTCCCTATTAATTCTCATTGTGCATTTAGAACCGTCCAGGTTTTTATTTATTCATTTATCTTGTCTATCTTCCCCCTCCCCTTCCTCAACAGAGTGAAATTTACAATTCATTTCTCAGGTGGCCTTGCCAGAAGGGCGTTGATGTGAACAATGAGAAAGAGAGAGGCCGCCAGAAAGGGAGAATTCTCACCCCAGACCCCTAGAAAAAGCAACGACTTCTTTGTTCCCCTCAGCATGCCCTAGTCTGCCTTCCTGTAGTAGGTCTGGGGACTCAGAGTTTCAGCCACGTAGCTAGATTTGTAGAAACATAATAGTCAGAGTATGGATGGTCTCTTGCTGCATGGGTTTTTCACAGCCTGGCTTTGGATCGAGGGGCTGTCATGTTTTCAGAACTGCTAACAATTGGGCAGAGGATGTAGTTGCACGGGACCCACTGTTGTTAGGGAGCAGCCCTGACCCTTATGTCAATCACATTTAGAGAGAGTTAGTTAGTAAAATCGAACCTGAATATACATGCTCTGCTATTTATTTCCAGTCTTAAGTAAGAGAGGGTATTGTACACTACATAAAACACTAGGTTTGAAGGAACAAAGGTCTGGGTTCAACCCACCTGGGACACTTACTAGGTGTGTAATCCTGGGAAAAACATCTCCCTGCCATATCTGGACTTCAGTTTCCTCATCTATAAAATGGGGGAATATGATCTGTATTCCCTTTCATCACTGTTTTAAGGACCAAATGAGAGAATGTATATAAAGGGCTTTGCAAATCTTAAAGTGCATGCACATAGCATGCGTGGCAGCTATGATTAGTAGCTGTAGTAGAAACATTGGATTTGAAGAAAGCAGATATGGCTTGAAGAGTCCTTTTAGCCCTGGGGAAGCCAAGTCCTCAAAGGGTGGTCTCCACCACCTCAAAGCCACTCTCCCCAAGTCAGACAGCCTGATTCTTGGAGGCCGAGCTTGTCATCAAAGGCCAGGGCCCCGATGGCAGCCCATGATAAAATATTTAAGGTGGCCCAACAGGTGGAGATGCTACCTCTAACAGAGACCTTAGAGATGCTTTGTTTCGGTCTCCTTCCAATTTATTCTGCCCACCACCTGTCCTCACCCACACTAGGGGTGAGGGTGGGGCCTGGGGATATACTAACTAGGATAAGTTGGTGGGGGAGAGGGGAAGAGATTCTGCCCAGCACCAAGTTTTGCCCATCACAGCTGGAGGCCAGTAATGCCTGGTTCACAATCTGTCAGTCTCAGGACAATGGCCCCATCAAGGTGTGGGAAGGGGGCATGGGATCAGGGGGGAAGGAGATTATTCTGAACTGGATATAGTTGGGGGAGGGCCTCTTATCTGGCTTTTATGGTTGTCTCTGACCCCTGAAGCTCTTTAAACAAAAGTGAGTCTTTTGAATTATGAATCAGCCATTTCCCCTCCCCCACCAAAACAAGCCTTGTGGTATGCCAAATAAAAGGCAATGATTAATATTTAAAAGAAAAAAATACATTCGAGGTTTTAAATATAAGAGCTAGTGGCTGTCTTTCATTTTGGAGGGGGAAGAATAGTTCTCTCACATGCTCAGAAGAGGAATGCCACCTCTGAGGGACTCTCATTCTGGACTTTCTGTCCCCTCTCCTGGCCAGAAAAGGCCTGGACACCAAGGCCTTCATCAACATTGCCCTGAAAGCACTGTCCCCCTCTCCCTACTCCTGAGCTCTCAGGTGACCTTCCCAGTCACCTCCAGGCATGGGGCGGGCTTCCCTGCATTCATGTGCCCTCTTGGATGGATCTTGATGTGCCAGAAACCAAAGCAGCCACATGTAACTGCATGTATGTGTATGGATCAGCAATTGTATCTTCAACCACAAAGCAGAAAGACCTTGAGGTCATAGAAGATTTGCATCACAATATAGGGAAGAAACTCAAGTACCCCCTGGATCTACTGGCTGATTTCTTAGAGAATCAGATATGGAGGAAACAACATTTTATCAGGAGTCAAAAATACCTGGATTTTTATTCCTGTGGCTACCACTTACTAATCACATGATCATAGGTAGGAATTAGTCTCTGTAAGCCTTAGTTTTTCCACTTCCAAATGGGCATAATTATCTTTGCCTTTTCTTAATTCATTGGATTATTGCAAGAGCCAATGAGAAAATTTATGTGAAAATGATATGCTATAGAATATATGCTATCAAATAGTAAAAATGTAAGACTAGTATTATTGTTCATAGTTTTCTCAGGCTATTCTTCATTAATGAAGTAGTGGGATAGAATCATAGGGACCGGAATTCAAATCCTCTTTGGTCTCTAATAATTACTGACTGTATGACCCTGAGTAAGTAACTTAACAACTTGGTGCCTCAGGGCAACTCTCTAAAGCTTCAGCTTGAAGTACAATTGCCGAAATAGTAGGATCATTAGAGTTGGAAGGGACCTTAAGGTCATTTAATCCAGCCCTCTGATTTTGCAGATAAGGAAACTGAGGCATGGGGTGGTTTAGTGGTTTGCTCAGTATTACACAGCTAGAAAGTACCTGAGGTAGGATGTGAATAAACCCAGGTCTTCGTGATTTCACTTCCCCATGCCTTATCTGCTATGCCCAGTTTCCTCATTTGAAGTTCCTCATACTAGTGAAATTATAGATTTGAAGGAAAAAAACATTTCTCATTAATATCTAATAAAAAGCAGCACTACTGTTTCCCATTTATTCTGATCATTGTATGGTACTATGAACTGAGAGTGGGATTTGGAGTCTGCAGACCTGAGTTTCAATTATGGTTCCACTACTGACTACCTGTGTGCCCTTGAACAAATAAATAGGCATAACCTTTCTGGGCCTCATTTTCTTCAATTATAACATGAAAGAGATTGAACTAGCTAATCTGTGAGTTCCCTTTCCGATCTACACCTAAGACCCTATGATCCCAAAAGGGAATGAGTGGGGTAGCTGGTTGGCAGCATCATTTGGACCCACCCAAGTTGCCTGCAGAGGACCACTTCTCTAGGTCATTGGGGGAGCATATCTAAGAGGGACAACTGGACAGTTTCCTAAACCTTGCAAACAGACTCTTGTCTGCTTACCCTAGAACAATGCCTTAGGCCAGAGGAACATACTAATGACAGCAAGCTAAGTGGAACTGAAAAAGCAGCACTAGCAATGGGAGAGATGGGGAGGGAAGAAGAAGAAGGGTAAGGGATATGATGATTACAGTTGGGAATTAAGGAGTGAGAGAATCCTTTGCATCAGGATCCAATTTTCACTTAGTGGTAACCCTGTGTTTTATGGTCTGGTGAGTAACCTGCACTTTTGCACATGTTCAAGGGTGAAGGTGAGGGAGGGAAGAGAAGGGAAAGGACCACAGTGAACTGAGAACCTGGAAACTCCCCTAGTAGTATCACCTGCCTTGGGGATTTGTCCCACCCTGGTCATCCACCCCCAGGCTTTTATTTCAGATGGACCAACAGGGAAGAAAGACATCCACTTACATGAGTGCAGAATCTCTCTGGGGGATCTCCGCAGGTGATCCCAGTGGGTTCCACCTTCACCGTGACATAGTCCTTCATGCTCATGGCCTTAGGCTGGCAAGCGTAGAACTCCCAGGATGGGCCCTCATCTGTGGTCACCCAGGATTTGCAAATGTCGTAGTCCCCCATGGCCAATGGGAGGCAGTGCAGCAGAAGGGACGCCAAGAGCAGCATGACAGCAGGTGGAGGTGATAGACTCCAGGCCAGAAGAGGCCCTGGAAAGGCAGCGTCTGGGTTAGGAGTAAATAGTGGGCTCAACATGGAGATGCCACATCTACCAAACAGGAGTGGCCAAGGACATTCCAGAGACCCAAGGACCACTGATTTGTAGGCAAGAAGGAACCTCTTTGTCCAGAAGGCAAGTCTGGCCGACTGATCTAGAAAACTCAGGGCCAGTGCTTCTCACACTGTTGACCAGCTGATCAAAAAGTTGTCCATAACTTCATACCCCCCTATTCTTGGCATAGCAAGGTGGGTGACTTCTCCTAGAGGTGAAGCTGATGAAATCGGGCACACTCTCAAATGGTGACAGAGTTTGGAAATGGGATAGGGAGAAAATCCACAGGGATCTTTCATGAGGCTGGATCAGATTGCTTTCAATTTTTGTCCTTCCAATCAATGAAGGGTTTTAAGTGTCCTTAAAGTGTGGTGTGCTGGAAAGAACTTAAAATGAACCCCCCAGGTCTGGATTAGAAAAAAAATAAAATAAAATCAGGTAGTGTACATGTTAGCTGGAAACATATTCCTCTTTGGGACTGAATGTAATGTTTTGAACCAAAAAAAAAAATAGAAAGACTTTCATATGTGTTTAAAGTGACAGCTATCTTGTAATTCATCTGAAAAAATAAAAAGCCACTGAGGTGTTGATCAGGGGATGGGTTGTTTTGCTCTACTTGAAAAGGGGATAGGCACTAATAGGAGACCAGCTGACCCTGGCTTCTAGCCACAGGCAACTTATTATGAAGTTTCCGAAGCTTCAGCTACCAATTCATCCAGGTACCTGGGGTCTGGCTTGTCTTTCATTGTAAGAAGGGAGGAGAGAGTGCTCATTAGCAACAACACCTGCAACAAATTAGAGAGAGAGAGAGAGAGAGAGAGAGAGAGAGAGAGAGAGAGAGAGAGAGAGAGAGAGAGAGAGAGAGAGAGATAAAGATTTACAAGAACAAAAGCTCTCCAACTAAATGTGAAAAAAAAAATGAGTGCGCTATCAAGGGCTCCTGAGAGATGTGAGTTATTTTTATTAATATTGAAATTGTGCATCTGGAAAAAGCACATCAGTAAAAAAGGTGATGGGTTTTCTTATCATTGATAGTACTGGGGATTAGGTCAGCAATAGCTCCCCCCATGGGGAGGTGGGGAATGAAAGTCTATAGACTTTCCAAAAGATCCCCAGAAGCCAAGATTTAATAGTTGCTTTACTAGCAAGTCAAAATGCCAGAGCACTAGACTATGAATATAGGTAGAGACAAATAGATAGTAATAGAAACATAGGCCAATAAATAAGAACACTGGGCTGGAAAACATGGTCTAAGAGTCATAAACAAAATTTATTTGGAATATAAAAATTTATATATTTTTTTTAAATTTAAGAAACTAGCAATATTGAAGGCTTTCAGAAGAACAATGCCATCTCCTCCTATTGAGTTTTCTGTTCAGAGCCAAGGACACTGAAATTATTCTCACTGTATTTGTTTGGGTCACCATGATTACTATCATCACTTTCATCAATAATAATTATTAGAAAGTATATATACGATCATTTAAATAATATGATATAATCATTGTACTCATACATATTTTAAATATTACAAATGTAGTACTGATGGACACTTGCCAAATTAACCAGACCTCTGTAATGTACTTAGCCAATCGAGCCATCCTCTTTATGGTGAATTAACTCCAGATTCATGAGTTATTATGGTTTCTTATTTTGTTAAACATGACATCAGAACTACCCCAAAGGTGATGGTGAACCATCATTCTGATCCCCATTCTACAACTCCAAAAATAGAAATGGGAAGGACAATTTTCTAACATGAAGCCAAAGGAGTTAAATTTCCATAATTCACACACACACACACACACACACACACACACACACACTCTCTCTCTCTCTCTCTCTCTCTCTCTCTCTCTCTCTCTCTCTCTCTCACAGTCTCTCTCTCTCTCTCTCTCTCTCTCTCTCTCTCTCTCTCTCTCTCTCTCTCTCTCCCTCTCACTCACACACCCTCTGCCAAAGATGACAAAGTGGATGAGCCATTTTTGCTCAATCCAGATTGAGTACTCGGCTTATCAGGTGTTGGGTGAAGACCTAAATTATGGTCCCATTGATCCCTGTTCAGGGGCATTCATACATCTGAATTAACCTCTCCCCCTTCCCCTTCTCTCAGGATGAAGGGCTCCTGATGGAGATGAATGAGAACCTAAAACATCCTCATCTTTCTTTGCCGTTCAGAGGGAAAGCCTGTTCTACAGCTAGCTCGCCTGGCCTTGAATGCGCTCCCTTATAGAAAACTCTCAGAAAGAATACCGTCTGTGTTCTATTTTTACAGCATGAGTAAATGTAGTAAAAATAAAATAGTGTGTGACAGGCAAAGGTCTGAATGCTGATATCAGAGCTGTTGTTGTGTTCACCAAAAACAGCCCCTTCCTAATTAATTCATCAAATGGGTGACATCCAACTGTTCAGGAACAGCAGAGACAGGTAGAGCTCAGAACG
Organism: Gymnobelideus leadbeateri; assembly: GCA_011680675.1. Taxonomy (NCBI): domain Eukaryota; kingdom Metazoa; phylum Chordata; class Mammalia; order Diprotodontia; family Petauridae; genus Gymnobelideus; species Gymnobelideus leadbeateri. The sequence continues at coordinate 486,191 of WOXC01005665.1, read as the reverse complement.
GAGTCCAGTAAGAAACAATTGTCTTTCTTGCTCTTCCTGAACTAGACATGGTGTTAACTTTAGGGATTCCTTTTCTCAACCTGCAGAACACAATTGCTTTCATCGGCGTTACTGGCGGCGGGAGGGAAGGAGGGAGAGAAGGCAGGCGGGCGGGCTGGCGAGCTGTGTGGAGCTAAACTGAAATATCTATTAATTGCTCCTCAGTTCTGTTGGCTTAAATGCCACACGTTCCCGGGCAAATGGGGGTGGGGGGAGAGGCAACAACAACAGAATCTGCCTGGGAAACATATTTACAATCAGTCAATCAAGTGGGCATTTGCAGACATCATAGGGGGAAATTATGATTTCAGTACTCCAATATTACTCTTGGTTTTGCTAGAACAACAATACCAAAAAAGATCACCAGAGTTTTCTGAATAACGAAGCATAAATCAGGCGGTGGGAAACGAGAAGGGGAAATATTCATAATCAGAGGTTTCATTCTGGTAGATTGCTTTCTTCTTGGAAAATAAATCTCCACCTGCTATTATTAAGAAACTGCAGCTCTCGGAAACAAATAGAATCAATGTTCTTTATTTTCGTTTAAGAGTCTTAGAGAAGCAAAATGGGGAGGGATACACACCAAATTAGATTTTACCAGGACAGCTGAACTGAGATTCCTACTGTATTGAATTATCGCCTCTTCTGTCTGGTTGGGATCTGAGAAAGGCAATATTCGGAGTTGCAGATAGCTCCAGTGACAATGAGTAAACTTGGAGCTGCTACTCAGGTCCCGAAGCACTGTTCCTAGAAGGGTCTTCTCCTTGGGGTGACAGGATCTAGTCCACTTGTCTTCCCCAACCACTCTCCTCGCCGCGATCCCGGCCCCACCCTCCACCCCAACACACACTTTTCGGGGCCATAGGGAGACCGCTATTGAGACGACCTGAGAAAGCGGGCCGTCCTGAAGCGGTACAGCAGGAGGCAAGAAGAAACGAAGACGGAAGCGCCAAGCTCAGAGGCCAGGTGGGTGACCTCCCAGTCGGCAGTTTCTGCTGTCTCTCCTCCACCTCCCTTCACCTCGTCAGGCATTCGTGGCTGGAGGTGGGCGGCTGCTTCTCCACACTGGAGTCTTTTCAACGCACTCTCAAGCACTCGGTGCTGACTCCTAGGCTGATGGTCGAGGAGGCAGGACATCCGAAAACAGGGATTAAAGCCAAGGTGCTCCTTGACTAATCCAACTACTCACAAAGTTGTGGGTAGTTGAAATTTTTTTTTTCTTTTTAAAAAATGTGAATTCTCTGGGGCACAGGATTGGGAGGAGTTCCTGCACAAAAAGTACATTTGGGGCGGTTTTGAACGGATCTTTCTCCCCATTTCGTGGGCGCCAGGAGCAGGTGAGGGGAGCTGGTGGGTGACCGAGAGTAACTGACTTCGGTAAGGGCTGGAGTTAAGGAAGGACCATACTACAGTTGTATCGCGGGATGGAAGCTGTCTGCATTAGAAAAATGGGCTAATTCTGAGCAGTCCCGTGGCAAATTTTATTGAAAGTTGTGTGCAGGCGATGTTATTAATTAATAATAATGCACTTAATAAAACCTCTGGCACCGGCCAGCACTGAGGGTGCCCTACTCATTTGGCATCGCCTCCTTTAATTAGAGGACTACACTCGAAGCCCCCTAGTAATTAGTTGCATCTTTTTTTCTTTCATTTCTCCAGCATAAAACCATTTTTTTTTAAAAGCAGCTGCACCAACATCTAAGCAAACAACTTCTTCTGGAAAAGCCTTGGGGATGCAAGCAACTTGCAGATAAAGCTTCGCTGCTCCCTTGCCTTCCCCACGACATCCTGTTTCTCCTTCACACACAGCCCCCCATCAGTACACACCCACCCACCTACCCATCCCTGTTTCTAGGAGGCAGAGTCCGACCCAGGACAGAAGTTTCACAATCATGTCTGGAAAGAAAGCGCTCTTTGCAACTTGACAAGTCATCAGTCTGCAGTCTGGATGGGGAGGTTAAAGGAGGGAGTGAGGGGAGAATATTGTTTCTGCCCCTCCCGAGTAGTAGTTAAATTGGAGGGAAGGGATCGTAAGCAAGTGAAGGGTTAATTATTTTTGCATGGGAATACAGTCTGATATATGCAAGACATCCTTCCCTAACACCCTCAAACAAACACAAAACAAACAGAAAACCCCCAAATCCGAATAGGGCAATACAACAACCCCAATCCTTTTCAAGCCAGCTAAAAAGAAAACCTTCTCCTTTAAGATCTTGCTACAAATACATACACACACCCCTCTAAGGGGGAGACTCCAGATCTCTCCTAGTAGAAGACGCTACTAAATAACTTTTACATCTGATAATTCACTGGGTTGCTTTAAGCGTCGCGCGATCATGGGGAAAGCCTGCATGGTCACCGGAGCCCTTTTAAAATGAAAGCAGCCTTGCGAAGCTGCAGCAGCTCTTACCCCCCCCCCACTCCAGCCTTGCTCTCTCTCCCTCTCTCTCTCTCCCTCTCTCTCTTCCTCTCCGCCTTACCCGGGCTTGGAGCCTCTCTAACAGGCGCAGTGAGGGACGGACAGAATCCACCGAGGAGCGCAGGTCAGTCAGCCAGCCAAAGCACCACCACCCCCTCTGGGCTCTGCTTCTCTTCTGACTGTTGACTGGGTGGGTGAGGGGGATGTAGGGGTGAAAGCTGGTCCTTTCTCCTCCTCCCTCCTCCTCCTCCTCCTGCTGCTGCTGCTGCTGTTGCTGCTGCTGCTGCTGCTAGTTTGGGGTTGGATAGCAATCAGGATGCATGTGGAGCTGCCTGCAGCCGTCCCAGAGACGCTGGATGAGGGGAGGGGGGCAGGCAAGCCTGCCCGCGCCTCCCACTCGGGTGGAGTCGGAGGTCGGTCACAAACAAGTTAAACTTTTGTTTCCCCCTCTCTCCCTGAAAAGAAGCACGGAAAGAACCCACAGTGGTTAGGATCTGGTCCTTCCTGGGCTGTGGTGGGTTTCACCTCTTCTCATCTAGGACGGTCAGCATCCCCCCAGCTGAGCTCCTGGACAGATGGCTGGGAGCTTTAGGAAATCTCCCTCTGCCTCTCCCTCTCCCCCTCCACTCCTCTCCAAGTTAATACTGAGGCTAAATCCTTTTGCCATCACTTTCAATCACAATCGGAGCTTTTATCTCACTGTCTGATCCAGGCTGCGTAACTTCCTCTGTGTGGCTTTAACACACCATCCCACCACGGAGCAATGGTCTTCTTAAAGCTGCAGGAAAGAAATACAGCCAGACTCAGGGGAAGAGCCGCAGCAAGGGAGGGAATGCCGAGAGCAGGGTGGTCCAGGGCCAGTGAGGTGCCCTGGTCGTGGCACTTGGCTGCTGTTGAAGCGAGGCTGCTCTGAGGGCTAGTTGGTTAAACATCTCCTTTCTTGGGCCTAGGGGCAAGCTCACCAATACAAACAGGGCGCATCCCTAGCTCAGTTTAGTCATGAATGTTTGGGGGATAAGCCACTGTTTTGGCTGGAGTTTTCTTGCAGTCTTCTTTTCCTTGGGGTTGCAGAAGGGGCTCCACTGGGCTGACAAAGGGCCCGTGGGAGTGGGAGCTGACCCCATCTAAACCCAGACAGGATGCCAGGAAGAACCTTGATCTCTGAAGCCAGCTCGGAGGGCTCCCCTCTAACATCCAGGAAGGCTTCTTTCTCTCCTTCAGTGCTACACATAAGGACCAGAGCAGTGGAGAAAGGGGTGGGTGGGTGGATTTGGGAAGATGGGGAGGGGGGAAGAGAACTGAGCAAATAACCAGAGACTGAATATCAGCTGACACATCAACGCCTCCACCCTGATGGGATCTGTTTTTGATTAAGCCAAGCCAGATTTTTCCACGGGAGGAGTAGGGGGATTGGCACATAGCTACAAAAAGGTGTCATCGCACCTACCCTCACTGGCAGAGAGATGGGGTCGATGGAGAACTCCTCCAGGAATTGGGAGAGAAACCAAGGGGGACCCTCTGAGAGTTTATGAGTTAAGGCAAATCACATTTCGTCAGCCTCTATGAACGACTCTGATGTACAGCTTTTCTGTGGGTTGAAAAGGAGTTTCCTCTGTCCTCTAGAGGGGACTTTTAGGAGGCTGTCTGGGTATACATAACTCCTTTCCTCTACTGGATGGGTCTAGGTCTAAATATCTCAAGGGAAGTTAACATTGTTTTTCAGATTCCTAAAGAAGAGAGATATTGGGACAAAGAGACAGTAAGTTAGTCCAAGGTCATATCTGATGCTGGGAGTAAGCACTAAGAATTCCAAGCCCTATCCCCTACTGCTTCTCCACTTTAACCCTTTCCTATTCCCGATCACAAAGTTGCTCTTGTTCCTCATCTTTGAAAAATGAGATTACACCCCCAAGTTCTATTTCAAGGCCTCTTGTGAAACAGCATCTACACGCTGTCCAATTATGAAGCCTCACTTGTTGCATGGGTGGAAACACTGCCTGGGAGTCAAGGTTTCTGCATTCTAATCCCCTCCTTTGTCAATGACTTGCTAGTTAACCCTAGACACATCACAGATCCCTTCAAAGCCTTACTTTTCCATTTTAAAATGGCATTGGTGATTCCAGTGCCCTCCTTATCTTCCAGGGAGAACACAACTATGAAAAGAATGCTCTAGAGAACATTTTGTCCATTCCCCAGTTCTAAACCAGAAAAAAAAACATCCTCCAGAAGGACCTATTCCAATAAAGACCTTTGGGGATTTAGATTTAGATTTTTACATATCCCTTAGTCACCCAATCCAGGGCCTCACCACCTTCTTAGATGGATGCAACTTTCAAGGTGAAAATATCATCATGATATTTGGATTACACAGTAGTAAAAAAAAAAATGGGGGGCATAGTTCAAGACATCTCCCAAAGGAAATGATGGACTGAGGTCCCCTCAGCCTCTTTTCTCTTCTCAGGCAGAATCATTAATCCCAGGGAAAAACCCTGCTCTTCCATCATCATGGTCTACCTGGTTGTCAGGAACAGCAAACAAGCACTAGAAGAGTTTGCATTTTATTTCCATTTCATCTAAACACAGTAGCAAAAGGATCAGAGCTGATCTCTTATCCATAATAAGTCAAAATGCAATGTTGTGGCAATACCCTAAAAACCTGCCTTCTCCCAACTGTTGTCAAGTGACCTCAAAATGGCTTCCGAATGAGTAGTTTACCTTCTCATTTCCTCATCCAAATACTCAGGAAGTTTATTGTTTGGTTCTTTTTTTTCCTACATGGTCTCTAAGGTCCTTCCCATCATTCTGTGTTCCAAGGTTCCTTCTAGCTCCAGTATTTTGTTATTATAAATTAATAGGATACCACAGCGGCCTTTAGAAAACTATCAAAATTTTCATAAACTCACTGAATCCTAGCATTGGGAGGGATCTTAGAGGTTATCTAGTGCAACATCCTACCAAATGCAGGAATTCTCTCCAATATCTTTGACAGATTGTCATATAGTTTCTCCTTGTACACTTGAGGTAATGGAAAACTTACTATCTCCTGGGGGTAGCCTATTCCATTGCTGACCAGCTCTAATTGCTAGAAATCTCTTCCTCACAGTGAGCCTGTGTCAGACTGTCTACTGGTCAGTCCTAGTTCTACCTTCTGGAGACACATAAAACAATGAATCCTACTTTCACAAGGCTCCAGCCAATACTCCGTTGGTCCTGTGATCTCTTATCAGTGGAGACACAGTCCAATGGGTAGTCCCTTGTTCTTTCAATATGAAAGCCCATCTTTTGTGCAGTTATACATTTCTCTCATGATATTATATTCTCCATAATTCCACATGACAGATCTTTGAATATCTGAAGACTGAAATTATACTCTGCTTAAATGAGAAGAAAATTCTTCATAGGACATGGTTACCAGATCCCAGATTCATTGTGGTTATTGCACATTGTATCCCTCAGCAATAAATGAAAAAGCAAATCAGAGTCCTGGTCTTTTTGTCGAACAGGTAGTCAGTATGTCTGTTTGGGAGGTACATTAACCTGTTTGGTCAATTAAAGGGTCTTATGGTAATTAACTTCTGCTTTGAAATGAAGTGAAATGATAGCAGCCCAGGGGGCAGAAAGTGTTAACATACCTTCCCAAATCTCTGCTGTTCTGCTAACCAACAGAATCAATCTCTCGATTTGTATGATCTTGTATTCTTTCCACAGTTTGATTCAAATGGAAGGAATTCACATTTAAAAAGCATTTGTCAGTTTAGGGGTGCAAAGTGAGTGAGCAGTCTAGCAACATCATAACTTTGGAACTGGAAGGCATCTGAGAGATTAGCTAGTCCAGCCCCCCTGCAATTATCCTCTGGAGCTAATGAGAATAACTGCTATTAATCAAAGAAGCCAGAAAGAGCCTTAGAATGCATATAAAGTTAGAGCCACAAAGGACCTTATAGAAAGTACCATCAATTCCACCCCCACTCCCTCCACAAACTGCTAACTGGGGCCACATCACACAGACAGGAATTAGTAGAGTTAAGATTTGAATTAGCAGAGTTAAGAGTTGAAGTTTTCTAACTCTAAATCTAATATTCTTTCCACTGTAGTGGAGCTGTTTCCTTAGGTCCCTACTTGAGAAAATACTGTTGAAAATAGAAGAAGGACTATGTGTCTTATACCCAGGCAGCACTTACCAAGTGTTTGTTGAGTTGAATTATAATTGCCTCCCTCCTTTTAAATCTATAGTTCCTATCTCATTGACCTTAAGCAATTGAGATTCTGAGGCTTATTTATGGCAACAGTCTTTACTCTTACTAGGTCCTTTCCATGAATTTCAAAGCATAGATGGGTCATTATACTAATTTTCAAGGTATGGGGGACTGAGAGAAAAATTTTCCAAGGCACAAAGAGCTCAGGAGACCTTCCCAAGGTCACCAAGCAAGTTAATGGCAGAGTGGATAAGCAGAATCCTAGACTCCTCCCCGATAGTCCACTGCTCTAATCTCTAGACCATACTTCCATTAATTATTATTACCGTATTAATCATACATGTGATTAATTCAGTAATGGTGATACATAATTGATTGCATTTTATATGGTGTCTTTCATCCACAGATCTCCAAAGATGTGCATTGCCTACAACAAGAGAAACATAAAACAGGCCGTGTTCTTTTCTCTCCTGAATTTTATTGGATAAACTTTCTATGGGTGGAGGCAGGGGGCTAATAGTCTTTGTGTGAACCAGGCACTGACAGTTTTCACATGTTGTTCTGCCAAAGCAATGCTCTCCTGGCCTGTGGTGCTCCTGGCATGCCTGTCTGAGGCCCTTCCTACCAAGAGAGGCATCGTGTCTTGCCAGGAGGAGGGAAGGCTGTTGGGAGCTGTACACACGAGATGAGGCTGAAGGACGTCAAGCCCCATTCCCTGCCAGTATAATTTTGTCTGAATCCTGCTGACAAGTCTAGGCTCTGCTTAGTCTTTGATTAGAGCACCACACTAGGAATCAGAAGAGCTGGCTTTTGATCCTAGCATTGCTACTAATGGGTCACTGTGTGACCTTGAGCAAGTAGGAGCCTAGATTTATAGGGAGAAGAGACATCTAGCCATGGGATCTTGGGTGGATGGCTGGAAGGAACCTTCCAGACCATCTTGTCCAACCTTCTCATTTTACAAATGAGGAAACCGAGGCCCAGGAAAGTGAAGTGATTTGATCAAGGTCACAGGTAGTAGTGGTAGAGCTGGAAGTGGAACTCAGGGCCTTTGATCTTAAATCTAGTGTTTTTTTCTACTATGCCACGATGTCTTTCAAGCATGAATCCGTTGGGCTCAGTGATATCTAAGGCTTCTTTCAGCTCTGCTACTTAATGTTCTAATGTTAGGTTCAACCCTGACATTCTGTGTCAGCTCCCTTCCAGCTTTGACGTTTTCTGTCCTTCAGGTGCTTTCTGGCCGTGACTTTCTGTGTTCTAAGGCTCCTTTCAGCTTCTATGATTAAATTCTTCCCATGAACTCCAGGAAGTGATTTAGAGTGGTAGTCCCTCTTTGTGGGTGGAAGAAATGGAAGCACAGAAAGTTGTGACTTTTTTTAGATACTCACCAAGTTAGTAACTGGAGTGGGATTAAACATAGACACTTGTAGGTTACCCACAAGAGGGATGGGGAGGAGAAGGGCACAAAAAGTCCATGGAGCTACACTGCTTCTATTCAATCCAATTCAACAAGGGTTTATTAATTGCCTACTATATGCCAAGCACTGAGTTAGGCATTGGGGATACAAAGGCAAATTTACAAAACAAGTCCTGACCTCAGGGGCTTTGTATTCTTTTGAGGGATAACAACATGTGCATAGAAAATTAAAAACAAAATATGCACAAAGTAATTTCTCAGAGTAGGGCCCTGGTCTAATTTGAAGGAGAGCGTATTAATGGAATGAAGGTTCTAGAGGGTACAATGAAAAAGTCATTTGAATGAGAGGGATATAGGAAGAGGAAGACTAACATGGAAGGGGGGCATTAGTAACCAGGAAAGGGAGGCTTTGGGAAAGAATGCTGAGTGCAACCAACAGGCAATAGATTGGTACGCCCTTTACAGCAGTGCTAGGAATTTAGATGTATTATTCCTGGGTTGGAAGGAAATTGGGGGGAAGCAAATTTACTAGCAGCAGGGTGGATGATCAGTCCCTGGTCAAGGCAGGGTTTGGAGGAATTCTGGGGGTCCTGAGTAATTATGATGGGTATGGGGCCTATTTAAGGTAGTCTGTCAGCTTCCAGATGACCTCTACTCCAGAGCTGTTTCCAGTGGGGGGAGAACTAGGAAGGTCTTTGATTCTGGACTCTGGTATGGAGTATGGAAGGGCAGAATGGCATGTGATGGGTCTCTAATCCTGGCTAATGGTTAGGGCAGGGTTGGTAGCATCTCCGAGGCTGGATGGTTATATCAGAATTATTACTTCCCTAGTCACTTTCCTCCCTTATCCCTTCCCAGCCTCTGTCCCTCTTTTTATTCCCTTGCTCCTCCTCCCTGCCCCCCATCCACCTGTGGAGATTTTTTCCCTTTCTGGATCTCATTCAGGAGTATTTCCTTCCAATCAGATAAGGAATGCAGAGTCAGGTTCTCCATGAGTGATAGAAGAGGGAGAATTACCAGCTGCCTGCTCTAGGGAGAGTGCTCCTGCTGACAGGGACAGCTCCCAAGGAGGAAAGAGCCCTTTGGCTAACCTGGGGAAAAGCTCCAAGAATATTTTAGGGAGGGCCTGCTTAACCTGAGGAGAACATCTCTCTCTAAGTGAACCCCCAAGGGTAACATCCAATAGCTAATTCCCTTAACCCCAACATAAAAAGAAAGTGACCTCTCTCCTTCTGGCAAGTTCTGCTTATATATGGGTATTTGATTCCCCATAGAATGGAAGTCAGATTGGGATTCCTTGTGGGTCTGAAAGGACAGGGAGAACAACTGTTTCTTCTCCAAGGGAGGCAGGCAAACATTATTGGTACAGCAAGCTTCCTTGCTGTATCCCATCTCAGCTCAGCTATTTCTTCAATATTCCTAAGCAGATGGTCAATATTTTCCAAATTTTCCCCAGAAAGGATCATAGACCCTTTAGACCCACAGAACTGGAAGGGACCTCATAGGTCATTTAGTCTAATATTTTACAGATTCAGGATGATGTGGGGCTTAGGAAGGTGAATGACTCATACAAGGTCACACAGGTACTATGTATCAGAGGAAAGATTTGAACTGAGGCCTCACTGCAGCGTCGATACTCTTTCCCCTGCACTGTGCTGTACAGGTGAGGGTGGAAGTAGATTGAAATGAAGATAGGAATAGAGAGGGGAACTGAAGCTGGGAGTAAAACATCATGAATGTTGAAATATGTGTGTATGTATGTGTGTCACATTGTATATAAGACAGACTGTGTGTATACTGGAATACTTCTCTAATAGCATTCCAAAGTCAGATATAAATGCTTTTTACATTATCCCTTGTTTGTGAGAGAATATCCTCCATTTCAAGATATTAGCAGGGATAATCAAAAGTTAATTGCATAGCCATTTCTTAATGGACTGTGATATTGGGTCAGGGGGATGGGAAGGGGAAAGATGAAGCATGGAGATATACTGAAAAGGTTCCTCCCTCCCCCAATACAGTACACACAGAACTTAAAAGAGACTGTGCCACCTAATCCAAATGATATACTGGAGTCAACTTGAGAGTGGATTGTTCAGTTTTCAGCATGAGCATTTACACCCTAGAAATCAGCAAATACTATAAATCAAGACTTGATTGACTATTTTGTTTCTTTCTAGACTTAAGGAAGTGATAGAGAAAATGTTAATAATGCAAATTAAACTGTCTCCTGTCTTATTGGAGAGCTGGTTGTTAAACATTTACAAGGACACCCCTGAATCCAACTCCCTTGATTTGCTTGGGGAAGAAACTGGGCTCAGAGCTGTTCAGTAATTTATCTAAAGTCACCAAGTAAGAAAGTGTCAGAGTAGAGACTGGAGGCCTCTTGGTTCCCAAGCCCAGTTTGTACTCCTTTGTGCCACTGCTTAAATGCTGAATTTCCACCTTTCCTGCCTTCCAGCACAATCTAACAAGGAGCTTTCTGATTTGAATTTCCCCTCCTCACCCTCTTGCACTAATGAGCAATAAACCAGCCTAAAGATAGGCATTCTTTCCAGGGAGTCCTCTTTTCTCCTCCATTGCCTAGTATTAAACTTCCTATAATTAATGCCCGAGGTGGGGGGTGGATGTCACTAAAATTTGTCTTGGCTGCTCTTTTGCTGTCCACTGGCAAATGCAGCCCTTGCAGGGAAGTTATGGAAGCATATTAGTCCACCACATATTCATGCTCCTCATTTCCAGGCTGATTTGGAAGCCTGTGCACCTGTCACACGGGCCCCACTAAATATCTCCTTTACAGGCAATCCTCTGTGTGCTTTTCTCTTTCTGGATACCCACCTTCCTCTCCACAGCTGTTCATCTCTCCATTGCCTTTGAGGTCCCCGACATTTTGGTTCTTCCAAGATCACAGTGTTAACAAGGTTCACAGCACTTTTTGGTTGACCTCACACCAATCCTGCAAGACCAGAATCACAAGTATTATTCTGATTCTTCATCTATAATAAGGAGATAGGAAGTAGTAAATAGAGATACACTCCTGGGGTCAGGGAGATTTGGGTTCAAGTGACACATAAGTGTGTGACCCTGGCCAAGTCCCTTAACCTCTCCAGTACTCCTAAGATTAAGAGACTACATAGTTACTATGAGTAAATATAACAATTATCCTTATGCATTAGTAGAGCAAATTTTCTAACTGGGAGTTTTCTGAAACAATCAAGTTGTAGGTCTAGATTTTAAAAATTGAAATAAAAAGGTGGGAAAAGCATTTACATTACCTATATCAAAGCTATCAAGAAAATACTTTGTAAAACTTAAATGTTTACAGAAATGTGAGTTATAATTCTTTATTTGCCCTGAATCAGTGATTTCATTGGTGTAGGGTTGGAGCATGTAAAAATATCCTTGTCCTCAAGAAGTTTGTCCAGAGGGCACATGGAAAGGTAGAGTTGATTAAGATTGGGACATAGTGAGGAGTAAGATTTACATGAATGGTTATGTGGGGTTGGGCAGTGGTAGCAAGAGAAAGTAGGTCCTGAGGAAAAGATTCCCCAAACGGAGCCATAGGGCAGTAGAACCAAATCTCCATTTGAGGAAGCACCCATGCCAGCCATGCTTACTCTAAATTTAGTATAGCCTATGACTCAGACTTCTTCTGGACCTTGCCCTTTGGGGAATACCTCCTGTCTCCCTTTTCAGTTCCCTTTTATGTATTGTTTTCTCTCATTAGAATGTAAGCTCCTTGAGGGTAAGGGTTTTCTTGGTTTTTTTTGTTTGTTTGTTTGTTTTTACTTATTCTTATATTTCCAGTGCTTAGCATAGTACTTGCCTCCTCTTCTCAGAAGCACTTAAATGTGCTCTCTGTCTCCTTCCCCCTCCCTCCCTTTCTCTACTTCTCCCTCTCCCTCTCCCCGTCCAGTAAAAACGCTATAATCTTAATACCCATAATACCCACCTTTCTCCCCATAGTTGTTCCTTTGTGCTTAATATATACTTTGCAAAAATGAATAAATCAGTGCACAGAGGCAGTCATGCAGATACACAAAAATCTACCTAGTCCAAAGCAGTGTCTGCAGTCCCCTTACAGAGTGTGACTGAGGAGCTGCAGACGTGTGATACACAATAGGGAAGGGTCACTGGTTAAACAGGCACACTAGGACCCCTTTGATAGACAGCCAGTTCTGAGAGGTAACACTCCAAATGTCTCAATAAAGGAAGTTTAAAAGTCCCTTTGATCACCCAAATATCCAGAGAGGTGGGGGACAGAAAAGAAATGAGACTACATTGCAGTATCCAGTTTATCCACCCTCCCTTTGAAATGGCATCTTTTTTTTTTTTTTTGGAGGGCAATTGGGGTTAAGTAACTTGCCCAAGGTCACACGGCTAGGTTTTGTTTGTGTGTGCGTTAAGTGTCTGAGGTCGGATCCGAACTCAGGTCCTTCTGACTCCAGGGCCGATGCTCTACTCACTGCGACACCTAGCTGCCCCCGAAATGGCATCTTTAGGTTTTTTTCCATTCACGTGTCCAAATTATTACCTGCACTGAGGAAATTGTCTATGATAATCAACCGTGTAATATGATGAAAAGACTACAGGAAGGTGAGTCAGGAGATCTGAGTTCGAATCCCAGCTCTGCTACTAACTAGCTATATAACCTTAGGCAATTCCTCTACCCTCTGGTCTCTGTTTCCCCATATACAAAATGAGGGGGTGGGTGCATTAGATAATCTTTAAAGTCTCTCTAGCTCTAATAGTTTATAATTCTATGAATAGAACAGAATGCTAGGTCCTTGTTTCTCCTAAACCAAGGTTTCTTCTTTCACCAAAATAAAGATTTTGGATCAGATCCTGAGAGACTCCTCCAGATGGAAATTGCCGTTAAGAAAGAGTTGTGGGAGCACCTAGCCTCCATCCTCTTCACTCCCTCTCTGCCCCACCCCATCTTTATCCCAGCAGTCCTCCCTCCTCACCTCAACCCATTCCCTTGCATTTCTCCTGCAGTATTTCCAAGGCTTATCAGCTTGGGGAGCAAGAGAGTAAGTTATTCAAGAAGCAGACACACTCTTCCTTTGGAATATTTTTAATCCTTAGACACTCCTGCCAGGTGCATATGCCTTCTAATAGATCTGTTGGTAGCAGGGGGAGGTTTTAGGTGAGCCGTGGAGGCTCACACTGGTAATGAGTGAAGTAATTGAATAAATGTTGGCAATCAGATGGGAAAGTGCACAATCAGCTCTAGGAAGCTGCCTTCCCCCAACACACACCCCCTTAACTCCTTACACAGAGAAAAATGGATTTTTTTTTTTTTTACCAAGCAGGTGATCAGTACCATAGAATAGGCACCACAGATGTGGTCTTCATCTAAGGCATGTGCTGAACACAGTATAATTGTCCCATTTAGAGAAATAGCTGCTGCTCCACCCAAGCCCTCCTGCACAGCAATCCCTTCCATTCTCCTAGCTCCCAGTGACTGGAGCCCACTCAGTGGGGATTAAGTTAGTTTCCTGGAAGTGTGGAAGCATCACTGGATTTTTCCTGAGAGTGTGATATACCAGATCTGGAAGACCCATAGAGCTCATCTAGGTCCCTAGTGCAAGCCCCTGGTTTTTAGAGATGGAGAAACAGATACAGGGGAGCAAAATGACTACTTCAGGAGTTCATAGGAGCTGGAAAGGACTGGAAAGATTTGCTAGTCTAAATACCTCCTTTTGCAGATGAGGAAACTGAAGGTTCAGAGAGGTTAATCTACTTGGTCAGAGTCGCACAGGAGTAAGCATTAGAAGATCTGAACCACGTATAAGCTGATTCTAGAGTCAGGGCTCAGCACCACAGGACCTTAGTAAGAGAGCCAGTACTAGAATCCCCTTGTGCTGCCTCCCACATCTGGGATCTTCCCACCACACTCTCCTGTGGCTCTGCTTTTACATTCACTAATAATAATAACAACTTGTGGGATAGTGCATGGAATATTCCATATAAGAGAGTGATCAGATGATAGTGACTGGCCGCAGGATAAGTTATCTGAGTTCCATCCAAGAAAGATGAGAATGAGATAATGGGAACTATAGTAACTTACATTTACTTAACAGTTTGAGGTTTACGAAATGCTTTCTGCACAATAGCTCTTTGAGGTTAGTACAGGTCTTATGATCCCCATTTTATGGCTAAGGAAACTGAGGGCCAGAGAATTTTGTGGTCATGTAATGACTTGTCCAGGATTCCATAGCAAGTAGCAAAATTGCATTGCTTACAGATCTCACCCATAGGGAATACTTTGGGTACACAAATATATGCATGGGAAATCAGATGCACATGAACGAGCTCGTTAAAGGCAACTGTGCCTTTAAAAAAGGAAGGTATATGCAAACAGTTATATAGATGGACATTCCCTGCATTCCCGCCTGTCTCCCCAGTGTCATGGACACACACACACACACACACACACACACACACACACACACACACACTCACACACTGTGTTAATAAGTTGCCACTCCCCTAGCTAAGATGTGGAAAACCACAAAACCAGGCTGTGCTCATCTTTTTGGCCATTTCCTGTACTGATGCATGGAGTCCCAGGAGAACTATTGGGCCCTGGGGCAAACGTCCTTCCCTCCCCTCCCCCACTCCCCTATGCCCCAAGTCCTGAAGGAAAAGGACTAAGGAAGAGGGACCCTAGACAGCAACTAAAAGCAGTCTGTCCCTTCTGCATCTGGGCAATTCTAGCAACTGTTAAGTTTACTCCCTCTGGGCTCAATTCCAGATCATTTCTGCTCGAGTAAGGCCTGCAGAATTGGGGCTCCAAACACAGTATTTTGCAGGTAACATCATTCACAAAGTTGACTTTTGATGTTGGTTATCGGGATTGATTTTTTTTAATGGAACCTGGGCCTGATTGATGGGGACAAATCCCAGCTGTCAGTGTTACCTCACCCTATCGATTGTTCTAGCGCTAGCCTTCCGACCTTTAGGATGTTCACTTTTAACCTACACACTGGCACAGAAAATGAGCCTTCACCTTTGAACTGCTGCCCCCTTGGGGGCTTAGAAATCCCTCCCTTTCTTCAGTGCCTTAACAAGGCATTTCTTTGCCTCTGGGATTGTTCACTCATTCCCTTCCCTCCTCCTTTCACTCTCCCTCCCTCTCTTCCCTCCCTATTACTGTTTATAAATCTCAAGGAAGAAAAACAATCAACCCCTAACAAATACAAAGACTTGGACTCAGATCCTATACAACTCGTTTTGTAAGGCAGGGGCTTCATGAAAGCTCATTTTCTATTCCTCCCTTTCACCATTCCCCTCCCATCAATATAAAAATTGACTGGGGTGGAGGAGGAGTGGAGACGCAGGAAGGGGAGGGGTGGTGGTCACAGATGACTTTCAATCTCTTCCATTGCTTAAAGTATCATAGATTTAGAACTGGAAGGTATTTCAGACGTCATCTGATCCAGTCTCTTTATTTTAAATATAAGGAGACTGAGGCCCAGAGAAAAGAGGTGACTTGCCCAAATTCTCAAAGGGAATAGGTAGCAAAACTGGAGTTTGAACTCTGGTCTTCTTATTTTTACCCTCTTATGGGGCAGCTAGGGACAAAATGCATAGAGCATCAGGCCTGAAGTCAGGAAGACTCATTTTCCTGACGTCAAATCTGGCCTCAGACACTTATTAGCTGTGTGACCTTGGATAAATCACTTAACCCTGTTTGCTTCAATTTCTTTATCTATAAAATGAGTTGGAGAAGGAAATGACAAACCACTCTGGTATATTTGCCAACAAAACCCCAAATGGAGTCACAGAGTAGGACGTGATTGAAACAACTAATTAACAACAACCTTGGGGAGACTAGGTGGCGAAGTGAATAAAGCACTGGCCCTGGAGTCAGGAGGACCTGAGTTCAAATCTGGCCTCACACACTTGATACACTTGCTAGCTGTGTGACTTTGGGCAAGTCACCTAACCCTAATTGCCCTCCAAAATAAAGCAAAAAACCCCAACAATCTCTTATTCCAAACTCATTACACTGACTGTCCTCCATCTTACAACAATCTTCTGCACTGCATTCCCTCAACCATCCAATATACAAAGCCTCACTCAGTTCTGTATCTATTGGACAAAAGATTACTTTCAGGTAGTGGAAGGAAGGTAGGAAGGAAGAAAATGAGGAGGTCAAACTTGATGATTTCTAAGGGACCTTCCAGTTCAAAATATTATGATTTTATCAGCCTCCCATTCAATGATCATAACAGCCCAGGAAGGAAGCAGCAAAATATAATGGAAAGAGCTTTGAATTTGGAGCCCAAACTTCTGGGTTCGAATCCCAGTTCTTCTACTTAGTATCCGTGAGACCTTGGGAAATATTTTTTATTACGTAGATTTAGGGCTGAAGAAGAGGCCTCAGTGGTCACCTAGATCAACCCTTCATTTTATTAATGAAGAAACAGAGGCCCAGAGAAATTAAGTTAACACAGACAGCAAGTGCCAGACCTTGATTATTTAAGCCAAATCTTCTAATTTTAAATCCAGAGCTGTTTTCTCTGTACAAAGCTGCCTCCTCTTCGTTTCTTTGGACTTCATTTGTAAAATGGAGTTGAGCTAGTTTCTTAGCTCCGTTCCAAGAACCTCATCTTCTGATCTCTGACACATGGTCCTTCATCCCTGGCTTGAACACTTGCAGTGAGAAGGAAATCTCAACTGCAGCAGGCAGGCTCGTTCAGTGTTGGACAGCTCTAGTTGTTAGAAAATCTTTCCTTTTTGGAGCCAAAATCTGCCCCAACTGGCTGGTTTGGCAGTGAATAGACACAGCCTTTAGATACAATCAGCGCTTTGTTCTTCCTAGAAAATAAAAATACCTGAATTCCCCTCCTTCTGACACTCTGAGCTGGCTCTCAGTCAACAATGGTGCTGTTACAAAGTAGCAATGTGCTCAGAGATTATTCAGTGAGGCCATCTGCGTGCATGGGTCAAAGATTTCACCACCTCTCCTTTATCTTTCCTTAAACAGCCAATGTAGGGTGTAGTGACAGCACCGAGGAAACTGCTGCCTGGCATGATTTAGGATCCTAGAATTTAGAGATGGGAGAGACCAGCTCTCTATTCCAATCCCCTCACTTTACAGGGAAGGGAACTAGAACCCAGAGAGGAGAAGCAATTGTCCAAGGGCACATAGGTGGGATGTGGTAGACAGGGTCTCACATCTGGGACCTCTGACACCAAGCACTGCTCATCACACCCACAGTGCCACCCTCCCTCTCTACAGAGGCAGCCATGGTTAGCCATCTCTGACCTTGAGAATAGGGAAGAGGGAAGGTGAGTCCCGTCAGTTTCCTTCTGGTGTCTACTGTACCAGGATGGGGTCTTGGATCACTTCTGGATTGGGGCAAGATGGGGGGGAGCAGGATATGTTTGGGGAGGATGGTAACAAGCAGGTCCCAGTGCACTGCATTGCCTGGTCTCTGTCTTAGAACTTTGCTAGCTTGACCTAAATCTGCCCAGAGAGATCTCTTTCTTTTGAAGAAGTCCTTTGATCAAAGTTCTAGTGCTACAAGAGATTTTAGAGTCCAACTAGTCCTATCCCCCCATTTTACAAATGTAGAAACTGAGACCAAGTTAAGTGACTTGCACAGTGTCACTTGGTTAAAATCAAAGGTTTCAAACCCAGGCTCTGCAACTATAGAGTCAACGTTCTTTCTACTGTGCCAAATTGCCTTCCCTTTGTGTAGAAAGGGCCATCAAAATTTATCAGGATGATATTGTCTTGCCTGGAGATATTGTCTCCCTTTCCTCTCTGCCCTAATTCTATCCATTCTTCAAGACCCCAGATCGAATCTCAGTTCTTCGATGAAGTTTCCCACAGCCATACTATGAGGTTTTCTAACTGTTCTTAAATCTGACACACTATTGTGTGTCCCCGTCCCCCCCCCCCACCACACACACACACACACACACACACACACACACACACACACACACACTAGCCAGTGTTTTTGGTGTTTTCTTTGTGTGTATGTGCCTTTTTTCCCCAATTAGATTTTAACGCCTTCCTGGAGGGCAAGAGCTACAGTTTAACACTTTATAGCCTTCTGAGAACAACAAATGTAGAGCTCTGGGCATAGAACTGCAGGTACTTGGTCACTATTCATTTGTCTAATTGGTTCCCTTTCTCAAAAGGGTGGAGCCCCATCTTTGCAGAGTGGTTCCAGACAGTTCATCCCATAACCCAGGAAAACTGGCTAGACATCATTTATAGGTCCCTCCATCTCTATGCTTCTATGCTTATCCCAAACAAAATTTTCCTAGAAGGATAAACAGAATGATAATTTCCCAAGAATAAGAAAGACACTGTGTAGTGAACAGACTTTTTTATTAGATGCCTGGCATTCACACACCAAGTGTTATGGCACTGGTGGAAAAACTTCCAACAATGTTGTTACAGTATGAATGCTGTACTCTTGGAAATATTCAGAGAATTTAGGGAAGGACTCCAGTACATTGGGTGGATTGTCTAAAGAATTTTTATGGGAGGATGTACAACTAGCATTTAATGAGCATTTAAAGGTTTGCAGAATGATTTACAAATCTTGTTTCATTTGACAATATATTTTATATATTATTTCCCAATGCCTCCAAAACCTGTCCAGGTCCCTCCCATTCTTCAGATACCTTCACTTGACCCTGTTATTTCCTCCTTCCTATATTATATAAAGGTGCTGTTATTATCCCCTTTGGAAACTGAGGCTTTTCTGGACTCATGTAGTCATATAGTCAATAAATATCTGAGAAAGGATTTGAATTTGGGTCTTCTTGACTCCAAGCTCAGCATGGGAAGACATGGAAGGTTTGCTATCTGTACCAGCGAAGGTAGTAAGAATGTAAGCTTCTTTAGGACAAGAACTATTTTTGGCTTTTTTTAAATCCACAGTGTTTGATATATTAGGAACATAAGCTGAAGATAGGCATAAATTTGAGCTTGTGATCTCCAAGAGCAGCATCTCAAGGTCTCCACTGGCAGTCAATCAGAAATACCTTTTTTATGTCTCCCAGGATCCTCTTTCTGATCTCCCATCTCATTCAACAAATATTTTTGTCTGCATCTTATGGAGTAGCCTCATCAATGTTGATATATTTGAGACTGAGGAGAGGCAGTGTGGTGCAGTGGGAAGAGCAATGCTCCTGGCCAAAGGCGACCTGGGTTCTCTAGTCTCTATTCCTTTGTTGTTGGCCTCTGAGGTCCCTTCCTGCTCTAAATCTCTGTATATATCTACATATTGTATGTATTGTCTCCTCTGGCTGGAGCTCCTTAAGGCCAGGGACTATGATACTTTTCTTTATATCTCTAGCAGTTAACTACAGTGTCTGGTACTTTAATGAAGCTTTGGGATTCCCAGAGGTTGAGGTGATGAAGGAGTGTGTGCCATCAGGGTTATTCTGGCAACTGTTTAACAACTGGCTCTGGGGGATGGGAGATGTATGCACCACACTGTGAGCATTTTCTCCACCACTTTCTTAAGTCTAGACAACCAACAAAACAATAAACTAAACCTTGAATCATAGTATTTGCCAATTTCAGAGGTATAAATGCTCACACTGAAAATTTAACAATCAGCTTAAGAGAGTGGTACCAGCTAGCTTTAGTACACCCCTGAGGATGGAGTACATATAGCCTGTGAAAAGACTGGGGATGAAGTGTTGAGTTCATAGAAGAATTAGCTGGTTAGTTTGGCTGATCTGTAGAGTGTGTGGATAGGAAGTAATGTGCAATAAATCTGCAAAAGTAAGCTAGAGTCTGACTGGGAACTGCTTTAAATACCAATGTGAGAAGTTGGTATTTTATTCTAGAGGTAATAGGAAAACACTGAATATCTGAAGGATATTGTGGGAGACCAACGTAATCAGACCCATGCTTTAGGGAGATTATTTTGGTAGCTTTGTCAAGGATACATGGGAGGAGGAGAAACTGGAAGCCAATTAAGAAGCTGTTCCAACAGTCCACTTGAAAAATGATCAGGGCTTTGTCTAGGATGGTGGTTAGAGGCATGGAGAGAAGGAGATATGTGTGGGATATGTTGTACTGGCAGAATTGACAAGACTTGTCAATTGATTGGATATAGGGAATGAAGAGGAAAGAATCAAGGGTCACCCCAAGACTGTAGACCTGGGAAACCAGAATGGTGGGACACCAAATAGAAATAAGGATCTTTAGGAGAAGGATAGGGTTAAGGGACAGGGAGAATATATGAATGAATGAAAAACAATTAATGAGAATTTACTATGTGCCAAATACTAAATATGCTAAACAAGGGGGAATCCAGATAGAAAAAGAAGGTACTGCTCTCAAGGTACTCACACTCTAGTTGGGGCGTGGGGCTGATAATAGCTATAGGAATGTTCAGCTACAAGGAGGATAGAAATGCCCATGGATCCTAAAAGCACAGGAAAAGGATGGGTGGTAAAGGTTTAGGAATCCTTTGAGTACATGAGAGTTTTTGCCCTTGAGACTGGTACATCACAATTGGGAAGGGGGGGTGGAGTAGGCCTAAGGGTCATAGAGAAGTGGGGATTTTAGGTTCTCTCTGGTAGGGGTAGACATGAAGGAAGTGTGAGTATCCAGCTAGGAAGAAAAAGGGGGAAGGAGAACTGGCAAAAATGTTGGAGGTAAGGTTTGGGGGACATAGGAGAGAGAGGGGGAAGGGTATTCCTGCTTGGTGCCAGCTCCAACAAAGGCCTTCCAGGTGCCCCCTGGAAGGGTTCTGGGATGGCCTAGGGCTGGGAGAAGATAATGTGTTCTATTTTAGATGTACCTGATTTGAGTTATTTATGTAAAATCAAGGTAGAGATATTTAAGAGACAGTTAGTGATATGGTAATGAAGTTCAAGAGAAAAATTAGGGCTGGATATATAGACTTTGGAGTCATATTCATAGAGCTGACTTTGAACCTATGAGAGCTAATGAGATTAAGAGAGAGAGGGTATGTATGGAGAGAAGAGGTCACAGAATGTTGCTAGAAGGGACACTTAAACTTAATGGAAGGGTGATAGATGATCTATCAGAGGAGCGTGAGACAAAGTAAACAGACAGGTGGGAGGAGAGCTGAGAGAGTGTCATGAAAACCAAGGGAAGGAGAGAGTATTCAGAAGGAGGGGGTGGTTGATGCTATCAAAAGCTGCTGTGAGATCAGGTGGCACGAGGACTGAGAAATAGCCTTTCGATTTAGCAGTTTCAACATCATTGGTAACCTGGCAGAGAGTAGTATCAATAGAATGGTGTAGTCAGAAGCCAGCATTTCAAGGAGATGGAAAGTGAGAAATGAGCAAATGGAAGCAGGAATGCAGAGGATCTCTTTCTAACAATTGTGGCTGTGAAAGGGAGAAGGGATATAGGAGGAGAGCTAATGTGAGGAAATGACAGACCAAGCGAAGGCATCTGAAGCATGGGAGAGAACTGGACGAGTTTGGAGGCACCAGGGAAATAGTATATAAAGGAAATTTGAAGATGAGAGGAAGGGAATGAAACCATTCCTTGATCATACTTGATCCTATCCACTTCCAACTTTTCCGATCAATTATCCCCACTATCATCCCCATTCTCTCAGTAATCTTCAGCCTTTCTCTAGCTATTGGCTATATTTCTGCTGCCTACAAACACATTCAAGGTCTCCTCCATCCTTACAATCCCCTCACTTGATCCTACCATACCTTCTAACCATCATCCTGTATCTCTCTTCTCAATTAAATTTGAGAAAGATATCTACACTTGTTTCCTTCACTTCCTTTCCTCTCATTCTCTTGTAAACTCTTCAGTAGGGCTTCCTACCTCATCATTCAACCAAAACTGTCCTCTCAAAGTTACCAATGATCTCTTAATTTCCAAATCAGCAATTACTTCTTGGGTATTATAAAATTTATGTCCTATTTTCAGTTGTGTCCAACTCCTCATGACCCCATTTGGATTTTTCTTGGCAAAGATCCTGGAATGGTTTTCCATTACCTTCTCCAGCTCATTTTACAAATGAGGAAACTGAGGCAACCAGAGTTAAATGACTAGCCCAGGGTCACACAGCTAGTAAGTGTTTGAAACTAAATTTGAATTTACTAAGATGAGTCTTCCTGACTGCAGACCCGGCCCTCTATCCACTGAGCTACCTAGCTGCCCTATTTTCTATAATCATCTCAAATTTATCATAACCAAAACAAAATTCTTTATCCCCCTCTCCACCTTCATTCCCATCAAACGCTTCCTTCTTTTAAACTTCCCTATTACTATTGAGAACACCATCATAATCCCAATCACTCAGGCCAGTAACCTTGGTCTTATTCTCAATTCCTCATTCTAACTCAGGTCACACATCCAATACATTTCTAAATTTTGACCTTTGTATCTTTACTACATTTCTCATATAATCCCCCTTCTCTCCACTCATGCAACCACTATTGTTGTCACCTCTTACATGGACTACTGATGTGACCTCTTATCTAGTCTCCCTGTCTTAAGTCTCAGCCCAATCCAACCCATCCTTTACTCAATTACCAATGTGATTTTTCTAAAGTAAAAGCTCCCTTCACCTATCCTCCCAAATGAGCTTCAGTGGCTCCCTAGGCTAAAATATGAAACTTTCCGCTTTCATATTTCATAGCTCTTCCAAATTTTTTTTAGCATTTTATATCTCTCTTACCCCATTTCACATCACATGACCCTGCTATTCTGGCCTACTTTGATATTCCTTGTATAATGACACTATGTTGTTTTCACTGGATGTCCACCATGCTTGGAATGAACTCTTTTCTCCTCAGAATAAGAAGTCCCAAATCCTCCCGACCCTTTGAAGCTTGAAAAGTCCTCCTCTGGCCAAAGGAGGATAGCAGCTGGGATTGGTGGGGGAAGGATGGAAATCCAAGACTGAAGCTAAGACCTCTCTTTCCTCTCCCCCTGCCCTGCCCCAAGAAGCTCTTTCTTGGGGTTTTTAGTTGGAATGCCACACTTACTCCACTTTCTAGAGCTTTTCATTCCAGGGTGCAAAAAGTGAACTCAGAATAGGACCCAGAAGACATAATGAAATCTTCAGGCACTTCAAACATACCTCTAGTTTGGTATAATTTCATGTTTCCCTATGACTTTCAAGGAATTTTCATACTTTTTCTAAACCCTATGATTGGTTGATTGACTAGCTGATAGGGACTCTTACCTAGTGAAGGTATCAAGGCTAAACTGGGGTAGAACAAGTCAAAAACCATATGTTCAGAGGAGAAATAGAAGGAAAAAAGGGAGATAAAGAAGGAAAGAAGGAAGAAGAAGAGGGAGATTAGAAAAAAAGAAAAGGAAGAGAAAAGATATAAAAGGAGAGGAGGGAAAGTGAGGACAATTGTATGATAAATATTTACTCTGCAATCCATTGTGTTAGATACAATGGAGGAGAGAGAGTCATACAACAGTCCCCTTCTTCAGGGAACTCACAGTCTGCTATGAAATCATAGATTTCAGAGAGGGAAAAGGCCTTAGAGACAAATTCCCCTCACTTTACAGATGAGGAAAATGAAGAGATGGAAGTGATTGGCCAAGATCACACAGCCAGAAAGTGGCAATCAGGCTTCAAGTATAGCTGGAGAGGGGAGACAAAGGCTCGTGAAAAGATAGTGGGCAATATAAGGCAGGAGGCAAGTCTCCAAGGCCTGGCAGAGACAGTGAGTGTTTCAGGACTCCAGAAGAGGAGGTGATCAGTGTGGGCTGGTGTCCCTAAGGAAGGCTTGAAGGAACCAGTGGGCTTGCATTTGAAGGATGAATAGAATGTAGAGAGTTAGGAGGGGGAAGCAGGCTACAAACCTACCCCTGGGACCACTGGTAGGGACAATTACTCAGAGGCAAGAAGACATCATACCCATTTGGGAGCCAGGGAGATCTGTTTGGTTGATGTGGAAGGTTTTTTATTGGGGAATAATAGAAGGAAGAGTTGGAAATACAGATTGGTTCCAGATTGCAGAGGGCCTCAAATGCCAGCATGAGAAGTCTTGACTTTTTCCTGTACACAGTGAAGTTTTTGCTTTGGAGAGTGATGTAATGAGAGTGGTATTTTAGGAAGATTAATCTGGCAGCAGTGTGCAGGATAAATTGGAGTGGGAGAGTAGGAAAACAGTGAGACCAGCTAAGAGAACACAGTAGTTTAGGTAAGGTGATAAAGGTCTGTAATAGGACAATGGCATTGGGAATGAAGGTTCATTTAAAGTAGCAAAAGATCTTCCATCATAACAAAGACAGCAAGTGTTTCTTAGGTGCCAACCATGTCTAAGGGTGGGTTCTGGGGATACAAATAATCTTTCATATTTCTATAGCACTTTGCAATATTTGCAGAACACTTTCCTCATAATATCCTGGGAAGTGGGTTGGACAAGTAGTATTATCTTTAGTTTATAAATGAAGAAATTGAGGTTTTGACAGGTTAAGTGCTTTGTCAAGGCAAATAACGAAGGTCAGATTCAAACTCAGGTGTCCTGATTTCAAGTATAGCAGGCCATCTACTATGTCACACTGCCCCTACAGAGATGAATGAAAGAAAAGACATTTATTGAGCACTTACTGTATGCAAAGCACAATACTAAGTTCTGGGGATACAAAGAAAAAAAATGCAAATTCCTGTTTCACAAAGAGGGGAGGGGAACCTGTAGCCTCGAGGCCACATGTGGCCTTCTAAGTCATTGGGTGCGGCCTTTTGACCGAATTCAAGTTTTAAAGGACAAATCATTTTATTAAGGGGGCTTGTTCTATACAGTCAAAGGGCTGTACTTGAGGACCTAGAGGGCCACATGTGGCCTCAAGGCCACAGATTCCCCCACCCTGGACCACACTATCTAATGAGGGGGATATTACATGTACATGAGTTACAATGATACAAAGTGAAAAGTGGAATGGGAGCAAAGGAGAAATCCAGGTGAAACATTTGGAAAAAGAAAGATTACTTCCATATGCCCTGTATCTTGTGTGGACCTGTTAATGTGGATGTTGTCTCCCTTGCAGGAAGGGACTATTTTGGCTTTTTCTTTGTATCTCCAGCACGTAGCACAATGCTTGGCACATAGTAAGAGCTTAAACACAAGAAGGACAAGGCACATCAATTTGTGCCAGTTGATGCAGGAATTTAAAATTTTTAAAAATAATTTTACTATAATTTCTTCTATCTGAGGACATATGCTTTGCAAATAATTACAAGCATATGTTATAAAACTACTATGAGATAAAAATTTCCACTCTACTGACTCTAGTGCATGCAAAGGCACCGCTGTCAACTGATACAACCTGGTCCTTCAAGGAATTCTTAAATTCCAGTCCTTCTTTAATAGATGTTTGTTGATTGATTGATCACTTCCAGCTGAAAGAAATTAGGAAAGACTTCTTGGAGGAGGTGGCAAAGGAAATGGGCCTTGAGAGAATACAATACAAGTCTTTCTATACACAGAGATGAGGAGAGGACATGTTCCAGGCTCCAGGTAGAGCCCTTGGTGAACACCTGAAGGCAGGAGATGAGGTGTCTCCCACTCTGTCTAGAATGTAGGCTGTGTGGAGTAATAAACCAGGAAAGTAAGATTGGAGCCAGATTCGGGGGGGGGGTGTCTTAGATACTAGTCTGAGGAGTTTGCATATTATTTTAGGGGGAATAGGGAATCAACTGAAAAGAAAGGACATGTGCATAACGTCTTCTGTGTTCTGCGTATCTGTATACAGGGAAACACACACACAGAAGCCAAATGAGAACTTGTTGGGGGACCCCACAGTTTTGTCTTACTCTTAAAACATTCTACCAAGTTTGCACGAATTTAATTGGAACTCGGGGTGGCCAACGAGCAGTTTGTCTGACGACCAGCCTTCTCTAAGCTAGGGATTGATTTATAGCATGTTCTGTGTTGAGCTTCTCCTGTTTCTTTCTTGATTCAGATGCTATTTTCACACACGATGGAAAAATAACTCTTTCATAGTCCCCTTCTCTGTAGATAGAAGGGGGAGATCGTAAACATACGGAGAGTGAAAGGAGATTCAGCACAGAGCCCCTTGATTCAAACCGCTGAGTACCAGTTTTCGACACCAAACTGAAATGAGAATTGGTTGTGAAACACAGAGAGGGAAATGAAATGGGGGGGGGGGGACACACATCCACAAAAAACACACACACAAAAAACAAAAAAATGGTTTCTTTCCCCCTAGTTTCTGCTCCCTGGGTATAAGGCTGCATGCCATGGCAACAGCATTCACACTTCTCTGAAATAAATGCTCTCACCAGCTGGACACTCTATTAAATCGTGGCCCCAAGATTAGCATATTTCATGTGAAAGCCAAGGTGGCACGGGGTACCCACCAGCTGAACAGGGTGGCTTCTGGGACTGCAGCCTGTGAGGCAGAAAAAGGAGCGGCCTTGGGGAGAGCTGGGAGCTTCTCCATCCACACTACTGTACTTGTACAAATCGAATAGAAAGGAGGCCTGAGTCAGGGAAAAGAAGACTGGATCTGGAAACCAAAGATCTAAGTTGGAGTCCCAACTTTGACCTTCAGTAGCTGGGTGACTGTGGGCAAGGCATTTTGAGTTTCCTCATCTCTAAAATGGAAAGAGTAACACTCGCACTTTATAAACTCTATAGGGTAAATGTGAGTTACACTAATAATTGAAGAGGTCCCCTAGTGTAGGGGATAGAGGGCTTATCTCAAAGTCAGAAGGTCTTAGGTTTAAGTCCTGCCTTGGACACACAGTAATTACATGAGCAAATCAGGGCAAGTCACTTAACCTCTCAGTGTCCCAGATAATTCTCTCTCTAAGATTATAAATTAATGACAAATTGCAGATAGGCACTGATGGAGAGAGTTTCCACCCAGGGACTTCCCCATACTGATAAAATCACAGGTTCAGACCAACATAGTTTATCTGTCTCCCTATCTTTTTATCTATCATCTGTACATGTATATGTGTATACATTTGGACAACTGTGGAAATGTTCAAATGTGTAATGGATTGCCTCGAGAGAAAGTGGGCTCCCACTTGCAGGAGATTTTTCAAGCGGAGACTGCATGATACACTAAAGGACATTGTAGAACAGATACCTACCCAGATATGGGTCAGACTAGCTGACCTCCCAGATCCCTCCTCTTTCTGTGATTCTTTAATCACACTGAGATGCCAGAACACTGTGGTAACTCCAGCCCCAACTGATGAATGAGACACATGCTCTGTACAGGCATGGAAGAATTCCAAAGCTATTTGTGGGGGGTACATGATGTGTTGAAGAGTGTATAATAGGCAGGAAAACTATGGTAGCTGAACACGAACTATTTATCAAGCAAATGAGATATTTGTAAAGCACTTAGTGTACTGTCTGGCACATAGTAGGTGCTATATAAATATTTGTCCCCTTCCTTTATTGAATTGATTGCTAAGGCTTGGCTTGGAGTGGAAGGTGGAGAGAAAGATGAAATAACTTGGTGTCTAAATGACTCTATCATAATCCTTTTAAGAAGTGAAAAATTCAGTAAAGTCACCTCTTTGGGGTATTTATTTAAACCTATATGAAAACAATAGCTGGTTTATAGGAAATTCTTGGCATTTCTACCTCTGAAATACTCTTCACATCTGTTTTTTTCTTTTCTATTTTCTCAGTGGCAGAATTATAAAGGAAGGGATCATAAAGAGTACCAAGCTCAACTCTTCCTCATTTTTTAGGTAGAAACTGAGGCCTAGAAAAGTGAAATGACCTACCCAAGGTCACACACAAGGCAGGATTCAAACTAAGGGCTCCCTCCTCCAAATCCAGTGCTTTGTCCTTTACAGACTGTTGATTTAGCCCAAGACCTAAGTATGACTCCCTTGGACTATTGCTATATTGTATGCATATATATATAGACACACATGCATATACAAACAATAGCCTCCTATTTAGAATATATATCCAATACATATTTAGAATACATATGCACACATATACATATATATATAATATCCTCCTATTTAGAATATATATTTGGTAAATATCTATGTATTTTTAGAATAGATACACATACATATCTATACACACAACATATTATTTAGAATATATATAATATGTATGTGTGTATAGGTAGATAACATATACATATATATATATATAGTATAATACATACATATATGTATTCAGACCCATTCTTCCTATTTCTAGGCATCATGGCAACATAGAAAGAATGCCAGATTTGGAGTCTAAGGCTGTAGGTTTGAATCCCGACTCAATTATCTAACATCTGTGTCATATTGGGAAATCACTTAATTTCTCTGGGAGGAGAGGAATTGGACTAAATGATATCTTCTAACTCAGATTTGGGGTTCTTATCTTTCCTTACTCTGATCCATTCTATGCATGCTGTCTGTTTAATAATGTTCCTGACATATTGGGTCACTTCAGTGCTCAAAAATCTTCAAAGGCTCCACTTTGTCTACTGAATGAAGTCCAAACGTTTTAGCTTGGTATTCAAGGCCCTTCACAATCTCACAGTGCATCACTTTCCTTTGTGTGTGGTCTATGCTCCAGCCAACCTGTATAATTTGTTATCCCCTGGACATGTTACTGTACTTTTTATTGATATATTTCATTTTTGTATTATTTTTACTTTTAAATCTATACCTGCCCTACTCAAAGCCATCCTCCTATTTAGGATACCCCATTCCTATATTTGTATCTGCTTGAAATCCTACCCATCATACCCAGCCAAATCCCATTTTTTCCATGAAGATTTCTCTGATTTCTGTTCCATTCTCCATGGTTCTCTTTTAGCACTTTGTACATATGAGGCTTCTCTTATGGCTCTCACTGCACTGTATGATGACTAGTAGTGTCATGGTTTATATCCCCTACTAGTCTATATACTTCTTGAGGGCTTGGCTTTGTATCCATAGTGCTTGGCATAGTAAGGGCCACATCCTTAAGAAGCATAATGACTGAAATAATTTCACTGGGGGTAGGGAATTTCTCGGTGAGGAAAACCCCTCTACCAGTGCAGGACAGCTCCTTTTTGTCATTTATAGTCTTTAAGAATTGCATGGGGCACGGAGAGGCGTAGTGAGTTTGGGTTAGAATCAGGACTTGAACCTGAGTCTTTTGGACTCCCAAGGCCCTCTCCCTGTTCTCTACCCTCCAGTGCCTCATAGTATATAGCTAGGGCTTAATGAATGCTTCTTGATTGACTGGTTGATATTTAGAATGGAGAAAAGGAGATAGGAAGGACATGATGACTGTCTCCAGGTATTTGAAAGGAGTTATGCAGAGGAGAGATTAGAACTAGGATCAAAGAGTGGAAATTTCAGAGAGGCAGATTTTGACTCAATCTAAGCAAAAAAATTCTTGGTGATCATTGCTGTCCCAAAGTAGACCTGGCTTCCTCAGGAAGTGGTGTATTCTCCATAATGGAAAAACTCCAAGCAGAGGACAGATAACAACTTGTTAGGGATGCCACAGAAGATACAATGATGAAGGTGTGGATTGGATTAGATGATTTCTGAGATCCCTTTCAACTCTGAAATTTTATAATTCTGGAAATCAATGAATGAATGATTTGATTGATTCCTTCCTCTAGCCTTCCTAGCTAAATTGACTGGTTGTTTTGCTAGACTGACTATCAAACCACTTGTTTGAATACTATGTAGACAGTCTCAGGGTCTGCATTCTTTTTCAGAGGCTGTAGCGGTCCTCAAGTAGAGAGAATATTCCTAAGGCAGAACTATACGGCCAAAATAAAAGATGTGACACCTAGCCCAAATTAAGTAGCCTTTTATCTCCTGGCATTGCATGTATTCATATAATCATGTCCTTGTATGTAAGAGGCACTCCCTACATATTGATCCATTGATTGCTTCTCTTGGAATGCTCTTCTCTTTATTCTCCATCTATCCAAATCTTATTCATCTGTTAAGACTCCAAAAGTTCTGTAAAGCTGTTCTAGATCATGTTCTCCCTTTTATGGTCTTTTTTCCTAGACAGTACTAGGATAATAGATTTGGAAGTGGGAGAGACCTCAAAAGACATCTACTCCAAAAGCTTCTTTTTATACAAAGGAAACTAAGACCCAAAGTGTTTAAGCAATTTGCTCAGGTATACAGCACTAGTAAGTATCTAAAGTGGGATTTGAACTCAGATCTTTCTGACTCCAAATCTAGTGCCTTATCCACTATATCAGCACTTCTATTACTAATTAGTATGTCTGAATTTTCCCAAATCATATATGTGACAATCCAAACTTAGAAAAACCAGATAATTTTGGAAGTGACTCTTCACATTCCAAAAGACATATCTACCTTTTACAAAATAATTTTTTCCAGAGTTACTTTATAGTACATATCCACAGTAAATTTAAAATATAGTTTGGTAGTAAATTAAAATTATATTTTAACTCAATTTCTTAGGATTATACCTATTATATAAATCAAAGGATATAGTGGAGCGTAAGGAAGTAGCTATACTCAAATGTGTCTATGCAAGATACATCCCCAAAATGTAGGTGGGTAACTGAACATGTAAATAGATGAATGAATGAATGAGTAAATGAAAGAAAAAGTATTTATTAAATGTTTACCAAGAGTTAAACACTATGCTAAACACTTATAATACAAGTATAGAAGTGAGAAAGTTCCTGATCTCAAGGGGTTGACATTCTAACATGGGAGTGGTAGTTATGGATGAGAGTGATGGTCTGGGGATTCAGGACTCACACATACTTTACATATATATAAAATCTCAATTTGGTTACTGTTCTTAAAGCAGTGTGTGTGTGTGTGTGTGTGTGTGTGTGTGTGTGTGTGTGTTGGGGGATGGTACATACAAGAACAAGGTTAAAATAGCAAGAAAGCTGGGTTGATTGATTAGATAGGATGTGAAGATTGGTCTGGTCTGGTGTTGGCTAGATACAATGGATTAGGTGAGTTGGTACTCACCAATTAGTTCTGCTCAGTCCCATGGCAAAAATTCCACAGCTAGAAGTCAATCTAACTTCACTAGGGATGGAGCATAGTTTTTAGAGATGCTGGTTTAGATGGTGAGAGATAGGGCTTCAGCAGGGTAGATGGCATGATGGCCAAGGGAAGCCCCATCACCCCTTCATGCCATTTATTATTGAAGGGCTTCTGAAAGCAGGCAACAGCTAATTTCCTGAGAAGAAGCCCAATAGACTTTATTCAATGGCAAATGGAGAAAGGTAAGGAGAAAAGACTGAAGTGAAGTGAGGAAGTTCAACTCTACAATAACCCACCCAGTGAGCCCTGTACAAGCTACATACTGCGAGAGACACTGCAAGTTTCTATAGTGCTTTAAGCCAGTCAGAAGTGAACTAAACATACAACCAGCTTCAGTTTCACTGGGAATGAAGATAGTTATAAACAGATATTGCTCCCTACCATCCTATTGCCCAGGCAGAGGATGGATTGGAAACATGGATATCCACTCAAAAAAAGAGAGATCTCTGTCCTTTTTGTGTGTGTGGAGTGGGAGAGGCATGTCTTGGTTATGGGAATCAAATAGAATGTATGGTCTATGTCTATGGTACATGGGAGTAATGCTTCCCTTTTTATTACCTTTTATCTAGTCCAATTAAATGCTTTATAAATTAATGACCTTGGGAGAGGTGAATCAATGAGGCACATAGTCAGGGAGGTAATGAATGGGAGTGGCTAAGTAGATGGGAGAAACAAGCCAATTGATTGGATGAATGGGAACATAATAGCACACCCCTAGATGCAAATGACATAGTAGACCAGAGAATTGCTAGCATAGAGCTGGAGCTAAGTCGTAATTGGCAACCAGTGTTCTGAGATCCTGGCAGAGAGAAACAGGTAGAGAGAAGCTGATTCCCACAGTGACGCCCCTCTCTGCTGTTGGTTAGGCTACTTTAGACCTATATTTGGTATGTAATCCCTCATAGCTCACGACATGTGACATAGATGAAATAATGAATGGAGACTTTTTGTAGATAACTCCTAAACTATTCTCATCATTTTATAATTTTCCTTTCTTCCTTCCTTCCGTCCTTCCTTTCTCTTTCTTTCTTTTTCTTTCTTTCTTTCCCTTCCCTTCCCTCTGTCCACATAGGGTATCATACCCTTACCTGTAGGTCCTCTGCTCAAAGGAATGTAAATTTTGATTGCTGACACCTCTAAAGAGATCTTGGGGGCTTATGGACAAGATTTTTTTTTTTCTTGAGGACCACACTTTAAAACCAAATCATTCAGGTTCTCATTGATTGTCCAACAATAGGTCTTAGGCCAAACCCCACTTGGTCATTGTTTGGACCCTGATTGGTTCCAAGCAAATGTAAATAGCAATTGTTTGTTTGGGTCTTACCCTCCTAGATCTACCTCACACCTTAATTAGCCTTAATCACAGAATGGGTGTTGATTCAGTCAAACTGAGACCTGTTAAAGACCTTAGCTGAAAAAGTTCAAGATCTCTAACTGTATCCAGGGCCATCTCCAGTCATCTTGATCTATATCTTGCCACTTGAGATGGCTCCGGAGGTGAAAGTGAGGCTGGTGACTTTGCACAGCCCTCCCTCACTTAAATCCAATTCACTTGCATGTCGTGGCATCATCTCCCAAATGTAATGGTCCTCTTCAAGAAGGAAGGACAAACAACAACAACCACCACCATTACTAGCTGACATATTTGTACACACCAGAATTAATGAAATAATAATTAATAGTTATTTATTCGTGTATGTAAGAAACATTACTGAATGTCTATGACATGTAGATCCTATGCTAAATACTGTGTGGTCTCTGACTTTACAGAACCCTGTAGTTGGGAGACATGTTATGACAAGCATACATATCATGAAATCCCAGGCAGAACATAAGTGCCATAAGAGAAGGATGTACACAATGTTATAGAAATTCAAAGGAAAGAGAGATCACTTCCAAGGAAGGAGAGGGAGGGGGAGATAAGGGAGGGGATCAGGGCAGACTTCATGGAAGATGTGGCATTTGAGTTATACCTTGCAATAATAAACAGCCAGATAAATGGAGTCTCTGAAAAGTTCACGGACTCCCCCAAGGCCACAGGGTAAGGCAGCAGCTGGTGTTTTTGTTCCTTGTTTTTGGACGCCATTTGATTATCTCGTGTACATGATACTAAGGTACACTTTAGAGAGGCAAAGTAATGTGTTTATTGGTGAGAGGGAAAGGAGGAAGGAAGGATATAACAGAATGTGTTATAAGTCAAGTCCATCACTGTTACTCATCCATGTGATTTCCCATTAAATCAGATTCGAAATTCAGTTGGCAAATCATTTGTATTAACAATAACAATCAGATTAGGCAGGCATGATTGGATAATTCAATTGCTTTCGGTGTTTAATTAAAGGGGATGGACAGAGGCGTTCTGAAAGAGAGAAGCAAGAGGCCAGGGGAAGACTGATCTGATAATCAGGAAAGATGGCTACAACACTAGGCTGAGCTATCCAGATACTATTATTGGCAGCGTGAATACTACTGTGTGTAGTGCAAGCTGTGATATGCCCCCCTGGTGGTGATGCGTATAACAAGATCAACAGCTTATTTCAATCAAAGTGATAGGAATAGGCTGGATTATAAGAAATAAGGCGATCTTGTTAGGCTGATAAGAATGAATGGTTTCAAATAAAGTTTTCCCTCCTCACTCCAGTTTTCACTCCAGGATCAGTGTCCACAAACTTTGCATTTAACTGAAATAATTAAGATAATTAGGTAAATATCACAGCACCAGAGTTGAAAGGGACCCTAGAAGATAAAATACCAGGGATGGAAGGAGCCTTAAACCACAGAATGTCAGAAATGGAAGGTGCCTAAGAGATGTTCTAGTCCAGGGATTCTTTTTTCTTTTTTTGTAGGGGGGAAGGTAGGGCAACTGGGGTTAAATGACTTGCCCAAGGTTTCCAAGCTAGTTTTTGTGTTGTGTCTGAGGCTGGATTTGAACTCAAGGCCTCCTGACTCCAGGGCCAGTGCTCTATTCACTGTACCACCTAGCCACCCCTAGTCCAGGGATTCTTTTTTTTTTTTTTTTGCTTTTTGGAGGGCAATTGGGGTTAAGTAACTTGCCCAAGGTCACACAGCTAGGTTTTTGTTTGTGTGTGCGTTAAGAGTCTGAGGCCCTGATCCGAACTCAGGTCCTTCTGACTCCAGGGCCCGCACTCTACTCACTGCGCCACCTAGCCACCCCTTAGTCCAGGGATTCTTAACGAGGGATCCATGGAGCCTCAATTTGTCCATGGATGGATTTAATGGGGGTCATGAATGGAATGGGAAAACACAGTATCTTTATTTCAATATAATCTGGAGTCCATGAACTTGTTTGTTAAAAAATATTTTGGTAACTATTTCAATAAAATTCATTTCCTTTGTAATCCTACATATTTTATTTCATGCTTTTAAAAACATTATTTTGGAAAGGGGCCCATGGGCTTCACCAACCTGCCAATGATGTCCACAACACAAAGCTGGTTTAGAACACGTTTCCAGTGTCCTTTCATACTTGAAATCTGTAATCCTACAATCCCAAACAATTCTTTATGATGTACTTAGGGTTTCTTGGGACCACCCATGTGCCACTCCATTGTTCTTTGGTAATCTACAACTTCAGGTTTGATATGTGTCATTAGATGAATACTGATATCCAAAAGACTAGATGAAGCAAATATAAACTACATACAGTCCAGGGATAGAGATAGGAATTGGATAAACCTGTGATTTTGACTCCCACTGCTCAGGAGGTCAACCTCTTCACTGCAAGTTAGTCTTAGAAAATTGTCTAGAACACTGAGAGGTTGTCATTTGCCCAGAGAGTTTCTATAGCCAGTATGTGTCAAAGGTGGGATATATCCCCAAACTAAAAGGAAATGATTTTTTTAACGTTCTATTCCATTGCTCTCTGCATTTACATAGGTAAATGAGAGTTGCCTGTAATTAATTATGGATAATCAATGCCCATCTATTGACATAACCATGCTGGTTAACTATTTTTATTAGGTGGGTACCAGGGCGTACTGGAAAATGTTTAACAACTGTCTGAGGGTGGGGGTGGGGTGAGAGGGGAGTGTCTGAATGCATCACCTACTTCTAATTTAATCTGCATTATTCACTTTTTCTCCATCCCTTTCATAATTCTAAACAATCAACAAAACAATAAATCAAGCTCTGATTTGTAGCATTTGCCGATTTCTGAGGTATAAATGTTCCCTGTCTGAGCATAAATGAACAGATCCAGTATATCCTTTGGTAAGTACTACTTCCGCTACCCCTAATGGCAAGTACCCCTAGTGTAAATTTATACTAAGAGTGAGAGATTTTCAAGGTTGAAACAGACATTTCTCTTCTTTGTAGCCTCTTTCTGCCCAACCAAACTGGACTTCTTGCTGTTCATCATACCTTATGTTCCATTCTTTGCTTTCCTGCCTCATACCTTGGGAGAGGGGAGGATGCTCTTTCTCTCTTCTTCTTAGAATGCCTAGCTTCCTCTGAAACTCAGCTCAAAGTGTCCCCCTCCTCATGAGGCCTTTCCTGATTTTCCTCCCTCTCCTAATAGTGCCGCCTTCCCCAAATGATCTCATTTTGATTTTGTACCCATTTTGTATAGATAATATAGGTACATATCTCCTTCAAGAGAATATAAACTCCTTGAGGGCAGGGATTGTTTCCTTTTGGTCTGTTTCCCCTGCAACTGACACAGCAGGCCCTTAATAAATGCTTGTTGATTGACTTGTCACCACAAAGGTCATAATGACAAGATTTATTTCTTTCTATTAAAAAAATTCCCAAATTAAAATTTTCCGCACCTAATTCCTCTTCCCCTCTACTCAAAAGTACAGTTCTTTTGGTTTCCTGCTTGACAATTGCTTGGGTCCAGAGGCTTGGAGTCCTAGGTTAACTTTTAAATTTGTAGCTTTTCTCCTGTTGTGGTTGGAACGTTGGACAGCTCCAGCTGCCACAGAGCCTCACAGCTTTTCAGTTGGCCCCTCTAACCTGGTGAATGACTTTCTTTCAATTCCTCTATTGAAGATTTTCCTTCATTTTATCCATGTCATCTCTCTGTTGCTATCTTATTAGGGAAGAGCTTAGAGCTCTCCCCCTAGGGTCAGGCATTGTCTGGCTCTTCCCAGAACCCACCTCAACCTCTAACTAGAGAATTAAAAAGGCTCATTCTTCCTGCCTCCAAGCCAGATTCTGAGTAGGTAATTCTGTCTTTCCACTCATCCTGGGGTACTCATCTCCTTCACACTCACTACAGTGATTACAATGAAAAGCAGGAGCTCCTCTGAGTCAACCAGCTACGCCCTTGTCAAAGAACTGGCAGAAAAGCAGGTGTACCTGTGCAGAGGGCACAGTGTTTGAAAGAAGCCAATTTTGGGGAGTGCTAAAGAGAAAAAGATGAGGCAGCCTTGCAATGAGCACGCAGATAAACAATAAATGCTTGATGAAATAATTTTAAAAAGCATTAATATTAATAGTGTCGATCCAAATAGAACAATAAACATAACTCTAATTAATTGTTTTTAAAGGCAGCTTCGTTTCCATTTTTACACTGCACTTTCATTAGCAAGACTCCCTGGGGACTTTTTCAGCTATGGGGAATAACAGCCAGTGATATTCTGGTTTCCTCTACCTACCAGAAGAACCCCCAAACAGTATGAGAAGACATTTTACTCTAGTCCACAGTCACTTATTGAAAATATTCTATGTCTGAGGCCATAAGAACTTGACTTATTGATTCCTTTCCAGTTAAGACAGTCATGGGGGCAGCTAGGTGGCACAGGGAGTAGCAGCACTGGCCCTGGAGTTGGGAGGACCTGGGATTGGTTCCGGCCTCAGTTACTTAGCACCCACACATAAATAACTAGCTGTGTAACCTTGAGAAAGTTACTTAACCCCAATTGCTTTAAAAAAAAAAAAAGACAGTCATGACAATCATGTCAAATATCTGACAAGTTTGGGGCTTAAGGAAAGTATTCAAGAAGGCATCATCTTTAGGCCTCATACCCCTGAACCCCACTACCACTAAAGATTGGTGAATTGACTTCTATTTCTAAGTAGGAATTTGGCTGGGTAAGCCAACTATTGACCAGATATTGCCAGCTCTATTCAGCAAGGCCATGGAGTATCTCTCTGAGAATAACTTGGTTCTCCCATCCTGCCCTGCTTGGAGACAACTTTTTGCTAGAGCAATAGCTACAAACCTGTGGCTGGAACTGATAGTCAGACATGGAAGGAACTTACCTGGGTTATCTCTAGCACTGGATGGATGAATAAATTCCTGATAATTCCTTGTCCTTAGTAAAACAAACCTAAATGAAGTGCCTTATATCCTTTGCAGAGCAACATAACCAAATAGCTTTGGTTTCTCAAGGGCAGTACATTTTTTATAATAAATATAAAAGTCAAAAATTCGTTTTTCCTGGATCAAAGATAAGGCAAGCTTTAACTTCCATATTTCATGGGATGTGAAGAAGGCTCATAATTTATTGAAAATATGAAATGGACCATCTGTAATATCCTGTCTAGGCTTCCTTTCCAATAGGGAAATTTTTGTACAGTAACACCCCACTTATCAGGAAGCCAGAGTTCCAGGAACCTCAACCATTTGGAACAGAGCCACAAACCTAGAGGTAAATGGCAAAATCTTCTGAGTAGCATAGCTATCACAAAGCTCATGCACTTTATTCCATGTGGAGGCTTGGAGGCTTCTGACCCTCACTCAGACAATAGTGTGTAAATTGAACCCAGCAGATTCCAAAATAGAAAGTGTTCATGTTCACAACTGTCCTCGGCCCTTTCCTTCTTAGATTTTCACATTTCTATATGATTTCTCCAAGACCTGTATCAGCTACTTCTGGTTACAAGGCAGGATAACTAGCCAGAGAGACTGGGAAGATAAGTCAAGAATAGGGAAATTGGGGTACAAGAGAGAAATTAAATTATTAAAGAACAAGGCAAAGGCAGGGATCTAGTCACTAAGGATCAATAAGGGACATAATAGGAGCGGCTAAGTGACGCAGTGAGTAAGAACCTCAGGCCCCAGAGTTGGGAGGATCCGGGATCGGTTCCAGCCTCAGAAAATGAGCAGACACATAAATAATGACTGGCCGCTGTAACCAAGTAACCTTGAGCAAGTTATTTAACCCCAATTGCTTTAAAAAAAAATAAGGGACACAATAAAGTCTGTGGAGCTCCTTATCCTTTCCTAGTTCTGGGCTAGGATTCTTCTCACTATGGGACAGTTAGAATCTGTGGGTGAATGGTGGTAAGCATAACTGCCTATGTGGAGAGTAGAGAAAGGAAGGAGATAGAAAAACTATGAAAAGCAGGCAAGAGTCTCATAAAATGCCTAGCACTCTGCCAGTCTCCTAGAGTGAATCAAACTATTGTATAACACAGCATAATCACATAGCACTATGAATGCTAGAACTGGAATGGACTTCAGACTCAATGTTAACCTGATTCATCAAGAAAGATATTAATTAGTTTTCATTTCCTTTGTTTAAGAGAGTGAGGGAGTAGTAGTCTAATATATTTTAGAAAGATTTCTAATAAAAGTAGGTAACATATAAAGAGTTTGTAACTTTTACACATAAAGAGGTGGCTCTACTCCTTGCCAAATGCACCTCTGATGCCAACCTCTCCTAACTTCTCCAAGAGATTCCTACCTACCCTTTTACTTATTCTCTTATCTTCAGTTTTCCCTATCTACCGGCTATTTCCCTGCTTCCTACAAACATACCCATGTTTCCTTCATCCAAAAAACAAAAGCAAATAACAACCCAATAACAAAATAAAACTGAACTTAAAAAAACCCTCTAATTTGCTTATTTCATATCCTCTCACTATTGTCCTATATCTCTTCTCTTCTCAGCTAAATTCCTTGAGAAAGCCATCTTTGGGCGGCTAGGTGGCACAGTGAGTACGGTACCGACCCTGGAGTCAGGAGGACCTGAGTTCAAATCTGGCATCAGAGACTTACCACTTACTAGCTGTGTGACCTTGGGCAAGTCACTTAACCCCAATTGCCCTGCCCTACCCCCTCCAAAAAGAAAAGGAAAAAAAGAGAAAACCACCTGCACTTGATTCTTTAGCTTCTCCTTTCATTCTCTTGTAAACTCTCAGCAGTCTGACTTCTGATTTTGTCATTCAACTGAAACCACTCTCCAAAGTTACCAGTGATTTCTTAATTGCAAAATCTATTGGCCTTTTCTCAGTCTCATCATTCTTGACTTCTCTATGATATCTGAGGCTGTTGACCACTTTCTCCTTCTGAATATTCTATCATCTCTGGGCTTCCCCCACCCCCAACTACTCTCTCTTGATTCTTCCATCTGATCCTTATCAGTCCATTGTGATGAATCTTCAAATAATCATGTCTATTAACTGTGGCTTTGTCCTGGTACTTCTCTTTCCATTCTACATTCACTCACTTAGTGATCTCATCAACTAGGTGGCATAGTCGATAGAGTGCTGGGCATGGAGTCAGAAAGAATTGAGTTAAAATCTGGCCTTAGACAATTAGTAGCTGTGTGACTCTGGGCAAGTCACTTAACCCTGTTTGCCTTAGTTTCTTCATCTGTAA
The DNA here is from genome assembly GCA_011680675.1 of Gymnobelideus leadbeateri. Taxonomy (NCBI): domain Eukaryota; kingdom Metazoa; phylum Chordata; class Mammalia; order Diprotodontia; family Petauridae; genus Gymnobelideus; species Gymnobelideus leadbeateri. Next base: position 446,554 of record WOXC01005665.1, on the reverse strand, counting down.
AATGAGCTGGAGAAGGAAGCGTCAAGCCACTCCAGTATCTTTGCCAAGAAAACCCCAAATGGGGTCACAAAGAGTAAGACACAACTAAAACTACTGAATAACAGAAACAAAAAGCAGATGACTCCCATATTATATAACCCTAGTCTCTGTCTTGAGCTCCAGAAATGAACCAACAACTGATTTTCAAACATTTCAAACTGGATGTCCTATAGGCAGCTCAAACTCAACATGTCCAAAATAGAATTAATTATCTTTTCTCCCAAACCCTCTACTCATCTGAACTTCCCTATTATTGTGGAGGTCACCACTGTCCTCAACGTGACATCCTAGTTACCTTGACCCTCAATCCCAATTCCTCAAACTTATTAACCCTACATATCCAATCTATTGTCAAACCTTGTCATTTCTACTTTCATAATATCTCTCATATATGTCCCCTTCTCTCTACTTGCACAGTTGCCACAGTATCTCATTCTCCTACCATTCACCTAGACTATTTCAATAGCCTTCTAACCTTTCTCCTTGCCTCAAATCTCTCATGACTTCCAGGTCATCCTCTTTTCAGCTGACAAAATGGTTTTCCTAACATGGTAATCTGACCATGTCACTCCCCTTGCTTAATGAGTTCTAGTGACTCCCTATTACCTCCAGGATCAAATAGAAAATTCTCTATTTGGCATTTAAAGCTCTTCTTAACTTGGTCTATCCAGTGATACACTGGTAAATGTTTAGCAACTGGTACCCTGGAGTACAACACACTTTTAAGTCTAACCTGCTTTATCAACATTTTTTATCACTTTCTTAAGTCTGGACAATCAATAAATCAAGCCCCAATGTGCAGCATTTGCTGATTTCTGATGTATAAATGCTTACATTGAAAATTTTAACAATTGACTCTCACTAGTCGGTTTGCGCTTCCTCCAACTCCCCCCTGGGTCCATCCTACCTTTCTAGTCTTCTTACATTTTACAAATCTCGATACACTCTATAATCCAGATACATTGGCCCACTTGCTACTCCATGAACTTGTCACTCTATCTCTGGTCTCCATGTCTTTGCATTGACTGTCTCCCATGCCTGGAATGCCCTGTCTCCTTACTTCTACCTCTTAGCTTTCCTGTCTCAGACTCAACTCAGACACTAGACTACTATGGTCATTGACTACTATGTCTTGTGTAGCTAATCTATTCCACTAATCCTCCACTCTATTTCTCAGCCAGTACCAGATTTTCATCAAAATAATTATCATCAAAACAATCTGGTGCTCTCTAACAAATGTAGTGGTGGATCAGTGGAATAGATTAGGTACACAAGACACAGCCATAAATCACCACAGTATTCAGTGTTTGATAAACTCAAAGACTCAAACTTTTGGGACAAGAACTCATTACATGACAAAAACTGTTGAGAATATCAGAAAACAGTATGACAGAAACTAGGTATAGACCAGCATCCTACACTGTATCCGAAGACAAGGTCAAAATGGGTATATAATTTAAGACTTAAAGAGTGATACCATAAGCAAATTATGAGAGCAAGGCATAGTTTACCTGTCAGATATATGGAGAAAGGAAGAATTTGTGACTAACCAAGAGAAAGCATTATTAGATATAAAATTGAAAATTTTGATTATGTTAAATTAAAAAGTTTTACACAAATAAGACCAATGCAACCATGATTGGAAGGAAAGCAGAAAGTTGGGAAGTAATTTTTACAGCAAGTGTCTCTGATAAAGGCTTCATTTCTCAAATGTGCACAGAACTGAGTCAAATTTATAAGAATATAAGTCCTTCCTCAATTGATAAATGGTCAGAGGATGTGAACAGGCAGTTTTCAGATGAAGGAATTAAAGCTATCTATATTCATATGAAAAAATGTTCCAAATCACTATTGATTAGAGAAATGCACATTAAAAGAGCTCTGAGGTGCCATCTCACACCTATCAAATTAGTTAATAGAACAGAAGAGGAAAATTATAAATGTTGGAGGGGATGTGGGAAAATTGGGACATTAATGTAGTGTTGGTGGAGTTGTAAACTGATCTGATCATTCTGTAGAGCAATTTGGAACTATACCCAAAGGGCTATAAAACTGTGCATACTCTTTGACCCAGCAATGCCACTACTAGGTCTCTATCCCAAAGAGATGGAGAAAAGAGGGAAAATGACTAATTGCACAAAAGAATTTATAGCAGCCCTTTTTGTGGTAGCAAATAATTGGAAATTAAGGACACACCCATCAATTGGGAAATGACTGAACAAGTTGTGGCATATGATTGTAATGGAATACTATTGCACTCTAAGAAATGATGGGCAGGATGTTCTCAGAAAAGAGACTTACACAAACTGATGCAAAGTGAAGTGAACAGAACCAGAAGAACATTGTACACAGTAACAGCATTGTATGATGATAAACTGTGAATTTTCATCAATACAATGATCCAAAACAATTTTGAAGGACTCATGATGAAAAATGCTATCCACATCCAGAGAAAGAATCAATGGAGTCTGAATGTAGATCAAAGCATGCTATTTTTTACCTTCTTTTATTTTTTGTAGGTTTTTTTTGTTTGTGTCTTCTTTCACAACATGACTAATATGGAAATATGTTTCACATTATTGCATATGTATAACTTATATCAAACTGCTTTACCTTGCCATCTTAGGAAAGGGAGGGAGAGAATTTGGAATTCAAAATTAAAAAAAAAATTCATGTTAAAATTGTCTTTACATATAATTGGAGAAAAAAATATTATTTTTAAAAAAAGACAGCTCAAACCTTGCCTTCCATAAGAAACTTTTCTGGGTCCTCCCTCTTTTCTGAAATTTCCTTCCACTGACTCTATCTTATACATGCTTAGTTATTTACATGTTGTCTGCCCCATTGGAATGCAAGCTTCCTGAAAGCAGGGCACAGTATATAGAGCACTGGGACTGAAGTCAAGAGAATCTGAATTCAAATCTAGCTTCAGACACTTACTGGCTATGTGACCTTGAGCAAGTTACTAAAAACAAAACAAAACAAAACAAAACAAAACAAAACACCTCTGTTTGTCTCAGTTTCATCTATAAAATGGGGATAGTAATAGCACCTACCATCCAAGATTGTTGTGAGGGTCAAATGAGATATTAATTGTACAGTGCTTAGCACAGTGCCTGGCACATGGTAAACACTATATAAATGTTAGTTCTCCTCCTTCTCTTCCTCCTCCTTCTTCTTCTCCTCCTTCTCTTCCTCCTCCTTCTTCTCCTCCTCCTTCTACTCTCCTCCTTCTCTTCCTCCTCCTCTTCTTTCTCCTCCTCCTCCTTCTCCTCCTCTTCTTTCTCCTCCTTCTCCTTCTCTTCCTCCTCCTCTTTCTTCTCCTCCTCCTTCTCCTCCTCTTCCTCCTCCTCATTATTACCTTTCTTTTTTTTTTTTTAAAGCAACTGGGGTTAACTTGCTCGAGGTTACACGGCCAGTCATTATTTATGTGTGGGTGCTCATTTTCTGAGGCTGGAACCCATCCCGGGTCATCCTGACTCCAGGGCTGGCGCTCTTACTTACTGTGCCACCTAGCCACCCCTCATTATTACCTTTCTTTATATCCTCAGTGCTTAGCTCAATACCAGGCCTATAATAAGCAATTAATAAATATTTATTCATGGACTTAGTAAGAAGCTAAACTCCAATTACTTGCAAAGCTCATTTATGTGGAACCCCTCCTACCCTGATAATGGCAGATATATGAATTACTCCTTTTATTGTTATAGTAGGAACTCGTTTTCTTCAAAGAAAAATAAAGCTAGGATCAATAACATGAAAGTCCTTCTTGCCAGGAGGTAGTATGATAAGAAATAGTGCTCAGTTTGGAATCAGGAAGCCTTGGTTTAAATTTCAGCTCTACTATTTAATCAGTCAATTAGCAAGCATTTATTAGGCACTTGCCATGTTCCAGATACTGTACTAAGCACTGAAGATGCAAAGACAAATGTGAAATTTTCCCTGTCCTCAGAAAACTTACATTCTTATGAGAAAGATAACTTGTACTTTTATAAGTAAATACAGAAGGTTAGGAGAGTCAGTCAGCAAGTATTTTCTAAGCATTTATTATTTGCTAGGTACTGCACTAATTGCTGGTTATTCAAATACAAGCAAAAATAGTGACAGTGATTGACCTCAAGGAGATTACATTCTAATGGGAGGATCACATATAAAAGGGATCTGAAAGGGAAGGAGCAAGGGGATGGGACCAAAACATGGCAGAGTAAGTCTAGGGTGCAGCCTGAAGTTGAATGAGACAAGGCTGGCTTGGGTGCCTGCCTTAAATGGGGCTCTTGGAGGAGCCATCATCAGAATGAAAGGTCACAGGGATGGAAAATCCTTCCAGTACATGAATCCCAGGGCTGGAAAGGGGCTTCAGGATGAAGAGCTGGGGCATGGTAGAGGAAGTCCAGAGTATAGTCTAGAGAAGAATGAACTTATAATTTCATTGGTATAGGGAACTCAATGTAAATCATTACCTTCTCTGAAACAGTCTTAGGGCATCTAGGTGGTGTGGTAGATAGAACACCAATCCTAGAGTCACACTTACTAGCTATATGATCCTGGGCAAGTCACTTAACCCCAAATACCTAAAAAAGAAGGAGGAGGAGGAAGAGGAAAAGGAGGAGGAGGAAGAGGAGGAGGAGGAGGAGAAGAAGAAGAAGGAGGAGGAGGAGGAGAAGAAGAAGAAGAAGAAGAAGAAGAAGAAGAAGAAGAAGAAGAAGAAGAAGAAGAAGAAGAAGAAGAAGAAGAAGAAGAAGAAGAAGAAGTTGAAGTTAAGAGTCTTAGAGACAGTTTTGCCTAGAGCACTGAAAAGTTAAGTGTCTTAGTAGGATCACACAGTGAGTGTCAGAGGCAGTACTTGAACCCAGGGCTTCATGACCTCCAGGATGGTTTCTAGTCACTATGTTATGTATAACATATACAAATATAAATAAAATAAACATAAGTTTTGGGAATACTACTTATCATGTATGTATCCCTTGGGCAAGTCGCTTAACCACTCTCATTTGTCTTCTGGGTCCTCATTTGGAAAATGAGAGAGTTGGACTAGATGATCACTAAGGTCCCCCCCCAGCTCTAAATCTCTGAGCTAGTCCCCCTTGTAGTGTCCTAGTGAACTTTTCCCTCTTTTCTTTTTCCTCCAAAATTCAGATGGTTATTTCTTTTATTCTCAGTTGCCGGATCAATCAGCGTCAAAGTAAATCGAAGGAACAAGGGGAAAAAAAGATGAAGACTCTGGTTGGACTGGGGGGTTTTGGCTCAAACCCACATGACCTCTTACATTGGCTTTTTTTTATAGCTCCATCAAAAGGAGCCTTGCCCTTTATCACTTTTGCAGAGAATGTGTGGCTGCATAAATCCACACATGCAGAGAGAAGCATTCTCCTCTATGAAGGTGATGCATCATGCTGGCTTGAAAACAGCAGCTTGTCTACTCACCTGGGAGCACCAGCATTCCAACATGCCCCTTTCTTATCCGTTTTTGGTGAATTGGGGGGAAATGCCAAGTAACTGTAAATGAAAGGTAATTCACACATTTATCAGGATACATATACCTCCCTATTCTTTCATTTCAACACCAATCCCAGCAGCACACTGCAAGCATAGAGTCATTAAGGGGATCATCATAGACTCTTAATCCCAGGCAACTAACAAGGCTTCCTCCAGATAGATCATTAGAATGTCCTCTGAATTTGCCCAGGGAACTAAGTAGTCCAGGAAGCATTCCTGGGTGACCTGGGAGCAAGTCACTTCATCTCTCTGGCCTCAGTTTCCCCATCTGTAAAATGAATGGATTTGACTAGATAGCCTCTTAGGTCCTTTCTGACTTTAAATATTCTGTGTTTTAGTTTCCTAAGTATTAAGATCTTAATAGATCCTGGCCTCTGAGATTGTTTCCTGGAAGCCAAATATAATTGTCTTTTGGGACAGACTTGCAGGCCGGGATCAGTGTTTAAAGCCTGTCTGTGGGATTCTAGGAGGTGCTGTCCTTAACAGGCAGTGGTCTTCTCCAGTCATATAAGTGACTGGGACTATGGTGGGCACTAGGGGCTCTAATGCTGCAGTGTGAGTGGTAGGATGAAGCTCTTCTGTGCTAGGGATTTTTTTTTTTTAGACTGAGCACAGGAGCAGGCAGTGGCATTATCAGATGAGAAGTCCAAGAGGAGAAGGAATGATTGGTAAGAGCAGTAGCAGCAGCAATGGCAGCATCAGGGGAACAAGCAAGAATAGGAAAAACTGAGGCTAGAGACTGGGGAGCTGAACATTGAGGCAAAGCAGCAGGCTCTGGGATTGCTGCCTGAGGAAACCGAGGGAGACAGGTTAAATGACTTGGCCAGGGTCATGAAGCTAATAAGTACCTGAGGTCAGATTTGAACTCAGGACTTTCTGAGGCCTTCCACTTAAGGCTTTGTACCACTTAGCTAGCTCCCCACCTTCACTTAGAAGAAAGCAAACAAGGTCAGGGAAGGCCTTATGAAGGAGGTGACTTCTGAGTTGAACCTTGAAGAAAGGGAGGGGTTCTAAGTGATGGAGATTGGGGTGAGGTTCGGAGGAGGGAAGTCTACCCCAGACATAGAGCTAGGATGAGCAAAGGCACTGAGCCTGAGGGATAGAGGGTCATCATTTCAGTGTAGCTATAACATAGTGTATATGAATGGGACATCCACCAAGGATCTTGGAGGAACAAGTGCAAATAGCGAAAATTCAGCCCATCCATCACACAGGAAATGTAATGGGTCTGAAAAAAAGAGGCATAAATTAAAATGACAACTCACTTTACTAACAGGCTCTCTCTATAACAGGAGGTGAACTGGGCATTTCTTAGTACTGTACTTCTAGCTCACTGGAGGGTAGTAGACAGACTTCATTTCAAGTCTCACATTGATCCCAAATATAAATACTAGACAGAAGAGGGAGAGGTGACAGTTTTATTGACCTAATCATAAAGTCAGGGAACCATAGGTAGCCAATAAAAATGGGTAAAGTAACCCTGCATTTAATTCCATAGCAACGGACCCTCTCTAAAAAATAATTGTCAAAAGACAGATTTCTTTGCAATGAGTCAGCAACATAGTCACAAACAGCTTTTTTGGCCAGGAGGATGATTCAAATTCAAATCCTTCCTCTAACTTGGACTGGCTAGGTGACCCTGGACAAGTCTCATAACATCTCAGTGCTCTAGGCAACTCTTTTCCCTTGGAGGAAAGCTATCTGCATTGGTAGAGGGAGTTTCCTCACTAGGGAGTTCCCCCCCCAAAAAAAACCAATGAAATCATGGGTCCTCAGTCCCTAACCCCATTTTTTGCTACAGACCAAAAGAAGAAAATTCTTATCTAGTAGAAAATTAGTCCAACCTCCCTGGGAACCCAGCTAAACAAAAGATCTGTTCACTCACTGTCTGGAAAGAAATGGGATCAGGCAGACTAGGTGGACCAGTGGGAGCCAGGGCCAAGAAGGGGGAGGGGGAGGACCAGTGCCTGCCACGAGAGGTTACAATCCACAGGCCTCATGGGATCCCTGAGATTCATTTAGCTTCAGCTCGAACATTTCACACAAAACAAGTGTAACAACCAGATTGCTTCGTGTCTCTTCCTGCTGCCAAGTCCTCAGGCAGGGATCTCGGCAATTAGCCATTCACCGTGGCAGGCTGGTGACTGAGACACCAGGCCTCCCTCCTGAGTGTGGAAATACGCCTTCCTTCTCCTCCCTCTGTTCCCCGCCCCTTCTCTCTTCCTTTCTCTTGCACCTCCTAAATGACTGCATTTTTATCAGGGTTGATCACACCTTCCTTCTTTGAACACAGAAAAATAGAGGGTGCCCCATGAAGAAAAGTATGACTCTACTCCAGGAAGCCACTAGTGAGGAGAATTAGGGGTGGAAAGAAGGTGAAGGGGGAGTGGAAAAGAATCCCATTAAGGGGACAAAACTAATCAATACTAATAGCAAAGAGGAAGATTTTAAAAGCCTCTCAGTGAAGTCAGGCAGGACCTGCTTCTCCAGTCAATGAAAACCGGAAGTGTGGATCAGGAATAGCTATGCCCCCGCAGAGCCCACTGCTTGGGAGCACCCCCAAAGGGTTTGAAAGAGCCCAAGGTGGGGGGTGGGGAGGTAAAGAGGATGATGGCAGACGGCGGGAGATGGTGATGTCTAGCCACACAATGAAAGAATGGGAAAGCCTTTGTCCTTACAAAAGCCCTCTCTTCTTGTGAGAGTCATGCCTTGTCTCTGTACCTGGAAAGCTCTTCCTCTTCACCTCTGCTACTTAGAAGGCCTGAGCCTTCTGAAAACTCAGCTCAAGCTCCACTTCCTACCTGAGGCCTTCACCAATTCCCTCACTCCCACCCCACTGTGGCCAGTAGCCATTACCCTGTATGTCATTCGCATATAATTTGCATTTACTTATATGTATCCATATTCATTCCCAGATAGAATGTCACTTCTTTGAGATTTGGGACTGTTTCTATCTTGTTTTTGTATCCCTTGTGCCAAGCACAGTGCCTGACACATAATTGATGCCGAAATGATGCTTGTTGATTGACTGATCGAGCAGAGAAAGGGACCTTTGAGGTCATTGAGTCCAAAGCCCTCATGTTACAGATGAGGAAGCTGAGGGTCCAGAGAGGATAAATGAACCCAGGTCCTCTTTCTACTTTATCTTACTACTGTTTTGTTTGTTTTTGAGACTGGGTCTCTCTATCCTCAACACAAGTGTGACCCCAATGCTAATCTGTGCAGGAGTTTTTACCTGCCCCATTTTTCCTGCCTGGTCCAGATGGCCCCTCCATAAGCAACCTGGTGGTGCCTGCCTCAGCCTACCTCCCCTCCTTCACCCTCCAACAGCATGCACCATCCCACCCAGCACCACACTACTACTGAAAGGATACACAGTGTAATGAAAAGATTGGATCAGGTATAAGGAGAGACTTCGGTTTGATTCAATACTTACTAAATATATGGCCTTGAGTATGCCCTTTCTGAGCCTTGGTTTCCTCATATTTAAAATGAGGATAAATGCCAGTAATGATTATGTGATGACATTCTTCACTTCCAATTTTCTTTGAAGTTCCCATTGGTTATATGATGCAGAATGCTCATACCCATTACACCCCTTTCCATGGCCCTCTGTGTGATACTCATCTTTGGTATTTGGGAGGTAGTTGTATACCAGTCTACTGTGAGGTTTGAATGAGATAACACCATAAAGCACTTTGGAAACCTTAAGTCATTATAGAAATATCAGCTATTGGGTGGCTAGATAGCAGAGTAAATAGAGCACCAGCCCTGGAGTCAGGAGGATCTGAGTTCAAATGTGACCTCAGACACTTAACACAAAAACTAGTTGTGTGACCTTGGGCAAGTCACTTAACCCCAATTGCCCTAAATAAACAAAAAAGAAATATCAGCCATTGATATTTTTCTTCTTTAACTGTTGGAATGGGGTTCCAGCTTAAGAAGTGACCTTGAAAGAAAGGAGGTGGAGATGAGAAATCTGCTTTAATTCCTTGCCTCAGAGGATACCAAGAGCTCAGGGCACAGCTGACTTGGTCAATTTAATTCAGCAAGCATTTATTAAGTGCCTTCTGCAAAGATAAAATCATCCCTGTCCTCAAGGAGCTTTCACATTATTGTGGGTATTGCTGTAATGAGAGCAAAGGATTGGACCCAGCCCAAGTGTTGTAGACATTCTCTAGGGGGGAGGCTATTTTCATCTGAGAGGGATTCTTTTCACCTGAGAGTGATCTGGGAAGGCTTCATGGAAGGGGTGACACTTGAACTAAAGGAAGAGAATGATTTGAACAGACAGAAATAAGGAGGTTAACTTGGTTTGAAGGTGATTTTCCCCCAACATCTGTTCACCTCCTTCAAAGTCCTGCTGGGCCCTGCTTGCCTCTTTAACTACTACTGTTTGTGAAAGCTCCTGCCGTCAGCTTGAGGTAAAAGCTTTTCAGAGAGTGCAGAGGGCGGATTAGGATCCAAATCATTCATTTTTTGGTTCTCTGTGATATATTTAAAACATCAATAACAACAAAAACAGGCCTGCAGTTTTATATGTTGAGATAGGGAGCTTCATTTGAGGAAACCTCATCTTGTCTACCTGGGGCAGCTAGGTGGCACAATGGTCAGAGGGCTGGGCCTGGAGTCAGGAAGACTCATCATTCTCAGTTCAAATCTGGCCTCAGACACTTCCTAGCTGTGTGACATTTGGCTAATCACTTAACTCTGTTTGCCTCAGTTTCCTCCTCTGTAAGATGAGCTAGAGAAGGAAATGGCAAACCAGTATCTTTGCCAAGAAAACCCCAAATGAGGTCATGGAAAGTCAGATATGAATGACATTACTCAGCAACAACAGAAAGAAAATGCCTTGAGGGCAGGTGCTGCGTTTTGGGCAGCTAGGTTATACAGTGTTTAGAGTACTGGGCTAGGAGTCAAGGGGCCCTGAATTTAAGTCTGGACTTAGACACTTACTAGCTGCTTCTGGGTAAATCACTTCACTCTGTTTGTCATATCTGTAATATGACCTGGATAGAATGACAAACCACCAGTATCTTTGCCAAGAAAGCCTCAAAAGTCCACCAAAGAGTTGGACACAACTAAACAACCACAACAGCATCTCCTCTACGAATGGATGTCAACATTTATTGTGCACTTTAGAGTACCAGGGAGTTGCCTGAGGCACTGGAAGGTTAAATTACTTGCTGGGGCCACAAAACTTAGTATGTAGCAGAGACTTGAATTTTAGTCTTCCTGACTTAGAGGCAGTCCTCTATCAACTCTGCTATGTCTCTCTCCTTGTGATTACAAAAATCCCCAAAGGGATCTGTGCTCTTATTAATCTGGGACCTTCCTTGAATGATACAGATGGCAGCCCACCCTTGCCTGCCCATCCCATGCAACTCTTGTCCATGTCCTCCTAAAAGTTTGCAACAGAGACACCATCCAATGCACCAGAATCTCCTGGAAGACTCTGGCCATCCATTGACCAGCCCAAATTTTCTTCTGTCATACAATATTTTGATGACATGTTTTACTCTTGAGTTGTTTTTTTTTAATTTCTTGGTTATAGATTTCAGCCTCCTCATATGCCCCTTTCCACTGCCCTTTGTATGACACTCATCTGAAGTTTTTTGGAGTCACTTCTATTCCAGGCCTTGTTGTTACACAGCAACAATGCAATTTTATAAAAAGATCCTTGGCTTTTATGGGAAGCTTGGGGTAAGTAAATGTGCTTTGCCATTTCCCATTTCTGAATCTAGCCTGCTCTCCTCTCTTTCAACTCTGGGTCCAACTCTCCATGTCCATTAACTGTACCAGGTATACATGCGATTGGACAAATTCTATAGACTTACCATTTAGATGCAAGTTGGAATCTAGAAAATAGACATTCTTCATCTATTTGGTCATCCCTGTGTGGATAGATGGGCCCAATTCCTTTGAGTGATTGCAGAAATCTTCCCAGAATCCCTGAAATGTCTTGGCATCTCGATGTGATCAAGACAATGTCATCCATAAACAGGAGCATCTGCAGGTCCTCCAAAATTCTCCTTGACCTGGACTCTGCACAGCATCTTGTACACCACATGGCAAACACAACACAACACATCTCTCATCATTTATGCCTTCCTTTATATTTATTATTGGGGCAGATAGGTGGATAGCATCAGGTCTGGAGTTAGAAAGACCCAAACTGAAATTCAACTTCAGACACTTACTTAGGATCCTAGGCAAGTCACTTAACTTCTGTTTGTCCCAGTTTCTTCATGTATAAAATGAGACTAACAACAGCACCTACCTCTTTGGGTTTTTGTAAGGATTAAATGAGATAACATTTGTGCCAGTATAGTATCTTGCACATAGTAGGTGCTACAGAAATGTTTATTCCTTCCCCCTCCTTTATTCCCTTATTATCAGGAGGTCATTGAACAAGGACATTTCTGTTATATCTTTCAAGAAATCTTGAATAACCTTGATCTCGTGTGGTTGAGATATATAAAGAGCCTGTAAGGTTCATTCTGTTTAACATAGGCTAATGATTTTTCACAATCGACAAACAATCAGACAAATGGGATCTTATATTCTCTATTCCTTTCAGTCATTTGTGAGATGCTTGTATGTTGCTCTGTTTAATATCATTTATGAGAACCAGCTTTTCCTTTACTAATATCCTCAGTGAGGATGTCTTTAACTCCTGTGTAGAAGACCCTTATAAAGATTCTGTATAGAGGCGGCTAGGTGGTGCTGTGAATAGAGCACTGGCCCTGGCATCAGGAGTACCTGAGTTCAAATCTGGCCTCAGACACTTAACACAAAAACTAGACATGTGACCTTGGGCAAGTCACTTAACCCCAATTGCCCTCCAAAAAGCAAAAAAAAAAAAAGATCCTGTATAGATAAGAGAGTACATATATATGTTCATAGTTTTTTTGGTCTACTTTTTTTTGAGTCAATAAGGTAAGAATTCTCTTTTTCCCTATGCCTTTGGTATCTTCCTTTCTTTTATGTCTTGTAAAGCCATCCTTCAATGTCCTCACATTTGTGTTGCCTCCAGCATGGATCTTCTCTCTAGATATTTGATCCAGTCTGAATGCTTTTCTCATTTTGGTTCTCTGTAGTTCCATTTCTCTTTCCTCAGTGAGAACCTCAGGGACTGTGATGTTAGGGTCCAAGGACGGTGGTTCCACTATCTTTGATGGATAAAAGAGTGTGTTGCTATAATTTTTGCAAATCTTTTCCATTTTTCTTCCATTAGTATTTTTTTCAGTTTTCATCCTTGAATGCCCGTGGGATGACTTTACTTACTAGATATCTTGCCAAGCTTTCTTTAGACTTTTTTTTACCCTCTACTGCTTTTCTCTGCTTTACGAGACAATGCTGCTTATAATTGTCCTTCGTGAGATTCTTTATAGCTGAGTTTATGTTATATCTGTTGTTGCCTTTGGCAGTTGTGTTCATCTATTCAGCAAGTAAGTAAAATATTTGCTGACTAAAGCACATTCTGGACTTTTCTCTTGGTTGTAGAAATTAATTTACATTGGTTTAACTTCTGAATGCAATTGTTATATCAGTGTTTATGTCATTTCTGTTGTCCATTTCTCATTTTTAATTTTCAATAACTTGTTTAAATAGAGTTAAATTTTCTTAAAATATGTACCATATCTTTTTCTCATTACTGTTTTTTCTTCCTGTTTATTATAAATCTTGATCTTAAGTCCAAGGAGTCCATGATCTGACTGTGTAGAGTTAGCTAACTCAGGGATAACTCCCATGTCCATAAGTCTTTCCACTCTGATAAAAAATCATCAATTTCTTTCCTTGGTGCTTGCCATGTATTCACACAATTCCCTTCTTGGAGAAAACTTTCATGAGGCATGAGATTACTATATAATCTGCAATAAATGATAATGACAGGGATAATGGTATTCATGAGGATAACAATAATACTTCAAAAGATGTGATTTCGTAGATAAAGGCTCATGCTGTTGCCTTCTTGACTTCACCTCTCCTTCCCAGCACAGTCCCATTGAGAGAACATTGGCCTTAGACTAAGAGAACATGGATTGAAATATCAGCTTTGCTATATACTACTTGTATGATCTTGGACAAATTGTGACCTTCTCTGGGTCTTTGTTTCTTCATCTGTAAGATGAGGCCATGGAACAAAACAATCTCTGAGGGTCTCCCTGTACCTAAATCCCTTTCATTTGATTCTCCTTGGTCAGTAATGACCTTCCTTGCTGGACCTTACTCCCATAGCACTTTGGTCTGTATGTTTCTTGCAGCCTTATTATGCATCATAGTTATCTGCCTCTAGAAACCTGTCTCTGATAGGTGAGCTTTAGTTTGCTAGGAACCAGGCTTATATGCCACTTTATGGCCACCTCCACATCATGCTGTCTGGAATCTAGCCATCATCCTCATCCCCCTCTTACTGAAACCTTGGATTCTGACTCTGGGAAACTGGGTTCTGATAGTGGAGTTTTATTTTTATTTATCCCAAACATCCCTCCATGTCACTTCTAGGCTGTCTTGACACCGTGTTGTTAAGACATCCTTTCCTTCACCTCCTTCTAGCCCCCCCTTTATGTGTTGTTTTCCCCCATTAGAAGGTAAGCTCTTTGAGGTCAGAGATTGTTTTTCTAGTTTGCTTTTGTATCCCTAACATTTAGCACAATGCCTGGTACATAGTAAGTGCTTACTAAATTATCTATCTATGTAGGTTCAAGAGCCATAACTTAGATAGGGAAACCAAGAATTTGCTCCACAGTGGCTGCCATGGGGATGAACCTGTGCTCGTACTCTCTTGTAACAGTTTTTCTGCACCTTCTGGAGGCCTCTGGCTCTATAATAAGGTTCTTTGTAATTGCAGCATGATTGGTATGCTTTTTGACCTGATCCCTTCCCCCATTACTGTCCAGTTCCTAATGAATGCTAGGACTGAAGGAAACCATTCCCACAAGCCTTTCCCCCCTGCTGAGGTTTCCACCCCACCATCTACATTATCCTCCTTGGGGGTGAGGTGTCAGGAGTCATGAGGATTTGGAGTCAGATTCTGCTAAGGTAAAAGCCTTCTTTTAAGTGGTTTACTCAAGATTCCTCTGCCTAGTGTGACTAAAGTTTACCATGACTTGGTTGTTACCCAAAGCAGCCTGTATATAAATAAAGCATTAGCTGATGTGAGACCCACGGGCCCTCCTATACTGCAGGTGTGTTCCTCTGTAATTTGGCCTTACCCCGCTCCCTCCCCCAGTAGCATCCTTAGAATTTGTTTCTTCTACTGATAGAACAAGTCCTGGGATTTCTCTCTCAATGGGTCCTTGAGTGCCAAAGTCTGAAGTATCTCCTTGAGGTCTCCTCCCCTTTTCTCTCTACTTGTACCAGGTTCCAAGATTATTTTTTATGACTCTGAAGTTGTTTTCCTTCTATTATGTGAGCTCCATGAGGGCAAGTATATGTTACCCAGGCCATCTTGTTTATCAATACTTTTCTGCTTCTTCCCACCCGGACTAGCACTCTCCAGAATCCATGTCCCCAGTCTCCAAGGAAGTGAAATCCATTCATCTTTGGATGGCTTGCCCTGGGTGCCAGTGGTCTTTACTGGGGGCTCACCCCACTTAACCCTCTAAATCTAGTTGATCCCTAGACTTTTGACCACGTTTCCCCTTTACATCCTATCCAATCATCTACTCAGATTATCTTACCATATGACTGCTGCTGGATGTGCTCCCCACCCCCACCTTCTTGCTTTAGGCACAGTAATTAAATCAATATTACCCTTGCTTCTAGAAAGGGCACCTCAATTGACTAAACTCTGAATCAATTCATCATTCCTGTGACTCGATGGAACAAAATAGCTCTCCCTGGTCACCGCTTCCTTAAATGTATAGTCTTCTACTACAGCATAAGTTACTTTTAGGTAGGGGCTCTCTTTCATTTTGTATTTATATCCTCAGCACTTAAGATAGCACACAAATACTTAATATGTGGTTTTTCATTCATTTATCTTAGCAGAGTATTTTGTACACAGTAGACACTTAAATAATTATTGAATTCTATTGAATCAAAGTTTGCCTCCATGTTGCATCTATCCTTAGTGCAACATGGATCAAATCTGCTCCCCCTGTGTAGCTGGATATGGAAGCAAAGGCATCATGGTAAGGAAAGAAAGAAAGGCTGAGTGGCTATGGGACCAGGATGTACAATCCCCAAGTTCATCGTCTGGCATGGTTTATGTATTTTCCTATGAAGAGGCTGTGCCAGGAGGTGGGGCAGGGGGGAGGGGGGAGGGAATGGAGGGAGAGAAGGCTTCTAAAGTTACTAAACAATATGAATACTTTATAACATAGTATTTATACAAATCAGCAAAATCTTAATTTAAAGCAAGCTCTAGGAAGAAGATGGAGCCTATTTGTCAATAAGAAGGAGGTCAGCTAAAAGCAGGATGGGGAATTCTAGAAGGTAGTTAGAGAGCTCCAGAACATAACTTTGGGGGTGGGGTAGGAGCAGAACCTTAAGCACCTGAGCAATAATAAATAGTTTTTTTAAAAAATCTATAGAGATCCAAGCCACTCTGCCCCCAGATTCCCCCCAAATGATGTAAAAGGGGACTCTGAACAACTTCTGGAGCCCCAGCACCCACAGAACGACACAGAGAAGCTAAACTCCTGCTGAGGACAGCCCAGCAGCCCTGCAGGAAGGACCAGCGCAGTGGTCTGGGACCTGGCAGTGTGCAGCGCGCAGAGCGCAGGAGCCGAGCCGAGCAGAGCCCAGGTCTGCATGAGCCGAGGTTTTAGCCCCAGGGCGGCAAGGCCAGCAGCCAGCTGGAGGAACCCCAGAACACCAGGAGCTGTGGCGACTCCAGAATTATCAACATAGACTTGCCTGGGACAAAGTAAGAGGTTAGTGTCCTATGGACTTTGGGACTGGCATTAGGGAATGCGTCGGCTCCCTCCCCTGGGGGCTAGAAGCCGCTGAGGACAAACGCCATTTTGTAGTTTTCAGAGACAGCTCCCGCTCCCAGCCTGCAAATTTGTAGGGAGATCCAGCGATCAGTCTTGGGGGGTAATCGCTCTTGCTTTAACCTCCCTGGATCTGGATTGTGATCTAGGGTGGAAGTCGTGGGTGGGTTTACAGCTTGCCAGAAACGGAAGTTGCCCCCCACACGTTCAGGACCAAAATTCCTCTATCTGGCCAAAGCCATAGTGTGGCAACAAGCCCAAAAGTCAAGCAATTAAGTGGCAACATGCCAAGGCAAAGGAAACAGAAAAATGCAACCCTAGACTCCTATTTTGGGGGCATAGAGCAGGAAAAGGACTGTGAGGTCAGAAGTCCTGCTCCAAAAGCCCCAGGGGAAAACATGAGCGGGTTGCAGACCATAGAGGACCTTAAGAAGGACTTTAAAAATCAAACAAGAGAAGTGGAGGAAAAATTGGAAAGAGAAATGAGAAGGATGCAGGAAAAGTATGAAATGAGGGTCAACAGCCTGACTGAGGAAAACAACACCTTAAAAAATAGACTAACTCAAATGGCAAAGGAGGCCCAAAAGGGTAATGAGGAGAAGAATGCCTTAAAAAGTCAAATTTGCCAGATGGAAAAGAATCTCAAAAGTTCACTGAGGAGATTCATTCCTTCAGAGTTAGACTGGAGCAAATGGAAGCTAGTGACTTTATGAGAAATCAAGATGCTGTTAAGCAGATCCAAACAACGAAAGATTAGAAGGCAATGTGAAATATCTCATGGGAAAAACCACTGACCTGGAAAATAGATCCAGGAGAGACAATTTAAAAATTATTGGACTACCTGAAAGCCATGATCAAAGAAAGAACCTAGAAATCACCCTTCAAGAAGTTCTCAAGGAAAATTGCCCTGATGTTTTAGATCCAGAGAGCAAAATAGAGGTTGAAAGAATCCACAGATCACCTCCTGAAAAAGATCCCAAAAAGAAAACTCCCAGGAATACTATAGCCAGGTTCCAGAATCCCCAGATTAAGGAGAAAATACTACAAGCAGCCAGGAAGAAACAATTTCAATATTGTGGAAACACAATCAGAATAGCACAGGACCTGGCAGCTTCTACACTGAGGGATTGAAGGGCATGGAATATGATATTCCAGAGGGCAAAAGAACTGGGAATGAACCCAAGGGTCACCTACTCAGCAAAACTAAGTATTTTGTTTCAGGGGAAAATATGGTCATTCAGTAGAATAGAGGACTTTCAAGCATTCTTGAGGAAAAAACCAGAATTGAATCAAAAATTTGACATCCAGACACAAGAAGCAAGAGATGCCTGAGAAGGCAATCAGGGAAAAGAAATCAAAAGGAACTTATCAAAGTTGAACTATTTACATTCCTATATGGAAAAGCAATAACTGTGACTGATGATATCTTTCTCACTATGAAAATAATGGAAGAAGGGGGCGTGGTCATATGAATACATATGTGAATGTGTGTGTATATGGTTACAGTTATATATGGATAGAGGACATAAGTTGAATTTGTTGGGAATGGAGAATACTCAAGGGATGAAATTATGAGGTGAGAGAGGAAAGTGGCAAGAGGAGATGGGGAGAGACAGGGTAGTGTAAACTATCCCATGCAGAAGAAGCAAGGGGAAGTGGTTGCAAAAGAGGGAGAGAAGAAGGAAGGCTAAAAAGGCAAAACCACATTCACATTGAATTTGGTTCAGGGAGAAAATGACATACAAACTAAATGGGATATCTCAACCTGCAGCAGGATAGGGGGAAGGGGGATGAGAGGAGAGATGATGGATGGGAGGGCATCCTCGGGGTGAGGGGAGGTTGGAAGTACCCACTATAGAAGAGGGACAGGATCATGTAGGGAATGGACCAGGTGGGGGGTGGGATGAGTGGGAGGGAATTATAAGCAGCCTTGTACAATATATCTACTATGATAATGTTTTGCATAGCTAGACATGTACAACATATACTGAATTACTTATATCCCAAGAGGGAATGGACAACAAGGGAGGAAGGAAATGGATCTGAAATCTGAGGTCGTAACATTAAATGTTTCAAATATATATAAATACTATTATTAATACTCTTTTGCTTGTAATAGGGAGATAAGATGTGCAGGCACTGGGATGCAAAGACTCACCTTCCTCTAATGGAAAAGTCGATGGGGGTATGGGATAAGGTATGGGAGAGAGCAGATTGGAGGAAGCGATATCTTGTGGGATTACTGTTCTGGGAGGTTGGGTAGGGAATAATGGGGGGAAAATGATTGTAACTCAAAATCTGGCGGAAATGAATGATGTAAAACAGAAGTTAATAAAGCATTTGTTTAAAAAAAAAATCTATAGAAAGAAATCACTTGTGACTATCCCTTGGTGCCTCTCTATTGGGAGCCTAACCTCAGTAATTAATTATAAAATGTGAGTTTGCTTCAAGCTGGGATCTAGAACTGGAATTTGGAACTGGGATCTAAAACCCCATATGAGGTCTCGACCTAGATTCTAGGTCCCCCCTACTTTACAATTTTACCATTTTAGAAATTTTTTTTACATTTTTACAATTTTAGAAAGTTAAGTAATTTACCCAAGGTCATAGTGGGAAACAAACCTAGGTCTGTTGAGTCCACTTGAATGACATCAAAGTATATCTTTTGAAAATGTGGCCAAAGCCATAAACTAAATTGTACTAGTGTATGTAATAATAATGATAATAACTACCATTTATAGAGCACCTACTATGAGTCAATGCTCATAGTGCTAAGTGCTTTACAAATATCATATTTGATCCTCAAAACAAACCTGGGAGGTAGGTGCTATTATTATCCCCATTTCACAGTTGAGGAAATTGAGGCAGTGGTTAAATGACTTAGTCACCCAGCTAGTATCTGTGGCTGAATTTGAATTCAAATTTTCTTGACTCTAGGTCTATTGTTCTGTCCACTGTACCATGTGCCCACATCTGTTGGGTGGGGCTGGGGAGCTTCCCCAGGATGAAAGGCTTTTACAGTGGAGGGGAGGATTTATTCTGAATGTCTGGAAGTTTAAAAGCAGGTACAATTGAGAAGCTTTCAGTTTTAGAGATGACAGAAATTTGGAATTAGAAAACTTAGATTTGGAACCCAGTTCTGTTTTTTCCTAGCTGTATGACAAATCACATATCTTCTCTGGGCCTCAGTTTCCTCATCTGCAAAAAGAGGAAGTTGAAGTAGATGATCTTTGAAGTCCCTTTCAGCACTAAATCTTATGCTCCTATGATTAAATACCACAGATGAGGGGGGGGAGGAATTGTCAACACTGGTGATCCACTGATAGAATTAAAAGCTTTAAACAGGCAATGGGGCCGGGGAGTCTATGGGATAATTGCAATTTTTTATGTTTTTCAGTAAGTAGCTAATGTTGATTTATTCAGCACCTGGGAATACTAATGGACTCATGGGTATGGCACCACAGGAATTTTCACATTACTTAGGATCATGGGTCTAGAACTACCTGAACACAAGAGGAAAATGAGACATAGAGAAGTAAGTGACTTGTCTAAAGTCACCCTAGTAGTAGAAGTAGCAGGATTTGAATCCAGGTCTTCTGGCTCAAAATACAGTCAAAGGGCTCTTTCCACTGAACCACCATCATTATCTCATAAGATAAGTTTCCTTATAAGATAAGTATTCTTCTAAAAATATATATTTATTACATATATATATATTAATGCATTTTGTTTTTACATCACCTTCTCCCAATATATCCCTTACTTCCCCTAGCAAAGCATAAAAAGGAGGGGGGAACAGTTCAGCAATACTAATCAACTCATAAACCAATTCTGACATTCTATGTAGTAGTGTTCTACATTGATGGTCCCTAACGTCCATAAGGAAGAGAAGGAGATACATACTCATATCTCTTCTTCCTTAAGTCAACAAGCAAAAGATAGCACTTGCTCTTAGGGAGTTCACAGTCTAACTGGGAGGGAGAGAGAACATTCAAACAACTATGTACAAGCTATATATATATATATATATATATATATATATATATATATATATATATATATATTTATATGTATATAAAATAAGTTGAGAAATTATCACTGAGAAAAGGCATGGTCATTAAGAGGAGTTAGAAAAGACTTCTGGGGGCTCTAGCTGGGACTTGAAACAAGTCAGGAAAGAGACATATGTGAGGATTCCAAGTATGAGCAACAGCCAGTGAAAAAAGAGTCAAGAGTGTCTTATGTGAACCATAGAAAATAGACCAGCCAAATTAGATTGAAGAGTATGTGGAATGTAGGATAAAGTGTAAGGAGACTGGAAAGGTAGGAAGAGGCTAAAAATAAAGAGCTTTAAAAGCCACACAGGACTTTTTATTTTATCTTGAACGTGACAGGGAGCCAATGGCGTTATTGTTGTTGTTGATCTTTTGTTGTTTGATCCCAGTCCGAGACCACAAAAAAATAGGGAGCCAATGGAGTTTGGTTGGGGGAAAGTTAGAGTATGCAAGAGATATTACAAAGGCAGAATTATCAAGTCTTGTCAACAGGAAAGAATGAGGTGTGTATATAAGAGATGTTGTGAATGTAGAATTGATAGGGCTTGAGAACTGACTGGATATGGGATGGAAAGAGAGAAACAGAGACAGAGAAAGAGAGAGAGAGAGAAGTTGAGGATAACACCTGGTTTGCAAGCCTGAGTGACTGAAAGGGTGCTAGTGCCTTCAACAGTAATAGGAAAATTAGTAAGAGGGAAGGGCTTGGGGGTAGGGGAGGAAATAATCATCTTGGTTGATACCTCATGTAGTTTCCTTTTTTAAATAGACTTATTGGTATCTTTTGTTTTTATATTGCTTAAATTTCCCTCTTTTTTTCTTCCTTTCCCCTCTCAGAGAGCCATCCCTTGTATCAAAGAATTTTTTTAAAAGAGGAAAAGAAAAAAAATTCCACAAAGCCAATGAACATTTTTTGGGGAAAAAAAAGATATCATATGCAATGTTCCACTCTCATGGACCCTAAACTTTTTAAAGGAGTGGAGGAGATGTCTTCTCATATCTCTTTTTTGGCACCAAGATTATTCTTTATAATTTTATAAAAATCAATTTCAGTTGTTTTTTGGTTCCTATTCTTTCCATTTACATTGCTGTAGTGATCTGTACATTGGTTTCTGGGTTCTGTTTAATTTGTATCAGTTCATGTAAGTCTTCCCATGATTCTTTGGATTCACCATATTCATTATTTCTTCTAGTACAGTAATATTCCATTTACTTTCATGTGCTACAATTTGTTTAGCCATTCCTAAAGCAGTGAAAAACTGGCAGGAGTGTCTTATGTAAACAACAGCAAATAGACCAGTGACATTGGATTGAAGAATATGTGGAAGGTAGGATAAAGTCTAAGAAGACTGGAAAGGTGGGAAGAGGCTAAAAATAAAATACAGTGGGCATCTATCTATTTTATTTCCAGTTCTTTGCTACTACAAAAATTGCAGCTATAAATATTTTGCTGTGTATGAGACTTTTCTTTTTATCTTTAACTCCTAGGGGTATATGCCTTAGCAGTAGATCAAAGGTATGTGCATGTAAGTCACTTTTTTCAACTAATTCTAAATTGCTTCCCAGAACAGCTGGACTAAATTCACAACTCCACCAACATTATGTTAGTGTACCTGCCTTTTCACAACATCTCCAACATTGACTATTCCAATCTTTTGTTATCTTTATCAATTGTTTTGTTTTGTGCTTCTCTTCTGGTTAATGATTTGGAGAATCCATATTTTTTTTAATAGTTTGCAAGCCTTTTGAGAATTATTTGTTTAAATCCTTTCACTACTTATCCATTGGGGAATGGCTCTTGACCTTTTATATTTGTGGGAATTCACCATATATTTTAGATACCAGAGCCTTATCAGATGTATTTCTTGCAAAGATTTTTTTCCAAGTTGGCAGCTTCCTTTCTTTTCCTAATTGAAAAATTTTTTCCTAGATTTTATTGGTTCAAAAGCTTTTCAATTTCAAGTAATCTTATTTTATCTTTTGTAATTGCTTCTATCTCTTTCTTGTTCAAGAATTCTTTCCCCAACCATAGTCATGGAAGGTATGAGATCTCATACTCTTCTAATTGTTTATGGCCAGCACCAGTGTTCTAAGGGATTTTCATTGTATTTAGAAGTAACTATAA
This sequence comes from Gymnobelideus leadbeateri, assembly GCA_011680675.1. Lineage (NCBI taxonomy): Eukaryota > Metazoa > Chordata > Mammalia > Diprotodontia > Petauridae > Gymnobelideus > Gymnobelideus leadbeateri. The sequence goes on along the minus strand of WOXC01005665.1, from coordinate 423,899 downwards.
TCTGTGTGTCACAGATTCTTACGTATCAAGCAAGATAAATACAAAGTGCTTTGAAAATCTTAAAGTGCTATATAAACACTAGTAGTGATGATGATGATGATGATTATAATGACGACATTCATGATGATGGTGGCAAAACGACCCAGCTAGCTATACTTTGGTGGATTTTCCTAATATCTTTGCCTATAGTGGAAAATATATGCATGATATTGCTTAGTATATTGAGACTGACTCCTTACTTTCATTCATTTACAGCATAATAGAAAAAAGCTTTGTTAAAAGGAGAGAAACAAAAAAGAAAACATAGAGTATGTAATTATTTGTCTCCAAGACATATCTAACTCTCTATAGTCATCTATAACCCCAAGTATGTGATTCTTTGGCAGAGGCCTTTCTCACATGCCTACTGTTCCCTGTCAGCTGGAGAGTTTGAGTGAGTTGGTGGGGGTAGGTGATGTTTCCTTGTCCCTTTTTCTGCATGACTCTGTAACCACTGAGCCCCCAGTTTCCTAGGCCAGCTATGGTGATTCTCTCTACTGTCACACAGTCTTTCTATACCACGTCACTGGTACAAATATCTCCTTTAGTCCAGAGGTTCTTAACCTGGTCTATGGATAGATTTTAGGGGATCTGTGAACTTGGATGGGAAAAAAATCTTTATTTCAATATTATTGGTTTCCCTTGTGATCCTGTGTATTTTTATTTTTAATGCATTTAAAAATGATTGAGACAGGAGTCCATAGGTTTTACCAGACTTATAGAGGAGTTCAGGACAAAAAAAAAAACCATTAAGAACCTTAGTCTTTCTCTGCTGGTTGTGACCACTTTCTACCTCCTGCCTCCCTCACCTAGCCCACAGGCCCTCCTCCATTTATTTCTTCCCTTTCTCCTCTGGTTAGCAGTCCTATCCATTTCCCTTGGAGAGAACACATTTTATTTTCCTTGGTTACTGAAATGGGAAAGGGAGGGGGGAAGAGGCAAAAAACCCAGCACACAATACAATACAATAAAGAAAATCTGTCTTAATTATACTTATTATTCTGGTCCATGTCTGAATATAACACAGATCCATTTCTAAAATCACTTAGACTTATTCATTCATTCTTTCATTCACTTATTCCTTTGTTCATTCAAAAAACATTTTTTTGAGGGCCTGAGCCTTGCCTGTGGATTTTTGTACTTGGGTCAAGCACAACAAACAGCACCCAGACAGCAAGCCTGGAAGGCATTTTTCTTTATAGCAGGCAGATATCACCAGTGAGGACAATGAAGACAGAGACCCTGGGACACCTTGAGGCCAATGCTGGTGAAGCTGATCCTCCTGAGGACGCCATCTGGTAGCTTCCTATTTTAGCTAATAATTCTTGATAACAAGGTGCTAAGGTGAGTCATTTTCTTCACACTTGGCATAGAAGAAGCCTGACTTCTGGGGGTGGGGTAGCATGGGAACCCTTACAGCAAATAGGAAAATTATTTTGGGGAAAGCGTTGAAAGAGGGCTTGAAGCAAGGGTAGGCTGGTAAATGTTTGACAACTTGGCTCTGGGTGAGAGGGATGCTTGCACATATCCTTAAATTTAATCTCCATTATTAATACTTTCTTAAGTTTAGATAGTCAACAAAATAAATCAAACCCTCATTTCAAAAGATTGCCAATTTCTGAGGTATAAATGCCGAGATGTAAATACTGAAAATTTAACAATGGCTTGAAGTCAATCTTTCCCAGACCTCAGAGTGTAATGTTAGAGCCAGAAGGGACTTGAGAGATTATCTAGTGCAGGGGTGGGGAACCCTCAGCCTGAAGGCCACATGTGGCTCTCTAAGGCCTCAAGTGGGGCCCTTTGACTGAATCCTAACTTCACAGAACAAATCCCCTTAATGAAAGGATTTGATCTATAAAACTTGGACTCAGTCAAAAGGTCACACTCAAGGACCTAGAAGGTCAAGACCACAGGTTGCCCATCCCAGATTCTACTCCAATATCTTCATTTTAAAAAGCAGGAAACTGAGATGCCAGAGAAGAAAAATGATTTCCCCAAGGTCACAGAGATAAGTTCATCCAGCTCTTACTGACATTAAATCTGTGCTGTGTGGCACAAAATGGGAGGCCAAGTTTCATAGACTCACAAATTGGCAGAGCCAGAAGAAACCTAAGGGTATGTTTTGTTCAACTGCCTCATTTTAGAGAAGCCCAGAGTTAGTATCAGAATGAAGACTGGAATCTGTCTCCAATTCAGAAGCCAGTGTTATCTCAGTCAAGTTGTTGAAGACTGGCCTCTCTCCAGGACACAGGTCCTCCCAGGGCAATGACCCTTGGAAATGTGACTCAGGGCAGTAGAACTGGAAGAGGGAGGGGGCCTCCATCTTCCCAGGCATATTATGGCCCCAAACTCATTGTCCTGTTGGCAGGAATGGTTGAGAAGGTAAAACTTGGAGAGAAAGAAAAGGTCTTTGGAATGGGAAGAAGATCTGTACATTAGGAGGTGGGGGAGGAGAGGAACTGAGGCTCTGTCCGCCTCCCCTCAGTCCTTGTTCCACTTTAAGAGACTATTCCCTGCCCCCGCCCACTCTGGGCTTACAGGGCACCCCACTCTTTTGGCAGGTTGTCCTACCGACCCCTTCCCCACAAAGTATCCAAACTGAAAAGTTTGATGCCATTTCATTTCTCCAACCTTTTGCTATCTGAAGGGCCTCTTTTCCATAAGCAGTTTGGGGAGGGAGGAAAGACTAGTCACCAGCAGCATGTTTTGGTCTCCTGATGCCTTGGTCACTTCCTGTCTTGGGGAAAGAGTGTGCTTAGGTTACTGCTGTTAGCTCTGAGGGACCAGTTAGGTGGGTCTGGACTAAAGTAGGCCTGCCTCCCCACACTTATGCAGGGCTCAGGGCTCAGACACTGATAGCCATGATTTTTGTCCTCTCCAGATAACTTCTGAGGTCCCTTTCAGCTTGGAATCTATGCTTGCCCACCCTCCCCCCACCCATCCCACCAGATGAAGCTCAAGGGAAGATACATCCGGCTAGAGTGGGAGTTGGATCCTAACTTACCATTTTTCTCTTGCCCTCAGAGAGCTTAGAAAAAAAATATATGCAGATAATTAAATACCTTGAAGGAAGATGGGGATTCCAAGAGGCAGGGGAAGGGAGGGCAAACATTATGGGCATGTATAAAGGCCCAGAGGTGGGAGATGGGATATGGCATCAAACTAAGTAGGTCATTTGAACTGGGTGTAGAATACATGAAGGGTACCAATGTGAAAACAGTCTGGAATGGTAGGTTGGAACCAAACAAAATAGTCAACAAAAATAGTTTGACTGTGACTGTCCCCTTTAGTAGCACCCTATTATAAACTAGAAAATGTAAAAATTACTCAGCCTGAAATTTTAAGACTTTCCCCAGTCTGACTCCCAGTACTTCCAGTCTCATCTGCCTGTTCCTCTCCTACACATCTGCTGGGTTCCTGTCAGACTGTGTTACTGGCCATTCCCTGACTAAGCTCTTTGTTTTTTCCAAAAAGCCTTCTCTGATCTTTTACCCCCTCCCAACCCCCACTGTTAGCACTCTTGCTTTCCTCCAGATTACCTTGTATTTCTTTATCCATGCACATGTTGTATCCTTCAGTAGAATGTAAATTCCTTGACAGAAGGGATTATTTTATTTGTTATTTTCTATATCTAGCACCTAGCATAGTACCTTGTACTTTGTAGGTATATAATAAATGCTTAATGAATCCAATTTGCTGTCTCTATGCCTTTTCTCAAGCCTTTCTCTCTACTGGGTGCCCTCCACCTATCTCCTTTAGAGCTAAGCTCAAATCTTGTCCATGAAGTCTTTCATAACCACCCCCAAATAGAAGAGTCCCATCTCTCTTATAAGTGCTTATAATTCTTTATTTCTACCACTTCTATAGCACATATCTGTGGATGTGTCCTATCTAGCATACTAGACTATATACTTCTTATGAGCAGGAATGAGGTCTTATTCATCTCTGAATTTTTCTGCAGCACCTATCGTAGGGATGTATACCTTGGAGGGGAGGGGTATGATAGCCTCTTGAGTGTGTCAGTACTGTGTCCCTGGAGGCCATTTTTTTTCTTTTTGGAGGGGAGAAGGCAGAGCAATTGGGGTTAAGTGGCTTGCCCGAGGTCACATGGCTAGTGTTAAGTGTCTGAGGCCAGATTTGAACTCATGTCCTCCTGACTCCAGGGCCAGTGTACTATTTACTGGGCCACCTAGCCGCCCCACCTGGAGGACTTTTCAGCAATTGTTGTGCATGTCACCACAAGACCAAATGGAAACCTTCGATTTGCCTGAACCAGCCTGTGTAGTTAACACAAAAATACAGAGGGTCCCAGTGGGGTAAAAGACCAGGGCAGCTAGGTGACGCAGTGGAAAGAGTCCTGAAGTCAGGAAGACTTGTCAGGAATGTCAGGGAGACATTGGGAATTCTGCTTGCCTAGATTCCTTTGTCCTTCACAAAGAGGTGGCCAGTATATAGAGACTCCACTAGTCCAATGGACCTCTACCTGGAACAACCTGGCTCCTGAAGAATGCTACTGTGCCTCGTTTACCAATGGCTCCATCCACTATGAGAGAGGCTTATGTAACGGTGACAGGGGATGTCCTAGGGAATGGGATTCCTGGCAAGCTCTGCTTAATAGGCTGAGCTCCAGGTGGCATGACTGATATGAGAGAGAGCCTTAAGGGATGGAACAGATAAGATTTTCATCTATACTGATTCCTGGGTGGTAGCCATGGTTTTGGCTAAGTGCTCTGGAGCCTAGAGAGCACAAAACTGGACAATTAAAGATTCTCTCCTTTGGGATCAAGACTAATGGAGAAATTTTGCCAGTGGTTCCCATTGCATAGTTGTTTTAGGGGTATATTAGCATGCATCAGGGACACTATACCCTAACCAATCAGGCTGCGGTTGTTATGAGAACAGAGATTAGAAAGTGTGTCCATTACCCAAGTAAACATCGGGGTTATACCATGTTATGCTGGGCATAGGACAATGTGATGCCTTTAAGGACAATGTAGCTATAGCTAATGGTTCCTTGTGCTTGCTGGATCATTTAGCTAACCCAAATGGCCTCCCTTATCCCTAACTTGCAAAATGTCACTATCTGATCTCAGGGCAAAAGTTTTCCCTTTCCTAATCAAAGTCAGGTGTCCAACAACCCAAAAGCTGTGTCTGTGACAGTACTGCCCAAGGAAGGGGACAGGCTCTCTGGGCTAATAGTTTCTGGGATCAAGTCTGTAGGAAGACTTACCTGATAAGAATGGACTGTTTTTTGACATTGTTCCATTGGTGTTTACATTGTTCTCTCTGGTGCTTCCTTATTCCTTCCCCGGCACAGGCCTCAAGGTCCTACAGAGGACTTGCTGCTTGCTGGAGAAATATCTCAAATCCCCCTCAGTTGGTGGGCTTACTAACTTCCAGCACGGTTCAGACTCCTCCTACCTGTCTGATCTCTCCTTCTTAGTCTCCTTTGTTAAATCTTCTTCCAGGTTCTACCTGCTAAGCATGGGTATCCCACAGGGCTCTGTCCTGGGCCCTTTTCTCTCCATGTATAGATTTCACTTGGTAGACTCATTAGTTCCCATGGATTCAATTAATATCTGTATGCTGATGATTATTGAATTTACATATCCAGCCTTAACCTCTCTACTGACCTGAGGCTTACTTCTCCAGCTAGCTACCTGCTAGACTTCTCAAAGTATGCATCCTGTAAACATCTTAAATGCAATGTGTTCAAAACAGAACCCATATTTTTCTCCAAATCCTCCCCTCCTCCTAATTTGCCTGTTACTGTTGAAGGCAACACCATCCTCACAGTCACCCTGGCTCAACTAGGCTTCATCCACGGTTCCTCACTCTTTCTTTCTCCCTCTGCCCCATATCCCAACCATTGCCAAGATTTTCCATTTTGCCGTTATAACACCTCTCAGATATGCTCCCTTTCTCTCTTCTGACAGTCACCACCCTGATTAGGGAGGCCCTCATTACCTCACATCTGGACCTGCCGAAAATCTCCCCACCTCTACTCAAACTTCCCTAAGCTGTCAAAGCAATCTTCCTAAAGTGCTTGGCTGACCACCTCACATCTCCCCTCTACGTCTTCCCAACTCAATAAACTCCAGTGGTTCCTTATCATTTCTAGGATCAAATAGAATACCCTCCACTTGGCATTCAAAGCCCTTCATAATATGTCCCTTCCTCACTTTCCAGTCTTCTTACAACTTAAAGCCTAAGGCAGCCCAACCCACCCCCTTTCCCCCCAAGATCCAGTGATGCTTGGCCTTCTTAACATTCCTCACACATGACACTATCTCCCAAACCTAGGAATTTCCCCTGCTGTCCCCCATGCCTGGGATGCTCTCCCTCCCCATCTCTGCCTCTTGGCTTCCTTTAAGACCCAGTTAAGATCCCTCCTTCTACAAGAAGCCTTTCCTAACTCTCCTTGATTCTAATGCCTTCCCTCTGTCAATTATTTCCTATTTATCCCATTTTTTCTCACTTATATTTTGTCTCCCCCAGTAGCCTGTGAGTTCCTTGAGAGTAAGAACTATTTTTTGCCTTCCTTTATATCCCCAGCACTTAGCTCAGGGATTAGCATAGTTGACACTTAATAAAGTATTTATTGATTGGGTGGGGAAAGGATGATAGAGACGGGCAGTATTTGGAACTGAAAATTAAAAAAATTAAAAAGAAAAGAAATAGTCACTGTCTAACTATGGTGGACATATTTTTATTTAGAAGAAAGGGAATCCCTTAACTAACCTGGGGATAATTCTGAGTCCTGGATGGGAGAGGAAGGTCTTTCTTTAACCTTTGTGAAAGAAGGGAGCAGCCCCTCTGCAGAGACACTGAAGGGGGCAATGATTGTGCAATATTCCCCTGATGTCAGAGAGAGATTTTGGTGGGGGAGCCAGGTAATACTGACTTGGTGTTAGCATTGGATGAGCCTTGATGTTAACTTATACTCCTAGGGAGGCTTATGAACTCTTAGCTACTTTGAGATGACTGGGCTGGGTTACAAAGCATTGTTGGCTCGACAAGGTTACTAGCTGTGGGACCTTGGTCAAGTCACTTAAAATCTCAATTGAGAAAACAACAACAAAAACCAAAGCCTTGTTGGCCATGAAGGAGGGGGCCTGTGTCCCCGACACTCCTGGTGCTGCTCCCTGCTCGCCATTAATGCCTTTCAGCAGGAGAGGAGTCTGGGACTGTGCTGGAGGTGTCATCATCTGTGCTGTGTTTCTGATATTCTTGGGGCTGCTCCAGCTCATCAGCTCATCAGCTCATCGTCACCACCTTGCATTAGGAGACCCGCTGTGAATTACAAAGATTTGGCATTACCTACTGCATAGACCAGATTGTTAAGATCTGAGACTTGGTCTTTCTGAAGAGAGGGGAAAAAGCCTAGGTTTTCTGGCTTTTGTCCTCTATATTTTTTCTTCCTTATTTTTCTTTATGGTGGCCCTTGGTAGGAGGGGACAGAGAGGGGAGGACCATACCTTTTTTCTTTCTTTTTCTCTTAGAATGCTAGGCAGATCACCCAATTAAAGCCCTGAAAGAATTTAAATAGTAGAAGGACCTGCAGAAGATTCTTAGGACCTTGCCACGATGGGGGTGCTATGGGATAGGATCAATAGCTACCAGGGGTCCCCCCTCCTCCTCTGCAACATGGGTGAGGAAAAGACAAAAATACCAGGACTTGATTGCTCCCAAGGATAGGGTAAAGCCTAAGCTGTGTCTTCCTTGGTGCTGCTTCCTAGTGGCTACTGATTATGCTGACATGGCTTCTTGGTCATCTAAAGTTATAAAAGGTCTCACCTATTCAAGGGTTCAGTCTGCTCTGACTTGGTGGATATCCAAAGATCACAAGAATCACCATAGCCTGCTTAGTTGCTGACCAGACTTGTTTCCATACAGAGATGTCTATAAAAGCTAAGAGATAGTGATCCTGGTTACATTTTCTTGGTATGTTAGGGCTAAACCTCCTTTTGTTAATTGTTCGATGACCTCTGAGTGTCTTATTTAGTCTTTGCATTGAACCTGAATTAGGAGGGTACTGGTGTCAGTCTTAGCCCTAAAAGCCTGCCATAGTAGTACTGGATCTTGCCTCCCCTTACCTCCAGCAAGGCTGCTGGTAGTGTCAGTATAACCCTTCTACTTTCCAGACTCCAGATCATATCTGTCCATGTCACCCACAAGTCATATTTTATGTATTTAGACAGCCCTGTATACATAGATTACATTAGTAACAAGGGACTGAGATGGTGGGGAGGACTGAGAAAATCCCATTTTAAAGAAATCCTTTGTTTCAAAAAAGAAAAGTAAAAATAGAATAGGAATATGAAAACAAAGGGGTGAGGAGAGGAAGCCTTTAACCACTGGCTGTGATTGTTCTTGAAAAAAGGGAAGGGCTATGATACCGAGGTTTGGGGGGAGGGGGAATCTATTGATTGCTGAACATCAATAGCATTAAATAGCCATGTTGGAATCCTTGACTTGAAAGGACAATGAAATCTCCTTACCTCTCTCGCTTTCTTGTCCTGCTATAACTTTAATAGATTCTAGTCTATGGGCAAGGAAATTCAGAGTTTGGACAAAGGTGGAAGGTATGGGTGGCTTTTATCACCACTGCATCCAGGCTGCTGACTTTATGACATTAGATCAAGCCCATCTGCTTAATGTAGATGAGCCTTTCCCCAGAGGAAACCCAACTGTCGAGCTTCCTGACAAGAGATTTTGGTGGTTGGGGGGTGAAGGGTCTGGGAGGAAGTAGGGATAGCTGTCCTAAATAATGGATTTCTAATGGCCTTGGAAGAGCTTTGTTGCATTATCCAGTGGGCTCCTGAAACCATGTTATCCTCTGGGGATTTGTTGTGAAGCAGGAGACCAGAGGGAAGAAACACTTGCTAATAAGTGAGGAGGGGTATGAAATGAATGCTGATGTTGAAATAACTGCCTTAACACCTCATTTCCAAAACTTGCCTTTCATAAGAAAACCCTTAGAAAAGAAATTAGGACTACTGGGGGCAAAGGAAAACTTTATGAAAATACTGAGTGATTAAGGAGGTGATGAGTACTGATCAATAATGATAACAGTGGTGTGAATATTAAATAATGTATTCAAATTGCCTTTCTCTTCTGAATTACTTCAAGCTCTTTGTGTCAGGTACTCTTTGAAATCTTCCTTTCTACAATAACCAAAACGGTTCCTCTGGGAGAAGGGGAAAAGGTTATTTTTGCCTCTTGGGAAGAATTTTTGGGGAAAAAAGATAATTAGTCTTTTAGAGATGGAAGAGACTTTTACTGTTGGGATAGACAAAAAGTTGAGTTAGTGGACCTATTCACTTTGTATCTCAGTTGAATGACAGAGGCAGGATGAGGACCTCCTTCTGGGTAGTTCTGTCCCTTACTTAGATCACCCTGAGTAAACATCTGCATTATCAGCACAACAGTATGATGTTTATCGAAGAGCCCTGAAGGAATTACCTAACCTACTTAGTATTTTGGGAAAATTGTGGAGGACAAAGCTGAGACTAGAAAACTGAAATGATCAAATTTTTTGGAAAGTGAAAAGAAGTTATTTGAAAATTACTAACCTGAATTGTTGGTGTCCATATTAAAATTTTCAATGGAGTCAATTCAGTCTAACTCATTTGCCTAATTTCTCCAGTGAATTCAGATGACTAGTTGGCACCTTGGGTGTCACAAAGATACTTTGCTTTAGTAACAACTGGTTAAACCCTGACCAATGTTACACTCTCCTTAATTCTATTCTCCTACAACACTTACATGGAGTGGCAGATCCAGTTTCACAAAGTATATGTACTCCAGAAGAGTTGTGTGAATAGAATTTTTGGCACATTGACAAATGTTTTAAACACCCAAGGAAAACTCATTTATGTAAAGAAACCTAACTATGAGTTCTATAAAATGAAGAATTCTTTGGCATTATTGACCTGGCCCTGGTCAGACTGTATCTGGAATATTGTATTCAGTTTTGGTCACCACATCTTAAGAATAATTTACAGGGTGGAGTCAAGATGGCAGAGTAAAGACAGGGACTTGGATGAGCTCTCCCAGATTCTTTTCCCAACATTAAAATAATAATAAATAAAAAAGGTGGCACAGTGAGTAAGAGTACCAGCCCTGGAGTTGGGAAGACCCGGGGATCCAATCTGGCCTCAGAAAATGAGTACCCATATATAAATAATGACTGCCCATATAACCTTGAGCAAGTTACTTAACCCTAACCGCTTATATTAAAAAAATGAATTCTGGAGTGACAGAACCAACAAAAGGAGAGGCGAAAAAATTTTCTGGCCCAAGAACACTTAGTTTGGCAGGAAAAGTCTGTCTCACTGGAGTGAGAGCAGATAGACATCCAGCACAGGCTATCCCCCAGCAAACCAGCAGCAGACCTTGGAGGTGACTGAATCTGCAGTTGTGGCTTCTGGAGCTCTCAGTCCACAGATGGTAAAGGGGTGGGACAACTGATTAGAAGAATATTATAGGGGTCCCTTTGCTGGCACTGGGTGTATGATTCTGTTGCATTGCCCCTAACTTGATGTCAGGTCAAAGTCCTAGGACAAGAAAGAGCAATTGCATACTAAAGTGCAGGGCTACTGGGGAGCAGAGATCCTAGTCAAAGCTCCAGGGCAGAAAAGAATGCTTGTGGTCACTCAGAGATCATAGCACAGGCCAAGAGAGCAGTGATCATGACTCTCCTTAGGTCATACCACCTTGGAAGAATTGAAAACTCACAGATTCCACCCCTTCTCACCTCAGAATTAGATTTGAAAATAACAGCATGAATAACCTAAAGCTTGGGACAGTGCTCCTTCCACCTTGGGAGTAGAGTCCAACTTTAAAAGTAGAAAAAAAAAGAAAAAGAAAAAGAAAAGTCTGGAAAGATGATCAAATGACAACAACAACAAAAAAAGAACCTGACTATAGAACATTACTATGGGGACAGGAAAGAGTAAAACAAAAAAATCAGAAGAAAATGACAAAGTCAAAACAGCTACATCCAAAGCCACAGAGAAAAATATAAATTGGTGTCAGACCTAAAAAGAGTTCCTGGAAAAGCTCAGAAATGATTTTAAACCTCAAATAAGAGAGATAGAGGAAAAATTGGGAAAACAGAATGATGCAAAAAATCATGGAAAAAGGATCAACAGCTTGGTAAAGGAGGCATAAAAGAAAATAACTTAAAAAACAGAATAGACCAAATGGTTAAAGGGACACAAAAAATTCACTGAAAAGAACTCCTTAAAAAGAATTGGCCAAATGGAAAAGGAGGTACAAAAGCTCACTGAAGAAAATAATTCCTTAAAAATAATAATTGGGCAAGTGGAAGCTAATCACTCCATGAGACATCAAGAAACAATCAAATGAAATTTTTAAAAATGAAAAAATAGAAGAATATTTGAAACATCTCATTGGAAAAACAACTAACCCAGAAAATCAATTAAGGGGAGGTAATTTAAGAATTATTGGACTACCTAAAAGCCATGATCAAAAAAAGAGCCTAGACATCATATTTCAAGAAATTATCAAGGAAAACTGCCCTGATAACATAGAACCAGAGAGTAAAATAGAAATTGAAAGAATTCACTGGTTATTTCCTGAAAGAAATCCCCAAATGAAAACTCCCAGGAATATTATAGCCAAATTTCAGAGCTCCCACATCAAGGAGAAAATATTGTAAGCATCCAGAAAGAAACAATTCAAATATCATGGAGTCACAGTGAGAATAACACAAGATTTAGCAGCTTCAGGGTGGCTAGGTGGCACAGTGAATAGAGCACCAGCCCTGGAGTCAGGAGGACCTGAGTTCAAATCCAGCCTCAGACACTTAATACTTACTAGTCATGTGACCTTGGTCAAGTCACTTAATCCCAATTGCCCTGCCTTCCCCCTCCAAAAAAAAGAAAAAAAAAGATTTAACAGCTTCTGCATTAAAGGATCAGAGGTCTTAATATGATCAACCATAAATGACTTAGATATTCACATCAATACAAAGATCTAAGATAATTCCAAAGAATTTATGATGAAAAATGCTATCCACCTCCAGAGAAAGAACTGATAGAGTCTGAATGCAGATTGAAGAGTACCTTTTTAACTTTCTTTTTCTTGGCATTTGGTGGGGGATAGGGTCTGTGTTTTCCTTCACAATAGGATTAATATGGAAATATATTTTGCATGGCAACACATGTATAACTAACCTACATCAAATTGTTTGTCTTCTCAATGCAGGAAAAGGAAAGAGAGGGAGGGAGAGAATTTGAAAGTCAAGTTTTTAAAAAATAAATATTAAAAATTGTTTCCACAGGAAATTGGAAAAATAAAATATTCAATAATAAAGAATAATTCACATATTTTTATGAGTGCCTTAATATTTGCAAAGTGCTTTCTTTGCAAAACCTCTGTGAACATAAATATTCTTATTTCATAGATAAGGAAACAGAGAATCAATGAGGTTAAATGCATTTGTCCAAAGTCACACAGTAAGTGTCAAAAATGGTGTCGCTTGAAGCCTCGTCTCCTGTTTCCAAGCGCAGTACTCTCTCCATTGTATCATGCACATTCTCAAAACAGCCCACTAACAAGTTTGAGGATGTCCAGGGGAGGGCAGTGGGCATGATGAGAATACTGGAGGCCATGTCACATATAAGAGAATTGGTTGATGAAACTGCAGATGGTTAACCTAGATAAGAGATTCCTTAGCTGGGACATGATAGCTGTCTTCAAGAATTTCTAGGGTTGTCATGTGGAAGAAGAATTATATGTTCTTGTTCTGCTTGCTCCCAGAGAGCCAAACTATAACTGATAGAAGCAGCAGAGAGGAAAATGTGGGCTTGATATAAAGAAAAATCTCCCTGGTCAGTTGGAGCTATCCAAAAGTGAAATGGGCCATCTCCAAAAGATCTGGGTTCCACAGCACTGGAGGGCTTCAGATGGAGCTAGGATCACCACTGTCAGAATGGGCTCAAGGACATTCCTGTCCAGATATTGGTCTAGATGACCTCTGAGGTCTTTTCCAACTTAGTGATTGTGCCTTTGCTTCCCTGCTAATGACCTTATCTTATGATTGATCTGTTCTTTAGTTTACATAGTTTGCATTTTTTCACATTTAATTTTTTCTTTAAATGGGTGACATCTGTACTTAGTTGGAATCTGTATGTTTCTCCCTGAGCGTTATTAAGTTGCTTTTGTATGTGAACATATAAGTTATCTCTAAGCTCCATCAGTACAGGGATGGGTGCTTCCTTTCTTTTTGTGAGGAAGGTAGTATCCCTATAACACCTAGTACAAGTACCTGTACTCAAAGGTGTTAATAACAAAAGCTTAGCTTTTTGTAGAATTTAACAGTTTATAAAGTATTTCCTGCAAGGCAGTTAAAGTATTTTACAGATGAGGAAACTGAGGTTCAGAGAAACATAGTAACTTGATTAAGGTCACAAAGCTAAAATGAGAGATTGACAAACCCAATCTCCAGGCTCCAGATCCAGGCTTTTTTATACTGCAGACCACTGCTTGTCAAGTAAAGTTGAACATGTTGAGTCAGCATTGTTGACTGACTGACCGAAATGATGAGAAAAGCTTCTACCCTGAGAACTACAGCATCTTTAGTAAGGCTGGTTTATATAGAAAGCCCATCAGTTACATAAGTTTATTGGCTCTTTTGCCAAGAATGGCATGACATGGAAGGAATGCCAAAAATAATTAGAAAACTGGATTTTATTAAAAACATTGGATGCAATGTCTTATGAAATTTTACTTGTGAAATGAATTCAAATTGGGGTGGAAAAGAACCTTGCAATGCATATGGGTGGAAAGTACTGGCAAAGACTGAAGATAAATAGCAATGGGGTGGTTTTGCTGGAGGTGTCTGGAATTGGTGTTTGTTCTTCCCTTATTTAACATCTTTAATAATGATCTGGAAGAGGAGGTAAACAGCACGATAATGAAATTTGCATAAGATACTTAATTGGGAGGTGTCACTATAAGCAGGGCGGGCAGTAAAGTAATACAGATGCCTCAAAAGAGGTTAGAGATATAGGTGGAAAATAACAAAATAAGAATTTTGCTTGGAGGGAAAAAGACAAATTCAATTGGGAGGAAAGTCTAAAATAGGATATTCCCCCAGAGAAAAGAAAGATGGAGAAATAATGTCAAAAGAAGCTGAAACAGAGGGTGAACTGAGTTGACAAGAAAAGGGGGAGGGGAAAAACCAAGACAGTTGAGGGCATTTAAAAAGGCATTACTTAACCAAAGCATGTCAGTGTCAAATGTTCCCCCACCCATCCCTCAGACTCTACCCAAAGAAAAGTCACACTGGGTCAGGTTATTGGTTCATTCGGACTAATATTCTATCTCTGGTGGGTACCAAAATAGAGAGCAAGACTGCTTTCTTTCATGGTACCCTCTCCTAAATTAGAGGGGATACCCTCAAAACATGCTTCCTATCCCTGGGCATTTGCTTTGGCATAATAGGAGACTTCCCCTAGAGAGAAATATCTATAAATTACAATCTACAACTTAGAAGGGACTTCAAAGTTAAGGGATCCAACCTAGAACATTCTCGACAATATTGTGTATGGTCTAGTTGAAAGAGCATTGGGTTTGGACTCAGAAGGCTTAGTTTCAATTCTTGATCTATAACTTACTACCTGTGTGATCTTGTGCAAGTCACTATCTTTTTAGGCTTTTGGCATTTCCTTATGCATGAAGTAAGAGTGTTAGACAAAATTACCTCAATGGACATTTTTAGTTCCAAATGCTATGGTCCTATGTTGACCTTGCTTCCATGTGAAGATTTCTAAGGATAGGGATTTTGTTATTTCTCAAGGTAACCTATTCCATTTTGAACAGCTCTAAATGTTGGGGCATTTCTCCTTATAGTGACCTGAGATCTAGTCACTAACTCTAATTTTGTCCTCTCATGATGAATAGAATAAAGATAGTCAGACAGAGTATGAGATTGGCCTGGTACCCAAATCTTCTGACTTCAAAGGCAGAAGACTTGCAACTGCCAAAACAAAATTTTTTTAATGATAGAGAAGATCAAGCCAAGATGGTAGAGTAGAAAGAATTAGTATAGCCCAGCTTGCTATGATTACCACAACATTCTAAGAAGTAGTGAATGAGAAATTAAAGGAGATGCTACACTGGGCCATATTTCCAGCTCAAGATGGCAAATTTTACCTACAAGTAAGTGATCAGTTTGGGAACTGAAGAACAGGGGTGGGCCAGTATCACAGATTCAGTACTCAGAGCTCTGATCTAGGCCAATAGCACATGGATGCTCAGAGAAGATCTTGGACTCAACTCCTTGCCCAGGCCAGTAGATCTGAGTCTCTCAAAGTAACTGGAAGTTCAGACTTAACACCAAGAGTTCTTGCCTAGGCTAGCAACACCAATATCAAGCTGCCCAGAGCAGATTGCTGAAAGAATGAGTAAACAAAAAAAGATTAAAAAAATACTATTATAATGCCACAGGTGCCCAACACACAAACCCTAATCAGGAGAATGACTCCTTCAAAAAAGAAAAAAAATTATATATATAAAGCAAAGCCTCAAAAGAAAAGCAAAGCTTGGCCACAAGATCAATTAGAATTCATAGAAGAAATGAAACAAGGATGGGGAGAGGGGGGAAAGGGGAAGAAAGAGAGAGAGAGTTAAAAAGCTATTATAGGGGTAGCTAGGTGGCACAGTGAATAGAGTACCAGCCCTGTAGTCAAGAGGACCTGAGTTCAAATCCGGCCTACACAAAACACTAGCCATGTGATCTTGGGCAAGTCACTTAACGCCAATTGCCCTACTTTCCCCCTCCAAAAAAAGCAAAAAAAAAAAGTTATTATAAATGAAATAAAGGAAAGAATTAGAAAAGAAATGAGAACTATGGAAGAAATAATAGCTAGCAGTAGAGACAGAAAACCTTACCCAAGTAACAGGTTTCCCAAAAAAGAAGTTAATGACTCCATAATACAACACAAAATATTAAAACAAAGTCAAAAGATGGAAAACAATTTAAAAAATGTAAAGTATCTCATATAAAAAAACAACTGACGAAGAAAACAGACCAAAGAGAGAATTTAAGTCATCAAGCTACCTGAAAGTCACTACCCCCCCAAAAAAGAGCATGGTTATCATATTTTAAGAAATTTTGAAAGATAACTGCCCAGATCTTTTAGAACCAAAGTAAAGTAAAAATAGAAAGAATCCCCTCTTTACCTCCTAAAATTCAAATTCAAATCCACAGAAATACCATAGACAAAATCTAGTGCTTCACAGTCAAAGAAAAAATACAGCCATAAAGGAAGAATTCAAGTAACCACAGTCATGATCACACAAGATTTAGCTGTTATCAGTATTAAGGGGTATAGAGCATGGAATATAATATTAGAAGAGGCTTAAAACCAAGAATAACTTATCCAGAAAATCTGAGTGTGATCCTACAGGGAAAAAAATTGGATCTTTAATGAATTAGAGGACTTCCAGGTATTCCTAATGAAAACACCAAAGTTGAATAAAAATTTAAAATACAAAAACATAAATAAAAATAAATATAAAAAGATAAATACAAGTGAACAAACAGAAAAGACTTTATAAGAATGAAGTATTTGTAATCTAATAGGTGTAGGGGGGAGGGGGAATGAAAAAAGTATTTCCTAAGAAATGTAATGTCATCAAGGGTCAGAGGAAATCAAATAAGATAGAGGGCCTGTGAGTAATTTTTGTTATGTTTTAATGCCCTTAAAAGAAGAAAGGAAAAAGAAAAGGGTGAAAGGATACATTAGGGAAGAGAAGGGAAAAAAACAGGAGGGGATATATCAGACATAATCAAGAGGCAAAAGTAAAAATTTATGCAAATGAGGAAGGGATGGAGGGAACAGTCATCACTTGAACTTCTCTTTCATCTGAACTGGTTAAAGGAGGGTAGAACCCATATATTTACATAAAAATTTAGTGTGGAAACATATTCAACTCAATAGAGAAACAAAAGGAAAAGGGAAGAGAGGTAAAGGAGAACAAGAGGGAGTATTGATCTAGGGAACAATTAATCATACATAAAACAAACCTTAAGTTCAGAGTGGGAATAACAAAGAGGCATTTGGAAGGAAGGAAGGAAGGAAGGAAGGAAGGAAGGAAGGAAGGAAGGAAGGAAGGAAGGAAGGAAAGAAAGAAGGGAGGAAATGTGACTGGGGTCTGGGTGAAAGAGAAGAGGGGTATGGGAGAGGAAGTTTGAATCAAATATAGAACTTGAATGTGCTAAGCATATTCCTGTTCCATACTCTTGTTTTTCTATGTAAAGAAGAGCTAGGGAGGAAAGAGAGGAAAAAAAAATATAAGAGAATATGATAGATGCATAAAATTTAAAAGTTTCTGCACAAACAAATTCAAGGTTGCTAAGATTAGGAAGGAAACAGTTAACTGGGAAAAAAATGTTTGCAGAAGTTTCTCTGATAAAGGTCTCCCTTCCAAGATATATAAGGAATTGATTCAAATTTATGAGAGTAAGAACCATTCCCCAATTGATAAATGGCCAAATGATATGAACAGGCAGTTCTCAGGGGAAGAAAGCCAAGCTTTCCATAGTCTTAAAATAAAAATGCTCTAAATCACTAATAATTAGAGAAAAGCAAATTAAAATAACTCTGAAGTTTCACCTCACACCTATGAGATTGACAAAGATGACAAAAAAGGAAAATGACAAATGTTGGAGAAGTGGTCTGGGAAAACAGGTACATTGATGCAAGGTTGGCAGAGCTATGAATTTCTACAGCCCTTCTGGAAAACTATTTGGAACTTTTCCCCTCAAGTTACTATACATACCCTTTGACTCAATGATGCCACTACTAATCCTATCCCCCAAAGAGATCAAGCCAAAGGGGAAAGACTCACATGTATAAAAATACTTGTAGCAACTCTTTTTGTTATTGAAAAAGAACTAGAAACAAAGGGGAAACCCATCAATTGGAGAATGACTGAACAAATTATGATGTATTAATGCAATGGAACATTGTGTCCTATAAGAAACTATGAAGGATGGTTTTGGGGAAACCTGGGAAGATGTGTATAAACTGATTCAGAGTAAAGTGAACAGAACCAAGAGAACAAGCTATAGAGTAACAACATTATAAAGCAAAACAATTTGAAAAGCTCAAGAACTCTTATCAATGCAATGACTTACCAGAACTCCAGAGGTCTGATAAAGCATGTCATTGACAAAAGGGTGATGAATCAAAATGGAAAATGACATATTTTTTAGACATAGCAAACATATGTATTTGTTTTGCCTGACTATGCTTATTTGTTAATAAGGATTATTTTTCCCTTTTTACTTGAGGTATAGGGGTTTGGGGGAATGGGGAAATTTACCAGTAGTGTTGCCAAAAAAAGGAGAAAAAAATTGAAGACCACTGAAGCATTTTAAATCCACAGAAACAGAAGGAAATTAAGAGGGAAATATAGACAAGCAGGAGAGCTTAGAAAGTAACATGTTGAAACTATTATATGCTTCTTTTCTCAAAAAACCAAGTTATACGTAATAAAAATTCATGGGATTCTCTTTTTCTATTCAATTTTGTGAACAGAAATACTCTCTTTTTGCTATTCATTAAATTCAGAATAATATCATAGAAAAAAATTTTAAATATGATCCATGAGGGCAGCCATTATTTCATTTCTTTGTATCCCCATGATCTTCCTATCAAAGTGCCTGACACATTTTTAGGTGCTTAGCAAATGCTTGTTCAATTAAATTCAATGAAAAAAGTTGGCTGGTTGCTTGATAGGGTAGAGATGCAGGCCTTTTATAATCTTGTTTGCTGTGACACCAATATAATCTTATTCTCCCAGAATGGTCTAGTGAGAAGTAAGGTGCTGTGTTACAGAGGAAAGAGCATTGAGCTTGTCAGGACATCTAAGTTCAAACCCCCAGTTCTGATACTTGGGCTGGAAGATATCTCCAAGATTATCTAGCCTAATCCCTCATTTTACAAATGAGGAAACTGAGGCCCAGAGAAGTTAAATGACTCTCTAAGGTCATGCTGCTAGTAAGCGACAAAGTTGGTATTTAAATTAGTCTTCTGACTCTAAATCCAATATTTGGTTTCTTTCCCCCCACCCAATCATACTTCCTCTCAAATAGCTTTACTGCTATTTGATGATGGGCAGACACTTAAACCTCTCTGAGTATTCGTTTTTCTCCTGGTAAGATGGAGATAAATAATATTTTGGATTTTGATAGGGCTTTGTGGTTTCCCAGATATTTTCCTTTCAGCAACCTTGTGAGGTAGGTAGGTAGTATGGTCATTATTATAATTCCCATTTGACAAGTTGAACAAGATTGAAAGTCAAGTTTCCTGATACCAGATCTAGTCAGCCCTCTAACTGCAAGATCAAGGAGTCTTAGAAATCATTTACTCTATCACTCCTTTATTTTATTATATGGGGAAACTGAAGCACAGAAAGATCAGTGACTTACCCATGATCACATAGCTAGTGGAGGAATCAGACTGTTCCCTCGATATCTGCCCCAAGCAAATGAATACTTCCCCAGTGAAATGGGCAGAGGAGAACAATTTGTCCCGATAGCTACTTAGGTGGCTAAAGCAGGTACTATGGAGTGTTTAGAGCTTGGTGAGATATCAAA
This sequence comes from Gymnobelideus leadbeateri, assembly GCA_011680675.1. Lineage (NCBI taxonomy): Eukaryota > Metazoa > Chordata > Mammalia > Diprotodontia > Petauridae > Gymnobelideus > Gymnobelideus leadbeateri. The sequence goes on along the minus strand of WOXC01005665.1, from coordinate 404,221 downwards.
GATGCCAAAGTTATCTACTGCGTCCCCAGAAATCACAAAGAAAACTTGGTTTTCCACTGGACTTCAATGACTGTAAGAGTCAGGCTGATGATTTTGTGCAACTCTGCCACTTAAATCTAATTCACTCACAATTCATCACCCCCAAGATGTCACTGGTCCTCTTCAGAAACAAAGGACAAACAACAATTCCCTCTATATCCTTCATCTTCATCAAATTCCTTTGAACTGCCTTGTTCCTTTATTGTCCTGTAGCTATACTGCCAGACTATCCCCCATAAAATAATGCCATTTTCTATGTTGTTAGAGTTGGGGATTTTTTGGGGGTGGTATTTTGGCCTCTTTGTTCTGTATTATAGTTACCCGGTCTCTTAAACCAAACTGTATTAAAATAAGGAGGAAGGAAATAAGAATTTATATAGGGCCTATTATGTGCCAGGTGCTGTGCTAAGTGCTTTAAAAACATACATGTGGATGTGCACACACATATACACACATCTCAGTTGATTCTAACAAACAACTTTGTAAGGTTGGAGCTATTATTATTCTCATTTTACAGTTGAGGCAGATAGAGGTTAAGTAACTTGCCTAGGATCCCACAGCTAGTAAGTATTTAAGGCCAGCACTGAACTTCAGGCTTTCTTGAGCTTCATCCAGACCCAATGCTCTATTCACTGCACCACCAACAGCCTTCACTGTTTTAGCCAGAGCTGGGCAGACAGAAAAGGGGGCAGTATGAAACTAATAGGTATTATGAAATGTTATAATAGCTAGCATTTTAAAATTTGCAAAGCACTTTACAAATATCACTTCACTTGACCTTCACAAAAACCCTGGTAGCTAAGTACTATTATTATCCCCATTTTATAGATGGGGACACTGAGGCCAACACTGATTAAGAAACTTGCCCAAGGTCACAGAGCTAGTAAATGTCTGAGTTCAAATTTGAACTCAAGTCTTTCAGATTCCAGGTTCAGTGTTGTATCCAATGCACCATTAGCATAAATAAACCAAGATTATATTAACAGGAGTACCATATGCTTTTTTCCTCTAAGAACTTAAGCTCCCTCAAGACACACCACTAAATTACTGTGTGACCTTGGGAAAATCCACCTTTATGGAAGTTAGTTTGCTCTTCTGTATAATAAAGTGATTGAATTAGAGTGTCTCTGAGATCCCTTCCAGCTCCCAGATTCCACGGTTTTGTTTCATCCTCTTGGTCTATAGTAATATGGGGAGTGAGCCCCTTAACTACTAAGTCTTTTGGAATAATAATAATAGCTGACATTTATATAGCCCATGAAGATTTGTAATGAGCTCTACATATATTCTCTCATTTGAAGCATCAAATTGGGTGTCAGAGGGAAAGAAGAGACACACATTGAAAAGTGTAAAGTCATGAAGAGGAGATGAGAAGAGAGGAATGATTTAGCCAATTCTGAGGACGAATGATTGATGAAATTTAGGAGCAGTCGATTTAGACTAAATATCAAGGAAACACTCTCTGACAATGAGAAATCAGCCTTCTAAGGAAAAGCTCCTAGCTCTGTAGGCTTAGTCACATTAAGGCGAGGGGTGGTGGGGAGGGCATCTCTGCTGGGGTGATGATGCTGCACGAATCTCAGATACTGAAAAAGACCCTTTGCTAGTAGGACACATAATGGAGTTTGGGGAGGGTGCTGAGTCGGTGGTACTGATGCCAGACGCAATTCACAGTAAGTTGCTGTGATAGCCACCAAAGCCAAAGGGGCAGCTAAGAAGCCTAGAGTGTGCTAGGTGCCGTTAAAGAATCTTCTCTAACTTTAAGACTAGATAATATATGTTGTATTATTATATGACACACAGCCCTGTAGTAGCCACTTTCCCAAATCCAGGGGATGATATTTTTCCGTTGTAATTTAGCAAAGATGGTATTGTCAATCATAATATCAATAACAACCAATATCTTATCTCCTTATAGAATTTTATATTTTATTTTTTGTTTTATACTTTTTAAAGCATTTTAAACATTATAATAATGTATATAAAAATGTTTTGTAAATGTTAAAGTGCAATTTATGTGGTTTTTTCTCCTCCTCCTTTTTACTCCTCTTCTTATTCTTTTTCTTCTTCTCCTCCTCTCCTCTTCCTCCTCTCCCCCTCTTCCTCCACCTTCTCTTACCCCTCCTCTTCTTTTTCTTCCCTTCCAACATCTCCTCTCCTCTTTCCCCTCTATCTCCTCCCCCTCCTCCTCTTCTTTTTCTTCCCTTCCAACACCTCCTCCTCCTCTCTTCCTCCTCCTCTTCCTGTCTTCCTCCTTCTTCTCTGACCTCAGAGGCAAGAAGACCTGGGTTCAAGTCTCCTCTTCCTCCTGTCCTCCTCCTTCTTCTCTGACCTCAGAGGCAAGAAGACCTGGGTTCAAGTTTGCCTCCCATACATACTGTTTGTATGACCTTGGGCAAGTCACGTAATCTCTTCCTACAACTCCCTAAGATTATTTGCAAACCTGCATCAGTAGAGGGAATTTCCTTATCTGAGAGTTCCCTATATTAATGAGATCACTGATTCAGTGCCTATTTTTATTCCTATTATTATTGTTATCTAAGTTGATCTTTAGAAAAACCCTGTGAGAGATGCATGAGAGGTATTACTATTTCCACTTTTAGAGATAAGAACAGTGAAATTCAGGGTGATTAAAAGACAAGGTTCCCTGGAGTCAGCTGTAGAATTGAAGCATCTTTGCTGCTACCATGGACAGAGCTTGCATAACCAAAATAAAAAATAGTTCAGCAGTGGTTAATCCTGGTGCCTCACTCCTCCAAATAAGGTAGCAGGCACATGGCAACTGGGGTTGGCTTTGATGAAAAGGGAATCAAGAGTTTTTAAAACCTGGGGAAACACAGGAGAGGACTTTTAGCCCTCAGTAGAAGAAAGGGTTAATGAGGTATTTAAAGCATCTCAGTTGCTTCTCAGATTGGGAAATTGTCGGTCCATGCACTTTAGAGAAGGAAGTGACCCCTTAATAAATTCTGGAGACCTGGCTCAGCATATTCTCAGTAAACCTCAGGGCACTTAAAATTCTGGGCTCTTCCAGTCCCCTTAAACCTCAGGGGGCCTTGGAGGGTGTTTAAGTTTCAAGTCAATGACAAGATACTTTAGGCTCAGGTTGCTTATATTCCTAGTTTGAGCCTCCTTGGCCTATGACCTTACTTGACAGTTCAGACCTGAAGCCTTTTAAAGTAGCAGTACTGAGGGCAGGGGTTCTCACCTTCTCCTTTTCCCTGCCTCTCCTCTCTTTGTACCCCCTGCTATGCCTCTGGATGGATGCAACCAGGGATCTGCAAACGGCTTAGCCACACACGCATGCAATCAATATCAGAAAAGATAAATCTGCTGCAATTGACTTCAGGCTGTACTGTCACTAAGTGACGATGAAAAATGATCAGTGCTTGAATACACTGCATTTTTATCTTTAAATCTTTCTACAGAAGCAAGTGTCAATATCAGAACACTAAATAATCTCTAGATAGCAGGAAGATGTAAGAACATTTTTTTTTCCTCTTGGAAGATGGATGTAGCTTTTTCAGAGACCTTAAATACTGAAGCAAGGAATTAGCTCTGTAAATGCTCAAAGATCATTGGCTGCTTGGCCAGTCCTCCGAGGACAATTTGAATGCCTAACTCTGCTTTTCCATCAGTGTTCTTTAAATAACAATGCTTGGCTCCCAGGACTTCGGGGCGATTTCCAAGCACTAATGAATCAATCAATCAATCAAATAAACCTCCAAAGCATCCTCGTCTTCAGGCAGCATTCAGTGCCCACAAGTAACAGGCCAGGGAAACTGAGGCATGAATCTTGCCCAAGGTCAAGTAGCAATTCAGTGCCCAAGAGAAGAATTAAACCTGTAAGCTTTGAGAGGTTGATGTCTTTATTCCTCCTCTAAGATCGTAAGATTTAGAGCTGGCCTTAGAGATCTAAGTGAAGAAACTGAGGTTCAGAGAAAGTAATTCATTCAAGGTCACACAGGTAGGAAGTGGTGGGATAGGCTGAGACACCAAGTGACATAGATGCCTCTATTGTAAAATAAAGGGGTTGAATAAGGTAACTTCTCAGGACCCTTTCAGCTATAATCCTATAACTGACTAATCTTAGACTCAGGCTCTGTGACTCCAAATCCACTGTTATTTCCACTAAATTGAAAAGCAGTTAGGTGGCTCAGTGGATAGAGTGGTCCTGAAGTCAGGGATACGCAAGTTCAAATCCAGTCTCAAACACTAGATGTGTGACCCACGCTAAGTCACTTAACTTGGGTTTGCTTCTGCTTCCTTGTCTATAAAATGAAGATAATAATAGCATCTACCTCAGGGAGTTGTGAGAATCAAATAAGATAAACTATTTGTAAAGTGCTTAGTTAGCACAGTGTCTGACACATAGTAGGCATTTAATAAATGCATGTTTCCTTCTTTCCTATATGCCATAGGATAAAATTTAGACTTATCAATCAAACTGACAGATCATTATCATCATTGAACATTTATTTAGCACCTATAACTTGTAAGGCACAAGGAATTCAGAGATCTCCCAGATTTCAAAGAATTTACCATCTAGTTGATCCATTGAATGAATGAATCTTAGTGCTAGAAGGGTGCTGAAATTATTTCTTCCAGCCTTCTCATGTTATAGATTGAAATACTGAGACCCAAAGAACTGAACTGACTAGCTCAAGTCATATACCATGCTTTTTTCATACTACAACAAGAATGCTATATTAAAAGTTAGTTCTGGGTATAATGCTCTAGCTATACAAAGAAGAAAACATAGTTCTTACTTTTAAACAATTTATTGTATTCCTAGGGAAATGACATTCATAAAAATACGAATAATGAACATTATTATTATATGGCTTACATTTATAAGCACTATATAGTTTTATAAAGTCTCACAAATGGGAATCTGAAGCTCTTCCCTGCCCCTTGGCCCCTTGATAGGCTTAAGTGAATCTGAGAACCTTCCCTGATTTGAAAATATACTCTGCCCCCTAATAGGCTGAATGTGATCACATGGAGCCTGTGGCTGGAGACTTGTTTTTCAGGAATGCCCGCACCTTGTTACTTTGTGATTGGGCAGTGGGTCAAGAGGGTTATGATATTCTCTGACCTAGGAGAAGGTTATATATACCCTGAAGTGAGGTTTTGCTTTGGGGCTCACTTTGGGAAGAGTTGTGTGATTTGGCCAGATGAGACTCTGGGCAGCTGTTGTGCCCCCTCAGCTTTGAAAACCCAGATGTTGGTGCTTCCATCTCTGGTAACTAACTAGGTATGGATGTAATGGTCAGACAGCTGGAAGCCTGTCTGCTGGTCTGTTTCTCTGTATTTTTTTTGTCTGCTTGTAACTTTGGTTTGTATTCTCTGAAGTTTAGGGTGCTGACCTTTTCCCCAGAACTAGGTAAATGATATATGGTTGATTAAAGTAAGATTGTTAACCCATTTTGAGTTGCTTTCCTTTAGAAAAGCAGATCTAAGAACCTGTGCCAGCAGCCATCCTGGGTATGCTAGGGTGCTTGCTGCTACAATAGTCACAGATGAGGAAATGGAGGCTGATTGAGCTTATGTAACTTTTCTGCATGTAATATATAAATACAAGAGCTTGGTCTCTGACCCTAATCCCGGGCATTTTCCATTATACTACCCTGATTTTCCCAAAGTGATACTTTCTGGAGTTAAATGAGATAATACATGTAAAATCATTTGCAAAGTTTAAAGCACCATAGAAATTATTCTTATTTTAATAACCATGGTAAGGATTACTGAAGGAATGGAAAAAAATGGATATTAGAGAAGAGTGAATCATAGAACATTAGATCTAGAAGGAACCTTAGACATCACTTCTGGTAAGTCCAAATCAAGTACTCTCACTGGAAAGAAAGAGTAAAATGATTCCATTCATTATAACCAAGTTTAATTTATACCAGATATGTAAAGAACATTCCATATTAGGAAGACAATCAACATAATTAATTATACTAAAAACAAAACAAAAAGCATTCCAAGTCATATCTCAATAGATGCAGAACAGGCCTTTGAAAAAGTAAAATAATGCTAAATACTCTACATAGTAGGAACTTTTAAAAATATCATTTAAAATTGTCTATCTAAAATGAAAATCAAGCATTATACGCAATTGTGTTACATTAGAAGCTTCTCCAGAAATACAGTATTAAGGCCATAGATGCCTTTTCTTCTTATTATTATTTAACAGGTTTTTTTTTTAATTCCAGCAATAGCAATCAGACAAGCAAAAGAAAGTAAAAGCATAAACACAGATAAAGAAGAGTTTAAAACTACCCCTATTTACTGATGACATTTTTTTAAAACCTAAGGAGTTAGAAAACCCCCCACCAAATTAACAAATAGCTTTAGCACAGTTGTAGGTTACAAAATTAAATTACAAAATCAACCACATTTCTACATAGCAAAACAAAATACAATAAAAAGTGAAACTCCATTCAAAATGACTACAAAATACATAATCACATATTTGAGGGTCAGTCTACTAAAACTCAATACGTGTATAGATTCAATTCTCATTTTTGAGAGTTGAATTTAATATCTTGAAATTCTCCTCAAAGAAATAAAGAAAAACTTTAAATAGGGAAATATTCTGCAATTATGGATGGACTGTACCAAGATAATAAAATTATAATACTGCCAAAGTTAAATTTATAATTTCAATGCTATACCACTTAAACTACCAAAAGGATATTTTACCAAACTAGATAAAATAACAAAATTCATTTTGAGGCACAAAAAACTAGAACAGGGGGGAAAAACCTCACCTAGAATATCAAGAAATGTTTAAGGGGCGGCTAGGTGGCGCAGTGAGTAGAGTGCCGGCCTTGGAGTCAGAAGGACCTGAGTTTGGATCTGGCCTCAGACACTTATAGCACACACAAACAAAAACCTAGCCGTGTGACCTTGGGCAAGTTACTTAATCCCAATTGCCCTCCAAAAGAAAAAAAAAAGAAATGTTTAAAAGGTTGCAACGAAGTAGAAAGAACTCTTCTGGATCTCAAACTGTCTTAAGAAAGTAGTAATCATGAAAAATATTTCATATTGGCTTTAAAACAGAAAAGGAAATCAATGAAAAGGACTAGACAAAGGAGAATCAGAAATAATGGAACTCAATAATCCAGTGCTTGATAAATTAAAAAATAAAAATTACTAAGGAAAGAACCCTCTATTTGATAAGATCTGCTGGGAAAACTAGAAAGTAGTCTGGCATAAAGGAGGCTTAGACCAATATACCATATTCAATAAAAAATTCAAAATGGATATACAATCAGAATATCAAAGACCATTCCATTAAAAAATTAGAAGAGAAGTAGATCATATACCTTTCACAGTCATGTGTAGGAGATGAATTCTTAGCCAAAAAAAGGTAGATAATTTGATTACATGAAATTAAAAGACTTTTGAATACATAAAATTAATGCATCTAGAATAAGAAGGGAAGTGATTGACTGGGGAAAATAATCTTTGAGTTCGATTTCTCAAATAAAGGTTTAGTTAGGAAGTAGGGAACCTATAGCCTTGAGGCCACATGTGGCCCTCTAGGTCCTCAGGTGTGACTGAATCCAAACTTCACAGAACAGATCCCCTTAATAAAAGGACTTATTCTGTGAAACTAGGACTCAGTCGAAAAGCTTCATCTAAAGACCTAGAAGGTTGCATGTGGCCTTGAGACCATAGGTTGCCCACCCCTGGTTAGTTCCTAAGATATTTAGAAAACAGGGGCGGCTAGGTGGCGCAGTGAGTAAGAGCACCAGCCTCGGAGTTGGGATGACCCGAGATCAAATCCGGCCTCAGAAAATGAGCACCCACGCATAAATAATGACTAGCCATGTAACCTTGAGCAAGTTAACCCCAATTGCTTTAAAAAAAAAAAAGATATTTAGAAAATTAACAGAAATATATGACCAAAAGTCATTCTCTAATAAATAAGCAGTCAAAATATCTGAACTAACAATTTTCAAAGTAAGAATTGTAAACTAATAACAACCATATGAAAGAATGCTCCAATCACTAATAAGAGAAATGAACATGAAACAAACAGTAGATTGGAAAAGATGACAACAGGTGGTAATAGTCAAAGTTTAAGGGACTGTAGAAAGACAAATACATTAATGTCTTGTTGATGGCACTGTGAACTAACACAATCATTCTGAAATGCCATTTGGAATTATGCAAATAAAGTACTTAAAATGTCCAAATCTTTTGGTACAGACATTACACTGCTAGGCAGATACTGACAAAGAAAAAGACTCTAAAGTTTTAAAGAAATTTAGAGTGACACTTTCTGTGATATCAAAGTACTGGAAATCCAAAACAACAAATTGTGATATGTAAATGTCACAGAACATTACTGTGCTGTAAGAAGCAATGAATATAGAGAAGCATGGGAAGACTTAAATGAATTGATGCAAAATGAAGCAGAACCAAGAAAACAACATATATATTGACTTCAGCAACATAAATGGAAAGGATAACAAACTGAAAATACACTCTTTTGCAGAGGTTGAAGAAGAAAATCACAGGTTGTATATTTCAAATTTTTCAATGTGTTGATCAGCAATTCACTTATTGATTTTTTCCCATTCCTCTTTTTCATTTTTTATCTTTCTTCCTCCCTTTCTTCTTTTCTTTCTTTCTTTTTTCCTTCTTTTCTTTCTTTCTTCCTTCCTTCCTTCCTCCTTCCTTCCCATCCTTTCTTTTATCTTTGTTATAAAGGATTAACCCTCTGTAAGGGAGTAGGTATAAGAATGCAGGGGAAAATTTAAGTGATGACAAATCAAAAGATATCAATAAATCTTTTTTGTTCTATTTTTAATTCAATTTTTATTTTTTCTATCAATGAACATTCATCTTCTCTTTCTTTCACCTTTCTCCCATCCTCCTTACTACCACTCCAGCTCCCAACAAAGAAAAACAAAAATCCTATTACAAACACGTATAGTCCAGTAATGCAAATTCCCCCATTGGTCATGTCCAAAAAAAAAAAAAATAAAAGTCTCAATCTGAAATAAGTCCATCATCTTTTTTTCAGAACTTAGTATCATACTTCATCATGATTCCTCTGGAATTGTGGTTGGTCATTGCGTCTATCAGAGTTCTAAAGTTTTCTGAGTTATTTGCCTTTATGATAATGGTATTGTATAAAATGTCTCCTGGTTCAGCTTATTTCACTCTTTGTCAATTCATACAAATCCTCCCTTCCTAGAAGGTTCCCTTTCAAAGTTTCTTATATCAGGGGTGGAGCCAAGATGGAGGAGTAAAAGCAGAAACTTGCTTGAACTCCCACTCCAACTACCTCCAATACCTGTAAAAAAAAAATTACTCTAAACAAATTTTAGAGCTACAGAACCCACAAAGTGACAGAGAGAAACAAATCTCCCACTGAAGGCAGCCTTGCAGGCCAACAGGAAGGGTCTATTACACTGGACTAGGAGAAGCGCACTCCCCTATGAACGGCACCAGTCCAGATTTGCGGCCAAAACTGGCCAGAGCAGACTTCAGGAGAATGAATCACTGACAGCTATGGAGGTTTCTAGACTTCTCAACCCATAAACACCAAAAAGAAAATAAAAGGTCAGTAGGGAACTCTGTTGGAAATGGATGAGAGAAGAGCAAGGTCCAGCCCCAGGCCTCCCCTACCCCAGTGGCAAAGGTGGTGGTGGTGTGGCTGCCACATAGCTGCCTTGGGAGCCTCTGGCCTACAGATTGTAGGGGAACCAAGTGACCATTCAAAGGATAATTGCTCTTGCTTTGACCTGCTTGGATCTGGGTTACAGCCCTGGGTGGTGCTCCTGAGGTAAGGAATGTTAGTGTGCCAGAGCTTACGGCAGCTGTAGAGAGGGTGTCCTCCTCATAGCTCTGACAAAAGCTCTGACAATATCTGTGCAAAACCCCAGAAATTTGGGCCACAACTCTCTCCACTTTGGAAGCAGAGTTCTACCTTGACAAAGAATTCAAAAGTCAAGTAATTGGCTGGCAAGATGAGCAAACAGAGGAAGTGCAATCAGACCATAAAATCTTTTTTGGGGGACAAAGAGAATCAAAAAATAGAACAGAAGAAGACAATAAAGTCAAAACTCCTGAATTAAAGCCTCCAAGAAAAATATGAACTGGTCATAGGCCATGGAGAAACTCATGAAGGATTTTGAAAATCAAGTAAGAGAAGTGGAGGAAAAATTGGGAAGAGAAATGAGAATGATGCAAGAAAATCATGAAAAGTGAGTCAACAGCTTGCTAAAGAAGACACAAAACAATGCTGAAGAAAAGAAAACCTTAAAAAATAGACTAACTCAAATGACAAAAGAGGCCCAAAAAGTCAATGAGGAGAAAAATGCCTTAAAAAGTCAAATTGGTCAGATGGAAAAGGAATTTCAAAAACTCACTGAAGAGAATAATTCCTTCAAAATTAGGTTGGAGCAAATGGAAGCTAATGACTTTGTGAGAAATCAAGACACTATAAAACAGATCCAAACAAATGGAAAAACAGAAGGCAATGTGAAATATCTCATTGGAAAAACCACTGACATAGAAAATAGATCCAGGAGATAATTTTAAAATTATTGGACTACCTGAAAGCCATAATAAAAAAAAAAGAGCCTAGACATCATCCTTCAAGAAATTATTAAGGACAATTGTTCTGATATTCTAGAACCAGAGGGCAAAACAGAAATTGAAAGAATTCACAGATCACCTCTTGAAAAAGATCCCACAAAGAAAACTCCTAGGAATATCATAGCCAAATTCCAGGGTTCCCAGGTCAAGGAGAAAATGTTACAAGCAGCCAGGAAGAAACAATTTGAGTATTGTGGAAACACAATCAGGATAACACAAGATCTATTAGCTTCTACATTAAGGGATCAAAGCCTTGGAATATGATATTCCAAAGGTCAAAGGAGCTAGGATTAAAACCAAGAATTACCTACCCAGCAAAACTGAGTATAATGTTTCAGGAGAATGGTCATGTAATAAAATAGAGGACTGTCAAGAATTCTTGATGAAAAAAAAACAGAGTTGAATAGAAAATTGACATTCAAATACAAGAAGCAAGTGAAGCATGAGAAGACAAACAGGGAAAAAGAAATCATAAGGAACTTATCAAAGTTGAATTATTTACATTCTAAATGGAAAAATGATCATTCTAATTTATTAAACTTTTCTCAGTATGAGGATAGTTGAAGGGAATGTAAATGTATATATATGTACATATACATATATATTTATATAGGAGGGTATATGTGCATATGAATACATATATGAGTGTGTGTATATATGTGTACAAGTATACATAGAGGGCACAGGATCAATTGAATGGGAAGGGATGATATTTTAAAAATAAAATTAAGAGGTGAGAGAGGAATATAATGAGAAGAGATAGGGAGAGACAGAAAAGGGTAAATTATCTCATATAAAAGAGGCAAGAGAAAATTGTTACGGGGGCGGCTAGGTGGCGCAGTGAATAGAGCACCGGCCCTGGAGTCAGAAGGACCTGAGTTCGGAGCCGGCCTCCGACACTTAATCCACACAAATAAAAAAAACCTAGCCGTGCAACCTTGGGCAAGTTACTTAACCCCAATTGCCCTAAAGGGGTGGCTAGGTGGCGCAGTGAGTAAGAGTGGCCTCGGAGTTGGGATGACCCGAGATCAGATCTGGCCTCAGAAAATGAGCACCCACGCATAAATAATGACTAGCCATGTAACCTTGAGCAAGTTAACCCCAATTGCTTTAAAAAAAAAAATTGTTACAATGGAGGGGAAGAACAGGAAGGCAAAAGGGAATGGATTAACCTTACTCTCATTGAATTTGGCTTAAGGAGGGAATGACATACACACTCAATTGGGTATCTTACCCTATAGGAAAGTAGGAAGGAAGAGGATAAGAGGGGGGGACCATAGAAAGGAGGATAGACTGGGGGAGAGGATTAGAAGCAAACATTTTTGAAAAGGGACAGGGTCAAAGTAGAAAATAGAATAAATGGGGGGAGGAATAGGATGGAGGGAAATATAGTTAGTCTTTCACAATATAATTGCTATGGAAATGTTTTGCATAACTACACATGTACAACCTATGTTGAATTGCTTATCTTCCCAGTGGGGGTGGTTGAAGAGGGAAGAAGGGAAAGAATCCAGAACTCAAAGTTTTAAAAACAAATGCTAAAAAATTGTTTTTTACATGCAACTGGGAAATAAGATATACAGGCACTGGGGTATAGAAATCCATCTTGCCCTACAAGAAAGTTAGGAGGCAGATATAAGAGAGAACAGATTCGGGGAGGGGGTATTCAGTAGGCTCACTATCTTGGGGTGGTGGGTAGGGGACAGATGGGGAGAAAATTTGTAACTCAAAATCTTGTGAAAATGAATATTGAAAACTAAAAATAAATTTTAAAAAGAAAAATTCTTATAACACAGTAAGATTGCATCACATTCATATACCATACCTTGCTTTGCCCTTCCCCAATTGATGGGTACCCCTTCAGTTTCCAATTCTTGGCCACTGCAAAAAGTGCTGCTTTAAGTTTTCCGTACACGAGGCTCCTTTCCCTCTTTATTTTATCTTTTTGTGATATTATATCTAATATTATTATTACTGGGTCAAAGGGTTTAATAACTTTTTGGACATAGTTTCAATTTGCTTTCTACATGGCTGGACCAGTTCACAGTTCTACCTATATTACATTAGTGTGCCTACCAATTTTCCCACAGCCCCTCCAGCATTTGTCATTTACCTTTAACAAAAATCTATTTTAATAGAAATAGTACAATGTGAGAGGTCAGGGAATGCTTTGTGCTTGTCTTTATATTCACAATGCCTTTCCAGCACAGTGCCTGGCACGCAGTAGAACATTAAGTGTATATTACATCTGTTTGTATTGAAACATGTTGTCTCCCATAATAATAAAGTCTCACATTTGTATAGCATTTCTACAGAACAAATTAATTCGTCCTTACATAAAGCCTCCAAAATAGGCTGATACCATTATTCCCATTTTGCCGATGAAGAAACTGAGGGAGGGGCAGAGGAAGGGAACAAGCATAATAAAGCACCAGTATGTGCCAGACATTGTGCTAAGCATTTTACAAATATTATCTCCTTTGAAGGGAGATCCAAGTAGAAGAGACTTCCTTGCAGTGATGGAACTTGGATTCAAATCCAGTTCTGACTTTATCTCCCTGACTTCTTTTAAGTTCCAAATAAAATCCCACCTTCTACAGGAAGCTCTCCCCAAGCCTCTTAACTCTAGTCCCTTTTCTCCATTAATTATCTCCTATTTAACCTATAGAAAGCTTGCTTTGTATATATTCATTTGCACATTCTTCCCCCAATAGATTTAAACTCCTTGAGGGCAAGAACTGTCTTTTGCCCCAAGCTTAGCACTGGGCCTGGAACATAGTTGTTGTTCAGTTGTTTCAGTCATGTCCAATTCTTTTTGTGACTCCATCTGGGGTTTTAAAGAGCCTGGAGTAGTTTGCCATTTCCTTCTCCAGCTCATTTTACACATGAGGAAATTGAGGCAAACAGGGTTAAGTGACTTGTCCAGGGTTATATAGCTAGTAAGTGTCTGAGGTTAAATTTGAACACAGGTCTTTCTGACTCTAGGCCTTGCTCTATCTACTGCACCACCTAGCTGCCCTCTGGCTCATAGTAAGTGCTTAATAAATGCTAATTGATGGACAGATTTTTGAAGAACTCCACTAAGAAGGGCAAGCATGGACAGAGACAAATGAGGGAATTGGTGAAACCTGGGAAGAAGATATAGGAATGGGGAAGAGTGTCCTGGTTGGAACAGAGCAGTAGGAAGCAGCAGGGAAGAAATTTAAAAAGAAAAGATAGAGCTACCTAATGACAATGGGGAGCTAGAAAGCCAGAAGAAGGAGTAGGAATATCAGTAAATGAGCATAAATTCCAAACATAATATTCTTCTAGTGCTATCACTGAGCTTTGCACACAGTAGGCAATTAAGAAATGTGTGATGAATTGTGAATTAATGAAAGGAAGGCATGTGATATGGTGGGGAAAGCACTGAATCTGAAGTTAGAGGCCATAGGGTTGAAATCCTGACTGCCACCCCTGGTGAAATGTGGTCTTAGAGCTCTAGGGCCTGTAAAATGAGGTCAGATTAGTTTTAGTTCTAAATCTACAATTCTGTGAAATGAAAATGTGAATTTCATACTTGAAATATGTTTAGTTAAACACAAGTTCAAAAACAATGTTTAAAACCATATTACATGTTTAAAACCAGTTGTTTTTGACTGGTTTTAAGATGGAATGAGTTAAGTGGCCAAATGATTCCTTTTTTTCTCTAAACCTCTCTCCAAGCTACACTCTCCTTTCCCCTCTACACCACCTCCCCTCCCCCTCCCCCCCACCAGTGCTACTCTGAGGAAAAAGGAATGAGGTGGAAAAAATGAAAGAGCCCCACTAGCTTATTTTTATAGTCTAGGAGGATGGGTGGCTAGTCCTCAATTGGCCAATCACAGCTGCCTAAAACAATAGTCTTTGCCTTGTAATCTCATCATCTTGATTAGGGAATTGCACAATTTGATCAGGGACTAACTGTGGCCCAGAGCCCTGTAATCTTGTCAAGGTGACTGGGGACCTCCCCAATTTGATCAGGGACTCCTCTGAGCCATCTCTTGTTCCTCTCTGCTCCCCCTCCCTCCCCCCACATTTTATGTTTTCTATTAGAGAAAGACCAAATTCCTCTGCCTGACTTTCAAACGCCCTACATAATCTATCTCCAGCCAGCAAAGCCAACTTTTTATTCCTTTATATTTTCCAGCATGCATTCTCTGCCACTGTCCTCTCTGTCTTCACTACATCTTTTTTTTAGTTCCTATTGATATTCCCTCTCATCTGATCTCATATCATATCACTTTTTTTTTTTTTTACTATTTTTATGTAATTGTTTTGTCTTTATCTGTGTTCAGGTTGTAATTCCTCTACTAGATTGTAAACTCCTTGAGGGCAGAGACTGTGTCTTCTTCACTTACTTCTCCCCTGGAACCCATTGTAGTGCCTTGTACATAGAGACACAGGTAAAGACTGAATTTAGGATTTTACTGGCATATAGGTGATCCTGGACAGGTCACCTAATGTCTTGCTGCTCTGGGAAGCTCTCTAAGATTAGAAGGTGCAGAGAAATTGCCAACCCACATTAATGAGAGGAACTATGCCATAAGTTAAAATTCAACCAATCTTTGTCAAAGACAGGACTTGAACACAGGTTGGACAGCTAGAGGGTGTAGTGGATAGAGCACTGGACCCAGAGTCAGGAAGACCTGAGTTCAAATCCACCCCCAGACACTTACTAGCTGTGTGACCCTGGGCAAATCACTTAACCCTATTTGCCTCAGTTTCCTCATCTGTAAAATGAGCTGGAGGAGGAAATGGCAAACCATTTTACTATCTTTACCAAGAAAACCCCAAATGGGATCATGAAGAGTCAGACATGACTGAACAATGAATGACTTTCTGAATTGAGGCTGACTCTCTAGCTACTATGCCTTGCTTCATGTCATAGTATGCACTTAATAAGTGTTTTGGTTTTTTTTTGAAGAATGAATGAATTCTGGTTCTTCTTGCCTAATTCCTCTCCATCTGTCTTCCTCATCTTAACCATCTATTAGATCATAAGCTTCTTGAGAATAGGGGCTATTTAATTTTTGTGTCCCCAAAACATAGCCTATCACTCTGCATGTAGTAGTGATTTAATAAATATTGGTAGAATTGAGTTAAGTCCTTCAAGATCCGATCAAGTTCTTAGGAAGTAGTCAAGCCCTCCCCTGACTTCTCTAGCCTACACTGAGGTCTTTTTTCCCCCCAAGTCTACCTCCACTGTTTTATTTTCTGTAAATAGTAATTTTTTTCAATTACATGTAAAGATGGTTTTCAACATTCTTTTTTTTTTTACAAGATTTTGAATTTCAAATTTTTCTCTTTCCTCTCTCATCCCTCTCCCCAAGATGGCAAGCAATCTGACATAATTTATACATGTGCAATCACATAAACATATTTCCACATTAGTCTTGTTGTGAAAGAAGGAACAGAACAAAATGGAAAAGCCACCAAAAAAAGTGAAAATAGTATGCTTTTATCTTCATTCAGACTCTGTAGTTCTTTCTCTGGATGTGTATATCATTTTCTGTCATGAATCTTTTGGTAGTCTTGGATCATTGTATTGCTGAGAAGAGCAAAGTCATACATTGTTGATCATCCTACAATGTCACTGTTACTGTGTATAATGTTCTTCTGGTTCTGCTCATTTCACTCAGGATCAGTTCATGTAAGTCTTTCCAGGTTTTTCTGAAATCCACCTGCTCATCATTTCTTATAGCACAATAGTATTCCATTACATTCATACTCCACAACTTGTTCAGCTGTTCCCAATTGAAGAACATTCCCTTATGCTGAGGTCATATTACACACACACACACACACACACACACACACCCCTATTTTAGCACTTCATTTATCTCTTATCATTCTCTGTGTTATTCTAGTTTACTCAATATCCATAAACATCATGAGATCCAGGACTACGTCATATCTGACGCCTTAGAGCTTAGCACATAGGAAATGTCTAATGACTTGTTTATTGATTTATTTATCGCATTAACAGCACATAGTTAGGCATATAGGCACCCACTACATATCAACAGATGAAGTAAATGAAAACAAAGTTCTGAGATAAATGCTGATTTTGCTATTCCCCAAAGTTGTGTTTTGAGATTTCCAACCAAGAATGATGCTCAACAGAAGCATTGTGAAAG
Organism: Gymnobelideus leadbeateri; assembly: GCA_011680675.1. Lineage (NCBI taxonomy): Eukaryota > Metazoa > Chordata > Mammalia > Diprotodontia > Petauridae > Gymnobelideus > Gymnobelideus leadbeateri. The sequence goes on along the minus strand of WOXC01005665.1, from coordinate 387,404 downwards.
CAATGAAATCAAAATGTACCCCATAGGACCCACAATGTTAAATGATACAGGGAAGCACTTGGATCTCCCTACTGTCAACTAAATCATACAAGCATTGAAAGAAAGAGAAAGACAAGCCTTAGACAATTCAATTTGGCTGGAAGAATGAGGCAAAGGGTTGGATGCCTCTGATCCAAACTATAGGGTAACATCCCTTCCTGGTTTTAGAGGAACCTAGCAGCTAACTACAAAGAATGTTTCTGAGATCATTTGAAGAGAGAAAACTATGTCAACAACAACAAACAATTATTAAGAGTATGTGGTTGGGGCAGCTAGGTGGCACAGTAAATAGGATACTGGCCCTGGAGTCAGGAGGACCTGAGTTCAAATTTGGCCTCAGACACTTAACACTTACTAGCTGTGTGACCTTGGGCAAGTCACTTAACCCCAATTGCCCTCCAAAAAGCAAGGGGAAGCGGCGGCCTGCAACATGCCTTCCCGACTAAGGAAGACGCGGAAGCTCCGCGGGCACGTCAGCCACGGCCACGGGCGCATCGGCAAGCACCGGAAGCACCCCGGAGGCCGCGGGAATGCAGGAGGGCTACACCATCACCGGATCAACTTCGACAAATATCATCCAGGTTATTTTGGTAAAGTGCGTATGAGGCATTACCACTTGAAGAAAAACCAAAGCTACTGCCCGACTGTCAACCTTGATAAGCTATGGACACTGGTCAGTGAGCAGACCAGGATTAATGCTGCCAAAAACAAGGAGGGCCCTTGCCCCTATCATTGATGTTGTGCGGTCGGGCTACTTCAAAGTCCTAGGAAAAGGGAAACTCCCCAAACAGCCAGTAATCGTGAAGGCAAAGTTCTTCAGCAGACGAGCAGAGGAAAAAATCAAGGGTGTTTGTGGAGCCTGTGTCCTCATGGCATAAAAATCCAATGTTATCAAATAAAACAGATAACTTTATTATTAAACATCCTGGGTTTTGCCACAAAAAAAAAAAAAAAGCAAGGGGAAAAAAGAGTATATGGTTTTAGGAGTCCTTCTCAAGTATACTTTTCTTGGTTGTCATCCATATCCCCACCTCTAACTTTGAAATAACCCAAGGTTCTGTCCATTCTTTTCTCTATACTCTCCATGACCCCTCATTAGCTCCCATTGGTTCAACAATCTTCTCTTTGTAGATGACTCCCATATCTTTCTATACAGGTCCAGTCATTCATGCTTAGAATGCACTTCTTTTTTGTCTATATTTCTTAGAATTCCTATCCTGTTTCAAAGCTTAATTCAGATGCCACTTCTTACATAAGGCTTTTCCTGAAGCCTCCAGCTGCTAATATATTTTTCTTGAAATTATCTTGTACTAATTTATACAGTAAAATCAACTATAAAACACTTGACTCTGTAAAACAATTAACTGTAAAACATGTAACTCTGATCAACACAATGACCCACCACAACTCCAAAGGATTCGTGATGAAAAATACTATCCAATGGCCAGATAGAGAACTGATGAACTCAGAGTACAGATTAAAGTTTTTTTTTCCTTTCTTTTCCTTTTTTTTTTTTTGAGGGAGGGGGACATGACAAATGTAGAAATTTGTAGCATGTTGTTGTTCAGTTGTTTTTCAATTGTGTCTAACTCTTTCGTCTTTATTTGGTTTTCTTGGCAGAAATTTGAGAGTGACTTACCATTTCCTTCTCCAGCTCATTTAATGTATGAAGACACTGAGGCAAACAAGGCTAAATGATTTGCCTAGTGTCACCTAGCTAATAAGTGTCTGAGGCTGGATTTGAAGCCAGAAAGATGAGTCTTCCTACCTCCAAGCTTGGCTCTCTATTCACTGTCCTATCTAACTGCCCATAAATATCGTGCTGTATTTGTACATAATTTGTACTGTATGACTTCATAACTGTAATAATTTTTGTATTTCTTGCCTTCTCAAGAGGTCGGTGAGGGGTGGGCATAGGGAGAGAATTTAGGACTAAAAATAAAACTGAATTACAAAAAGAAAATTTTAAAAAAATGTATGTACTTCTATCCTTCTTCCACTTGGCCCTTGTTGGTAACATCACAGAAATCACAAGGGATACCTAACAGAGGCAATGAACTATTAAGATCTTAAGTCAATTATAAAGATATCCAATAACACTCGATGGAACGAGATGGCAGCTTCTATGGGACGTGAAGAAATTTTTCAGTCAGGCTTGATGCAATTAGAGGGTACTAGCAAAGGTCCTGGCATATCCTTAGTGGTCCTTTAAAAAGGAAAGACATAGGCAACAACCTTGATGAGCAGAGAAGAGAGACAGCTGTGGATTTCAGGGAGAATTGGACCAGGCAGTTGATAGTCAAGCTGTAGAAAGAAGTAGGCCCAGAGGGATCCCCTGTACAACCTTGTGCCCAGGGACATGAGAATACCAGAGGAGAAAGGATATCAAGGGCCCTGTAATACCAGGCAGATGAGTTGTCTTGACCACACATGTTCCTTACCTGTGTGTCGCTCTACCAGGATACTCTATTTACGAGCCTAATCTTCTCACTGATGCCTCACACATTTATGAGAGTGTACATGAGGTTTATGTGAGGGAATGGTTTCTATTGTTCTCTGTTGCTATCTCAGCAAATGTCTTTGTTTTAAGCTAATTGTGTCTATGAGATGGTGTAATGGGAATGGGAATTTGAAGATCTTCCCTGCCCCTTAATAGACCTAGGGGAGAGTTTGAAGACCTTCCCTGCTTTAAAAGTAAACTCTGTCCGATAATGGGCTGAATGTGATCACATGGAGCCTGTGATGGAGGGAATTTGCTGAAAGGTGCAGCAGAGCCCACAGGAAGCTTCCCTGCTGAGAAGATCAACTCTATCCCTTAATAGGCTAAATATAGTCACATGGAGCCTGTGGTGGGAGGAGTTTGCTGAAGGGAAGCGGAGCCCACAGGAAGCTGATAGTCAGAGCTAACTATCAGCTCTAACTGATAACTGCTTGGGGAAGAGAGGACACTTAGGCAAGGAGTCAGATAGGATCATGAGTAAATACTGATCTTGTATTGGTTTGTGGGAAGGATGCTGTGGCTGTCAGCATTATTATGACTTCTTAATATCTTTGGTACTATGATGGAATCGGCTTTCTGGTTTTGGGATTTGGTTTCCTGGTGTCTAAATAAATGTTCCAGTTTTGTCCTCTACCTAGAGAATCTGTTATATTTTGATATATATATTTTATATATATATATATATATATATATATCATGTGATACTTATAGTCATGGTCTTTATCATGATCGTGGGTGCTGTAAATATTGCATTGGCACTACAGATGGCTATTAAGGTTAAGCACACTAGTGGGGCTTATGATAGATAGTTTTAGGAATGTGGGCATTATTGGTCCTCTAGAGGCTCAGCCTGCAAATATTAATTAGAAGGGTACCCAAATAGGGAGTGTTATGTATGCATGTTGGCTCCCCCCATAGGATATAAGTTTTTTGAAGGCAGGGGCATTTAATTGTTTTTATCTTTGTATTCCTAGCACCTAGAACAGTACCTGGCACATAGTAGGCACTTAAAAGTGCTTGCCAAATCACCATATACAGAGCTTTGTGGTTGGTGCTAGGGAAGATATATAATTTAGATAAAATATGGTTCCTAGCTTCTAAGGAGTTAAAATTTAGTGGGAGATAAAGGAACATAGGTAGCTAAATATTCAATGTTATTTGACAAATTTGTTAGAGAAGTAGAAATAAAGTTCTCTGTGAGGTATAATGGGAATAGTTGTTGGGGTAAACAGACTAGGAAAGACTTCTTGGAAGAGCTGGGATTTAAACGATAGGTTTGTCACACATTTATGCTTATGTTTTACATGAGGAGCTAGGCAACTCAGTGGATAGAGTGTCAGGCCTAGTATCAGGAAGACCTGAGTTCAAATCTAGCCTCAGATACTTAACCCTGGGCAAGTCACTTAACACCATTTGCCTCAGTTTCCTTATCTGTGAAATGAGCAAGAGAAGAAAATGGCAGCCCACTCCAATATTTTTGCCAAGAAGGCCCCAAATAGGGTCACAAAGAGTCAGACCTGACTGAACAACAACATGAAAATTTACATTTGAAGGTCCTTCAGAACTTGTCTCATGAACCCAGAAGGTTTGAGTTCTAGGGAGGAAAGATTCACTAGTCTTCTCAGAAATACAAATACTTTCATGACATTTCACTTCTCGTCTTTTTGGGTCCTACATAAAACAAACCTAGTAGAAGAAAAACATTATAGAAAAAGGAAAATGAATTTTTCTTGAGCTATTTTGGAGTCTGTGGTTGGACCTACAGCAAATTCTTTTATTATCTGAAATTTAGATCAAACACCAAAGCCCTTTCCTTCTCTTGACCTGCCTACTTCTGATGGCACCATCCTCAAATCACCAAGGCCTCAGGGTAATCTTTGACTCTCCCTCTCCTTCACCCCTCCTACCTGATCAGTTACCAAGTCCCCTTATTCTACCTTTGAAATCTTCCTCCAATCTATCTTCTTCTTTCCATTCCCATTTTTTGTCATGCTAATTCCCTGCTTTACACAAGGTAGGAAATTAAAAGTCCGGTGCTGGGTGTTAAGGAGTTAGCAATACAAACAACAAAATCTCATCCCTCTGGGAACTGATAATATAATAGGCACTGGATGAATGATTATAGAAGTTGAGAAGGAAGCAGATACTGTACTTCTTAGCTAAGAAAGAGAAAGGCCAGGTGTCTTAATTCTTATTTTGAAGCTGTAGATTTCTAACTAGATCACTGCTCTTCACCAAACATTCCTTTTGAGAGCAAATTCTATATATCTAGCAAGAGGCTGATGTTAGGAACTGAGGCAATGAATCCCCAGTTTATGACTCAGGGTAGTGATGGGCCAATAAATGTTCATGATAATTTTGATTTTGGAAAATCAAAACATTTGAGAGAGATCACTGTAGATAAGTATACATAAGGCCTCAGTGATACCTTTACAAACATTAGGTATCTGTTACTATGTCATCAAGGGGTCCATTTCATAGGCCTTCATCTCTACCCATAATGCACCCAATTAAAAGTTAAAAACAAACAAACAACATGCAAGTGAAATTCCTTTCTTAAGTCCTCAACTCTTCAGAATGACTTTATCAACCACCTCCTAAAAAAAAAAAAATCACTTTTCTAGCCTGAGACTCTAAAAGCTTTTTTTAGAATTTTAGAATTCCTACAATTTGGTAAGATCTGTGAGGCTCTAATGAAAGATATTTTATACACACACACACATATACACATATGATTATATGATGTTTTATATAGATATTATACATATAAATGTGTATTATATAATATATTATAAAGTATATATAATGAATTATATAGATTATATGAGAGATATTTATATAATCCGTGTAGATTAATATAATTATATAGAATCTATTATATAGATTATGTGTAATGTATTATATAAATTTTATATAGAAATATAGACTGTGTAATGTATTATATATGCATGTCTATATAACATATGTATGCCTGTATATATGTTTAGCAGGTAGGTGATGAAGTGGATTGAGTGCCAGACCTGGAGTCAAGAAGATTCATCTTCATGAGTTCAAATCCAGCTTCAAACATTTCCTAGCTGTGTGACCTTGGGAAAGTCATTTTTAACCCTATTTGCCTCAGTTTCTTCATCTGTAAAAAATAAAATGGAGAAGGAAATGGCAAACCACTCTAGCATCTTTGCCCAAAAAACTCCAAATGGGACCCAGCCCCCTGACCCACAGTCTGGTTCTCTCTCTCTTTTCTTTTTATTTATTTATTTATTTATTTTGTTTTTTTGGAGGGCAGTTGGGATTAAGTAACTTGCCCAAGGTCACACAGCTAGGAAATGTCTGAAGCTGGATTTGAACTCATGAAGATGAATCCTGAGGCCAGATTTGAACTCAGGTTCTCCTGACTCCAGGGCCAGTGCTCTATTCACTGTGCCACCTAGCTGCTCCTCAGTCTGATTCTCTTTTGACAATGCCATGTTATTTCTAAAGGTGCTTAGTGTCATAACAAGGGTATTAATTAATTGACATGAGAACCCTACATTTCTTTCTCTTTTTAAAAAAAGTGTTTCTAAAGGCCTAGAAATGACATACCTTTGAAGCATTCCTTACAGTATCTAATATGTAAAGAGTTTGAATTAAGTGTTCTCTAAGCTCCCTTCCAGATCTAGATCCTACAAAGCCATGGTCCATCTGGGAGGGGAAGATGCTATATGGAAACAGAATCATAATTATCAGTTCTGATGCTTGGGGAAGATTCATTTGAGCAGAGAAGGAAATGTTCAGAGAACAGACCACCCTGACTAGTACAGTACAGTTTGGCCAGGCAAGCTCTGGGGAGAGGTGGATGTTGAGTGTAAGTAGGAGGCAGAGGGTAGTGAGGTAGTGACAATGAGGTAGCAGAGGGAAAGAAGGGCTATGGAAGAGGGGCAGGACCCTTATGGTGCAAGACTGGTACAAGCCAGTAGAGATTCATGAGCTGCTGGGACAGTGAACCAGAAGTATATACCCCTAGATATTGGCACTCTCAGACAAATATCAAGTTACTTGGCCCTAGTAACAACTCTTAATGTAGCACATTTAAGAGCTTAACATTGTTTGGCACCAGTGATTTTGGAAAATCTAGAGAAAACAACAACAAATGTCATCTACCTTTCCCATGCATGAGAAATTATATATAGCTACCATTTTTATTTCAAATCAATTCAGTCCAACAAACATTTATTAAGCTCTTACTATATAGTTTGTCATTCAGTTCACAGACATTTATTAAGTGCTTACAATATGTTAAATTCTGGGAATACAAAGAAAAACAAAAACAATCCTTTTCCTCAAGAAGCTGGTGTTCTATTCAGAGATAACATGTAAATAATCAAGTTAATGGTGTATATATATATATATATATATATATATATATGTATATATACATATATACATATATTTATAAATTTATATCTATATATATATGTGTGTGTGTGCATATCTATATCTATATCAGAAGCAGGTAGATGAGGAACCAGGAAAATCCTCAGACATAAGGAAAGATTTGAATGGGTCTGAGGGAGATAAAAGTTTAGAGAAGTCAGAAACTCACCTAAATAGCCTGGTGAGGAGGGCAAGTGTGATGTATAAACAAAGAATTGTAAAACAAACTCTTAAGTGCCAGAGGTCTTATTTTCTTAAAAATTTCTGATTTCCCTAGTTTTTAATGTTCCCCTTTAAATAACTTTGTATTTATTTTAAATATAGCCATTAATGTTCTCCCACCCATCTGCCCAGGGATTCCTAACATGAGGACCATAAATTCATTTGTTTGTTTTTCACATATTTTGATAATTAAAATTTGAAACTCAAGGGACTGTGGAACTGAATGTTGCAAACCAAAAATAAATAGATAAATTTAGAAAGTTTAAAAAAATAAACATATTTTGATATAATTATTATCCATTTTAATCCCATAAGCATTTTATTTTATGCATTTAAAAACATTATTTTGAGAAGGGGTCCACAGACATCACCAGACTGCCAAAGGCACAAAAAAGGCTAAGAACTCCTGCATAGAATGTAAGCTCCTTGAGGGCCTTTATATATCAGGACGCTAGCACAGTGCCTGGCACCTAGTAGATACTTAGGTATAGCAGGATCATAGATTTAGAACTGGATAGGACCTTGGAGATCATTTAATCTGCCCTCTTCATTTTACAGATGTGGAAACTGAGGCCCAGAGAGGTGAGATAATATTGAAGGGACAAAGTTAGGATCTGAACCCAGATCCTTGGACTCCCAACTCAGCATTCTTTCTGCAGCTTATTGAACATCTTTAGAATCTCCCTTGGTAATATACTCCCAGACTTCACAACCAGGATTTTCTTCCTGTTCCCTACCCAAAGTCTTCTGCTGCAGTGTGAGCAGGCATGGCAAAACCTACCAGAATGAAGACCCTGTGGGCCCAGGTGCTGCAGTGTCTGCTGCTGGCTGGGGAACAGTGTTTACTTTTGCCACCTGTCATGTCACCTCCCTTCCCTGAAGAGCTTCCCTCGGTTCTGAAACAGGAAGCGAGAAGCTGAGAACCCTGTGAGCTAACAAGTAACAAGTCTAACAACCAAGGCAGTACTGGCTCTGGCAGCAGGTTTAACTGTACTCACATTTCCAGCACACAGAACAAGCAGTACTGTGTCACGGAAAACTTGGAGACATCCGTGCTGGGCGGAATACACACTCTGGTCCATATGCCAGGGGAGCCTCTCCTTCTCCCTGTGGTATCCATTTCCACTAGGGAAGTTCTCTCCCCCTCCTTCCCCAACACCGCCCCCCCCCCCCATCTCTTTCTCTCTCTTAAGCTGATCCTTTCACCTTGGCCAGCCAGTCCCGTTCAACAAATAACTGGGCGATGACAGTAAGACACAGCTTGCAGGGAAGTGACCCCCTGGCCCCTGCTAGAGCAGCCACTGTGAGTTACTGCCATTAGCCTCAGAGGATGGGGGCATCTTGTTGGCCTCTCTGGACCTTGAGCAGATTTCCAGTTCTTTGCTTTCTTTGATGCTCTCCCTCTTTCGATTTAATGAGCTTGAAATCAGGGGGAAAGCAGGATTTGCCGGAGGGACGTTGGACTGTCTCAGGTGTCTTCTGTAACAATTCCAGATCTCCCAATCAGCCACCTGTCTCCTTAAGGCCCCCTCAGACCCTATTCTGGCTTCCTAAGAAATTAGCACATTTGCTTGAATTGTTAGCTTTGCAGAATGACTTTATAAAAAAGAGAGTTCTTCCATCATGGAATGAAGACAGTTTCCTTCTGGATCCCCCTATTCCTCAGCCCCTGCCAGGGTTACCCCTCTTGTTGGGAGTACAGTCACCTTTCCCCTCAGTGATAGTCTTTAGACTTATTATCTTTCCCCAGGGGGAAATAGAAAAAAGAAAAGGAAAAGAAATTCTTCCAAGACTCCTTTTTGTTTCCTCATCTGGAAAATGAGGAGGTTGAACACTGGGAAATGAGATCCCCTAAGGTCCCTTTAACCTGAACCTTACTTTAGTCCTACCTTCTAAATGGACTACCTGCCTCTGGCTTCCTCCCTGCCCTAATTACAATGCTCATATTGAGGGCTGACTTGGCATTTATTTATGTAATCTCTTTGGAACATGCCACAAGTCCTAAATGCCAAAATTTCAAAGTCGTGCTGAAGGAAGCCTGATCCTGGTGTGGAAGAGATGCCCTCCTCTAGCCACTTGCCTCTATCTAAGCTGCTGCTTTTGTGTTTGACCCCTTAGTACACAACCTTTCCGTCTGCCCTGGCCGCTGATATTCAAAGAGAAAAGCATATACTTCACATTAAAAAGGAAACTGTATACTTCACTTTGTCTGTCAAGTAATATTGCCTGGCAGCTGTTGAGACAGCTGCCACCTTCCCCCCATTGAGGTGGCAGCCTTTCAGCGGGATTCTCCAGTGCTAGGGCTAGTAACTTGCTGAATTTGTAAAATTGCTTTGGGATCCTTGGGATTGGGAAACATTCCAGAATTGTAGTGTTATCTTTGTTATTATTGTTTTATCTAATTTGTTCTGGAAAGCAATCATTTTGAAATGGTGCAAAAAATACAGCTAAAGAAATATATTTAAACATATATATTTTTATTTTTATATAATTCAAAAATAAATGCATTGATGTACATTTTCCAAGTGACTGCCTGCTAAATTCATAATGTAATACAACATGACTCAGAGCTAAATTTAAAGAGAGAAGCACATATGTTTAAAGCAGGCACCAACTTTCAATTTGAGGAGAGACAGAGTCAAAAGCATTTTTTTTAGCGTTCGAGTGGACTGAGTGCAAAGTGAATTATCTACAAACCATCTGGTAAGTCTGGTGTTTTTTAGTGCCTTCACAACTCTAATTTTAAGCCGTTATTTGGCCTTTAAATAACAATATATTTTCTTTCCATTCGGATTTGCACCAGATTCCACACTGATTGCACCACCAACTTCCAAAAAAAAAAAATAGACTGATCTTTGAGAGCAAAAAGAGCAAAAGTTACTAAGTGTATTACTCTACAGATTGATTCTGGGATAAAACAGCAGTCTCATATTTTGCAAATGAAGTTTGACATATTCTGGGCCGGCATATTGCACTCACCAAACATAACAGTGAGTTTTGCCCAGCAGAAAGATGTTTCATTCAAACATGGTGCCCCTTTGAGGATCATAATTCTAAGAAAAAGGCACAAAGGGTCCAATGAATGACTCTGAAATGATTTCTTTTTATTGCTATGCATTAGTGATATGGATTGCCATCTAGAATAATCTTATAATCATAGGAAAATGATACATAAAAATATAATTAGAATCAATAATCGTAGAACAAGAGAAGGGACTTTAGAGGTCATGTAAGTCATTTAAGTCAATTGCTCTTCCAGTGTGGAAGCTTCCTCTATGGCAGATGTTCCAACCTTTTTTTTTTTAGTTCCTTTACCCCTTAACTTTTAGCAAAACTTCCTGTATTTCCATTTCAATATGAAAGAAAATAAATTGTAGAGTTAACCATGCATATGCATATAATAAATAAAATAGTTATTTACCAAAGAGTCCTTGTATACCCTTTACAAATTCTCTTACTTCCTAGGGGTATTTAAGTTCCAGGCTGGGAACTCCATGCTCCATGACATCCCTCATTGTTCAGCTTCTGCTTAAGTTCCTTTACTGACAGCAAACTCATTCCCTCACAAAATAGTCTTTTCCCACTGTTAGGTGCTTGCATTATAAACCAAAAACAGCATGATGTCATGGATGAAATGTAGGACTTGGAGTCAGGAACACCTGCATTTTGGTCCAGTCTTCAATACTTACTGGCTGTGTGATCATGGCAAGACATTTATCCTCTGAGCCTCAGTTTCTTCATCTGTAAAATGGGAATAAATAATATGGGAAGGTGTGTGTCAAGTGTTTTACAAACCATGAATTCATCTCTATGTAAATGTCAGCTATTGTCATATGCAGCTAAAATCTACCTCCCTATCACAGGCATCTCTTAGTTCTAGCTTTCTACTCTGTATCAAAGCAAAATACATCTTCCACATTGCAATCCTTCAGATATTTTAAGACAGTGATTGTGTCCCCCTTAAGATGACTCTTCAAGGCTCTTTCAAGCACAGAAAATATGGGTTTAATCTTATTACCATGCAACCAACTCAAGTCTGGACAGATACCACCTCCCTCAGCTTCCTCTCCCCACTGATTGGAGGGCTGGAGGGTGGGGCACTAAACTCCTCCCAAAGCCTTCTTTTATAGAGGCCTTGTTGTTGTTTGTCCTTTCTGGAAGAGGACCATGACATCAGAGAGGTGATGCCATGACATGCAAGTGAATTAGATTTAATTGAAGGAAGATCACCAGCCTCACTTTCTCCTCCAGAGCCATCTGGGCACAATGGTAAGATATAGATCAGGATGACAGGAGATGGTCCCAGATATAGTGGGAGACCTTATAGAAGGTAGAAACTCAATTTCACTCCACTCAGCATCAGCCCCTCTGCCTAATTTCAACTCCAAATAGCCAGTTATCCCCTGTACCTGATGAGGGTCATCATGAAATGATGAGGTATAGGTTTAGGGGTGCTTGAGACCCCAAAATACCAATACGCTGGGTCCTGCCAAATGAATTTGACTCAAGTCTTCTCTCAGCCAAAGAAAAGCAAAATTTATCAAAAGTTTGCCATACTGGGTAGACTCTTAAGGAGCCTTGGTATCTGTAAGGCTTATATTGGACAAGTAGGCTTGTATTGGACACAGAGGAAGTCTAGAAAATTCTATGACATACACACACATGGAGGCAAGATGGTCTTATATACAGAAAGGTTGAGGGAGGAATCTAGGGGTGGTCTAAAGGAGGAGTTTGGGGAGGGTCTTCAGGAGGAGTCAATGAGGTCAGACTCCAGTAAATGAGTGATTAAGGGTGGGAAGTTGCTGGAGGCTATCTGGAGCCTACAGACAATGGTGGGCTAGGCCAGTTGAAGGGTGTAACAGTTGATTTGGGTATAGATATTTTGGGAGGATCAAGGGTGGGGGCTAGCTGGATATTGGAGGGCTAGGCTAGTAACAGAGGTTTGGGCCCAGCCACAGTGAAAGGTCTATGGCCTCAGGCAAATGCCTCATCAAATGGGAAGATTCAATCTGATTTCCAGGGGGTTCCCAGAACCTGTACCTCATCATACCCACACTTCCTCTTTACTTCAACCTTTCCTGACTTCCTATGTTGTCTTCCCCCATTAGACTGTAAGCTTCATGAGGGCAGGGACTGTCTTTCTTTTTATTAATTGTATCCCCAGAGCTTAATGTTGAGGTTTAGGGTTTAGGGGTGCTAAAGAGACTCCAAAATACTGATAAACCGGGTCCTGCCAAATTCATTTGACTCAAGCCTTCCCTCAGCCAAAGAAAACCAAGTTTATTAAAGATTTTTCATAAAGGATAGACTCTTAAGGGGCCTAAGTATTTGCAGTGAACACTTGTATTGGACAAGCAGGTCAGAACAATCTGACACAGACTGCATCATCTGAGCTAGATTGAATCTCAGCTCCTTCATGGAGGCAAGATGGATCATATATACAGAAAGACTGTGGGAGGGCTCTAGGGGTGGTCTAGAGGAGGGGTTTGGGGAGGGTCTTGAGGAGGAATCTAAGGAGGATCTTGATGGAACTGAGGTCAGACTCCAGGAATGGAATTAAGGGTGGGAAATAGCTGAAGGCTACCTGAGATGACAGACAATGGAGGACTAGGCTAGTTTAAGGGTAACAGATTTGGGTATAGATATTTTGAGAGGATCAAGGGTGGGAAGTAGCTGGGTAATGGAGGGCTAGGCTAGGTTAAGAGTAACAGATTTGGGCCTAGCAATAATGAAGGCTATCAGAGTTCAAGGGGATTCCCAGAATCTGTACCCCATCATTAGTACAGTGCCTGGCACATAGTAGGTGCTTAATAAATGTTTTTTGGATTGGATTGGATTGGATTGGATTGGGCTTAGGTTAGACACCTTTGGTACCAATGATTTAAAACTGTCTTGGGCTTCCTTTTGTATTCCTAAAAAAACTGACAGAAGTAGACAGAGTACATGAAGGTGAGGAATCCCTAAAGTAAACTGAAAATCAGAGGAGGAGCAGTGAAATTTAACATTATAGACTTGGAGTCTGAAGGGGTCTTCTAGTCCAACCCTTTCAAGGAAAAATGAGGCTCAGAGAGTTTACTTAAACTGTCCTATAGTCAGTAAGTGACAAATCCAGAATTTGCATTTTGATTCCAAATCTAGCATTCTTTCTATCCACTGTACCATACTTCGTCCCCAAGCTTTCCAGATTTAGCTGGGACTTTGCTGACCTCAGCTGATTCTCAATCTCCTGCCTATCCCTTACATATCCCTCTTATAAGACTAGCACAAGAATGTCCTGTACAATATTTCCCAGGGAGGGAATGCTTTTAGTGCATGAACTAGACCAGGGTTGGGGAACTTGAGGCCTTGAGGCCACATGTGGCTTTTGATATCCTTAAGTGTGGCCTGACTGATTTAGCCAAAATTCTGTACTGAAGGATATAGAAGGTGACATGTGGCCTCCAAGGCCTCAGGTTCCCCTCCTCCTGAGCTAGACTGATGAAGAGCAGAGTCAAAGACATGGAAACAGATTTTTGACTGTCCTATTCACCCATTTACCATGTGAAGAAATTCCTCAGAGGAATAGCCATAAAAGTAACTGAAGCAGGTGCTGTGGAGAGTTTAGAGCTTGGTCAGACATTGAAGAGGCCAAGGTCATCCATTGAATCCTGGGCCATTACCAATCATCTTGATTTTTTTGTCTCGACACTAAACTTTGATCACTCTGGAAGAGAGAGATTGATGACTTTGTGTAACTCTGTCTCACTTAAATCCAATTCACACTCAAGTCAAGACATTACCCCATGACATTATTGGTCCTCTTGGAAAAACCAAGGACAAACCACGAAAATCAACAAAAACTCTTCAAGGAAGTCTTTACCATTGGAATCACCAAAAGCTTCAATGGGAGTCTTGGATCTTAGGGTAGACAATCTGTTGAGAGTTAACTGATTGTGTCATGTTACCTGGGAGATGGGAAGCCTGAATTTCCAGGTTGGGTTCTGTAGGGGAGTGCAGAAACCAACTTCAACTGTCTGGTGAAAGCCTGTTGTTTTATTTTCAGTCTGAGCATTTACTTCTGAGAAATCAGTAAACACTGCAAATCAGGGCTTAATTTATTGTTTTGTTAATTGTCTAGCCTTAAGAAAGTGATAGAGAAAATATTAACAATGCAGATTAAACTTAAAAGTATTTATTCTGTATGCACATTTTTTTCCCCTGAGAGGAGGTTTTTAAATATTTAGATTCTCTCCTACTTATATGCTGTGGTGGACTCTAACCTGAGAAGGGTTTTTATTTTCTGCCTGGAGGATTGGAATTGTGATGGAGAAGGATGCAATATTCTGAGATGCTTTTGGCTATGGGATGGGGGTGGGGGGAAGAGAGGGGGAAGGATGAGAACATATTAAACTTTTATTCTAATCTAATTAACTATTTGAGTTGCTGTTGTTGTTTAGTTGTGTTTCAGTGGTGTCCTGACTCTTGGTGACCCCATTGACTGACAAATGGTTAATTGACCTGGGCTGGAATTGAATAACTAAAAAGTTTGCTGGGTCTAGAAAGGAAGGGGTTTGGTATAGGTAGAACCATTATTTGAGTGACATACTCATGATTGACACATACTCTTTGATAAAGAGATCCAGAGGTCTCTGGGTAAGCAATAGAGTGCTGGATGATTGATAGTCACCTATCCAGAGACCTTGCCTGTTGACAGAACTTGGACAACACTTTCATACTTGATGTACAAATTCACTAGAATAAAAGAATCACCCATTTGAACAATCAATCAACCAGCTATTTTGAAGACTGCTCTAAGTTCCAGGAAGATAGAGACCCTTTCTTATCTTCCCCAGCAGCTAGTACAGTAATCACCATATAATAGGTATTTATTCAATGTTTATTGAATGAACGAACCAATCCACAACAGTTTACTAACCTGTTGCGTTGAATGCAACCATTCCTCTACCTAAATCAAAATCCAAAGCCAATTTTGTGTATACAAATGCATAAATTTCCTATTGAGGAACACAAGGATAAGTCAAATAATTTCTCCTCATACTATGTACCTAGTATATTTTTTCTTGCTTGTTTTGCACCATACTCTGGCTTCTTTTAAAATCATCATTCTGAGATTATAGGATTTAGACCTGGAAAGGAGCTTAGAGATCATGTACAATGCCTTCACTTTACAGATGGGGAAACTGAGGCCCAGAGAGATGGAGTGAGTTAATCAAGGTTATACAGCTAATAAGTAAAAGAGCCCAGACTCAGTCCCAGGTTTTCTAAGTCTTCAGTCCCATGTTCTTTCTACTCTATCAGGCATTCAGAGCACATGGGGGAGAGAAGGAAAAGGAATAAGTATTTATATAGTGCCTATTATGTGCCAAGCACTGTGCTAAGCACTCTTTAAAAAAAATATTTATTTATTTTTAGCTTTCAACATTTCTTCCATAAGATTTTGAGTTATAAATATTCTCCCCTCTCTTCCCTCCTTCTTCCCCAAGATGACATGCAATCTAACATAGGCTATACATGTACAATCATATTAAACCTATTTCTACATTAGTCATGCTGTGAAAGAAGAATCAGAAAAAAAGGGAAAAGCCATGAGAAAGGAAAAAAGCAAAAGAAAGAGAAAATAGTATCTTTTGATCTGCACTCAGATTCCATAGTTCTTTCTCTGGATGTGGACAGCATTTTCCATCATGATTCTTTTGGAATTATCTTAGATCATTGCATTGCTCAGAAGAGCTAAGTCTAACAAAGCTGGTCATTGCACAATGTTACTGTTTCTGCATACAATGTTCTCCTGGTTCTGCTCACTTCACTCAGCATCAGTATATGCAAGTCTTTCCAGGTTTTTCTGAAGTCTGTCTGCTCATCATTTCTTATGGAACAATAGTATTCCATTACATTTATAGACCACAACTTGTTCAGTCATTCGCCAACTGATGGGCATCCTTTCAATTTCTTTTTTTTTTTTTTTTGCAGGGCAATTGGGGTTAAGTAACTTGCCCAAGGTCACACGGCTAGGTTCATCCCTTCAATTTCTAAGCACTCTTTACAAATATTATCTCATTTGATCCTCACAACAACCCAGGGAGATATTATTATCCCCGTTTATGATTTTTTTGGTGGGTAATTAATTCATTTATTTATTCAACAAGCATTTTATTTTTTAAAATCAAATTATTTGGGGTGCAGCTAGGTGGCGCAGTGAATAGAGCATTGGCCCTGGAGTCAGGAGGACTTGAGTTCAAATCCAACTTCAGACACTTACCACAAAAACTACCCGTGTGACCTTGGACAATTCACTTAACCCCAATTGCCCTCCAAAAAAAAGGCTTAGCATCTGGGTCATCCTTGATAGTATATCTAGTCTATTCACTTAAAATAAAAAAAATTTAAAAAATTAAATTATTTATTTTTAATTTTCAACATTTACTTCTATAAGTTTTAAATGTTCTCCCCATCCCTTCCTCCTCCCTCCCCAAGATGACCTGCAATCTGATATGGACTCTACATATACATTTCTTTTAAATACATTTCCATATTAGTCATGTTGCATAGAAGAATTATAATGATTGTATCTCCATTTATGATTGAGGAAACTGAGACAGATAGGAGTTAAATGACTTGCCCAGAGTTATTAATAAGTATATGAGGCTGGATTTGAATTTAAGACTGCCTGATTCCAAACCCAGTTCTCTATCTACTGCAACACCTAGCTTCCTTATTGGACAGCCTAATTGATCATTAACCCCATTTTATAGACTTGGAACTGAAGCAATATAGGGATACCTGTGTCACACTGGTATTCTAACTCCATGGGTATCTTCCATTATACATTTATACATAAACATGTACCTTTATACAAGGTAAGTAAATACTCATGCAAGTAAGCAACTTTAAAGATAAGCTATTAACTTATTATTACATCAGCTGTAGGGGATAACTCTAGAGCCAGGGCTAGTATTTCTTCCTGGGGAAGAACCTACTTTCCCTAGTAAACAAGGCTACATGAGGAGAGACAACATGGGATGTTGCCCACTGAAGAAAGACAGAGACTAGGACACTACAAAGTTGCTGTTGTAGAACTGGTCACTTTGTACTTGGGGGGATGCAGTGAAGATAAGTATGAATCCATCCCAAGGACGTGTTTATCTGTGGTTCAGCTAGGGAGGAAGGATGTCATCTGGGAAATGGTTGGCATGAATATACAGAAGCAGAAGAGTACAAGATAATTAGTTAGAGTTCATGAAAATTACTCTGTTTTAAATAGTTTTATTTTTAAATATGTATTTACTTTTTTATTAATAGTATTTTATTTTTTACCAATTGCATGTAAACATTTTTAAATATTCATTTAAAAAATTTTGAGTGAAGATGGCGGAGTAGAAACAGCATTTCCAATGTGCTCTGCCCCACACAAATTTCAAACAATGTGAAAGGGAGCTCCGAACAACTTCTGGAGCCACAGCACCCACAGAACGGCACAGAGAAGCTAACCTCCTGCTGAGGACAGCCCAGCAGCCCTGCAGGGAGCGGCCAGCGCAGCACTCTGAGAGCAGGCAGCACAGCACACTGGGAACCAACAGCGCAGCCCGCAGAGCCGAGCCCAGGTCCGCAGTTTTAGCCCCAGGGCAGCCAGACCTTCAGCCGGCTGGTGGAACCCCAGAACACCAACAATCGTGGAGATTCCAGAATTATCAGCACAGATATGCCTAGGACAAAGTGAGAGGTTAGTACCCTATGGACTTTGGGACCAGTATTTGGGGAACACGTGGCTTCCTCCCCTGGGGACAAAAAGCTGCTGAAGAAACAGCTGCACAGAAGCCATTTTGCAGCGCCAGTAGTGGCTCTAGCTCCTGGTCTGCGAACTGTAGGGAGATCAACAAATCAGTCTGGGGGTTAATCGCTCTTGCTTAAAACTGCCTGCATCTGGATTGTGGTCTTGGGGGGAAGTTTCGGGTGGGTATCCAACTTGCCAGAGTGGGTGGAGGCTTTACAGAGGCCACCCAACTGGCGGAAGTTGTGAAGACCCCACGTTTGGGCGGAAGCTCCCCTGTCTGGTGGCAGAGTCCTACTGTGGCAACAAGCCCCAAAATCAAGTAATTAAGTGGCAACATGCCTAGGCAAATGAAACAAAATAAACAGAAAAGTTCAACATTGGACTCCTATTTTAGGGGCAAAGAGGCTCAAAGCTTGGAGGAGGACTGTGAGGTCAGAACTCCTGCACCAAAAGCCCCAAATGAAAATACAAGCTGGCTACAGGCCATAGAGGACCTTAAGAAGCAGATAAGAGAAGTGGGGGAAAAATTGGGAAGAGAAATGATAAAGATGCAAGAAAAGCATGAAATGACAGTCAACAGCCTGACTGAGGAAAACAACACCTTAAAAAATAGACTAACTCAAATGGCAAAGGAGGCCCAAAAGGGCAATGAGGAGAAGAATGCCTTAAAAAGTCGAATTTGCCTGATGGAAAAAGAATCTCAAAAGCTCACTGAGGAGATTCATTCCTTCATAGTTAGACTGGAGCAAATGGAAGCTAATGACTTTATGAGAAATCAAGATGCTGTTAAGCAGATCCAAACAAATGAAAGATTAGAAGGCAATGTGAAATATCTCATGGGAAAAACCACTGACCTGTAAAATAGATCCAGGAGAGACAATTTAAAAATTATTGGACTACCTGAAAGCCATGATCAAAGAAAGAACCTAGAAATCACCCTTCAAGAAATTCTCAAGGTAAATTGCCCTGATGTTTTAGACCCAGAGGGCAAAATAGAGGTTGAAAGAATCCACCGATCACCTCCTGAAAAAGATCCCAAAAAGAAAACTCCCAGGAATATTATAGCCAGGTTCCAGAATCCCCAGATCAAGGAGAAAATACTACAAGCAGCCAGGAAGAAACAATTTCAATATTGTGAAAACACAATCAGAATAGCCCAGGACCTGGCAGCTTCTACACTGAGGGATTCCATGCCCTTCGATCCCTCAATGTAGAAGCTGCCAGAACCTACCCAGCAAAACTGAGTATCTTGTTTCAGGGGAAAATATGGTCATTCAGTGGAATAGAGGACTTTCAAGCATTCTTGAGGAAAAAACCAGAGTTGAATAGAAAATTTGACATTCAGACACAAGAAGCAAGAGATGCTTGAGAAGGTAATCAAGGAAAAGAAATCAAAAGGAACTTATCAAAGTTGAACTATTTACAGTCCTACATGGAAAAACAATAACTGTGTTTGATGAAACCTTTCTCATTGTGAAAATAATTGAAGAAGGGTACATGGCATATGTTCACAGGTATACATGGATAGAGGGCACGGGTTGAATTTGATGGGAAGGGATGATTATTTTTTGTTTGTTTGTTTTGGAGGGCAATTGGGGTTGGGTGACTTGCCCGGGTTCACGTGGCTGGGTTTTTGTTTGTGTGTTGGGTGTCTGGGGCCGGATCCGAGCTCGGGTCCTTCTGGCTCCAGGGCTGGCTCTCTGCTCACTGTGCCACCTAGCCACCCCAAGGAAGGGATGATTCTTTTTTTTTTTTTTTAAAGCAATTGGGATTAAGTAAATTGCTCAAGGTTACACGGCTAGTCATTATTTATGCATGGGTGCTCATTTTCTGAGGCCGGATCTGATCTTGGGTCATCCCAACTCCAAGGCTGGCGCTCTTACTCACTGCGCCACCTAGCCGCCCCTTTAGGGCAATTGGGGTTAAGTAACTTGCCCAAGGTTACACGGCTAGGTTTTTTTTTTGTTTGTGTGGATTAAGTGTTGGAGGCCTGCTCCGAACTCAGGTCCTTCTGACTCCAGGGCCAGCGCTCTATTCACTGCGCTACCTAGCCACCCCGGAAGGGATGATTCTTAAGGGGTGAAGTCAAGAGATGAGAGAGGAAAGTGGCAAGAGGAGATGGAGAGAGACAGGGTAGGGCAAACTATCTCATGTAGAAGAGGCAAGGGGAAGTAGTTGCAGGGGAGGGGAAGAACAGGAAGGCAAAAAGGCAAAAGCATATTCTCATTGAAGTTGGCTCAAGGAGAGAATCACATACATACTAAATGGAATATCTTACCCTCACTCACTCTCCTGAATAGGGGAAAGGGGGATGAGAGGGGGGATGATGGAGGGGAGGGCATTCTGGAGAGAGGGGAGGTTAGAAGTACCCACTATCAAAGAGGGACAGGATCAAAGTAGGGAATGGACCAGGTGGGAGGTGAGACAGGTGGGAGGGAAATATAAGCAGTCTTTTACAATATATCTACTATGGTAATGTTTTGCATAGCTATACATGTACAACACATACTGAATTGCTTATCTTCTCAGAGGGAGTGGGTGACAAGGGAGGAAGGGAATGGATCTGAAAATCAAAGTTTAAAATTAAATGTTTCATAAGATGTCCAGGCAGTGGGGCTCAGAGAATCACCTTGCCCTAATGGCAAAGTCGAAGGGGGTTTGGGAGAAGATATGGGAGAGAGCAGATTGGATGAGGGGATATCTAGTAGGACTGCTATTCTGGGGTGGTGGGTAGGGAAAAATGGGGGAAAAATGTGTAACTCATAATCTGGTGGAAATGAATGATGTAAACCAGAAGTTAATAAAGCATTTGTTTTATTAAAAAAAATTTTTTTTGAGTTCCAAATTCCCTTCCTTCTTCCCTTCCCGCCTCCTTGAGAAAGTAAGCAATTTGATATAGCTCATCATGTGCAATCATGAAAGACATATTTCCGTATTAGTCATGTTGTAAAAGAAAACAGACCAAAAAAAAATAAAGTGAAAAATAGTATGTTTCAGTCTACATTCATATTCCATCCATTTTTCTTTTCCTGTTCTTTTTCTGGAGGTAGATAGCATTTTCTATCACGATTCCTTTGGAATTGTCTTGGATCATTGTTAAATATTTTTGCTAATCAGGTGCTAAGCTGAGTTGTTTTTAAGCTGCTAGAAAAGTGTACATATTATCAGTACCCTTAAATTTCAATGCTTTGGAGAAAATCCCAAGTTGTTCCCACTTTAGTTATGGCTTTGGATTGGACTACATAGCATCCCAATATACGAAGTGATCAGATCATTCTTCTGCACTGGACATATTGTACTTACTCTCACCTGCAGAATTCTGACTAAATCATCAATGAGAGTTATTTCAGTTCATTTGGTAGGAAAAAACTGAAACCATAGTGCTGATAGGTTTTTTGGTGTCTTTAAGGGGCCAGTTGGCTGGACCACTGTCTATAGGTGGTCTCGGCTTCCAGTGGACTGGTTCAAGTTCCAGAATCAACAGCTTAAAGTGTTAACATCCCATCTTTGTAACTAAAATGCAGAGTCCCTATAACATGGTAATGCAATTATGAGGCAATTCTTCCCTCAAATGGGCTGTGGTTAAGAGGTCCACGAACAATTCATGTTTTATTCTAGCTTAATTTAGCCTAATGTGTTAGTAAAAAGGATTCTTTTCTTGGGATGTTTCACACTTAATTACGTACTAACTTTGCAGAGAGTGGATGCTCCTTATGACATGCTAGGTGGTTGATTAAGTGAACATCCAAATGGACAATCAATAATTTACTTGAATACCTAAAAAAACCTTCTGAGGTTCCTGTGATGGGAAGAATATGACTCATGAACGATCCTCTACTAGCTCTTGTGAAGGTGAATTTCCTCTCCCCTGCTATAATCTCAGAAGGTCATGGGATTTAAGTTAAAAGGGACCTTGAAAAACATAATACTTTAATCCCCACATTTTACCAAAAAGGAAACTGAGGTCTAAAGAAGGGATACAACTCATCCAAGTTCACTTATTAAAGTGCTCAAGTCAGAACTGGGACGCAAGACTCTCAACCCAATGTTCTAGGGACTTCTGGGGAAATGGTATGGTGAGGAATTCCAAAGAAGCCTATGTTCTGACAACATCCCCCTCAAAAATAGCAATAGAAATATGTACTCCTCTCTTCTCCCACCAAAGAAAAGCAAAACTACCAGCAATTCTCTTTTAAAAAGGAAAAAAAAGCCCACAACAAGGAGAAATGGCATCCATTACTTTAAATAGTTGGGATGAATCACTCCCTTTGATTCCTAGAAGTATTCAAAAATGCTACATCACCCTAAGTTAAGTGCAGGAGCACATAATTAATGGCTAGTTATTCACAGGTGGACCAACTGTGGCCAGTCCCAGCCAAATCATTCCCTTCAGATGCATAAAGCATCCATTGCAGTGTTGGTCACTCAGTGGATTCTCAATAAATCTTTATTGATGAGGCTATCTTTCCCATCTGATTGCTTGAATCCCATGTATTCTGAATATGATGATATTCTCAACATATTTTAATTAAATCCTGACAGCTTTAATTCTGATCGCTCATTCTAATGCTACAAAGCTGACAGCAACAAACTAATGGCTTCTCCATTCTGGGAAACCTTAGCAGCAGGGTGCTGTCTTTTACCAAAATATAAAAATCACAATAATTAAAATTGGATGCTGCCTTCAATGAGTACTTTTAAAGTAATTCATAACCAGGAAACACACACAGATGCAAGTAGACACGTGCCAGCTTCTCTACTGTTTACTGCACTAATCCAGAAATGCTATCCTTCTCTCTTCCCAGTGAAAAATAGTCTGCATAAAGACTCATTGCTTGATGCTTCAGGGAAAAACATGTATTTCCAGTGATCCATTTCTGGTTTTTCCCAGCAAAGGTGATCTCAGAACAAATATGGACATCAAAGATTGAAATGGTTGAACTGGGTTTACCTTTATTGCATAAATCATAATGTAAACCACTGGTTGGAAGTGTGGGAGGGGTATAAGAAACAGGTAAGAGAGGGAGAATCATTGTGAGTGATATCTTGGCTAGTTGAACTAAAGAGTAGTGGATCTAGAGTCAGAGAGCTTGGATTCAAATCCTGTCTTGCCACTTATGTGACCTTGGGCAACTTTTCTGGGCCTCCTTTTCTTCAATTGTAAGATGGGAGAGTTGGACTTGATAACTAACCTTAACTAGATAACCCTGAAGGTTCCTTCCGACTGTAAATCTAAGGTCTGATGATCAACAAATAGCCAGCTCAAAAACCCAAGATTTTATCTATAAAGGGAGATGGTTGAACTAGATAACATATAAAGCCCCTTTTACATCTGAGATTACCTGATCCTTTAGTTAGGTAAGAAGTCATATTTAATGACAGGAGCAGACATAAGAGGGAAGAAGAAAACATTCTCTGTTCTCCTCTAGGAAAACTGATGAATGCAGGTCCCCATCGCTGCCCGCTCCCACCCCCCATCTTTTCCAGGTAAAAATTATTTTCTTATAAAAAAAGAGGGCAGGGAAGGATTAGGGAAGGAGAGGTGAGGAGCACGCCAACAGCTACCAAAAAGTCATGAAAGCTAAAACAATTTATGAGATTTCAGCTTGTTGGCCTGTCATTAAGAGCCTGGGTCCTATCATTAAGAAGAACTTAACCTTAATAGAACTATTATTTAGAATCTTGCTTGATTCTGGGCAAGAATCCTGAAAATGGTGATGAGTTCTGATTTACAACCCTGCCAGGGAAACTTCTTCAGAGTTTTGCATACCTGATAGTATCTGTACTTGTGAAGCTCCCAAACCCTCCAGATAAGGGACAAACCTCCTTCCCATTGCTACACACTCATTTGTTTATTTTTTTCCCCAAGGCCCTAAAAAAAGCTATTAATGAAGAGGAGTTGTTAAAAACAACAACAACAACAAAAAACCCAACCAAAACAAAAAAATGATAGCACATGCAGCAGGGTGAGTTAGGGGGAAAAAAGAAACTGTGATCATCAGCTTTTAACTCACTTTGCTGTATTTCCCAAATCCTCTTTTCACTAAAACCAACTCTAGGACCCAGTGCTTTCTGTTTTCTGTCTCTTGAAGTTACTTTGACTATAGTCAGAACTGAAGAGGGTTAGATAGAGAGATGTTTTCAGAGCTAAATGATCCCACTGCTTTAAAGAATTAAAAAAGAAAACTACTTTAGTGGCACACTGGCTGTTTTCTTAAGATTGTGGGTTCATGGGATTTTGAGTTGGAAGGACCTTCAAAACAGATTGACAGAATGGGAAGAGTCCTTAGATCATTGCAACAAACTTTTTTTTTTTTAATCAATCAGCAAGCACTTTTTTTTTTTAAGTTTTCAATTTATTTATTTTTAGTTTTCAACATGCACTTCCATAAGTTTTAAATTTTCTCCCCCTTACTCCCCAAAACAGCATGCAATCTGATATGGGCTTTATACATACATTCCTATTAAACATTTTCACATTAATCATGTGCAACAACCTCTTAAGTGGCTTCCTTGACTCCAGTCTCTTCCCTTTCCAAGTCATCTACCACCATTATTAAATCAACCAGAGCTAGATGGTGTAGTAGATAGAGTACCTGGCCTAGAAGCAGGAAGACCTGAGTTCAGATCTAGCCCAAAATACCTACTAGCTGTGTACGATTATTTAATTGCTGTCTGCCTCAGTTTACTCAACTGTAAAGTGGGAATAATAATTACAACCACCTTCCAAGGTTGCTGGGGAGATCAAGTGAGATAATATTTGTATTATTATCATAAAAGCACTTTGCAAAGTGCCTGGCATGTAGTAGGTACTTAATACATTTTTTCTTCCTTCCATTTAAGTACTTATTATATGCCAAGCACTTAGATACAAATAAAATAAACAGTTGCTATTTGCAAGGGACTTCTATTCTAACAAGGGAAACATGCATATAAAGATATGTGGAATAATGTGTATGTAGACATGTGTGTACATGTTCATGTGCATATATAAAACATACATCATGTCAGTATAGTACACATATGATTATAATAATTTACCCATAGAGAGAGAGCATAAGGAAAAATAAGTATGAAGTAGATAAACATAAGGTAGTTTGAGAAGGAGGGCACCAGTAGTTGAAAAGATCAGTAAAGTTTTCATATAACAAGGTTTCTTCCCCTGGGATTCATGAACTTGATGTTTACAATATCTTGATAGCTATATTTCAATATAATTGTTTTTCTTCATAATTCTATGCATTTAAAGACATTATTCTAAGAAGTGCTCCACAGGCTGCATCAGATTGACTACCAAAGAGGTCCAGATTATATAAAAGATTAAGAATCCCTGAGGTAAAAGGTGGTGCTTGAGCTGCATTTTGAAGGAAAAAAGGATTTCTCCTCTGGGGCAAAGGTGAGGTAGAAGTATATTCCAGGTGTGAGGAACTACCCTCAAAAGACCCAGATTGGAGTTGTAGATAGATGTTCTGTGTGAGGAACAGAGAAAGGGTCAATTTGGTTCTTTGATTGCAAATGTGTGGGAGGAGGATTAATGTCTATTAAGTTTAGAAAGACCAGTTAGGACAAAGCTGTCATGGACTTTAAAAAATTCACTTGAGATGAATGAGCAGGGTATTGACATGGTCCCATCTGCACTTGGAGACAGTCACTCTGGCTGAAGAATAGAAGATGGATTGAAGTGGGGAGAGACTTGAAGTAGGAGCACCAATTGAGAGGCTGTTGCAGTGGGAGCTGATGAGGGATTGAACTACAGTTTTGGAGTAGAGAGAAGGAGGTTGGATGAGAGAGATATTGTAGGGGCAGAAATGGCAAGATTTGGCAACTGATATGGGGTAATGGAGATTGAGCCACCCTAAGAGTCCTAAGATTACAAACCTGAGATACTGCAAGAATGGAAAGTGCCTTCTTTAACAGAAATAGAGAACTTTGAAAGAGGTGGAGGTGGGGGGGGGGGACAGCAGGGAAATATAATGAAATCTGTTTTAGACATATTGAGTTTGAGGTGACCCTAGGACATCAAATTTGAAATATCTGATACCAGATTGGGGTTTCTGGCCAAAACTAAAACAATTGCTATTTATATTCACTCTGATCCAATCAGGGCCCAGACAATGACCAAGTGGGACTTGACCTGGGACCTATAGGTATAGATGTGGATTGTTGTTCTTGTTGTTTGTCCTTCATTCTTTTTTTTTTTTTAAAGCAATTGAGGTTAAGTAACTTGCTCAAGGTTACACGGCTAGTCATTTGATTTATGCGTGGGTGCTCATTTTCTGAGGCCGGATCTGATCTCGGGTCATCCAAACTCCGAGGCCGGTGCTCTTACTCACTGCGCCACCTAGCCGCCCCTATCCTTCATTCTTAAAGAGGACCATGACATCAAGAGAGTGATGCCATAGGTGTGGGAGAATTGATGAGAGAAGGGAATATTTGGAAAAGCTTTGGTGGGGAATAAGATAAGGGGTAGCACTTAGAGAAGAATTAAAAGGATTGTCTTTCTGGAGTTAGGGCAAAGTTGAAGTTGAATAACATATAACTCCAATCCCAAAGTCCATTGGAATGGAACTCTCTCCTCATTGCGGGAGATGAATGCCCTGTCCTGCATGAGGATGGGGCAGAGTTGGAGAGAGTAGGGCAGAGGAGAGCTCTTTAGTTCTGCATTGTCTGGTATAGATTCTCCCACATATACTTTCTCTGATTTCTCTTTTGCTATTTGGTTTGGATAAAGAACTTTTTCCTGGCTAAGTGCCATGTGAAGAGGTTACCCATAAAGAGGGTTAGGGTTGCTCTGGAGACCCCAAAATACCAACACACTGGGTCCTGCCAAATGAATTCAACTCGAGTCTTAACCAAAGAAAAGTAAAATTTATTAAAAGTTCGCTTGCATTAGACAGAGTTGGTCTGTGCTAGGTCATTCTATGGCACTCTCACTCTTTCATGATGCTCTCTTTCCACATGGTGTGGGATGGGGTCTTATATACAGAAGGTGTGGGAAGAATCTAGGGGTGGTCTAGAGGAGGAGTTTGGGAAGGGTCCTCTGGAGGAGTTAATGAGGTCAATGAGTGATTTAGGGTGGGAGTCACCTGGAGACCACAAACAATGGTGGGCTAGGCCAGTTCAAGAGTGGGAAGTCTAGTAACAGACCTGCCTCATCAAATGGGATGATTTAATCAAGAGTCCAAAGGAGGTTCCCAGAGCCTGTACCTCAAGGACTCTAGGAGAGCTCCAGGGGGCTCCCAGAGCCCATACCTCATCACCATGTATTTTCATTGTGAAATTGGTACTTGGTGCAAAAGAGGACAAACCTTGTCTATATAGCTTAAGATTCTCTTTCCCCTCGTTACTTTCTGCTCATAACTACCCAGTAATCAGAAGTTAGACTAAACCTAAAAACCTCTTCCCCTAGAGTAACGATATTTTGGGGAGCAGATAGGTCTAATTCTAACCTTGTACACCCTCTCTCTGAGGAGAGGAGAATGGTGGCTTCTGGCCCCAACTTCTTTCTTCCCCTCCTAGGAGAAATGAAAGGTTCCCTTGGAGAAGGGGTGGGGTGGTGTAATGGAAATGCAGATTTAAAGATCTTCCCTGCCCCTAGCTTAAGTGCACATGGAGCCTGTGGTGGGAGGCTTGTTTTTCAGGAAAGCCCACACCTTGATACTTTGTGATTGGGCAGTGGGTCAAGGAGGTTGTTACCTTCTCTGAGCCAGGAGAAGGCTATATAAGCCCTGAGGAGAGAGGCTTTGCTTTGGGGCTCACTTTGAGAAGTGTTGTGTGATTTGACCAGATGAGACTCTGGGAAGCCGTTGTTGAGAGCCCCCCGGCTTTGAAAACCCAGATGTTGATGCTTCCCTCTCTGGTAACTGTGATTTGGTATTGATATAATGGTAGGACAGTTTGGAAGCCTGTCTGTTTGATCTGTAAGTTCTGTAACTCTGAAGTTCGGGGTGCTGACCTTTTTCCCCTGGACTAGGTAATGTATGTTTGTTTGATTAAAGTAAGCTTGTTAACCCATTTTGAGTTGCTTTCCTTTTGAAAAGCAGATCTAAGAACCTGTGTTGGCAGTCACCCTGGGGATATTGGGGTGCTTGCCGCTACAGGTGGGGAGAAGAGGCTACAGATGTCTATATTCTGCTTCCTTTAGAGTCACTCACAATTCCCCTATTGATGAGGTGCAGGCTCTGGGAACCCCCCTTGAACTCTGATAAAATCATCCCATTTGACAATGCATTTGCATGAGGCCAGAAGCCTTACATTGTGGCTGGGCCCAAACCTCTGTTACTAGCCTAGCCCTCCATTGTCCATCTACTTCCCACCCTTAAGCCTATCAAAATATCAATCCACCCTTGAACTGGCCTAGCTCACCATTGTCTGTAGTCTCCAGGTAGCCTCCTGAAACTTCCCACCCTTAATCACTCATTGACCCTCCCCAAACTCCTCCTCTAGACCACCCCTAGATTCCTCCCACAACCTTCTGTATATAAGACCCCATCTTGTCTCCATGTCTGTGAGAGTGCCATAGAATGACCTAACAGCCTTAAAGCTCTGTGTCTAATACAAGCAAACTTTTAATAAACTTTTCTTTGGCTGAGAGAAGACTTGAGTCGAAATTCATTTGGCAGGACCTGGTGTGTTGGTATTTTGGGATCTCCAGAGCAATCCTAACCCTCTTAATGGGTAACCTCTTCAACCAGGACTGAGGTCCAGCTGGGATAAGGAAACAAGGTATTTGAGAAGACAGAAGAGTGTAGGGGTGAAGCTATTGGGTCAAGATTGGAGAGGGAGGGGCGTGAAGTAGGGGTGAGAGTCTAAGAAAGTGTAATAGACAATTGAGGCAGATACAGGACAGCATAGCCAATTAGTATATTGGGGAGTGCTTTTATTAAGCCGGCGACTGTCTCCCCAAAAGGGAAGGCAGCCCTGAGCAGTCTGTCCAGCAAGCTTTTATACACTAAAAAGTACTTCCTGAAACAGTGGTCAGCAAGGCAACTGTTGCTACATAAGGATGTAAACTAAGGGGGGCCTGCAAGCTAAGGGGGAAGATCTTTGTTTTAGTTACATCTTGGTTACAAGGCAGGTGCAGGGGGAGATTTCACAACGGTCATACCTTTAGGCTAGTTTCTTGGGGCCCCCGAGGGGCCTTGTGAGAGGCCTTGTGTAGGAGCTAGCACTATGGGAACCTAACTGCCACTTCAAAAGTACTGAGGGGTTAGATGGACTAGAAATCTCAATGAAGGGTTTAGGATAAGGGGAGGCATATGGGGAGATAAAAGTGAGTTAGAATTATTGCTCAACAAAATTGAATACTTGTTGTGAGATCTAGTGTGTGACCATCCCTATATGTGATTGAAGTAGGGTGAAGGAGTGGGTCCTGGGGCTTAAGGGCACTAACAAATTGGGAGATTAGGAGTTTGGGGTTGTATCAGTTTGGATCTTAAAGTCCCCTTACTATACAGCAAGAGTTGGGGAGGAAAGGAGAATGTTGAATCAGGTGCAGGTGTGTATAAATAAGTGATCCTCTCAAAATATCTATACCCAAATCTGTTACCCTTAAATTATCCTAGCCCTCTATTGTCTGTCATTTCCAGATAGCCTTCAGCTATTTCCCACCCTTAATCTCATTCCTGGAGTCTGACCTCAGTTCCATCAAGATCCTCCTTAGATTCCTCCTTAAGACCCTCCCCAAACCCCTCCTCTAGACCACCCCTAGAGCCCTCCCACAGTCTATCTGTATATATGATCTATCTTGCCTCCATGAAGGAGCTGATTCAATCTAGCTCAGATGATGCAGTCTGTGTCAGATTGTTCTGACCTGCTTGTCCAATACAAGTGTCACAAATACTTGTACTCCTTAAGAGTCTACCCATTATGGCAAATCTTTAATAAACTTGACTTTACTTTGAGAGAAGGCTTGAGTCGAATTCATTCAATAGGACCTATATTGGTATTTTGGGGTCTCTAGCACCCCTAAACCACCAAACTTCAACAGTTGGATGCAAAAAACCTCATGATAACTGCAGTGCCCCCAAATCATTTTCTTGGAAATCCTGGCTCCTTTCTCTACTATCCCCCATGGTTATTCCCCTCCTGATCATATTCCTTTTTTTATCAATTTGGCCCTTGTTTGCTTAACCTCCTTGCCAGATTTGTTTCCTCCAGGCTCAGGAGTAGTAAATAACAACAATAAATATCCAACAACTTCCAGATGACTGCTCAGTCTGTATACCAACTTCCCACCATGTCCAATGTCTCTAACCCACTGGACCTGCCATCAGTTAGGTCCTGAAGTCTGACCCTTTGATTGGGACCCATTAAGGCAGGGACAGCTCTACTGTCCTTGCCAGCAGGACAGTAGATTTTGGGTCCCATTTGTTTGAAGAGGAAATGATGGGGTGATAGGACCTGGACCCTGATTTTTCCCATATATTTCAGCAACCCAGTCCCTGAATTTTCCCACACATTTCAGCAGCTGAGATCACTGGTGTCTGGCTCTGAGGCATCTGGGCCAACCCAGTCTACCTAGATACTGTGGCTTTCACTGTGGCTCTCAGACCCACACCACTTAGTACTCCTTTCATAGTCCTCTTGACCCACCCCCAGACTACTTAGCTCCTTTCCCTGTCACACCTGGGCCTTCCCAGGCTATTTACCACTCCTTAATCCCATCTAGATCCCACTGTCTTTTTTTTTTCTTAATATAAGTATCAATATCATCCCCATGAATTTGCAAATTCTTTAGGAATCTAGTCTGCTCTATTGTCATTACAATAAAACATGCTACTCTGACTGAAAGAAGGCTTGAGTGTTTGAATTCTTTCCAGGCAGACTTGCCCTGTACCCTGACATTTTAGGGTTCCTAGCAACCCCCAATCACACTGAAACTACTTTATTTTTGTACTCTTCCATTAAAAAGTTTGGAAAATAAGGCACCATCTTCTAGATATTTGAGCTATACTGGTATAGTCCATCTAAGCCCTGGGGTATCTTTATTATAAGTCTCAACAAATTTTAACAAATTGGGTCCCAGAGCTTGGCTACACCTCCCCCTCTGGGTTCTAGGAATACTTTTGAGGGATCAAGGGGATAATTCTTTAATGCTATTGGCTTGAGGCCCCACTTAAGTTCCCCCTTCCCCAATTTTTGGTTAGGAATCCATTTAGTCTGTCATCCTTAAGTGTTGAGATCCAGGATGGAGCAGGACAAAAGATTCCCAAGGGTAAAATTTGGAAGTGGATTTTATTGCCGTGGGACTGCGAGGGTCACATACCCAAATCAGACAGTGAGTTGGCATAGACAGTGTGCTGGTTTTTAAAGAGATTCCAATATTCAGGTTATGTAAGCAGAGACTACAATCAGTGATTGGTCAGTGTATATTTAAATTTCCCTCAAAGTTTACCCTAGGCTGAGGGACAGGGAACCTAGAATGGGCAGAGATGGGGAGATCTGGTGGGGGCAGGGTAGAACAGGGGGGACAATAGAGAAATATCTGCAGGGATTTTACCCTAGACTGAAATTCCTGCTCACTGATCAGTTGAGGGAGGGAAGGGTGGAGTTGTGCTCACCATAAGTAGCTTTTGGAAGAAGGAATACAGTGAGAATAGTTGGTCCTAAGAATTCCTTCCCAAAGTTTGTAATACATTCTCCCTTAAGGATGTATAGAGTAAAGTAGAAAATGACTCAGTCTTAAATTGCACATATAACAAAAGCATCACTCTACTCTTTTTGCTGGGACACCTTTTATACCACTAGTGGGAGTGTTCCAGAAGTTATCTTTATGCATGGTCCATCTGTGCTTGGCTCCTGATGCAAACACTGCCATCAATTGACCCAGGAATTTAGGTACTGAAGCCTAAGATGGGAGATCCAACATCCTTTTTTTTTTTTTAAAGCAATTGGGGTTAAGTAACTTGCTCAAGGTTACACGGCTAGTCATTATTTATGCGTGGGTGCTCATTTTCTGAGGCCGGATCTGATCTCGGGTCAGGCCGGCGCTCTTACTCACTGCGCCACCTAGCCGCCCCTTTAGGGCAATTGGGGTTAAGTAACTTGCCCAAGGTTACACGGCTAGGTTTTTGTTTGTGCGGATTAAGTGTCGGAGGCCGGCTCTGAACTCAGATCCTTCTGATTCCAGGGCCGGCGCTCTATTCACTGTGCCACCTAGCCGCCCCTCCAACATCCTTTGTACCCTTTAAAGCTAGAAAGTCTTGTCCAGATGGTACGGAAGGAGGCCTGAGTCTCTCTTTGTCTCCCTACTGCCCAGGTGATTCCTAGCTGGAACACCACATTTATACCCAGCTATTTCCATGCTTTTATATAGGACTCTGAGAGCATGCCCAAATACCCTAGTCAGTTTGAGTAGTCTTCCTCTCAGCTCCTTTCACTTCATCAAATGGCTTTCAAAGACTTTTCACACTTAGTCTAAGGTCTCTGAAATTGATTGAGCATTTTATCACTTACTTCAAGTGATTCATTGAGACAACCCCTCACACCAGAATATAAACACAGATTGCAGCCTGACTTCTTAGGGTCAATAAATTTTGCTGACTGCCAGCTCTAATCTTTCTTTCTGGACCACTGTCTATTATTCAGGCCTAGTGGAAGAGAGGGGCAGCTAGATGGTGCAGTGGATAGAGTACCTGGCCTAGAGTCAGGAAGATCGTGTTCAAATAGGGCCTCAGATGTTTACTAACCGAGTGATGCTGGGCAAGGCACTTAACCCCTATTTGCCTCAGTT
This sequence comes from Gymnobelideus leadbeateri, assembly GCA_011680675.1. Lineage (NCBI taxonomy): Eukaryota > Metazoa > Chordata > Mammalia > Diprotodontia > Petauridae > Gymnobelideus > Gymnobelideus leadbeateri. The sequence goes on along the minus strand of WOXC01005665.1, from coordinate 354,725 downwards.
CACCAGCTGTAAAATGGGGACATACTGGAGAAGGAAATGGCAAGTTGCTCCAGAATCTTTGCCAAGAAAACCCCATGGATTGTCCATGGGATCATGCAGGGTCAGACAAGACTGAACAACAAAGTGCAAGAGAACTGAATTTGGAGTCAAAGGACTCAAAACCCATCTGTGTGATCTGGGTGAATTACTTCCCACTTCCTGGGCTTCAATTTTTCCATCTGTACAACGAGAGGGTTGAATTAGATGGTCTGAAAGGTCCTCTAGAGTTCTAGTCTTATCAATGAGTAGTATTCCACCTGTATTTGCTAGCTGGAGTCTGACAGCCCTGTTCTGACTACGGCCTGAGAACTACATTTCCCAGCGGCCCGCGGGAGGGTAGAGGGACGCGCCCAGTGAATGACGCCATCAGAGTGCGCGGCGGGCTGTGTATCGCCCCGGCAGCCGGCTGGGCGAGCGGAGGCCGGTGCTGCTAGCGTTTGCTATGGCGGATGTGTTGAACGTCGGGGTGAATCTGGAGGCCTTCGCTCAGGCCATTGGCGCCATTCAGGCGCTGCGCTCCAGCGTGAGCCGGGTGTTCGACTGCCTGAAGGATGGCATGCGGAACAAGGAGACACTGGAGGGCCGGGAGAAGGCCTTTATCGCCCACTTCCAGGACCACCTGCACTCCGTCAATCGGGACCTCAAGTACGTGCCCTCTCTCGGGCCTGGCCTGACCCTGCGCCGCCCCCGCCGGGCCCCTGGGGCCCATCCCCCAGCCCCGGCCGAGCCTCGGTCTGCCCTGTCTTCCCTGGTCAATGGGGTCTTTCCAGGATCTTAGGCTTCTCCCCCACTTCCCCAACCCTGTCCTCACCCGTCGAGGACGGGCAGAACCCCCCACTGCTCGTCCCCCTTTACACCCCCTCACACTGCCTCCCCTTCCGAGCTACCCACTGACATTCTCCCCCAACCCCCACGTGGATCTCCTCCTTTCCTACTGCTCCCCAAACTGGGCTCCATCGTCCCTGTTTTCCATCTTCTTCATTCATTTACCTTTCAGAGCCCATCCCCCCAAAGTGGCCTAGCTTGGTTGAGTTGTTTTTGTTTCTTTTTCTCCAACTGTTCCCTCCCAGCCCTTTTCACAGGTTCTGATCTGTTTCTCATAGGAATTGGTCAGCGCCAGTTATAGGATAGAGGACCCTTGGATATGAGCAAAGTGAGGGCCAGAAATATTAAGTGACTTCCCCAAAGGTCGCACAGATAATGACCGAGGCAGGATTCAAACCCAGATTCTCTCACTTCAGCCCGAGTGCCCGACACAAAATAGAACCTTCATAAATGCTTGTTGATTGATTTATTGCCCTTCCTACTACAACCATACTGTCACTTTCTCCCCTCCTTGCCCTCTCTTCACTTCCTTCTCCAGGAATATAGTGCTCTTTCATCTTTGAAGGCCTGACTGTGTCTATATGTGAACTTAGGAAAGGTTCTTCTAGGTTTTGGGGCTTATTTCTGTAACAGTTCTCCTGATATTACCTTACATGCATTTAATGCTTTACTGATTTCAGTTCTATATTTCATCTTCATAGCAGTTGTGTGAGAGAGGCAGAGCAGCTCTTATGGTTTGAAGGCTAGGTTGTTTTTTTTTTTAATTTTTTTATTGTTGCAACTTTGTTTCCTTAGCAACCAGATGGAAGGAGGAGGTGGGATAGAGGAGGAGGCCAAATGATGGGAACATCAGTTTTTCACTAAGTGGCTGGCATTCTTTTTTTTGGGGGAAAGCCAGACAAACACACTCCCCTCCCACAGAAATTCACTGGGTTTTTGGCACCATGCCAGTTAATGCTTTACTAGTGTGAGAGAATGCTTTTATTGCTTTCTTCTTTCATTTTCCATCTACCTTCCCTAAGGTTGATTCTGTTTGTAAAGTTCAGGATGCTGTGACATGCACCATGGAATGAAGTTTGAGATATTTGTTTTGACCCTTTCTGCAACCTTTATTCACAAATTGTTATGAAGTGGTGCCAAGGATAATGTTTGAGACTCTCTAGTGAAAATGGCATTGGTGCCTGTACCTAGAGAGGCTTTTCTTTGCTGTTTGGGACTATCCCTTCAGAAGACTTACTTTTGGGAGCTTCTTATGCTGTTGGATCACATTGTGTGGTACGGTTAGTTGCAGAGCATATAAAATTGACTTCAGTTTACACCACTTTGTTAGTGTTTTCTTTGTTCTACTTGTTTATCTTACCTGTTCTATGTTTTGTTAAGATTTTCCATCTGTGAAAAGCATCCTATGCATATCGTCATCATTTGTTTAGGTATTTGCTACTCTGGCAAATTTAATGATTTATACCGGGGAAATCTAAACTGTTAGTCAGAGAGTGTTGTGCCACATTTATAAATTCAAGGCAGCTGAAGTGAACAAGCAATCATGAAGCACCTACTATGTGTCTCGCACTTTGCCATGTGCTGGAAATATAAAGAAAGGCTTGCAGCATGCAGACAACTCTGTACAAAGAGTATGTGTATAGGATAAATTAGAAATGATTTCTAGGAAGGCACTAGCATTAAGGAGTATTTGGGAAAGTCTTCTTGCAGAAGGTGGGATTTTAGCTGATACTTGAAGTCAGGGAAGCCAGGAGGTGGAGAGGGAGAGTGAGAGAATTTCAGACATGGGGGGACTGCCAGTGAAAATGGCCAAAACTGGGAGATGGAGTGTCTTGTTTGAGGAACAGCAAAGGAGCCAGTGTTACAGCATCATAGAGTGTGTGGGAAGGAAATAAGCATTGATATAATTTACTGATATCATGTGTACTATGTAACAAGCATCCTACTAAGTGCTTTATAAACGTTATTTCATTTGATCCTCACATCAGCCCAGTGGGGTAGGTGCTATTATTATCTCCTTTTTACAGTAGAGGAAAATGAGGCAAACAAAGGATTTACCCAGGGTCACACAGCCAACAAGGGCTGTATTTGAACTCAGGTCTTCCTGACTCCAGGCCTAGCACTCTGAGTGGGGGTCGTAGCAGGTTATGAAGGACTTTAAAAGCCAGACAGAGAATTTTATATTTAATTCTGGAGGTAATAGGGAGTTACTGGAGTTCATTGAATTGGAGGTGTGGGTGACATGGTCAGACCTGAGCTTTAGGAAGATCAATTTGACAGTTGAGTGGAGGATGGACTGGAATAGGGAGAGTCTTGAGGTAGGGAGACCAGTCAGCAGGTTGTTGCACAAGGCCAGGTGTGAAATGATGAGGACCTATACCAGGATTGTGGTGGTGTCATAGGAAAGGAGGGCTTGTATATAAGAGATGTTGTAAAGGTAGAATCAATAGAACTTGGCAAGGGATGAGGGGGAGAGGAAAGGGTAGGGGATTACACCTCATTTATCAGTCTGGAGATTGATGGTGCCCTCAAAAGTAATGAGGAAGTTAGGGAGAAGGGAGGAGTTCAGTTTTGGACATGTTGAATTGAGGTGCTTTGGGACATCCAGTTCGTGAGATGCAAGCCTGAAGGTTAGAAGAGAGGTTTGATGATTATTGAATCCAAGAAATTCATTTTTCCTTCAAATAGAAATTTAGAAAAGTTTTAAATTCTACATTTATGTAGCCACATTACTGATTGAAGTGCTTTTAAATTTCCTTTTTTTAGGAAAAACATACCTCAATCCAAAAACCTTTTTTAAACTCTGTCCACAATTACATGCTGGTGCTCTGTCCAAATGAATGTAAATTTTGATCCCTGAAACTTTTTTTTTCCCCTCAAGGACTGAGCCTTAAAGCCGTATCACTCTGGTTCTCATTGATTGGCCAACAATGCTAGGTAAAGCCCCACTTGGTCCTTATGTGGGCTCTGATTGCCTCAAAGTGAATGTAAATGGCAATTGTTTCTGTTTTGGCTAGAAACACTGAAAGGTCTTTCTCTTCCAGATTTTTTTTTTTTAAACTAGGTAAAGAGGCTGTTCTTTACCTTATTTCTTACCTAGTCTTAATCACTGAATGGGCAGTGCCTCAGTCAGTACTGAGACCTCTTAAAAGACCTTAGTTTAAAAAGCCAAGGCCTCTCATTGCTCCCAGAGCCATCTCTAGTTGGTCTGATCTGTATCTCACCCCTGGACCCAGGTAGCTCTGGAGAAGAAAGTGAGGCTGGCTGGTGACTTTGCACAGCTTCACTTATATCCAACTCCACTTACATGTTATTTTGATTGTCTTAAACCTTTATAACCTCTCCAGATCTATTTATTTCTAAGAAATCATGCGGTAACACATCAGTATTCTAGACTGTAGTGGATCCATTCTGGAATTTAAATATAATCTGGTAAAAATGATCTTTGGTTTTTAAAACTTTAATTAAAAATTCTTTTTATTAATGGTTTTTAAAAAAAACCATTGATCTTATTTTCTAATTCCATGTTCTTTACCTAGACTGTCTCTTATAGCAAAGAAGTATAGTTAGTCAAAACATCCATTTATTGGTGTATGATATTGTCATTTGTTCAGTCAATCAGCATTTATTAAGCTCTATGAGCCAAGCACTTGCCTCATGCTACACCTGTAGGCCCCCAGGTCTCTATCCAGAGTAGAAGGAGGCACATTTCATCATCAGGTCCCTGCAGTTAAAGATTAGTTCTTGCATTGATGGTGTTGTGATACAGTGAAAGAGCGCTAGAGCTGTCATCAGAGGGATCTGGGTTCAAATTCTGGCTGTACTGTTATATAACTTTTGGCAAATTATTTAACTTTGCTAAGCACAAGTTTTCTCATCTGTAAAATGAGGAGGTTGGAAAAGTTAACTTCTAAGACCTCTTCTACCTTTAAATCTATTATTTTATGACACATTTATGTATTGTTTTTACATTTTTGGATGTGAGGTGAGATGTCAGGTGAAATGTCAGAATTTCTCTAATGATTTATAACATTTTTTTTTCTATGATGGTAGATCACACATTTCCTTTTTAGGAAACTCTTTGCTTATATCCTTTGACTTCTCACACATTGGGGAATGGCTTTTATAATTAATTTTTTCTCTTTTACTTTTTAGTGAACTGGAGCGTCTGAGTAACTTGGTAGGCAAGCCATCTGAGAACCACCCTCTCCATAATAGTGGATTGTTAAGCCTAGATCCTGTTCAGGACAAGACTCCTCTCTATAGCCAGCTTCTTCAAGCATATAAGTGGTCGAACAAGGTAAAAGAAAAATTTCCTATGTATGTATCACATTAGTCAATATTCCCAGTATTATCTTTTGATGTAGAATGTGAAGGTATGCTATATTAACTTTTTGATTCAACATAGAACTATGGGATTGTATAGTATGTTAGTGAACTTAAACATTTATTTAGCACCTACTGTGTGCAATGTATGGTGAGGAGTGGGGCTGCACAGTAGAAAACAACAAAGTCCTTTCCCTTGAGGAGATTACAGTCTAATTTAAAGGGGTAGGGGTAGCTATGACATTTATACAAATAAATGTGATACAAAACCAGAATGAGATAGGAGCAAAAAGAAAATCTAGACAAAAGCTATAATAAAATAAGTCTTTACTTACTGATGTCTAACTTTTGTTTTTAAAGTTCTCTGTATTTGGAAGTTTTAGAACATCCCTAAAAGTAATATTGTGTTACAACTGAGATTGAAAAGTATCTTGATCACTCTTTAATGAAAAGGAATCATTTTAGTCTATGTTATGTGGTTCACATGTTTGTTTATTTTGAGTTTACCTCTGGTAATAGAGGTTCTTCTCTAGAATATCACCGAAGCACACTTATAGCATAATTCTCTCTATGGCAAGTCAGTCTTTTTAAAAAAATTTATTTATTTTTAGCATTCATTTTTAAGAATTTTGAGTTCCATATTCTCTCCTCTCCCACCCCTTCTCCACCCACTAAGAAGGCAAGCAATATGATATCAGTTGTACATGTGAAATCATGCAAAACCTAAGGGGGGGGGAAGTCATGTTGCAAAAAAACAAAACAAAACAAAAACACAAATTTTTAAAAAGCAGGAAGGATAAAGAAAGTGAAAAAAATATGCTTTGGTCTGCACTTAGAGTTCATCAGATTCCTCATTGTCTTGAACAAAGTAGCTAATTGATCATTGTCATAATAGTGCTGTTACTGTGTACAGTTCTGGTTCTGCTCATTTCACTTTGCATTAGTTCATTTATGTTTTCCTAGGTTTTTCTGAAGCCATCCTTCTTGTCATTTCTTTTTTTCCCCCCAATTTATTTATTTATTTTTAATTTTCAACATTCATTTCCACAAGATTTTTGAGTTACAGATTTTTCTCCCCATCTTTCCCCTACCCCACCCCAAAATACTGAGCCTACTGAATACCCCTTCCCCTAATCTGTTCTCTCTTATCTCCTCTCCCATTACCCCCTAATTTTCTAGTAGGGCAAGATAATTTTCTATACTCCAGTTATATATCTTATTTTCCAGTTGTATATAAAAAATAAATTTTTTAAAAAATATTTGTTTTTAAAACTTTGAGTTTCTGATTTTTGTCCTCTTCTTCCTTCCTCACCCACCCCACTGGGAAGATAAGCAGTTCAATATAGGTTGTACATGTGTAGTTATACAAAACATTTCCATAGTAGTTTTATTGTGAAAGACTAACTATAATTCCCTCCGTCCTATCCTGCCCCCCACTTATTCTATTTTCTCCTTTGATTGATCCTGTCCCTTTTCAAAAGTGTTTGCTTCTAACTACCCTCTCCCACAATCTGCCCTCTCTTCTGTCATCCCCCCCTCTTATCCCCTTACCCGATATTTTCCTGTAGAGTAGGATACCCAATTGAATGTGTATGTTATTTCCTCCTTAAGTCAAATTCAGTGGTAGTAAGATTGACACTTTCCCTTTCACCTTCCTGCTCTTCCCCTCCATTGTAACAGTTTTCTTTTGCCTCTTTTATATGAGATAATTTACCCTAGTCTATCTCTCCCTTTCTCCTCCCAATAAATTCCTCTCTCACCTCTTAATCTTATTTTTTTAGATATCCCTTCATATTAAACTCATCCTGTGCCCTCTGTGTATGTATACATATGCACACACATACATATGCACACACATTTATACACACATACACCCTCCCATACATACATATATGTATGTATACATATATATTCCCTTCGACCATCCTCATACTGAGCAAAATCTTATGAGTTATGATTATTATTTTTCCATGTAGGAATGTAAATAGTTCAACTTTAATAAGTTTCTTATGATTTCTTTTTCCTATTTACCTTCTCATGCTTCTCTTGCTTCTTGTATTTGAAATTCAGATTTTCTGTTCAGTTCTGGTTTTTTCATCAAGAATGCATGAAAATCCTCTATTTCATTGAATGACCATATTATCCCCTGCAGCATTATACTGTAATCCTATCTCCTTTGACCTTCAGAATATCATATTCCAAGCCCTTCTATCCCTTAATGTAGAAGCTGCTAGGTCTTGTGTTATCCTAATTGTGTTTTCACAATACTCAAATTGTTTTTTCCTGACTGCTTGCAGTATTTTCTCCTTGACTTGGGAACTCTGGAATTTGGCTATAATATTCCTAGGAGTTTCCTAGGGATCTTTTTCAAGAGGCAATCAGTGAATTCTTTCAACCTCTATTTTGCCCTCTGCTTCTGGAATATCAGGCAGTTTTGCTTGATAATTTCTTGCAAGATGGTGTCTAGGTTCTTTTTTTTGATCATGGCTTTCAGGTAGTCCAATAATTTTTAAATTATCTCTTCCTGATCTATTTTCCAGGTCAGTAGTTTTTCCAATGAGATATTTCACATTGCCTTCTGTTTTTTCATTTGTTTGGATCTGTTTTATAGTATCTTGATTTCTCATAAAGTCATTAGCTTCCATTTGCTCCAATCTAATTTTGAAGGAATTACTCTCTTTAATGAGTTTTTGAAATTCCTTTTTGATCTGGCCAATTTGACTTTTTAAGGCATTCTTCTCTTCCTTGGCTTTTGGGGCTCTTTTGCTATTTGAATTAGTCTATTTTTTAAGGTGTTACTTTCTTCAGTCAGGTTGTTGATTCACTTTTCTTGATTTTCTTGCATCATTTTCATTTCTCTTCCCAATTTTTCCTCCACTTTTCTTATATGATTTTCTTTTCTTTCTTTTTTTTTTTTTTTTTTTTTTGCCTTTTGGAGGGCAATTGGGGTTAAGTAACTTGCCCAAGGTCACATGGCTAGGTTTTTGTTTGTGTGTGCGTTAAGTGTCTGAGGCTGGATCCGAACTCAGGTCCTTCTGACTCCAGGGCCAATGCTCTACTCACTGCGCCACCTAGCTGCCCCATCTTACTTGATTTTCAAAATCCTGCTTAAGCTCCTCCATGGCCTGTAATCAGTTCATATTTTTCTTGGAAGCTTTTGATGCAGGAGTTCTGACTTGGTTATCTTCCTCCTTTTCCATACTTTGATCCTTTTTGTCCCCAAAAAAAGAAATCTATGGTAGGATTGCATTTCCTCTGCTTGCTCATATTGCCAGTCAGTTACTTGACTTTTGAGCTCTTTGTCACGGTAGAACTCTGCTTTCAGAATGGAGAGAGCTTTGTCCCAAATCACTGGGGTTTTTGCTGCTGCCGGATCTATTAGGAGGGTGTCCTCTCTGTAGCCCCCACAAACTCTGGCACACTGGCCACCAACCCCAGGACCACCACCCAAGACTGACCCAGATCTAAGCAGGTCAAAGCAAGAGCAATTACCCTCTGAATGGTGGCTTGGTCCCCCTATGATCTGCAGGCCAGGAGTTCTGGAAGCAGCCAGGGGCAGTAGCTGCAGCCCTCAAGCCAATGCCACTTCTTGCCCTGGGGACAGGGGCTGGAAGCTCTTTCAGCCTCCTCTTCCAACAGAGTCCTCTACTGACCTTTTACTTTGGCATTTATGGGTTGAGAAGTCTGGAAACCGCCATAGTTGCTGGTGATTGACTCTCCTGAAGTCTGCTCCACCGCTGCTGGTCGGGGCTGCCCTGGGGGGCCAGAACCTCGAAGCTCATGTAGGACTGTGGACTCTGCTCTCTGGCCAGTGCAACAAACCCTTCCTGCTGGCTGCCTTCAGTGGAAGTTTGTTTCTCACGTTTGTTTCTCTCTGTCACTTTGTGGGTTCTGTAGCTCTAAAATTTGTTTAGAGTAATTTTTTTTTACACATATTGGAGGTGATGGGAGCTGGAGCCGAATGGAAGTCCTGTTTCTACTCAGCCATCTTGGCTCCGCCCCCTTCCTTGTCATTTCTTAGAGTAGTATTCCTTCACAATCATATACCACAACTTATTTACCCCTTTTCCAGTTGATGGACATCATTTCCATTTCCAGTTCTTTATATGACAGGTCAGTCTTGGACCAGTATGAGAGGGATAATCGTGTTTGATCTACTGAGAGGACTTTGATTTGTCAACAGTCAGTAAATTTTTATTAAGCCTCTGCTGTGTAGCAAGCACTGAAAAATGCTAATCACATCCATATCTAGTCTGTGCCTGAAAGGAGTTTATAGTCTAATGGAGGAAGACAACATGCAAAAAGAAGCTGAAAGGGGGCTTGGTAGGTATTGTGTTTGGAGGAATTGTGGAGCAGTGCAGACAGGTGAGAAATGAGATGTCTGAACTGATCTCTCTCCTTGAAATGAAGGTTTGGAAGTCATGGCCCCATCTTCCAATTAGAGAGGCTGAGGGTAGTGATGGGGTGGAGTCTCAAGACTGATGAAATCTTGCAGGATGATCAGGTTATCCCAGTAATGATCGGGGAGAAGAGAAGCCCCAGAGGAGAGCAGACAGGTGAGAAATGTGTGCTTAGGAGTTATTCTTATGGCATAGATCATAGTGAAACAATGGAAAGGGACTCTGAATGTAGTTTTAAAATAACAAAAACATCTAAAGAAAGAAATACCATACTAACAACCCTTTTTTAGGCATGAGAAGATGTTTTACTTTTCTCCAGAATCCAGAAGTGTTTATTGAATAGGACTTAAATTTAAGGCATGTAGGATAATTTAGGTAGTCTTAGAAAAAAAGAACTGCCTCTAGGAGCGTTTTTAGCTAGGATGGTCTTGGAGGTGGCTGGAGCCAGAGGAATTCCTTTTGACCTTAACTTGGTAGTGAGCTCTTTTTTCCCCTTCTCTTTATCTTTCCTACAGCTCCCCATTTGTGTGGGTGGCTAGTTCTATTTTGGTTTCTTCTGGTTGCAGTGTTTCTTCTTGGAATTTCTCTGATACTAGTTCATAGGATCGTGGCGATTTAGAGCTAGAAGATAATTTAGAAACATGTGGTCTAATTCCATGTGAGTTATTATTATGGATGAAGGAACTAAGGTCCATAAAAGTTAAGGTACTTCCTCTAGATTATACAGGTTGTAAATATTAGAGCTGAGATTCAAACCCTGATTTTAAATCCATTGTTCTTATCTCAGAGCTGGACATAGCCTTAGAAACTGTCTGGTATAGCTCCCTCATTTGACTTTTGAAAGTTGAGGCCTAAGCTAAGTGATTTATCCAAATGTTAATGGGATTTAATATCTTCCTCATCCATTAATAGGCTTCAGGTGGAGCCCATTAAGAGAAGCTTGCATATGGAAGGTTTGCTTGTAGGAAGTCTTTCACACCTTTTGCTAATTTCTAATTAGGCACTGAGTCTGGAGTAGTGATACCTTCTGGCTCTGAGAAATGTATATATACTGAGTTTGCTTTGAGGGCTTGCTTCTGAGAAGGATCTTGTAATTCTCTGGTTGAGATTCTAGTGGCATTATGTTCAGAGCTCCTCAACCACTCAGATGTAAAGGCTCTCTCCATACAGGGATTTATGTAAAGTGTATAGTTGATTCAGGCAGTCAGAGCCCTGTCTGTTGGTCTTTATTTTTCTATTTGTGTTTTCTCTGAAGTTCAGGATGCTGGCTTTTCACCTGAATTAGTGAATACAATTAAAAAGATTGTTGACTCCTTAAACAGCCATCTTTCCTCCTAAAGCAGATCTAAGAACCTGTGCTAGCAGCCATCCTGGGTATGCCAGTGTGGTTGTTGCTACGTCAAGTTCACAGAGGTAAGTGAGAGGACCTCCTCAGTCATCCTTTTTCTGTATCAGTTCGTTGTTCTTTGCTAGCTATGTGACGTTAGGTAAGTAACTTAACTTTTCTGGGCTTAGTTTATAAAATCTTTGCACTCTGTAAATAAGAGAGTTGAATGAAATGGTTTGCAAGGTCCTTTCAAGTTCTAAAATTTTGTGACTTTTGGGATTAGTCAGTCAAAAAGCACTTATGTGCCAGGTACTGGGCTAAGCACTTTCTTTATATCAAAAAAGGCAAAAACAGGTCCTTGCCCTCAAGGAGCTCACATTCTAATGGGGGACACAACAAGCTAACAACTTTGTACATAAAGAATGTGTCATGTAAATGGGAGGTATTCCCATTAAAGATTATTCTAACTCTTCTCAACTATACAGTGATTCAAGATGAGACAAAGAGAAGGTAGAAGGGGTGAGATGGAAAAGGAAGGAGGGTAGATATTGGGAAAGACCTCTTTAAGAAGGTTTCACTGACTCTTGAAAGAAGCTGGAAGGTAGAGGTGAGGTGGGAGAGCATTCAAGACATAGGGGACAGCCAGTGCAAAGGTATGGAGGTAGGAGATAGATGTTGAGTTCAAGAACTGCAAGAAGGCCAAGTGCTGCTCCTCGGACATAAAGGTATCCTTTTAGAACAGAGGTGGGAAACCTGCAGTCTTGAGGCCACATGTGACTTTCTAGATCCTTGAGTTCTGCCTTTCAACTGAGTCCAATTTTATTGAACAAAATCCTTTTATTAAGGGGATTTATTCTGTGAAGTTTGGATTCAGTCAGAGGGCCACTTGAGGACCTAGAGGGCCACATGTGGCCTCAAGGCTGCAGGTTCCCCACCCCTGTTTTAGAATATACTGTATACAGGAGAACATTGTACATAGCAACAGCAGCATTGTTCAGTGATTGACTATGATAGTCTTAGCTTTTCTCAACAGTGTAGTGATTTCAAGACAATTCCAACTCTTCTCAAGAATACAATGATTCAAGACAATTCCAAAAGACTTATGATAGAAAATGCGTTCTGTATCTAGAGAGAGAACTATGGAGTCTGAATGCAGAATGAAGCATATTACTTTAAATTTTTTCTTGTGTTTTTCCCCTTTTCGTTCTGATTCTTCTTTTACAACATGACTAATGTGGAAATGTTTAATGTGTATTGTATATGTATAACCTGTATCAGATTGCTTGCTGTCTTGGGAAGGAGGGAGAAAAATTTGGAACTCAGTTTTACAAAAATAAATGTTGAAAACTATCTTTACACGTAATTGGAAAAACAGTGCTATTAAGGGAAAAAAAAGAACATACGGGTATATAAAATGTGTGTAATGGTTGATGTACAAATTGTTATCACCAGAGCTAGGTTCATGAATACTGACTGGTCAGGAGGAGAGTGACTTAGCTACTGGTGCTAAAAAGGGGCTGAGACTCACAGTCCTGCAATCAACCTAACCCAAAACAAAGACAGCAAAAAGCCTCCTGGAAAGCAAAACCTTCTGACTACCTTTTTGATTCCCATTTATTTCCCTTTCAAGATGGTCCTTGATGTTTACTTTAATACAGTTTTACAGGTTTTAAAGTGAGAGCATTTGGGGCAGTAGGCATGCAGGTGATTTGTCCCAGGCCACGTGTTCTGTTGGGAGGGCTCTGTCTTAAATCGTTCAGAATTTTTAGACCCTACTGATTGTGGGACCTCAGACTCTGGTTATGAAAGTCACCTTCATTGATGTTTCACTTGTCTAAAGTTGGTTGTGGCAGAAGTGGGAGAGTTTCTGGGATGACTGGCACTGAATGGAGGGACTATTACTATCAAAGCAAAGAACTCTGCCATTACATTGAAACTGTTACATTTAAGTCTTTTCCTATGATTTGAGAACATGTTAAAAATGGAATGGTTTACAAAACTGAAGAACCATTAGGGATATTTCTTTAGAGTATGATAAGGTATTTTAAGTAATTGTTTATAAATTTTGTTGTCTCTGCGTTAGAATTTAAGGCACATGTATGCTGTCTTTGCTTTTCTTTCTATCCTCTCTGTACAGTACCAAGTACAGTACTCTCTTCATGTTACTAAGCACTTAGTAAATGCTTGATTGGTTGATTTTTTCACACAGTATGAAGACCCTCTGGATAGTCCCAGTGAAATCATCTCAACCATCTAAAAGAATTAGGTGATAGCAAACTTTTTTTTTTTAAAGAAAGGAAGGGTTGGGGTGGCTAGGTGGCGCAGTGAGTAGAGCGTTGGCCCTGGAGTCAGAAGGACCTGAGTTCGGATCCGGCCTCAGACACTTAACGCACACACAAACAAAAACCTAGCCGTGTGACCTTGGGCAAGTTACTTAACCCCAATTGCCCTCCAAAAAAAGCAAAAAAAAAAAAAAGAAAGGAAGGGTATATGCTTTATAAGTTAGTACCAATGTCTTAGTATGTTTTTCATCTGAATTCTGGTATTTGAAGTTTTCCTTTTCTTAATTGTAGGAAGGAAGGAAACAAACATTTATTAAGTGAGTTTATCTCAATAACCTGGGGAGGCGGGTGCTATTGTTATCCCCACTTTACAGTTGAGGATACTGAGGGGACCAGTGGTTAAGTGACTACTTGCACAGGGTCACACAGATAGTTAGTATCTGAGACTGGATTTGAACTCAGGTTTTCCTACCTCAATTATTATAATATGTTGCTCTTTTTGTTTTGCTTTCCTTACTGTAAGGGGAAGTATGTAGTGAGTAAATCTTGGACTGAGAATTTGTAAACTCTGAGCTCTATTTGGACTCTTCCACTGAATCACTCTGTGATCTAGAGCAAGCATATTCACAAAATGAGGGACATGGCCTCAGTGACCCCAGTGATCCTTTTTAGGTGAATCTATGATCATATGAAGTACTATGTGAATAGAAGTTAACTTTACATTATTCATACAAGCTTTCCTATATTTCTTTAGATCCTTTGTATTCTTCTGTCTTGTATGGTGCAGTACTATTCCATTCCTATGCCACCATTTGCTCAGCTATTCTCCAGTCACTGATTTTGTTAACCTTTTTTTGCAATTACAAATAGTGCTGAGAGTCATGTTGGGAATGTTGGGCTAATAGGAAGACTTGGATTCATGTCCCACCTCCGACACATACAGCTGTGTGACTCTAGGCAGATCTCTAAATATCAATTGCAGAACTGTTGCTAATCTGCTTTGGTGGGGGCAGTTTGCTTGTTCCTTACACCAGTGAAATCCCAGGTCTAGACCAATCAGCCAAACAGCACTGCTCTGGGTACTTTGATACAAAAAGGTCTTTTCCTGTTGTCAAGCTTGTAGTTCTACCTAGCAGAATATTAGTGTTCCTATTTCTCTACCATCCCCGCTATCACTTTGGAAAATTTTCATCTTTTTTTTTTCCATTTTTGATGATTTGAGAGGTATAAATACTTAAACACTTTTCATTTTCATTAATATTGTAGATGATTGTTTACTTTTCTGCTTTTGTAAGCTGTTCATATCCTTTGACCAAATATCTTTGACCACTTATAAGCGTATGGCCCCTATACTCAGAGATTTGTGTCATCCCTGTAGATTTTGGATGTAATATTTTGCTAAAGATGTTTTGTTCAAAGATTTTTTTCTGTCATCCATAACTTTTCTTCTTGTTTTTGCTATATTGGTTTGTTCAAGATCTTGTTTTATGTTCATAAAATCAAAGTACTCAATTTTGCCTTTTATGATTTTTTTTTTTTTTGCTTTTTGGAGGGCAATTGGGGTTAAGTATATTGCCCAAGGTCACACGGCTGGGTTTTTTTGTTTTGTTTGTGTTACGTGTCTAAGGTTGGATTCGAACTCAGTTCCTTCTGACTCCAGGGCCGATGCTCTACTCACTGCGCCACCTAGCCGCCCCTTTTATATTCTTTGTGTTGTGGTTGGTTGCATACAGATTTCTTCCCCCATCCTCAACTGTGGGAGATAATTTTCTGTTTTCCTGTAACTTTTTAATAGTATGACTTTTAAAATTTGGCTCATTTATCCATTTGGAAACTTTTATATGATAAGGTGAGGTAACATGGCATTCAGAGTTATCCTGAGAGAAAAGAAAATTTGCCTTTAAGTCCTACCTGACTCTGCTTGGTTTTGACCTGATCCTCTCTGTACAGGTCCTTTCACCTTTCAGTGCCCCATGCAAAGCTCTAAGACTAGTCTGGAGAGCAAGTGCTCCTCTGTATTAGAAGGAATTTCTTCATTGAATGTTCCCTAGACCAATGAAATCACAGTCCTGGTCCATAAAATAGTTCAAGGTGCATACTTACAACTCTCATCTGCTAAGTAACTCTCTTTGCTAGCAATTTTTACTGAATAATGAATTCTTTTGCAAATTGTATATTCTTGGTTTATCAAAGACTATTGTTTCTTACAAAGTCTTATTATAAAGTCTTATCTAATCTGTTTCATTACTCAGTTTTTTTTTTTTTAAAGCAATTGGGGTTAAGTAACTTGCTCAAGGTTACACGGCTAGTCATTATTTATTCGTGGGTGCTCATTTTCTGAGGCCGGATCTGATCTCGGGTCATCCAAACTCCGAGGCTGGCGCTCTTACTCACTGCGCCACCTAGCCGCCCCTTTAGGGCAATTGGGGTTAAGTAACTTGCCCAAGGTTACACGGCTAGGTTTTTTTTTTGTTTGTGTGGGTTAAGTGTCGGAGGCTGGCTCCGAAGTCAGGTCCTTCTGATTCCAGGGCCGGCGCTTTATTCACTGCGCCACCTAGCCGCCCCCCCCCTTTTTTTTTACTTGTTTTAGTAAACATCAGCTAGTTTTGCTTTAAGATAAAATTTGATCCGGTCATGTCAAACCCTATTCATTCCTACTTTCTCATTATTTTTCCATATATTCTTGACCTTTTGTTCTGTCATATGACTAATTCTATAAACTATTTCTTTGATAATTTGATTAGTATAGCATTAACTATATATTAATTTCAGTAGTATAATTTTTACTATATTGGCACAGCCTACATAGGAACATTGAGTATTTCTATTTTTATGTAGATAATCCTTTGTTTAATGAAAATTGTTTTATAGGTGCATGTGTACAAATCCTTTGTTTCATAGTGGGTTGATTCTTCAGTATTTAATGTTTTGTTATCTTTTAAAAAAATTTTACTTTAACATTCATTTAAAAAAGTTTTTTGAGTTCCAAATTCTGTCCCTTCTGTATCCCTTACCTATTGAAAAGGAAAGCAATTTGATATAAATTATAAATGTGAAATCATGTAAAATTTGTTATCTTAATGACATTTCAGAAGATAAAGTAATCCCAGAGGTGATACAGGTTGAAAATACAAATAGACTAAAGAAGGGCTTAGATCAATTAATATGTGACAAATATGTAACATTGTTGGGGAAGCTAGATATGTTTGGAGATGGTTTTAACTTTTTGAGGCGGTCATTTTTTCTTTAAAAATTTTTTTAAAAATTGTTTTTATTGATGTTTTTTTTAATATAGTTTTCCCCAGTATCCCTCCTCCTGTTCTTTCCAGAGAACCATTCTATGTAACAAATAGTATTTTAAAGTAAAAGAAGAGATAAAAACCAGTGTAACTGATCAGTACATCGAAAAAGTCTGTGCAATACTTGTGAGCCTCTTAACTCTCCCGAGGGATAGGGTAGAAGTGCTCTTCTCTCATCTCTTATTTTGAGCCATGCTTGGGTTTTTTTAAAAATAATTTTGCACCATTCACTTTGTATGTATTTTCCTCCTGTTTATATCACTGTAGTCATTGTGTGTATTGTTTTCTACGCTCTGCTTATTTCATTCTGCATAGGTTCATGTAGATCTTTTCATGTTTCTCTGTATCACATTCTTTATTTCTTATAGCACAGTAATATTCCATTATGTTCATTATAAATATTTTGGAATATTACATACAAAGTGAATGGTGACTACAGTGCTTTAGTAGAATGATCCCCAGATACTTTAAAAGCATTTTTTAGTTATTTGAAATGGGATTTCCCATTTTATTAATGTCTCTTTGATTTTGTTATTATATAGATGTTCTGTTGATTTTTGAGGATTTATTTTGTAGCTGGTCACTTTGTTGAAGCTATTAATTATATCAGTATCTTTGCTGATTCCTTAGGATTTTGCAAGTAAACCATATCAATAAATTGGGATAGTTGGATCTCTTCTTTGCCTATTTACCTTTAATTTCTTTCTCTTATTGTTATTGGTAGAACTTCCATATAATTCTACAAATAATAGAGAGTGAGCATCCCTACTCAACTCTTGTCTTTATTGGAAAAGATGCTAGTCTATCCTCAGTGCATATTATACTTGCTTTTGGTTTTAGATGTAGCTATCTAAAGTATCTTTTGAAAAGAGAAAAAGTATCCTTATGTTAAATAAACTCTCTGTATGCCTTTACTTTGTAGGACTTTTAGCATAATGTAGTGTAGTTAAGTGTAATACTTTGTCAAAAGCTCTTTGCATATCTATTGAGATAATCATGTGGTTTTGAATATTTTTGTTTTTTATATAATCATATTGATGATTTTCCTAATGTTTAACCATCTTTGCATCCCTGGTATAAATCTCACTTGGTTGTGATGAATGATTTTGTGGATAAATTGCTGTAGCATTTAACAGTATTAAGAAAATTATTTTCGAATCTGTATTCATTAGTGATATGACTCCATGGTTTTTCTGTGTTTTATCCTTCTCTGGTTTAGGTATTAGTATTCTATTTGTTTCATAAAGGGATTCTGGATTGATTTTTGAAAATAATTTGCGTAGCATAGTAATTGTTAAAAGTTTGGTAGAATTCTCTTGTGAATCCAGAAGGAACAGTTTTTTTTCCCTTTGGTAGTTCTTTTGCAGTTAGTTTTATTTCGTCTTTTCAGAGATTGGGTTATTTAAGATTTGATTAATTTGGGTATTTTTGATAATTTGATATTTTTGAAGATACTCATTTGTTTCTTGTGGTTTTTTTTTTTTTTAGCTAAAACCTTTTTAGCTAACAAAATGTTCTTTTCATTAAATTTTTACGGATTTTTTGTTTTTATTTATTATAAACTTATTTTTTAAATTTTAAATTTTTTCAATTAAAACCTGTTGTCTCCCCCCCCCCCCCATTATTGAAAAGGCAAAAACTGCTTGACAAATATGCATAGTCAAACAAAACAAATTCTCTCATTTGCCCTATCCAAAAACTGTCCCGTTATGTATCCTGAGTCTGTCATCTCTTTGTCAGGATGTGGGTAGCACACTTCATTATTGATTTTGGGGGGATTCTTGTTGGTCACTGTGATGATCAGAGTTCTTAGGTCTTTCAAAGTTATTGTCTTTATAATATGTTATTATTATTATATAAATTGTTCTTCTAGTTCTGTTCTATACCAATTCATACAGGCCTTCCCAAGTTTCTCTGAAACCAGTTTCTTTGAAACTGCTCAGTTCATCATTTTTTTAATAGCATAGTAATATTCCATATGCATTCATATACCATAATATATTCAGCTATTTCCTGATTCATATAATATAATTTAACTATTCTCCAATTGATGGGGTACTCTTTTAGTTTCCAGTTCTTTGCTAGCATAAAAATATTTGATACATATGTACATGTATGTGCTATGTATGTGTATTTATGCATATATATACACATGTACACATACATACATGTCAGCTATTTTTGTGGATGGCAAAGAACCAGAAACTAAAAGGGTACCCATCAATTGGAGAATGGCTAATCAAATTATGTTACAATTTATTATGCACACATGTATATATGTGCATATGTTACACACACATACAAACATATATGTATATATGTATTTTTTTTTCTATTTTTTCTTTAATCTCTTTGGAGTGTATTGATATTTTAGTAACTTTTTGGGTATAGTTCCAGATTACTTTCCAATATGGCTGAACCAATTCATAGTTCCACTAACAGTGCATTAATAAAGGCAATTATACTTTGCCATCAGCTATCCCAGATGCCATATCAGACACAGAGTACTCCCGGGATAGCTGCTATCTTAGATGATCTGTTCCAATACCCTCATTTAATAATTGAAGAAATTTAAGCCTAGAAAAGTGAAACTACTTAACCAGGGTTATCCAACTAACTAGTTAGGAGCAAACTGAGACTAAAATATGATTTCCTGACTTCTAATCCAGTGCTTTTTCCACTAAAGGAGGCTGGTGTGAGTGAATGTATCTCTTACAATTTAATGTTATCAACTTGAACACTTGTCTTTGCCTTAAAAATAGTCTTCCAGATCTGGATAGTATATTATGAGTGTATCTGGATAGTTGTGCTCTACCTTTAGACTTTTCACATGACTTATAGTTACAACTTTCAAAGTAAATATAAGCTATTTTGATTAGTATAATTAAAATATTTTAGTGATTCTGTGAAGTAAATATTCTACTGCTGCAAATTGACCTAACCTGTGTGCTTTTTGGTTAGGCCTTTCCTTATTAATGCTTCAGAGGATCTGTCCAATGTGCTGAAAGCCTCCCAGAGGCTCTTTTTTTCCCCTTCCGATTTTATAGTATTTTATTTTTTCCAGTTAAATGTAAAGATAGTTTTCATCATTCACTTTTATAAGATTTTGAGTTACAGATTTTTTTTCTCCCTCTCTTCCCTCCCCCTTCCCAAGATGGGCAAGCAGTCTGTGATAGATTATATGTGTACAGTCATATTATTTTTTTTCCCAGATGCTTTATTAAATTCTGGTTTACATCATTCATTTCTGCCAGATTTTGAGTTACAGTTTTCCCATTTTTTCCCTTCCCCCCCACCAAAATAGCAGTCCCACAGGATATACCCCCATCCCATCTGCTCTCTCCCATATCTTCTCCCATACCCCCTTCGACTTTTCAGTAGGGCAAGGTGAATCTCTGTGCCCCAATGCCTGCACATCCTATTTCCCAATTATATGTAAAATAGTATTAATAATACTATTTATATATTTTTGCACATTTGATTTTAAAACTTTGAATTCCAGATTCATTCCCTTCCTCCCTTGTCACCCACCCTTATTGGGAAGATAAGCAATTCAGTATATGTTGTACATGTGTAGCTATGCAAAACATTACCATAGTAGATACATTGTAAAAGACTGACTATATTTTCCTCCCTCCTATCCCACCTCCCACTTGGTCTATTTCCTACTTTGATCCTGTCCCATTTCAGAAGTGGGTGCTTCCAACTTCCCATTCCCCCTTCCCTCCCGCCCTCCATTCTGTCATCCCTCCTCTCATCCCCTAGCCCCCTACTCCCCTGTAGGGTGAGATATCCTATTTAGTATGTATGTCATTCTCTCTCTGATCCAAATTCAATGAGAATAAGGTTTTGATTTTTGCCTTCCTGTTCTTTCCCTGCCTTGTAACCATTTTCCCTTGCCTCTTCTATATGAAATAGTTTACCCCATTCTGTCTCTCCCCATCTCCTCTAGTTATATTCCTCTTTTACCTCTTAATTTCACCTTCTAAGTATCATCCCTTCCTATTAAATTCGACCTGTGTCCTATCTATGTATACCTGTAAACATATACATATGTTCACATATGTATTCATATGCCAATATACCCTTCTTCAACTATTTTCATACTGAGGAAAGTTTCATCAGTTACAGTTATTGTTTTTCCATATAGGAATATAAACAGTTTGATAAAGTAAACTTTGATAAGTTCAGGATGATTTCTTTTCCCTGTTTACCTTCTCAAGCATCTTTTGCTTCTTGTATCTGAATGTCAAATTTTCTATTTAATTCTGGTTTTTTCATCAAGAATGCTTGAAAGTCCTCTATTCCACTGAATGACCATATTTTCCCCTGAACCATGATATTTAGTTTTGCTGGGTTGTGTACAGTCATATTAACTGTATTTCCACATTAGTCATGTTGTGAAAGAAGAACCTGAGGTTCTTTTAAATACAGTTAGTAAATCTATGACAAAACCTCAGAGTTAAGTAAATCTTTTTGAAGGAACTAATTCCTTAGAGGGGTTCACCTTGTTCTACCCTGCAAATGAGAGATCTCTCTATTGGTCTGAAGCTTTCACTATTAATCTTCTTTTTAAAATAATTTAAATCCACAGTTAGGAAATGTGTTAATATAGTAAGTAAAATGTAATCCTTAATGTGTTTTCCATGGCAGAGTATGCACAGGAAACTCTCATTCATGACTAATGACTAATATAATTTCTTTAGGGTATTTTGTAATTTTGTAAAGTCAGTTGAAAAATTAATTACATGGTGGTTGGCATAATTGTTATAGCAGCACATTTAAAATTAATCTAATCTAATAAAAGATGTCAAAGATCTGTGAGAAGCACTTGTTCTCTACTAATTTGAAGAAAGAATTTAGTTTTTAAATATTCCATGCATTCATAGAATTGTTCTGGAGAAAACTGAGCAGCTTTTTCAACTGTAGCAAAAAAAATAATTGGTATTTATTCTGTCCTTGGTGTAAATTTGGACTTTGCAATATGTCTGAATGTAATAAACCAATGTAAAATTAGATTTAACTGACTCCCAGGGTGCCTTTCTGAATATCTCCAGCATCGTTTCACTGATTGTCTTCTGCTTTGATTTTTTTGATATGTCTGTAATATGAAGGTTACTTGTTGACTTGGCCAAAAAAGGGAGACTAACCAAAGCAAGGGCTTCAACCATTCTCTGGCTCTGCTTTTTGTAGTGAAGACTCTAATCTGATATTTATTGGGGATAGAAGGGAAGTGCGGAAGGTCTTTGTTTCCTTTTTTTTTTTTTTTTAACTCAGCTTGAAATGCTTTTTTGAGTGAAGGGCACTGGAATTGTAAGCTGTCCTGGATAGCTCCTCTTTTAAAGCCTCTGTTTAGGTACCTTGAGTTCTGAGATGGAAGGAGGAAGCAGTTACAGTGATGTGTAGAAAATTTCTGATCAATTTTGAGTTTATGAACATTTTTTTTATTTGCTTGTATTTTTGATGAGCTGATAAGTACATTTCTTTTAGTTTGTCCTTCCTTGTTCTCTCTCTATCCCCCTCAAACTGTGACTCCCCATCACTCCCCATGGTGTTCATATAATATTGAGAAAGCAAATCCATGGCAATCAGAAGATGGGGGACCAGTATCAGGTCTCTAGAAAGACATGGCAAGGTTAAATGATGAAATCTTTACAAATTTGGCTACTTGATTCCCAGACTGTGGCACTCAGTGGGCTTTTGTTGGATAACTTTTGTTCTCTGCATTTTCAAGAGGGTATACAGTAGGCACTTAATAGATCTTCAATGATTATAACTGTATCAGTCGCTGAGTAGGCTCAACTTAAGCATCTTAATGTGGGGTGTTCTCTGACCTCTTGTATCTGAAAAAATTGAGCAGTCACAAAATTTAAGGCCCAAAAGTGACCTTAGAAACCATGTAGTTTAACCTTGGGCAAGTTACTTAACCCCAATTGCCCTAAAGGGGCGTAAAGTAAGAGCGCCGGCCTCTGAGTTGGGATGACCCAAGATCAGATCCAGCCTCAGAAAATGAGCACCCACGCATAAACAATGACTAGCCGTGTAACCTTGAGCAAGTTACTTAACCCCAATTGCTTTAAAAAAAAAGGGGGGGGGCGGCTAGGTGGCGCAGTGAATAGAGCGCCGGCCCTGGAATCAGAAGGCCCTGAGTTCGGAGCCGGCCTCTGACACTTAATCCATACGAACAAACAAAAACCTAGCCGTGTAACCTTGGGCAAGTTACTTAACCCCAATTGCCCTAAAGGGGCGGCTAGGTGGCGCAGTGAGTAGGAGCGCCGGCCTCGGAGTTGGGATGACCCGAGATCAGATTCGGCCTCAGAAAATGAGCACCCACGCATAAATAATGACTAGCCGTGTAACCTTGAGCAAGTTACTTAACCCCAATTGCTTATTAAAAAAAAAAAGAATATCATATCAAGAATATCATTAAATATATCAATGGGGATGACTTTGAGATTATCATTTTGTCTTTATTGCTGCTATGCTTTTTATTTAGAGTATATATTTGAGAGTTATCTGTTCTTAGATAATCTAAACTTTATCTTAGGTAGTAATGGACAACTCAAAAGTAAAGTTGAATAAGCCAAACGAGTACAGTGCTTAACCTTGTGAGTGTAGAGAAGGATGCCAGTCCACATGCCAATCCAGCCTGCTTTCCACAGCCTGCTGTATCCTTCCTATGGTACAGCTTTTAGAGAGCCTGAGGGTTCAGAAGTGGAGGAAGGGAAGAATCTTTGACAAAGAATAACAATATAGGGGATATAAGTGAAGAAATAGATTCCCACTTTTGGCAAGACTGGCTCCTTTTGAAACATATAATTGCTTGAATGTTTTCACTTTGTTATATGTATCACATTGCCTGAGATTCTACTACTTTCAGTTCCCTTTGGAATTAATCAGTAACCTTTCCTAAAATGCTTTTAGTATGTATAAGAGAGGAAAGGGGCTACTTTTGAGTATAAGGGACTTTGAGACAAACCTGAGCCTTGCTGGGTAGATTCCTAGACCTTCTTTCTTTCCTGGAAGAAGCTCAGCATCTCTCAAAGGAGTGGTGTTTGGAGATGGTGGGCATTTCTGAACTGGTCACCAGTGATGAGGCAGGGGGAGGGGAGGACAGGACAATGGGGAGGGAAAGCCACTGGCTGACTGAGAGAGGCGTCACTGATGGATTGCGATTGTACAGCGAGTTTGAACTGACAGCTAAAGAGGCTCAATAGCTTGAAGTGAGGAAGTTTTCCTTAGTGTGGGTAAGAGGGAATTTGTAGGTATTTGAAGGCATTTCAGAGACTGTCTAGTCCCACTCAGTCCTTTTATAGATGAGGAAACAGATCTAAAGCGGTGAAATGATTTGCCCAGTGTCCAAACGGGTGGGGAGGGTTGTGGGGTGGGTGGAGAGTGGCAGAGCTGGCCTTGTGGAGCTTGGAGCACATTATCTGAGACAGGAACAGATTTGTGGAGCCCTATCTGCTATGGTTGTATTGTGTCTCTACTAAGTTCACTGAGAGAGGTAACATGGCATACATAGTGTAAAGAATATTGGCTCAGAAGTCTGGTTACCTGGATTCCAGTCCTATTTCTGGTCTGAGACAAGTCAGAGAGACATCTAATTTCATGAGGGCTTGTGCCCTCATCCATAAAATGAGGGACTAGAATCAAAAGAGGCCCTCTAGCTGTATGTTTTTTCATTGAAAGTTGTTTATGTGCTTTTGGGTTATAGTAATGCAGATTGAAAAGGCAGTTGGTGCCTAGAAGATAGAGGACTTGCCTTGGAAATGATAACTTTATTCAGGTCCTGCCTTTGATATGCACAAGGTCTGTGACAGTTCAAGGCATATAGCTTCTCATTTGGTTAGACAATTCTCTAAGCTAGTCTAGGTTAGAGGAGGGAATTTCCCCACACAAAGGAAATCACCCCATCTCCCTTCACTCCTTCAAAAAGAAATCATGATCTGGAAAGTGGATATTATCACCATCTTCATCCAGGAGCATTTTTTTGGTCTTTTTTTTTTTTTTGAGGAGGTTTAAGGCAGGGCAATTGGTGTTAAGTGACTTGCCCAAGGTCACACAGCTAGTTAAGCGACAAGTGTGTAAGGCTGGATTTGAACTCAGGTCCTCCTGACTTCAAGGCCAGTGCTGTATTCACTGTACCACCTAGCTGCCTGTCCAGGAGCATTTTTAAGCACAAGTAGAACATTGTGTACAGAATATACTGAAATATGGTCCCTGCCCTTGAAGAGTCTTGTGGAAAATTACTTTTTTACAAAGGTTCTCTAGACAGCATTAGCTTCTTGTAATAATACACCAAGTATAAATGTTAATGAAATCAAGTGATGTCCCTCTAATTTCAGATGGCAACTTTGTGTCCTGAGGCTTTGAGCCAATTCCACCATTTTATGTTCTACTTATTAGTTGTGATTTCTGAAAGCTGGGTCCTCAAGAGCTCTCTTTAACTGCTGCCTGCAGTCGGATTTCTGGGGGTCTTTTTCTTCTCTTTGCCGTTTCCCTCTTTGCCTCCCCGCTTGCTTCCCCCGCACCTCTTAAAAGCATAATTCAGAATTGTTTTAAAGCTTTGCTCAGCCTGTTCTGAGGATGCTGCATAGGCTGTTGGAAGTAGCCCAAACCTTTCCCTGGGGAGTGCCTGTGCTGTGCAGGGTACCCTTTACCTCTGTTATTTTTGTATGTTTTTTTGTTTTTCCCCACATTAGCATTTTTGAACTGATTACTTTTATACACCTTGTCCTAGGAGTTGTGACAACCTAAAAGCAACAGTGTTTCAGGAGTGTGAAATATGGAAGAACAGCTTAAACAATCATTTTTTCCCCTAGTATGGTATACACCAACTATATCAGGGGCAGGATGTTTATGTTGTTTTGTAAAGGAAGAGCATCATTTATAGCCTGAAAATCAGCAATTCAAATCTCCCCACTTTCCCTTTCTTGGTCCTGGGTTTCTTGGGTAGAGTTTGGCCCTAAGGCAGGGATTCCAGATCTTGGGTGTTGGCTTGCAGCAGTACCTTAATATTTTCTGTGCCCCAGTCATATCTGAAACTACATTAATTAATGAAACCTTCATTTTTCTCTCTTGTCTTGGAAAGCAAGTCTGAGGCATTGACTAGGGCCACTGGGGCCTGGTAGCCATGGCAACCCCCTGGGGGCTTCTTGGACTTCTCAGCTGTAAATTTTCTCTTCCTTGGGGTTGGGATTTCAGTGTCCAAGGTAAAAGAACAGACCGGGGCTCATGGCTCCTGGGGCTTCTATTCATTTAGCCCCTGTGTGGCTCTGAAATTACCCTTGGCCACATGTGCTCAGTTCCCTTCCAGAAGATCTTTTCAGACCGTTTTGTATTCAGCTAGGCTCCTTAAGGTCACCACCACTAGAGTCTGAGAACTTGTATCCCATATGGCAGTATGCTTTTTCTCTTGTTATCCAGGCAAATTCAACCAGGTCCTAAATGTTTATTCCGAATCAATTTGTTTAGTTCTGGGTTGAAGGTAGTCCTGGCTCATAGTGTTCTAGGGAAGCAATGGTCCTAAAAAAACTGAGAACTTATGAAAACCCTGTTTCTTGTCTCTCCCTCTCCCCCTCCCCCAACCTGCTTTTTTGAGGCTTATTTTCCCTTTCCCAGATGCCTTTGATATTCCTTCTAATCTAATTTTGTTTGTATAAACATTTTGGGGATAGAAGATGGTGAGAACACTGTGTGATTTTTTTTTCCCCCTTCCCCCACCCCCTCCAAAATTCTGGCCCAAGCTCTGGTTCTGGAGGATTATTGAAGGAGGTTGCTGCAGCTGCCACTACTTTTTCTCCTGCTCACTGCACTGTCCTTTGGCACAGGAAACATATTTGCCTGCATTCCCCTTTGGTTTGGAAATGCATTGCTGCATTCCCTTATTTGGTTTGGGAAGTACTACTCCTTCACTATAGTTACCTTTGTTTGGCAAAGGATTTAAAAAGGTCTCTAGGCCAAAGTTCAGGCTTAGCTTCCAATTAACTCAGAGTCCTGATGACTTGAGAGTTAATTCAGCCCCCAATGTCCTTAACTTTCCTGTGGGAGGAACTTTCTTCTATGGTAGTCATTTCCTAACTAGGTTTTCCCACTGGAAAAATGTATCCCATCAGACTGATTTCAGTTTTATTAATTTTTTTAATTAAAGAGATGTCTTTAAGCAGAAATCATATTTCATATACTCAGAGGATGTCACATTGTCAGGGATCTTAGAAACCATCCAGTACCTCCTTTTTATAGATAGGAAACAGGCCCAGAGTAATTTGCCAAAAGTCCTACAGGGAAATTCTTAAGTAGAACTTGGGACACCAGGCGATGTTGCCTGGTAATGTCAGGAAAACAGTGAAGCTACCTCCTCCATGGAAATATTAACTCAGCAAGTTTATAGATGATGCCAAGGATAACTAATACTATGGGGAGCAAAGTAAGGATCCAAGAGGATCTTGACTGGCTCAGACATACTGGGCAGAGTCTAATAAGATGAATTTCAATAGAGAAATGTAAAGTCTGGCACTTGGGTACCAAAACATCAACTTTGTAAGTTTTAGATGAGGGAGGAATGAGAAATAGGATATCTGTTATGAAAAAGATCTAGGGTTTTAAGTGTGCTGCAATCTCACTGTGAGTCAGTAGTGTTTTGTGGCAGCCAAAAAAGCTGAACTGATCTTGGGCTTTATTAAGGGAGGGGGCATAGAGAGGAAGCAGATCCACTTGTTAGACTTTATCTGGAAGGTTGTGGTCAGTTCTGGGAGTGATAGTTTAAGAAGCACATTGATAAGGTAGAGAGAGTCCAAATGACAGCAGTTAGATTGACCAAGGCCTTGGAGTCCATGGCATATGAAGATCATTTGGAGCAACTAGAAATGTTTTGCTTGGGAAAGACTCAGGGGGACTTATCTTCTGAGTATATGAAGTGCTTTCATGTGGAGGAGGGGTTAGAGTTGTTCTTTTTGGTCCCAGAGGGAGGAACCAGAAGCAAAGAGTAGTTAGAAGTTATTGACAGGCCAATTTAAGGTTGATGTCAGGAAAAACTTCCTAGCTATCAGAGCTGTCCTCAGATAGAATGGGCTGCTTGGAGAGGTGGTAGCTTCCTTCTCCTCAGATGTCTTAAAGCAGAGACAGGATGCTCTCTTGTCAGGGGTGTAGTCATGGGGATTCCTTTGTTGTATGGCTTAGAACTAGATATCTTCTGAGGACTCTTCCAGCTCAAATTCTATTATGATACTGATTGTATGAAACATTGCTAAGATTTATTGGTAGACTGTCCTGATGAAATGAATGGGCATTTATTACAGAGTATTATTTTTTTCTTTTTGAAGAGTTAGCATAGATTTGGAGAGCCTTAGACTTAATAGTCAGAAAATGTGGGCTTGAGTCCTAGATGTACTAGCTTGTATGATTGCAAGCAAGTCATTTCACTTCTTGAAGGCTCAATTTTCTCATCTATTAAAATGAGACTAACAATACTTTTTTATAGCTACTATTAATAGCATTTATGTAGTCATTTTAGGTTTACAAAATGCTTAACATATATGGAATTAGGAAGATATGAGCTAAAATTCTTTCTCAGACACTTCCTGGATGTGTGACTCTGGCCAAGTCACTTAATATCTCTGTGTCTTAGTTTCCTCATTGTAAAATGGGCAGGTTGTATTTGATGATCTGGAAGGTCCCTTCCAGCTCTAAATTTATGATAAACAGCTACAGATAGTAGTAATACTTGATGCATTTGCTTTAGAACATGTACAAAACAAAATGCTTTATGAGATCTGAGAAGGGTGGTTAGCAATAGGGTCATTGTTTATTGATCACTTATTAGTATCTACCTCCTCATCACTTCTGGCTTGTCATGATCATTTATGTGAAGTTTGAAGGATGCAAGTATGCAAATCTTGGGTATGTGCTCGCCTTCTCCTGAGAGAATAAAAGTATAATCGAGCAGATTACACTTGGCTGAGTGTTGACTGTCAATTTTCCAAATTGTATTTTGGTCAGTTTTTTTTTTTTTTGCCTAGGAATTTTAGGAGGAAGAGTTAAATTGCTAGAGAATTCTTATTCTAGCTGTGCCACCATGTTAATTACTGGCCCTTTGTATGCCTCTACTCACAAATCTCTGAAACCAGGAGAATAATGCTTACCTCACTGGGGTACTGCATGAATTAATTAGTGCTTTCGAGTTCTCTGAGAGGAGGTTGTGTGCTGTTGCTAAGTGTTAGTGTTAATACCTTCATTATGGTTTTTAATAGCAGCTGTAGCTGTGTCTGAGCATGGGGTCAGCAGGGGTGATGGAGGTAAAAGCAGAATTTTGCCCTGTTCTATGGATGACATTTTTGTTCTATCATATGTTTAATGCAAATTTATTGCTCATAATATACATTTGTCTGGTTTCTTTGCCCTTGGCATGCTGCTGGTTTGCCCTTACCCTGTTCATGCTGGAGGCTGTGCCTGTTTTCAGGGGTTTTCATTTATTCCAAGAGAATAGTAGGCATATAGCATGCATTTTTTTTTTTTTTGCCCACAAGAGAAAGAAAATATTTGGTGACTTCAGAGTACCTTTTTTCCTTAAGAAGGTACTTGAATATCTTAAACCTGACCTAGTTACAATGTTTTTGTCATAAGAAACTTATTTTCCTTATGATTGATCTTTCCTTATAAAATGAGTGATGTCAAATTGATCAGGCTATAGCAGTAGAAAAATTGTTACACATATGATAACACATAGTTAAAATTATATATTGATATTTGACCCTGGCCCTTTGATATTTAAATTGGATTTATTACATCTTTGGGTATACTGGCACATGTGCATGAACTGAAATGCTCTTTGAACAGATACCTCATTGTGATGTAGAGGTGATGCTGAAATTGTGCTAGCTGATTGTATGTATGTTCTGGGTTGGAAAGACCTTGAGTATAAAAGGTGTGTCCAGCTGAGTGTATAGCCTAGTAGAGCAGCTCTTAGGACTGCTGCTGTGAATAGCTCTAAGATTCTGATCACATAGTATAGTGAACTCGCTATTCAGCAGTAAACTAAAGCAAAACATTTACAGAAACCAAAGTACAGCATTCACAGTGATATATAACTTATCACTAAAGTGACCATAGTTTTAAACAAAAGATATCATTCAGTAAGTCCTTAATTCAGTCATCCTTAAGGAGTAGTCCTCCTTAAGGGATACAAAAGTACAGAGGTCAAAGTTTTCCCACCCCTAGGTCACATTGTCTTAATCTCTCAGCCAAAAAGTCTTCTTCCTTCTAGTTTGGAGATTAGTTTCCAGTCATCCTTAAGGGGAACAAGGTACAAAGTATACAGTTCTCTCACCCCTAGGTCATAGTAGAGCATGATCTTCAGTCAGCACTAAGTACCCAAGGAGAAGTCTTTTCATCTTGGCTCAAGGCTGGTTCCCAGATTCCATGGTTCCTCTTCCATGGGTCCAGCTCTTGCCTGAATCTACCCAACTGTCACCTGTATGCACAGGCAGGCAGTTCTCAGTTCCTTGTCCAGCTCCCATTCTGTATTGAAGCTCATAGTGTCCAGTCCACCTCAAGTCCTCAGTTTCCATTTCTGATAAGACAAAGCTTAAAAGAGCCAAAACAACATTCACACACATTGCCAGTGCCATCATCAATTCACTGTCTACCTGTGAAATCAACACAGACCCATAAACAAAGTCTAAGAACTAAACACAAATGGTCAGTATAGTCCCAGGACCTCTGAAACTCACCTCCAGGACTTTTGTAAACAGACAACAAGAAAATCCTCTTTAATGGCTTCCAGTAAGGTCCCAGGGCTTCTGTACAAAGTATCACAAGCACAAATCATCACAGCCAGAACAAAGTGCTGGCCACCAGTGTTCCCTTTCTCCGTTCTGCTTTCTTCCAGCTTCTGCTTTTATATGGTCATTAGCTCCTCCCTGTTCCACCCAGTTCTTACATCCTTCTTGTTCCTGGCTTTGGCAAGTCCCTCCCACTGTGGGTTTCACAAGTTCTGTTTCTTAACAAAGACTTGATATAATCACGGTCAAGGCTCAGCTGAAACAAGGTGCTAAGTACTTGTTTGCTTGCCATTATAGTGTGCTAGTGGAAAAAAGGTTCATCTCTCAAAGATGTGCTATCATTTGTTGTTGTTTTTTATAGGAGCTCCTGAAATACGAAAGGGAGAACTGCATTGATGGAGAGAGTGTCCCTATCAGTGAAAGCACCGATGTTTCAAAGTTGTAAACATACACATACACACATACCTGGTACATTGGGAAGAATATTGATTGTAGCGGCAGAGTCCTCAGGTTATAATCCTGTCTCTACTGCTTACTACTTAGTGTAACCTTGGTCAAGTCATTTAACTTCCTCAGGTCTCCTTTTCCTCATCTCTCTGACTAGATGGCATCAAAGGCCCTTTCTTTTTCCCCTTCAGACTCATAAATCTGTGATCCTGTGAGCATTTGAGTTCATGTCATTATGCCAAATTATAACAGATATTCCTTTCCTTATTTTTGTCTCTTTCTCCATGTTTTCTTTCTAATTCTCTCTCTCTCTCTCTCTCTCTCTCTCTCTCTCTCTCTCTCTCTCTCTCTCTCTCTCTCCCTCCCTCCCTCCCTCCCTCCCTCCCTCCCCTTTTCCCTCCTTCCCTCTCCCCTTCCGTATTGTTTTTTTCCATACAACAGCAGCAAACTCCCTCTAGAAATTTATCATGGGTTGTGCCATTTCTACACAATAAGCAATCATGTGTTCCCTTAGGATGGAATGAATTGTTTTAGGATATTGGACATTTTATGGTATTTGTAATAAAGTATGCTGTACCTTTAAAATTTAAGCGTGTATCTGTGTCCCTTCACCCCCCAAGAATGGATGAATTTGTGGTTTCTTGATTTGGGGAAACAAAATATATAGAACCATAGATGTATTAAGCACCTTCTATATGCCAGGTACTGTGCTAAGCCCTGGGCAAACAGTGAAAAGCAAAGACAATCCCTGCCCTCAAGGAGCTCATAATCTAGTGGGGAAGAGAGCAAACAAATATGTACAAACAGGCAATATATAGGATAGATAGGGACTAGAATTAAGAAGGACAGGAAAAGGCTTCCTGCAGAAAATGAAGGAAGCCAGGGAAGCGAGGAGGCAGAGAGAGGAAGGAGGGAGAGCATCCCTGGCATGGAGGACAGTCAGAGAAAATAACCTGGAGCTGAGAGATGGAGTATTTTGTTTGAGAGATAACAAGAAAGCAAGTGTCACAGGACCAAAGAGTATGGG
This sequence comes from Gymnobelideus leadbeateri, assembly GCA_011680675.1. Classification (NCBI taxonomy): domain Eukaryota; kingdom Metazoa; phylum Chordata; class Mammalia; order Diprotodontia; family Petauridae; genus Gymnobelideus; species Gymnobelideus leadbeateri. Next base: position 322,972 of record WOXC01005665.1, on the reverse strand, counting down.
ATGGGAAGTAAGATATAAGAAGACTGGAAAGGTGGGAAGGGCTTAGGTTATGAAGGACTTTGAACACCACAGGATTTTATATTTGATCTTAGAGGTGATTGAGAACTATTGGAATTGATTGCTTTTGGGAAACTCACTTTAAGTGGCTGAATGAAGGATGAATTGGAATGGTGAGAGTCTTGAGGCAGGCCAAATCACCAGTAGGCTATTACAATAAATCAGACTTGAAGTGACGAAGGCCTTCACCAGAGTGGTGGCAGTGTCAGAGTTGAGAGAAAGGGGGCATAAATTGAGAGATGTTGTAAAGGAGAAATTGCCAGGTCTTGGCAACAGATTGGATATGAAGGGCAAGAAGGTAGTGAGAAGTTGAGATGACTCATAGTGAGCCTGATGGACTGGGAGGATGGTGTTGATCTTTACAGTAATGGGAAAGATGATAGGAGGAAGAGTTTAGGGGGAAAGACAATGAGTTCTATTTTGGACTTACTGAGTTTAAGATGTTACTGGACACTCAGTTTGAGATGTAAAAGACAGTTGGAGATGTGAAATGGGATTAGCCTCTTCACGCTTAGAAGCATTTCATATAAGAATATTAACATTAGCATAGTTGTTTGCATGTTGTCCATCTCCACCTCTTCCGGTCCCCCCAATGTGTTTTTTGAGAGCTAGAACTGTTTTTATTTGACTTTCTTCATTTCCCACATGCTTAGAACAATGCCTCACACATAGTGATCGTTTATTAAATGTTTGACTGTTGACTAACTGAATAAGATGGTTTGTAGTTTCTTTCCTTAAAGACAGAAATCGTTTATTATAGAATTGTAAGAGAGTAAAATACTTTTCATCTAGTTTGTTACATTTAAGAAAGTAAGATGTTATTCCTGGTTTATTGAAGATTGAGATTTATTGGGATTTATCCTAGTTTATTGAAGATTGAAGAAATTGTGAAGCAGTTTAGGTGACAGGTGACTTGTGACTTGTTCGAAGTCACACAGCTAGTAAATGGTATCTACCATTCATGTTGATTTGGTAAGTTTTTTTTTTTTCTCCTTGTCCCATCCCACTCTGCCCCCTTAATACAAAATATATTAAGTAGAAGTATGAAAAAATTCTCTGGATTACTAGATAGCCCTCCACAACTTGGTTTAGTAGGGATACAAATGTTGTCTTTAATGGCCTTAAAATGCTTTTTAAATGTTAAACAAAATAGCAAAGGCCTGTTGAGGTAATTTTTTTCCCCCATCTAAAATGCAAAATGGAACAGTCATTCTTGGGAACATTAATTTTAATTGCTGGATGTGCTCAAACATTTTGAATTTAATGCAGTTTCACAGTAGCTCAGACAATATAACCAAATTATTCTGCTGGCAGTTTTTAGGAAACTTCAGCCAAGATTTTGTACTTAGGGACCTTAGTCTACAAAAATGGAACATTGAAATATCCCAACAGAGTGTGATGTGGGATGTCACTTTTCCTATTGAGACTTTATCTAAAGAATCAAGTGTTGTCTTTCTAAATAATATTGTAGTGTCTGCTATGTGACAGGAATGCATGCATCACACTAGTATAAGGTGTTCAAAGTCCTTGGATAATGGAGGAAATCCTTGACAAATACTATTCTTCCTGGAGGAAATGGCACGTAGTGAACATATGACTTGTTTTTGGCTCTGTAAACAGAGTGTAGCAATAATTTACAGTTAGAATCCTACATGGCCACATCCTAGGAACCAGAAACTTCTTTTTATATTTAATTTTAATTTTTCTCAATTATGTGTAAACAAAAATTTTTTAAACCTGTTTTACTTTTTTTTTCCCCAAGGGGCAATTGGGGTTAAGTGACTTTCCCAAGGTCACATGGCTAGTAAGTGTTAAGTGTCTGAGGATGGATTTGAACTCAGGTCTTCCTGATTTCAGGGCCAGTGCTTTATTCACTGCGCCACCTAGGTGCCCCTTAACATTCTTTTTAAAAATTTTGAGTTCCAGGGGGCGGCTAGGTGGCGCAGTGAGTAGAGCACCAGCCCTGGAGTCAGAAGGACCTGAGTTCGGATCTGGTCTCAGACACTTAACACACACAAACAAAAACCTTGGGCAAGTTTACTTGTGTGACCTTGGGCAAGTTACTTAACCCCAATTGCCCTCCAAAAAAGAAAAAAAAATTGAGTTCCAATTTCTTTCCCTTCCTCTCTCTATCTCCTCCTTGAGATGGGAAGCAATTTGGTATAGAGATCATACATGTGCAGTCATACAAAACATTTCCATTTTACCCACATTGCGGAAGAAAATGCAGACCAAAAACCCCAAGAATAATGAAGAAAGTTAAAAAAAAGTTATGCATCAAATCTACACCCAGACTCCATCAGTTCATTCTCTGGAGGTGGAGAGCATTTTTCATCACAAATCTCTCGGAATTGTCTTAGATCTTTGTATTGCTGAGAATAACTAAGTCATTCACTGTTGATGGATCATTGTACAGTATTGCTGTTACTGTGCACAGTGTTCTTCTGGTTCTGCTTATTTCACTTTGCATCAGTTCATAGAAGTCTTTCTAGGTTTTTCTGAGAGCATCCTTTTTTTTTTTTTAAGCAATTGGGGTTAAGTAACTTGCTCAAGGTTACATGGCTAGTCATTATTTATGCGTGGGTGCTCATTTTCTGAGGCCGGATCTGATCTCGGGTCATCCCAACTCGGAGGCCGGCGCTCTTACTCACTGCGCCACCTAGCCGCCCCTCATCATTTCTTAATAGCACAATAGTATTCTATCACAATTATATGCCACAACTTTTCAGTCATTTCCCAGTGTCTAATTCTTTGCCAGCACAAAAAGAACTGCTATAAATATTTTGTACGCATAGATAGCTTTCCTTTTACTTTGATTTCTTTGGGATACAGACCTAGTAGTGGTATTGCTAGATCAAGGAGTATACACAGTTTGATGATAGCCCTTTGGGCATAGTTCCAAATTGCTGTCCAGAATGATTCCAGTTCACAACTCCAGCAAGAGGGCAGTAGTGTTCCTAATTTTCCACATCCCTTCCAGTATTTGTCATTTTCTTTTTCTATCATATTAACCAATTTGATAGGTGTGAGGTGATACCTCAGAGTTGTTTTATTTGAATTTCTCTAGTCAGTAGTGATTTAGAACATATTTTCACAGGAATATAGAAAACTTTGATTTCTGATTTTGAAAACTGCCCGTTCATATCCTTGACCATTTATTAATTGGGAATGACTTGTATTCTTATAAATTTGACTCAGTTCCCTATATATTTGGGAAATGAGGCCTTTATCTAACATTCCACTCCTTCCTCAGTTTCCTGCTTTCCTTCTAATCTTGACTACACTGGTTTTGTTTGTACAAAAACTTTTTTCATTTAACATTTATTTTATTTTTTTCTCAATTCCATGTAAAATTTTTGAACAATTGTCTTTAAAAGTTTTAGTTTTACATTCTTTTCCTCCCTCCTTTTTCCTTTCCTTGGGAAGATAAGCACTTTGACATAGACTGTCTGTGTGTAGACATGCAGAACATCTCCATCTCAACCATACTGCAAAAGAAAATGCAGACCAGAATCCAGGAATAAAAGGAAGTGTACAGATACTTCAGTCCAACGCTACTGTCAGTTCTTTTTCAGGAGTTGTATAGCATTTTTTATCATAAGTCCTTTGGAAGCAATGTAATCAGAAAATTATCCATTTATATCCCATAATGCTCTCTATCTCTTGTTTGGTCATAAACTCTTCCCTTATCCATAAATCTGACAGGTAAAATAATCCATGCTCCCCTGATTTGCTTACAATATCACCCTTTAAGTTTCAATCATGAACCTATTTTGACTTTATCTCGCTATACTGTGTGAGATATTGGTCCATACCTAGTTTCTGCCAAACTGCTTTCCAGTTTTCTCAGCAATTTTTGTCAGCTAGTGATTTCTTGTTCCAAAATCTTGGATCTTTGGCTTTTTCAAACACTAGGTTACTATGGTCATTTACTACTTGTATATTATATACCTAATCTATTTCATTGATCCACCACTATTTTCTTACAGAATACCAGATGGTTTTGATGATCATCAGTTTGTAATACAGTCAGATCTGGTACTGATAAGCTTCACGTTTTAAAAATTGATTCCCTTGATATTCTTGACCTTTTGTTTTTTCTGAATGAATTTTGTTATTTTTTCTAGTTCTGTAAAATATATTTTTTTTGTAATTTGTTTGGTATGACACTGAATAAGTACATTAATTTAGGTAGAATTGTAATTTCTGCTGTATTGGCTCTGCCTATCCATGATCAATTAATATTTCTCCAGTTGTTTAGATCCAATTATATTTGTGTGAAAATCATTTTGTAATTGTTTTCATATGATTCTTGGGTTTGTCTTTGGCAGGTAGACTCCCAAATACTTTATATTGTCTGCATTTATTTTCAGTGGAATTTCTCTTTCTATCTCTTTCTGCTGGGCTTGGGTAATATACAGAACTGCTGATGATTTATGTAGGTTTATTTTATATTCTGCAATTTGCAGAAGTTAATTCTTTCAATTAGTTTTTAGTTGATTTTCTAGGAGTCTCTATCATCATATCTGTAGAGAATGATAGTGTTTGTTCTTTGCCTGCTCTTATTCCTTCAGTTTCATTTTCTTGTCTTATTGCTATAGCTAACAATGAAGTATTTCACATTTTCTTCTATTTTTTCATTCTTTTGATTTTGTTTGTTTCTTGGTGTCTCATGGTCATTAGCTTCATTTGTCCATTTCTAATTTTTAAGGAATTATTTTCTTCAGTGAGCTTTTGTATCTCTTTCCATTTACCCAGTTCCGCTTCTTGAAGGGTTGTTTTCTTCAGTGAATTTTTGTACATTTTTTCCATTCAACCAATTCTTTTTTTTCTTCAGTGGATTTTTGTGCCTCTTTTACCAGGCTGTTTATTCTCCTTTCATAATTTTCCTGCATCACTCTCATTTCTCTAAAAAAAAAAAATTTTTTTTTTTGAGTTCTTCATCAATTTTGTTTGGTTTGTAACCAATTTACATTTTATTTGAGACTTTGCTTGTAGTGCCTTTAACTTATCGTCTTTTGGTTTTGTGTCTTGATTTTCCCTACCACCATAGTAACTTGTTATGGTCAGATTCTTGGGGTAGAAGGTACATTGTCTCAAACTTCAGGCCTTCCATGCTTCCATTTTCAGAGCTAGCCCTGGTCTCTTTTGGTTTTTGTTTCTTTCCATGGTGGTATAATCTAAGAAGAGGTGTGGTTACTGCTCTCCTGGCCTCTTTTCTGCTCTTTGTTCAGGAATTCCTTCTGGCCTGGGATTGTGACCAGTCCCCTGCTCTCCTGTAGCTGCAATTGCTAGTGTTCCCCTTGATACTGGAATTGAGACCAGGCTCCCTACTTCCTGGAGAGCAAACTTAAACACCCTTCTCTGCCCTGAAACCATGACCAGGGCCACTGCTCCCATGCTGTTTAATCACTGCATCCTTCTTTCTCTTTTTCTTATCGGTCTCAAAACAATGCAGTCCAGTGTTCCCAAATATCTATTAGAACATCTCTATCTAGATGTCTTGCTTTCATCTCAAAACACATCCAATGTCTATCTGCTCCCCCCCCAAATGAATTCCTTTCCTCAAAGCTGTTAGCAATAAACACCTCCACAGCAACAAGGATGGAGGGATTATCATAGTTTTGACCCAGGGCCTCCAAAACTTAGAGGACAAAGAACAGCACTTATCGTTCCTTCAGTAATGAAAATAAACAATTGAGTTAAGCACCTAGTTAGATTGAATGCCCCTTTGTCTTCACCCCAAGGGGCAATGGTCCAGAGTCTTTTCCCCATAGGATCTTGTCTCTCATGGTCCTTTTTTTCTCCTTCACTAAATGACTTTATCTTAAAAATGTGCCAGTGCTCTTTTTGGCCCTAGGACTGTGCTGTAGCACTGTATATGGGCAGTTCAACAGGATCTTGAACCTAGTATCAGCAAAGGGTCCCCATCAATCTCCTTCCCACCATTTGTGTGACCTATCTTTGTCCACCCCCACCCCCCAGTTTTCAAAACTGCCACCACCAATGTAGCTGCTTCCAAGCCTGGCACTGTAGCAGGTGTGTGCTGAGCTCCAGATCCTGACCACTACCCCAGTGAGACAGACCTTTCTTACTGATCTCCTAAGTTGCCTTGGGCTGGAAAATTGTTTCATCTGATCTTTTTTTGGTTCTGCCTCACCAGAATCTGATTTGAGGCTTTATTTTAGAGTTGTTTAGAGAGAAATTTGGGAGAGTTTGAGTACTTCTTTAAGCACTTATCAAAGGTCCCCAGGGATAAGTTTCTTGAGGACAGGGACTACATGGGACCAAAACTTTTTAGTCAGTGATCACTAGAAATAGCAGCCTTCAGGCATCTTAGATGAGTATCTATTATGGTTCATATTCATAAATTTACCTAATTTCAAGGACTTGGATTGAAGTGAAATATGAGTACTTAAGAGTGTTGGGAAATAAAATTGGTTGTGTTGAATGGGGCCAGATTATTAAGAATATTGAAAGCTAGGCTGGCGTTTTGTGGGCTTCATTTGCTAGAGTCAGAGAATCATTCTAAGTATGTAAGATGAAATAGTTTTCAGGAGAAACTGAAGACTAGGGATATCACAGCATAGGATGTGGACTATAGTGGTTCCAGTGGGATTAGAGATAAAAGGGTAAATATATGAGTTATTTTAAAGGACAAAACAACAGGATTTAATAAAAACTTGGATATGGAGGTGAGCAAAAAGGAAATATCAGACATGATCCTAAAGGAACAATAACTAGTAATTTTGGTACCTGGGGCAAGCTTTACAAATATGTGCTCTCAGATCACATTTTTAAGTCTTTTGGGGAGGAGAGAAAAAGGATCCTGAGAGACAAGATCCTATGGGGAAGAGACTGGACCATTGCCTCTTGGTGTGAAGACAGAGACAAAGGGGCACTTAATCTTTCTAACTAGGTGCTAAACTCAGTTGTTTATTTGCACTACTGAAGGAACCATAAGTGCTGTTCTTTGTCCTCTAAGTTTTGGAGGCGCTGGGTCAAAACTATGATATTCCCTCCATCCTTATTGCTGTGGAGGTGTTTATTGCTGACAGCTTTGAGGAAAGGAATTCATTTGGGGGGAGCAGATAGACATTGGATGTGTTTTGAGATGAAAGCAAGATATCTAAATAGAGATGTTCTAATAGATATTTGGGAACACTGGACTGCATTGTTTTGAGACTGATAAGAAAAAGGGAAAGAAGGATGCAGTGATTAAAATGACGTTTTAGATTGCTAAATGTGAATAATTTAGGTAAATAAATTCCTGTTTATCTTTTGAAAAATGGAGCACTCTATTTGTCATGCTAACACTGTTTGACAGTGGTTTTGCTTTATATAAGACCTTTAACTAGTAACTATTGGTTTCAAAAGAAAATGCAGTTCTTCCTAATTCTGTTCAGTAACGGTGCTTCTGAAAGTTCATGAAAATCAAAGATACCTTCTAAATAATTCATATTTTTAAATACCTTAATAGCACTTGCTTTTGAAGAAAATCTTGTGTGGAAAGTGAGTAAATAATTTTTCAGTGTGAATAGTTGCCTTGTAATTAACCTACTTTACACAGTCAGATTTTTACCTCAGATTTTCTTGAAGTGATTGGTACATATCTAGAAGGGAAAAAAATTGAGTGGATCTAGCATAGCCTTATATATGGGTCTTTCAAGACTTAAGGGCTACAAAAATGATTACTCTTCTATAAGATCATAGCTCCCTCACCAGACAGCCCCGTCCCCTTCAATACCACTTGAATTGGGATTGGATGTTATTTTTCTTTCTGATTGAAGTTAGGAACCTGGCTGCATGACTCTGTGAAACCTTATGTCTAGCTCTGGTTGATGTGATGCTTATTGCCAAAAATCTATGTACTTCTTCATGGAGAAAGAAGCATGATCATAGTAATCCTACCCTCTGATATCCTTCTGCTTCAAACTATCGTACCAAGCTAAAGTAAAATGTGCCAGAGCAAATTACAGAGACTTGGCTAGTAGATAAAATAATTACTTACGTAGTTCAGGCTGGATTTTAACAAGCAGAAGGTGCTGTTCACTTGGCTTGCTGATGACACACTTCTCTTTTGAGAACTGGGTCAGAGAGGTCTTTGCTTTCCTCCTTCCTTGGCCCCAAGTTAAAATACAGTTAAGGATGAGAGTAGTGTCGGATTTATCTTCCTGGAGGGGGCAGGGCAGTCTTACTTGGAAGTGTTTCAGTTGTAGTTGGACAGTGAAGCAGAAAAAAGGCAAAAAGGCAAGGAAAAAAAAATAACCCTGCCTTGGCCCTGGTTCTTCTGCTAAGGAAAAGATGAAAATATTTTTGGAATCATTTGTTTTAAAAGTGATTGTGAAGTTGTGTGATCTGTTTTATATATATGCTTCTGTCTAGTTTATGTGTATCTATTGCACGTGTGCATGTTTATACATGTGGGATTGAAGGGAGAGTGTGAAGAGGTTTCTTATACTGTCTCTTAACAAAAGTGAAATTAACCCGAGTGTTCCAGCAGAAGCCTCACCATATAAAGAAGACAATGCAGAATTCTCTCTTGGGGGAAAGAAAAAGAAGTTTTTTTTTTACTGTGATCAGTTTTTTTGGGCTGTCTCTAAAGTGAACTAAACATATGAAAACTGAATTGCTAGCAGAAGGGAATTAAAAGTTCTTATTGCAACTGGTTTTTCAACTCTACTCATTTATGCATTTGAATGAAGCTCTATCTGTATCATTTAAATATTTGTGTTTGTTAGCAAATAAGAATACTTGATTTTGTACAAATATGTTTATATGTCACAGATTTTTCATTTCCTAGTGGAAATTCACATAGTAATCCTAATAATCAAGTCATAGCTTATCTTTTCTGAAAGAAACACAGAACTTGAATTTCCTAATTTTTTTCTTTATTTTATTCAAATTACACACTATGATTCAAACTTAATATCTCAGTACTAAGAAAAATTGAGCAAATTCAGTAATTTAAATTTTGTTTCTTTATATATACATTTGTGTATAAAGGGATTGTTATAAGCCTTTTGTACCAGGATTGAATAATTGTGTCATAATATGACAAAAAATGTTTAGTGCATGTACATTGCATTACTTAGGGCATTGAACTGGGGGCATTTGATGGGCAAGGGTAAGTTAATAAATACCTTTAACTTAAGTTTATCTTATGGAATGTAGATTTCTGGCTTTAGTGTTTAAATGGTCTAAGTTGATGGGGCTGTATGTAATTTATCTTCTGTTTAAGGAATCTATTGTTATAACCCAGTAGATACCTCAGTGTCCAACAGATCACTGGCTTTTAGCTTTGTAAGCATAACCATGCATTACCTTTGCCCCCATCACTTGCCAGCTTTGATTTTGTTTTATATGAGGCTCTGTCTTAGAACTGCTAGCAGGATGGCCTTAAGATAACCTAGTCTATGGAGCTTGTCAGTGCAGTTTATACTTTGAATTATTTAATCTAACTATATTATGTCACCCTAAGAATAGTGATGCACAAATTTCATTTAAACTTAAAGCTTTCTTGGCCAAGGCCTATGTTGTCTGATAGCTAGTCACTGCAGTCACGGCATAACTTATTCTCTTTGTCCCTTCTGAAATGCTTTGGATTTTAATACTCTTCTTCTTTTTAGGTTTTTTGTTGTTTTGTTGTTTTTGACACCACTCTCTTGGTTCTCCTCCTACATATCTGACCTTTGCTTTGCAGTCTCCTTTGCTGGATCTTCATCCAGGTCATGCCTACTAACTGTAGGTATATCACAGGGCTGTCCTGGGCCTTATTCTCTGCTGCCTTTATACTATTTTTCTTGGTGATCTCATTTAGCTCCCTTGGATTTATCATCACTTTTACTATTTACTATTTCAGATTTACTTATTCAGCCCTCACCTCTCTGCTATCCTCCAGTCTCACATCTCCAACTATACATTAGATATCTTGACTTGGATGTCTTGTAGACATCTTACAACTCAACAGGTCCCACACTGAAATCATCTTTCTCCCTAAATCCTTTCCCTTTCCAAACTTTTCCCTGTTGCTTTTGAGGATACCACAGTCTTCTTAGTCCATCAGGCTCACAACCTAAATGCCATCTTCAGTTCCTCATTCTCATTTTCACATATCCAAACTGTTGCCAAGGCCTGTCAATTTTGGCTTCCTAACATCTCACCTGTATATGTCCTTCTCCTTTTTGACACTGCCACCACTGTGGTACAGGCCCTTGTCACCTCACACCTCAGCTATTGCAGTAGCCTGCTGGTGGGTCTCCCTTCATTAAGTCTCTCCTCATTCTAGTCCATCTTCCATTGAACTGTCAAAGTGATCTTTCTAAAAAATGCAGGTTTGACCACGTCAACCTCAAGCACTGTCTCCCATTCAGTAAACTCCAGTGACTCCCTATCACTTCCAGGATTAAATATAAAATCTTCCATTTGGCATTCAAAGCTCTTTATAACCTAGTTCCCTCCTTCCCCTTCCAGTCCTTTTACCTTCTCGGATCTCCCCCCGCCCCCCATATTCTGCAATCTAGTAATAGCCTACTTACTATTCTTTTAACAAAACACTGCATATCTTCACTCTCTGTATTTACTCAGGCAGTCCATGCTTGGGATCCTGTCCCTCCTCCCCATCTGACTCCTAAGTCTAGCTTCTCTGACTTCATCACATTCTGCCTTTGTTGATTATTTTCAGTTTATCCAATATATAGCTTTTTTTGGACATAGTCCAACCTAATGACTATCTTTTGTCTTTCTTTGTATCCACTGTGCTGAGCACAGTGTCTGGCACATAGTAAGTACTTAATAAATGTTTCTTAACTGACTGGATTAAAAAGAAAAGGAAAAAACAGGAGCAGACATTTTATTTCATTCTGGCCCAGTGAACTCTTTTACGTGAGGAACCTACTTATTCAAGTTTTGCACTTTTTGAATTTTATTCATTTTTATTTCAAATGAGGAGAGCAGCTAATTTTTTTACTTTGTTTTTAATGGAAAATGGCAATTTAAAAAATATTATTTAAGGGGCCAGGTTCTTTTCACCAGATACTGTCCTTAAAATTTATTTTTGGAGGATTTGAATTAGTACATTTTGTTTTCTGTTCAGGTATGATCCCTGAAAAACATTTAAGCAACACAGTATAAAAAAATAATTATGACTAACTGTATGTACAATTTTATACTGGAGTATTTTTCCTAGGGGTCAGTTGGATGGTGAAATGGATAGAGCACTGGGCATGGAGTCAGGAAGACATGAGTTCACATTTGACCTGACACTTACTGACTGTGTGACCCTAAGAAAGTCACTTAATGCTGTTTGCCTCAGTTTCCTCATCTGTAAAGTGAATTGGAGAAGGCAAACCACTCCAGTGTCTTTGCCAAGAAAATCCAAATTGGGCTATGAAGATTCAGACATGATTAAAATGATTGAAAAGCAACAAAACAACCATTTTTCCTTAGTTAAAAAGAATGTTTTGACTTTGTTTTTTTTCCTTTTTTGGAGGGCAATTGGGGTTAAGTAACTTGCCCAAGGTCACACGGCTAGGTTGTGTGTGTGTGTGTGTGTGTGTGTGCGTGCGCGCGCGCGTCTGATGTCGGATCTGAACTCAGGTCCTTCTGACTCCAGGGCCGATGCTCTACTCACTGCGTCACCTAGCCACCCCCTTGACTTGCCCAAGATTACATGGCTAGTAGGTATTATAAGGTGTCTGAGGCTGGATTTGAATTCAGGTCTTCCTTATTCCAGGGCTGGTGCTCTATTCATTGCACCACCTAGCTGCCCCATTGACTTTATTTTTAAAAAATATTTTCATTAATATTTCTGGTTTTTATACCACTTATATTTCCTGATGTATCACTTCTCCCTCCCTTTTTCAGAGAATTATCTCAGAGCAAAGAATAATTAAGGAAAAAAAGAGGACATATGCAACATTCCATTTTCACAAAGGAGGAAGGTTGTCTCTCTTCTCTTCTTGGAGTCAAACTTGGTCTTTATGATTTCACAACTTTCAGTTTTGCTTGTTTTGTTGCTGTTCTTTTTTTCCCCCGTTTACATTGTTGTAGTCCTGACATATTGTTTTCCTGTTTCTTCACTTTGTATCAGATCAGATTTTCCCATGCTTCTCTGTATCTGTCATGGTCCTTGTGACATGTAACTTAACCTTGTAACTAAGCTTAGTAATCTTCCATTATATTTATGTACTGTAGTTTGTTTAGCTATTCCTTAGTTGTTAGGTACCAATTTTTTTCCAGCTCTCTGCTATAACAAAAAATGCTACTATTGGTATTTTGGTGTGTGGGACCTTTCTTTTTGTCACTAACCTCTTTGGAGTATATGCCTAACAGTGGAATTTCTGGAGAGAAATGAAGGAGAATAAACATTTTAGTCACTTTAAAAAAGAATAGTTCTAAATTTCTTAGCAAATAGTGGTACAAAAACACAACTCTGTTAACCACATATTGTTCTTTAACAAGTTGGTACCACAGCATTCCTCATGTTTGGTCTGAATTTTTTTTTGCCTTTTAAAGTTACTGTCAGATGGTATATTTCTATTCATTGTATATATGTTATTATTTTTATTATGTTTTTCTTCTCTGCATTACTTCTTACAAATCTTCCCACATTTCTTTGAGTTCTTTGTATTCATTGTTTCTTGTGATGAAGTAATATTCTGTTATTACAGTAGAATTTGGCAGTGTACCACAGTTCAGGTTTTCCATAATCATTGGGTATTGAGTTCACTTCCAACACAAGTCACTCAACTAATTGTTTCACGTGATCACATTCCACATGTTTTACTTAATTTTATATATACTGTTTGTATAGCACATTTCTCACTCGTTCACAAGCTCTTAATGTTTTAGATTAAAAGTATCTACTAATCACATTTCCTAGAATTTCACATCCTATTGTTTTAATTAAGTTGGAAGTTACCATCATGATTAACTACTAATATTTATAAGACCATGGGATTTAGGACTGAAAGAGACTGTAGAGAGCATCTAGTTGAACTACTTCAGTTCTAACTCAGTAAACAGTTGACAAAACAGAAGACTAGTGAATTGAAATAATCTGCTGAGGGTCATGCAGATAGTAATTAGCAGAGTGGGGCTTTGAACTTAGGTCTTCTAGTTCCAAATCTAATGTTCTTTCACAATATCATTCTGCCTCTTATTGAGCATCCACTATATTTGCAAGACTCTGTGTTCATTCTGGTTGCCAGGGATGAGGAAAGCTAGAAGATAGAATCTCTTTAAGTATTTATAATCTAACTGGAGGGTTTATTGTGGTATAGTAGATTTCCAGAAAAAAACAAACAAACAAAAAAAACCAAAACCAAAAAACAACAACTCAGTTATGGACAGAATTTTGTGGTCACCTACCAGATTCCACCCCACCCTTACCCCTACCCACACACCTACTAGAGAACAGACAAGAGTTTACTACCAACAAACCTGCTGTCTGCCTGCTTACCACAGGTGCTTGGGAACATGCCATACCATAAGAGGGCATCCTTGGTCAGAGCACTTGTCTGTCCTTCTTATTACATACCATAACTCTGACAGGGATATGAATCATTAAGTGAAGTGCCAAGTGTGCTGTTAATGATAGCTGACAGTTATGAGAGCTTAAGAAACGAAAGTATGAAATAGGGTCAGTTTTTCCTTTAGTTCAAATGCCATGTCTTTAAAATGACATCAGTTGCTTGAATTTCCTTCTCCTGTAAATCACTTTAACTTTAGAGAAGGCTGGCATATTATGTTTACATTCTTACTCTTCTGCTTAAACTTCCTCCTTCCAACCCTCCCCACCCATCTCACTTTCTGAAGGTTGAACTGACAGAAATGCTTGCAACACCCACAGCTGAAGTCAGTGTTAAATATTCCCACTCACTTGTTCCATTTTTATGTCCATGAGAGAGAATCTTTTCTTTATATTGCTCAGGACATGTATATTGTGAATTTCAGGTTGTATTTTTTTTTCCTGGAATGACTGTCTCAGCAGGACAGCCATTCAGTTGTAGGAGATGTGTTCTTCTCTTATTCCCTTGATCAGGGTATGCTGTGGGATGTATAAAGAGAAATAACATAAATGCTCATTGTATATGTTACCTAATAATTATCTTCCTGAAGTAATGAAACAAATAATATGGTAAATGTCTGAACAAATGTTATCTCAGTTATAATTATATAATATTTCAGATGAACAGTTCATTGAGAGCTCTGTACTCTTTTTTTCCATAATAATATGATCAGCCATTGTTCCTTTTCTAGTGATGCACTCTTACAAAAATAAAGTTTATGAATTGAAAATCCAACAGATAATGAAACAAGCTGGACATAATGTTGTATATTTTTAAAATGTGGTCATTTCATCAATTATTTTTGTTTAATTGTTCTTTTGGTCATAAGGAAGGGTTCATTCTCAAAGGGGGTGGTTTAAAACAACTGATTTAAAGATAAAAGGCATTAATAAAATTTTTTTAATGACAGATTTAAGTTTTTACAGAGTAATTTTAGTAGGTATATGCCAGCAAAACATTCTTCTATTAAGCTTGTTGCTCAGAGATGGATAGTCTGATGGCTAGAAGTTTGAAATCATAGAAATACATGCTAAGAAATAAATCTGCTAGTTAAGTGAGTTTTCTCAAAGTTTGCACATTGCTTTCTGTTAATACTTATTAACCATAGTTACCATATACTCATTTGGAATTTTTATTAATTTATTATTTAAGTTGTTAATTGCCAATCAAGACATGTTTATTACAAGTTACCCACTCTGCAAAGTATTTTGTTAGGTCCATTGAGGGAATACAAACAAATGTAAAACAGTCACTGCCATCATTCTACAGCTTAGTTGAGGAGAAAGGACACATAAGTGGAAAGTTCATTAACGGTATCAGAAAGTGTAGGTTGAGTGTCAAATGAGTACAACAAGTGATAGATTCTGTGTAATATTTTTAAAATCACTCACTTATTTTTATAAGCATTTATCTTCTCTCTTACTGCCCCTCCCATGAATTAAACATAAGAAAAGAAAAGCTATCATAACAAGTAGCAAAAACAAATTTCTACATTGGCCATGACCAAAAAATGTTTGTCTCGTTTTAAGCCCATCACCTCTCTGGCAGATGGATGCTGTATTTCATTTTCATTACTCTCTCTAGACTCATGATTCATGGTTTATCATTTCATTCTGTTGGTTTTAAAACAAAGCACTCCACTGTGTCTTCCTTTCCTCTCTACCTACTTTGTTCCTCATTTTGTGCATTTCATGGGTTTATTTCAATTCCATTCCATGGAATGGAGCAACAGTCATTCTATGGCAGACATTCCATGATTGTAGAAATTTGAATTGGAAACAGCTTAGAGATAACCCATTTTACAGGTGGGAAAGCTGAAATGCAGAGGGGGGAGAGAGAATGAAATTACTTGTTCAGAGTAACATAGTTTACTAGTTAGGGCTTTGAAGGTTCTCCTGATACCAGGTTTACCCCCTTCCCCCAATTCAATGCTAATATTAATTACTGGCCTTGAAAAAACTGAGCTCCTTTCTTAGGGAGAAGCATGATGGACTTAATGACTAATATGAGTTCTTTTAATTGTGTAGATTTCAGTTTTCTGTTTTTTTTTTTTAAAGCAATTGGGGTTAAGTAACTTGCACAAGGTTACACGGCTAGTCATTATTTGTGCGTGGGTGCTCATTTTCTGAGGCCGGATCTGATCTCGGGTCATCCCAACTCCGAGGCCACTCTTACTCACTGCGCCATCTAGCCGCCCCTTTAGGGCAATTGGGGTTAAGTAACTTGCCCAGGGTTACACGGCTAGGTTTTTGTTTGTGTGGGTTAAGTGTCTGATGCCGGATCCGAACTCAGGTCCTTCTGACTCCAGGGCCGGCGCTCTATTCACTGCACCACCTAGCTGCCCCTCAGTTTTCTATTTTACCTTTATTTTCAAGGAGTTTGGATACTTGGGAGTTTATTTTTTTATATTTTTTCGTTTTTTACCTTACATGGTTATTATAGTTCTCAGTAAATCTTGGAGTGCTTTGTAGAAATGGGAGTCATTTTGTCATCTAGTTATCTTGCTACATAGCCTGTAAATATTCATTTAGTTTGGTTAGACATATGGTTTTGTTTTGGTCCCAAGGTTAATTATTATTATTTCAAAAATATTTTTAAAGTATATATGTTAGGTGTTGATAGAAGTTATATAAAACATTTAACCCCAGTCTATGCATATAATCTTAACAAAAAATGTCAGAGAGGTAATGAGGTCCCACACTAAGGTAGTAGCACCAGACCAGGGGTGGGGAACCTGAGGCCTTGAGACCACATGTTGCCTTTTTTTTTTTTTGACCCAGTCCTAAGTTTTACAGAACGTATCCTTTTATTAAGGGGATTTGTTTTGTGAAGTTTGGATTTAGAAGGCCACACTTGAGGACTTAGAGGGCCACATTTGGCCTTGGGGCTGAAGGCTCCCCACCCCTGGACTAGACAGATGTTGAGGATATTGTAGAGGTAATTTAGAGCAATAAAGATACGGTAGAGGTAATTTAATAGCTCTGGGACCTGATTTTTGGATGTGGAGGGCAAAGAAGAGAGTATGTAAAGGTGACTCTGAGGTTTCAATTCTGAGTGATAGGGAGGATAATGGTATCATCAGATTTTGGAAAGGCAGGGGGAAGCAGCTAGTTTTTGTCAAAATTGTCAGCCAATCATTTGGACATCTTGAATTTGAGGTTCTAGAAAAATATCTAAACCAGGTGAAGATGTCTGGCATTCAGTTGGAAATGAGTATTTGGAATTTAGGATAGATGGCAGGGCTAGAGATAAAACTTTGGAAATGATCTGAATAGTTATTTGAAGTTATTGGTTAGAAGCACTGTTAGAGTATGAAGGACCTGTGTGAGGAATGTAGCTTTTCTTTGTCAGAGTAAAGTACTGTAATGTTAATGGGATATGAGATTGTTCCACCCCATTAATAGGCCTCAACTGTAGCCCATTAAGGGAAGCTTGATTAGGGGAGGCCTGTTTTTTACTAAGGCCCACACCTTTTGTTACTTTGTAATTAGGCAGTGGGTCACAAGGGTTGTGATGCCCTCTGACCCTGAAGAAGTGTTATATATATTGAAAAAATACAGATGTAGGTGCTTTTCTCTTTGGTAACTATGTATGTGTTGCCTTGGTCAGATAGTTGGATCTGTCTGTTGATCTGTGCTAATTTCTTTTTTTTTTCTTTTTTTCTTTTTGGAGGGCAATTGGGGTTAAGTAACTTGCCCAAGGTCACATGGCTAGGTTTTTGTTTGTGTGTGCTTTAAGTATCTGAGGCCGGATCTGAACTCAGGTCCTTCTGACTCTAGGGCCAGCGCTCTACTCACTACGCCACCTAGCTGCCCCAATCTGTGCTAATTTCTGAGATGGAAGTCCTGTCTGTTGGTTTTTATTTTCTCTGCTTGTATTTTCTTTTTTTTTTTTTAAAACAAGTTTTGGCCCGGTTTATTAAAGTATACTTTTATACAGTTTACTTTTCACTGGTCTGTTCTGGCATGCTTCTAATGATATCAGAATCACCTGGATCAATGATAGCCAGTGTACATACTCTGTAGTACTTCCCACATGCTGTACCCAATTCAATGTTATTGCCACTGTAGTGATGTACTCCAGTTTTGGCCAACATAGCGTAATATTCGATCTCTGATTTCCTCAAGGCTGGGCAGTTGTTGGCTAAGATGACCAATTTGGCTTTGCCTTGTCTGATCATTTTCAGGGTCTGTTTGTAGCCTAGCACGTATTTGCCGCTTTTCATGACCAGCTGGAGCCTCGAGTTGATGGACTCCAGCGACTTTTTCGTCTTCTTTGCGGCCACCATCTTCCTGCCTGCGGTGCGGGAGGACCCTCAGCCAGAGACCTGCCGCCAAGATGGCCGGGAAGCGAGAAAGGCTGCTTGTATTTTCTTTATTTTCTTTGTCTGAATTTTCTCTGGATGGTTTTACTTCTCTGCTCCTATTTTCTTTGTTTGGATTTTCTCTGAAGTCCAGGGTGCTGACTTTTCCCCTGAACTAATGAATGTAATTGAAAAGATTGTTGACCCTTTCTTTGAACAGCTATCTTCCTAGTAAAGCAGATCTAAGAACCTGCGCCAGCAGCTATCCTGTATATACCAGTGTGATTGCTGCTACAAGTACTAAATTCATTTCAGTTCCATTCAACAGGCATTTTTTTAGTCTCTTTCTATGTAGGAAGCACTAGGAATACAGCAGAAGTTCCCAAACTTATTTGCCTTACTGCTTCCTTAAAAAAAAAAAAAACACAATCAGCACTTGAAAATCTACTTTCTTTAATCTTTTAGCGTGTTTTTAAAAATTTTGTACCATTTC
The DNA here is from genome assembly GCA_011680675.1 of Gymnobelideus leadbeateri. Taxonomy (NCBI): domain Eukaryota; kingdom Metazoa; phylum Chordata; class Mammalia; order Diprotodontia; family Petauridae; genus Gymnobelideus; species Gymnobelideus leadbeateri. Next base: position 304,548 of record WOXC01005665.1, on the reverse strand, counting down.
AAAAATATAAAATGATATGCCTTAAATTTAATAATTTATTGAAATTTATGTTTTTCCTGCATTGAAATTTCGATGATACAATATTGTGTCATGTAACTGTAACTGTATAGTATCTTATTGTAAATAAGTCATTCATTACATGCACATATTCCTGCTGATACGTGCTGGACTTTCCAACAATGGGGGACACTGAATATAACTTGCATTTTATGTGTTTATTTGGTAAGTAATGTAATCACTATGACTTTAACTCTGTTATACAACAGATGAAGAACATTCCAGTGGCCCCTCGGGAATCAGTATCACCCACTTTGGGAACCTATGGAAAACAGACAAAAAAATAAAATAGTCTCTGCCTTCAAGGAGCTTACACTGAACTGGGGATGTACAAGACTATATAAGAAAAGGAAAAAAATACACAGTATAGATAAAATAATACCAAGTAGTTTCAGGAGGGAATGATCATTAATACCTTGGGAGTAGGATCAGGGAAGAGATGAGGAAAAGTATCCTTTGGGAGGTGGTCTCTTAGAGGCGCTTTGCAGGAAGTAAGGAATTCTATGAAGTGGAGGTGCAAAAGGAATGCATTCCAAGTTGAAAGGATCACATGCACAAAGTGGGGAATAGCTAGCAAGCCAGTTTGGCTAGAACAGAGAATAATTACATAAAAGAATGTAATATGAAATAAGACTGGAAGGGGAGGTGTGAGCCAGATTGTGAAGGGTTTTCAGTATTCAGCTGAAGATTTTGTATTTTAACCTTGAGTCAGTTGGGAACTACTGAAGATTTTTGAGTAGGGAACTAACATAGTCAGATCTGTGTTTTGGAATATTGATTTGGCAGCTATGTTGGTGATAGAATGGAGACTGTAGACTAGAAACAGGGAGATCAATTAGGAAACTATTGAAGTAATCTAGCAGTAGAAGAATTAAATGTGTCAAAATTGATGAAATAAAAATTATTGTAATTTTTTATTTTTGCAAATAATCTTTAAATACAAATAATTACACACATTTTAATTTTACTTTGTTAATTTCCGTCTTGCAGTCTCTTATTTACTTTGCCTTATTGAAAAAAATGCACTGAATCAAATACAGTTTTTGGTGTTTTTTTTAAACCCTAAATTCTTAAATTCTAGTTCTTCCAGTGCTATTTGAGAAGTGATGAAGGCCTTAACTAGGCTAGAGGTGGTATGAGTGGAGAGAAGGTTTATCTGGGATGATATGGAGGTAGAATCAATAAGATTTGGCAACTGATTGGATGACTCTAGGGTTTTGAACCTGAGTGACTAGGATTTCAGTGACTTTAAGAAAAAAGTAAGGACACTTGGAGAAGGGATTTTAAAAAATCTTTATTTTTTTTGTGGGGGATGGACTGTAATGAGCTCTGGCTTGGACATATTGAGTTTGAAATGCTTACAAGACTTCATTTGGAGATATGTAGAAGGCAATATGGGACTGAAGTTCAGGATTGAGATTGGAGCTTCTTTAATGGATTTGGAAATCATCTGTATAAAGATAATTAAAACAATGGCAGCTTCTAGGAGAATGTAGAGAGAGAAGGGGGCCCAGGACAGAATGTTGGAGAAAATCTATCCTTAATGGGTAGATAAAATTAGTCCAGCAAAGGAGACTTAAAAGGAGCAGTAAAACAAGTACAAGGAAAAAAGAAATAATAGCGTCATAGTAGCCATGTGATGGACATGTGTCCAGGAGTAGGGGATTATTGATAATAGCAAAAGCACCAGAACAATCAAATAGAATTAGGATTAAGAAAAGGCCTTTGGGTTTAACAGTAAAAAGTTCATTGATAATATTGGAATGTATGGTGTTGGAAGTCAGAGTTGTAGAGAATTGAGAAGGGGGGTAAGGAAATGAAGGTAACTATTTTAAGATTTAGGCTGTATAAAGGAGAAGAGCAAAAGAGAAATATAAGATAACTTTGAGGGTATGACAAGATCAAGTAATGAAGGTTTTATGAATATCAGATTTAGAAAAAAATGTATTTCCCCAAAGTTTCAGCCTATTTTTCTATAATTCATTTTGACAACTAAGCAAACACTTATGGCTATGTGTGAAACCCTGTGCTAGGCTTTGGGATTGCAAAAATAAAAGTCCTTGCCCTTAAGGAATTTTATGTTCTGAGGAGATGTAATATGTTTACTCATATGCACAAATAGATATTTTGGTCCAGATCTGTGATTTCATATGTATGGGGAACTTCTATGGGGGCTCCCTCTGATGCAGATTAGCAAGTGGATTATAGTTTCTATTTTTAAATAGTTGCCCGGGGCACTAAGCAGTTGAATGGCATGCCCACAGTTTCTTAGTTCAAATGTGTTAGCTGCAGGGCTTGAACCCAGGTTTTTTTGACTCCAAGACTAGCATTCTGTACACTATGCAATGCTGCCTCTTATACATATAAACAAATGCAATAAGAGGAAAATCAAGGAGGAAGAGAGCATGGAAGGTAATGGAAATCTTTACAGAAGTGGAATCTGATTCGAGCCTTGAAGGAGCCCAAGGATTTTGAGGGGTGGAAGATGGGATAGGGGAAAGAAGTCATTCCTGCCATGGATATGGTTTGTTGCAGTTAATTACACCGTGGTAGGAGATGAAATCTTTGTGTGCAGGCATTCAACTTGTTTTGAAACCATCCAGTTTTACTAAGTCATATCTCTTTTTATCTTTTCTGTAAGAAAAGCAAGAAATATTTTATCAGACACTTTGCAGAAATTTAGGTAAACTCAGTCTTCAGTATTTCAGTTTACCGTGGGGATCCAACATGTATACAAGTATAGTACAAGGAATAATTAAGGAGGACCTCTATCACCTGGGACATGGAGAGAGGGAAGGCTTCATGAAGGAGATGACTGTTACTTGACAGGGTGTATAGAGAGGAGGATACAAGGGTCTCCTCGAATGGGTGATAATCCATCAAAAAATCTTTTGAAAACAATTAGATAAGTAAGAGTGCAACCAGAAGAGAGCGGGGTTGCTGAAGCCAAGAAAAGAGAGAACACAGAATGTCCAGAAGAGGGGTTTGATCAGTAGTGTCCAAAGTTATGTAGAGATGTCAAGGTGACTGAGCAAAGACTCTGGTACTTCTCTATACTGCCTCTATGAATTGTTGTCAGTATCAAATGAGATAACATTTGTATAGTGCTTTGAAAATCTTAAAGCATCATGCAAATGGCTGCTACTGGTAGTATTTGGTGGTGGTGGTAATAGTAATGCTGGAGAGAATAATTTCAGTTGAATGAATGTCGACATGGAAGCCAGATTACTTGAGATTGAGAAGTAAGTGGGTACTGAGGAAGTAGAAGCAGTGAATGTAGAAGGTAGGTAGGAGGTTGGCAGTGAAAAGGAGGAGAAATACAGCTTGAGGGAATGTGAGCATTTTAAATGACATTGTAGACCTAAGCATGCTCTTAAATGAGAGAGACCTAGTAAATATAGATTGAAGATGGAGGTAAAGCTTTCTTCTGGAGAAGGTACAAATCGGATTGAGAACATAGGTATCAAATGAGAAATGCATTTTGTAAAATGTTTTTGCATGGGAAGTGTTGGCTTTGGCAAAGAGAATGTCCAGTTCTTCCTTTAGAGATAGGAATCAAGGAAGGAGAGAGGAGTGAAGATATAAAGAGCTTTGTACTGTAGAATTTGGGGGGCGGGGCGAAGATCTTATGGTTGATGGACTTGATGTTATCTGTCTAGTAATAGGTGAGGGCATATACTTGGGAAAGGACAGATGAGTAATTGGGGGCGTCAGGAGAGAAGTGAGTGTTAGGAACAGCCACTGAGAAGAATGGAATAGTTAGTCAATGAATAAATTTTACCCTGTAGCAGTGAAGAGTTAAGATTAGATAGCAGACATTTGTAGAATACTTTGTCTTTCTGAAAAGGCTCTCTTAAAGTTATCCCTTTAAAAAAAAAAATCCCTGCTAATTTATCAGCAGTTTATCATTCCTTTATCAGCAATCATTCCAGATAGCTTGCTTTGAGCTAATATGGCAAGAAACTTCACCTAAAAACAAATCTTTTTTAAAGGTGAGTATTCTAGGGTTCCTGAATTCAGTGTAATTGTCCAGATATCATCTTTTTCCAAATTGCAAATGTAGTGACCTTATTTGATGTTTTTGATGATTTAAAATGTTAGAAACTAAGTACTATGAATATATTCACTAGTACAGAAGTTGAGAGAAACAGTAGTTCTGTTATTTCAAATTGGGGATGATTAATCTTTCCTGTTAACACCTTATAGTTTGGTCCTTTATTAATTCAGTCATAGAACTGTTCCTGTGTAGGTGCAAATTTCTTCTGTTAACATCTTACTGTGTTTAGTTTTTTAAAATGAAGGCTTTTCTCTACCTCCTATGGATGAACTACTATTCTGGTAGTTCACTGTTTTTGCTTTTTTGAGGGGGGTGATTGAGGCTAGAATCTTTAAAATTACTTCCAATAAATGAGAAGAGCCTCTTCTAGAGAATAAAAAAAATTATATGTGTGCTACTGCAGGAAAAACTTAGGTAGAAAAGGTTGCATTTTGACTTTTTATTAAATTATTACTATAATCATAATTGCATATATATTCCTTGATTCTCAGACTCTTCTTGCTGCTGTTTTTGGATAGTTAAGCTGGAGTGATTTTTCTTCTTCATTTAGCATGTCTGTGTAGGATATGATGCTTCCACAAAGTATTGTTAGACTTTATCCAGATTGTCGTTATCTCCCCTTCAAAAAAACATGCATATTTGAATATTTGGCAGGATGACCAGGTGATATTTATTGGGTGAAATTAATCTTTAAATTATTAAATCTGAAAACTAGAGTAAAGACTCTTTGCAGATTAAATGTCAGTTTTTTCCACACATGTTTTGTTTTTGCTTTTAAAGCACAAGTTAGCTGACAACTGACCCTTTAAAAAGAAATACAAAAGAATTAAATTGCTTTAAGATGATTCTGCTCTCAGTCAGAATCAAGGGCATGCTAGGTAGTACCTTTTCTTAATTTATACCCTCTCATTTTGTGTGACTGTGTCCATCACTGAACATAACTTCCTAATCTGTCTGTAGGTCTTACTGCAATACTTCAGACACCTCAGCTTTTGTTAATGTATTCTATCTCCTCTGTACCTTAGTACTCAGTCTCCCTGAGTTGTGGCCAGCCAAATGCACTTAGCTCATCTTGCCTTGGGATAACAGACATAGTCTTTCTCAAATTCTTAACAGTTTAACAGGGCCTGCCAAATCATCTTCCTCTGTTGGCATTGCCTTTGAGAATCCACAGTCATCTTGATGTTACAATGAAGCTTCAGAGTAGGGATGGTCATAGGAACAAGGACTATGCCTGCTGAGTCACTTCTACTAGTGTTAAAAGTTGGTACTTTCTCTGTAATTCCTAGACTTTGAGAGTTGCCTGAGTGATCAAGTCACTTGCCCAGGGTCACACAGCCAGTTTGGGACTTGTATCTAGGTGGTCTTGGTTCAGAGATTGGCTTTCTATGGGCTATACTACGCTGCCCCTCACTAGGACTATATCATATAAAGGGTAGTTCTTCTGAATGATGGAAGTTAGATTTGAGTGGCAGCTAGGGCTTGCTTCTCCTTACTTTAAATCTTTTCTCACTTTTAATTGCCTGGATTTCTTACATATTGAACATAAGCTACTCATCCTCATGGTGATTAAAATTTAGCCAGGTTTGATATTGAGGGTGGTGTGTTCCTTTTTCAGGATCCAAAGCTTGGATGGAAGGAATCATACCATATATTTCAATGCTTCCCCACACTTTTCTACACTGCTTTTCACTTTCTAATTCATGGCAAACCTAGTAGTATCTGGTGGAGAGGATAATTTAGACCCTTGAAAAACAGTGACTAAAGTATGACCACCCGTGAAACATGCCTTCCCCTTCTAAGTCAGGGATGGGGTATTATCACTGTAGATGGAGGCACTGGGTTAATGTGTTGATTTGTCTTGTTACTATTCTTGTGTTACAAGTGAAGGTTCTATTAGAAGGACAAGAAGGTGGGGAAAGGAATCACTGGAAGGCATCAATAAAACATTTAAAAATAATAGCTGGCATCTATATAGTGTTTTTCCAAGTACTTTAAATATGTTACATCATTTGGTCCTCACAACAACCTATGAAGTTGTACTTTTATTGTTCTGATTTTACAGATAAGGAAGCTCAGGTTTAGAGAAGACTTGCCACAAGTCCCCTAGATTCTCAAGTGTGGCCTTTTGATTTGAGTCTAAGTTTTACAGAACAAATTCTTTTTATTCAGGGGGATTTATTCTGTGAAATATGGATTCAGTCAAAGAGCTGCACTTAGAGGGCCACATGTAGGCCACAGGTTTCCCACCCCTGGTCTAGCACCTTTTCCACTGCTCCACAAGTAATATGTGACAATATGAAGGAAAAGGGACAAAGGAATTCAAAATTGGAAGTTTAAGAAAAAATACAACTTTGCTTTTAAGTTTTTAATGAAATTCTAACAAGTTATTCTGCCTTAAAAAAAAAAAAGACTCCGAACCACAGAATCTTAAAAGTTGGAAGGATTTCAGTGACCATCCCAACTCAAACCCAAAAGAGAATCTCCACTACAACACACTCAACAAGTTATTTTTGCATCAGTGAGGGGAGGGGGCCCCATTACATCTGTGGGCCACCCTGCTTTTGAATATCTCTAATTATCTTCCCCAGTGAAGCTCAGAGTAGATACTGTTGTGCTCAAGGCAAGGCCCAGATTTGGGTGGTCTGTGGAGGATTTACATAAGAGATATCACACAAGTTGCTTCTTAGAGTTCATATAAGAGAGAACATCCCCTTCTTCAGCACTGGCTATGTGTGTATGTGTTTTTTTGATATTGTTGGAAAAACACTAATAGAGTTCAGCTTCTGTTTATTCTAGGGACATACCTCTAGTAGCCCCTACCCTGGTGCCTCCCTGCCCCCCAGTTTTAGTTTAAGTCTCAACTGTAATTTAAATTGATTCATTCTTGATCTCTTCTCCTTGGAGGTAGCAGTTAGCTGGATATTTTTCTGATTTGATGAATTATCATTTAAAGTTATTTGTCATACTGTTCGCCCACTCCTTCCTGAGCCTCCTAATCCCCATATTGTCATCTTCCGGGTAAATTCAAACTCCTTAGTTTATGTAATCTGATTCCAGTTTACCTTTTCAGCTGTGTTGTTGCCTGAGAGTCAGAGGACTGTTTCCTTACAGAAACTCTGCTCCTCCCCAACTGGTCTATTCCCTGCTCATCAAACACACTGTAAATTCTCATGTTTATAACTCGAAGAAAGAGCAATGAAAAGTCCTCCCAGGCCTACCTCTATCTATACTTTGGCTTATGCCCTCTATTCACCTGGAATAACCTTTCCTTTTGTTTCCACCTAACTAAACTTTAGGCATCCTTTAAATCCTAATTTAAATTCCATCTTTTCTGTAATATCTTCTGGGCCACTCAGTCCATAATAATAGTTCAACAGTTAACTGATTAAGCACATATTTCTTTCAGAATTTCAGAGCTGGAAGAGGTTTTTAAGATTATCTAGTCTCTGTCCTTTTCTTTAAAAGTGAGGAAATTTAGACTAGAGAAGTAGTGACTTGCCTAAGGCCATATGCTTAGTTGAAAGGGCAGCTGGGATCAGAATTCTGTCCCCTGACTCTCAGGCAAGCACTTTTTCTACTTGACCACAAATAGGTATTCATAAGTTTTCGTTGCTTATCTTGATAATAAGTATAATTTGTCTTGCTGCATTGTATTGAATCCTTAGTATATCTAATTCTTTACTTAAGTTCTGGGACTTCTGGTGATGCTGATGAGTTTATGCCAGGCTAACCTCATTTCCTTTTTTGACAGAGCCACTATAGTAGTAGATCAGTGGAATGTTGTAGATTTTAGCAAAGCATGAAACTGAAGGCCCAGCCCCTCCATCTCTTTATGATCAGAAATCTGGAGAAAAGGGACCTTAAAGGCTATCTTGTTAAAACCCCTCATCCTATAGATGAATTAACTGGGGTCCAGGGAAGTTAAATCTGGCCCAGGGTCATGCAACTAATAAATAACAGAGCCAGGATTTCAATTCAGGTTCTCTGACTTAAAATCTAGCTTTTTACTGCTATTTTATACTGCCTCCATACCATTCTCCCCCCCCCTTTTTTTTGGAGGGCAGTTGGGGTTAAGTAACTTGCCCAAGGTCACACAGCTAGGTTTTTTTGTTTGTGTGTTTTAAGTGTCTGAGGCCAGATCTGAACTCAGGTCCTTTTGACTCCAGGGCCGGCGCTCTACTTACTGTGCCACCTAGCCCCTCCCCTCCATACCTTAAAAAAAAAAAAGTTGAATAAAATCAAGAGAGGTAGGCCATCTGACATAATTACAGGGGGGTTTGGACGGATTGAATGGTTGCACCTAAAAGGTCAGCTAGAAGTAGTAGTTAATATATTAGATGATAGGATCTCAAAGAACCTAGAAAGACTAGAATATTGGATTGAATTTAATACTCTGGGATTTAATGGAAATAAATTTAATGTTCTTCACTTTAAGAAATTAATTTCACAAGTATGAGATGATAAAGGCATTAGAGAGACAATAGTTCCCTTTTTCAAATGATCCAGAGATTTTATTGGACTACAGGTATGAGTGAAACATGTCAGGCAAAGAAGTTCATGTGATCTTAGGTTGCAATTAAATGAAGTATTCTGTACAAGGTTAGTGAGATAATGGTGCAACTGTGCTCTGCCCTCTTCAGATCACATTGGGAATAGTGTGTTCAGTTCTGGCTACCTCCTTTTAGAAAGGACATTGATACTGGAGGCCAAAGGTTGTTGTAGGTCCTCAAGATCATGCCACAAGAAGGAATTGTTGAAGGAACTGAGATTGTTTTGCCTAGGGAAGAGAAGACTTGGGGAGAAGGACTGGGTTGGAAATGCTTAATTAACTATCTTGAAGTATTTCAATGGTTGTCATGTGAGAAAAGGGATTAGACTTGTTTTACTTGGCCCAGCAGACAGAACTAGGAGCAAACAATGGGTAGAAGTTACAAAGAGGCCACGTTAGTTAGTTACTAATATTTAGAGATATTCAAAAGTGAAATGGCCCATAGAGGTAATGGGGGACTTTCCTCGTTCATGTACCCACAACTCGTTGGATGTGTTGTAGTGGGGATTCTCTTTTGGGATGGCCACTGACGTCCTTCCAACTTTTAGATTCTGTGTCTTTTTTAAAGGCAGACTAACTTGTTAGAATTTCATTAAAAAACAAACTAACTAAAAACAAAGTTGCATTTTTTTTCTTAAACTTCCAATTTTGAATTCTTTAGGAGAAGCATGATTGTTTTCTTTCTCTCTGGATTTTGGCCATTATTTTTTGGCAGAGTGTCTGCTTTCGTTGGGATATTACTATGTCATCTTGGGTGGTATCTGTGGGGCTTAGGGATCCTCATTTCATGTCCATGGTTGGTGTATGTTTGGAATTATGGTTTAGCTGGGCAACTGCAGAGGGAAAAATAGTTTTGCTTCTTTCTCAGGCCTTCCTCATTATTGCTTTTACTTCCCTCTCTGGCCAGGGTAGTCACATTGATTTTTTTTTCCTTGTCGTGTTGAGAAGGAATTATTATTACCCTCTCTGGCCAGGGTACTCACATTGATTTTTTTTTTTCCTTGTGTTGAGAAGTGAGAGGAGGAATTGAAGTTTTGGCTCTGGAATCACTACAGATCTGTCATGGTCATAAAACATTAGAACTGGAAGACACCTGAGGAACCATTTAGCCTAATGTCTCCATTTTACAGATCAGGAAACTGAGCCAAGAAGAGCAATGGTGTCTTGCCTAAGGTCACATAATGAATTACTGGCAAAGCCTAGGATAGAACCTCTGTTTCTCAATTTTCAGTCTAGGTTCTTTCTGCTGTACTGTTGTTTTTATCCTAATTGTAAATATGAACATTTTCCCCCCAGATTCTTACTTAGCAATAGCTTAGGAATATTGAAGATTTTCCTTGATTTTTCCCACAGTCTGAAGAGCCTGGCTTTTGGCCGCTTCAGGATTAAGTAAGATTACTTGCATCTTCTCTCCATCTCTCTTGTGTGCCTTGTATGAATGTGTCCTAATAACTATTGATATCAAGTTCATCCTGCAAGAAACTAAGACCTTTGGTGTCTGCTGATGTTGCAGTTTTCACATTGTGTTTTTCTTACCAGTAAAATCAATTGAGATAAATCTCAGTAACTTTTCTAGCACAGTGAAGTGGTTAGGCCATGCTGCTGTGCCTCATTCCTTCTTATACAGGGCATGCTCTAACGTCACGTGCAAAGTTATTTCAGGAAAATTGATTGGTTGATCCACTAGACTTAAAGGTCAAGCTAAATCACATTTCAGAAAGATTGAAGAAGATGCAAAATTACCTCCATACTACAATTGGCCCTGTACTTTCCTTTGGTGGTGCTGTTTACTTTCTATAGGACACCTCTAATTTGCTAGAGACATCTGTACTTAAAGGTCAAAAGCCAGTGTGCATTTTTCATCTTTAAAATCAGGAACAGTCAGTCTATTTTGGCTTACATACAAGGTTCAGGTTGGCTTATGGAAGTATGGAGGTGCTGTGAAGATATGCCAGCACAGTGCCAAAATAATATTTCCCTTCATTTACAAGGGTGATGGACAAAGTACCATTGACTGCCTCCATGACTGTGGTGTTGACTTCTCCAGGCAATTGAAGAAGCTGGTGAGGCTGGAGGGTTCTGCTGTTAGCTTTTTCTGTAGATCAGAAGGGGAAATAAACCAGCTGGAGGGGAAGGGGACTGCTGGACTGTGTAGGGACCTATAAGTTCTGAGGAGTCATAAGAACAATTCAGTGATTCATGGTGTACTGGGTGACAGCTTGACATTGTGCAGTTGTCCCCTGGTGCCAAATTATACTATTATATTATGCTTGCAAATGTATTTTGTTCAACTTTTTTTACCAGGAGGAAGGTCTGATTTGAAGAGTTGTTGTGAATGTTTTCATGTTAACTATTACACCTATCAGTAGTTGAGAGCATCTTTCTTTGTTAAACTTGACTGAAGATATGTGTATCAACCTAAAAGTTTAGACATGGTTAGAATTCCTGAATCCAGAAATTAATCTTTGGTTTTTGAGGGAGAAATTTACGCTAGAAAATGTGCAACATGTAATGGTATCATCCTGAGAAGAGATTAAAATGTATGTGAAAAAGAAAAGTAGATCATGTTGTTAGGCAGACAGCAGTGGGACAGAAAGAACACTGAGCTCAGGCTTCAGCTCTGCCAATACTAACTATGATTCTGGGCAAATCACTCACCTCTGAGCCCCACTTTTCTTCCCTATAATATGAAGGAAGCAACTTCTGCCCCACCTGCCTTACAAGATCCCTGTAAAACTCAGAATTCACATAGCCTGGTAAGTGAAAGTGCTTTTTAATCTCTAAAGCTCAATGGAAATAGAAAGTGGCATTAGTGTTATTAATGTGTATTAACCAAATTAAGATTTTAAATGAATGTGATTTTCCTTTGCCAATTAATGGCAGGCTTCTTATTAAATGAAAATTAGCTAGAGCAAAACAAAAAAGAAAAAGAAATATCTTAATTTGGTTAGTGTTCTACAGGTAATTTTCCAACCATGGAATTTCTGGGGAAAATGTGCTTTGCTTTTGATCTCTTAAGCAGATACAGTATTGTCCTTCAGATGTAAGGTCAGCATATCCAGCTGCAAAGCAGATAATTAGAAACAAAGTCAGTTTGCAGGCTAAAAATGCGAATGCAGTGGGTAGCCAATAGAAGTCCTGGCCCGGGAAAGAAATGTAATCCTCATCAGTTTCTCTGAGTGTTTCCATAGTACCATAGTTAGATACCATCCTCCTCAAGTTTCTGTTGCAAGGAAATTAGAAGACATTCCTGGGGGTGGGAGTGAAGGAAACTAGAACTTGGGTTCCTTCCCTTCCCATATGACTTTCTTGAATTACAGACTATGATAGACAACATGATGTTATGGGAAAGAACCAAAGACTTACATTCAGATGACTTGGGTTTGAATTCTAGCTCTGCCACTTGGTAGCTATACCCAGTGCCTTGCACATAGTAGGTGATTAATAAATGCTTGCTTATGTGATCATAGTCATACAGTTCTCTGTGTCAGTCTTCTTTTGTAAAACAACTATGATACCACATGTATTTATCATTTGCTATGCTCAAGGCTTTGTTCTATACTCAGATACAAAGACAAAGCAAAGCAGAGTTCCTGCCTTTAGGAAGCTTACATGGAAGTGATTCCATGATTGAAATCTTTGAACTTGCTGTATCAGATCTTAGGGTCCCACCTCTTTTACCTAACCTTCTTACCCTTCTTCTTCATCCTCACTGTGACTCTGCGGGTCTTCCACACCACAGTGCTTTCTCAGGCCATTCCTTCCACTCCAACTCTGTTTTTTCTTCTCGGATTCTACCTTCTAGTTAACCAATTCAATTCTACAGATTCTCTGTTCTTGAATCCCTTGCTTCTTTCTTCTGTCACCACTCCTGCTTTTCCAGATCCCAGCCCTGGATTGTTTCTACTCAAGTATACTGTTGCAGACAGCCAGAGGAAGTAATTCAAGTCTGCTGACTGGGAGCATTAAAAAATTTTGTTATCTAATTTCCCTACTGGGCCCTCATTATAGCAAGGCAATCTTGTTACTTCTCCTGATTGATTCTCTGTCCTATTCCCTGTGGGGGAAGATTGTCCTAAACTTTCTCTTTCTAAACTTCCTACAGCCAAGACTTTAAGATTCTTTAAGAATCTTCACTAGACCCTAGCTTTCTCTTACACTGTTATCCTATATTTCTCTTCTTTTTCACAACCAAACTCCCAGAAAATGCTGTCCTAAGGTAATTGTTTCTACTACTGCTCCTTTCACTTCTCAACCCTTTGTAATTAGTAACCCTCACACCTTCCTACTTGTTTATGTAGTTTTCTATACTTGCACCCTAATTGTGTGAGGTAATTTTCCCCACTCTGCTTCTCCAGTTTTTTTCCTCCTGGTATATTTATTTTCTCTCCCCTTTCCTTTCTTCTTCTTCTTCTTCTTTTTTTTTTGGAGGGCAATTGGGGTTAAGTAACTTGCCCAAGGTTACACAGCTAGGTTTTTGTTTGTGTGTGCATTAAGTGTCTGAGGTCGGATCCGAACTCAGGTCCTTCTGACTTTAGGGCCGACACTCTACTCACTGCGCCACCTAACCGCCCCTCCTTTCTTCTTTTAAGATTATTTAAAAAAAAAAAAAACCAGTGGTAGACACTTGCTATGTATTAAATTTTTCTTATTTTTAAAGACTTACATAAGTAAAATCTCAGAACTAAGAGGAACCACAGAGGCTACCTCATTCTTAACTCATCCTTTTTCTGAATGTAACCTCAGTAACATCTCTCCAACAAGTAGTCATTTAGCCTTTCCTTGAAGACCCCTTACCAGGGTAACCCACCACCTCCCAAGGCAGCCCGTTTTATTTTTAGTTAGCTGTAATTGTCAGGAAATTTCCCCCCCATATTTAGTCTAAATCTGCTTTAATGCAATTTCTAACCATTGATCTTAGCCCTATCCTTAGGGGGAGAGCAGAACAAGCTGAATCTTTTTCCCAGAGAATTAGTCTTTCAAATACTTGATGACAGCCATCATGTTCTCTAAGCTTGATGGGAATGGATGTAAGTAGGATGGGAATGTGGGTGAAACTTAGAAAGTAAGGCAGCTAAAGCCCTGTCCCATAGGAAAAGGTCCCTTTGCTCAGTGTGAGAACTCTAGTTACAGCTCTGAGTTTCTGTCATACAAAACTGTTTACCATTGATTTTGCCTATTAGGATTTAGAGCTAAAAAAGAACCTAGAAGAAACGGGCCTAGAGAAATGAAGCAGGGGGCAGCTAGGTGGCACAGTGAATAGAGCACTGGCCCTGTAGTCAGGAGGACAAGAGTTCAAATACAGCCTCAGACACTTAACATAAAAACTAGCCTTGTGACCTTGGGCAAGTCACTTAACCCCAATTGCCCTCCAAAAAGAAAAAAAAAAGAAAAAAAAGAGAAGAAATGAAACAAAGCGACCTTCCCTGGAGCTCTATAGGACTCCTAACTTACAAAGTGAATAAGGACCATATTGTGGCTTGTGTTTAGAGTTGGAGGGTACCCTAGAGGGTACTAATTTATAGATTTTAAATCCTATATATAGCTTTCTCGTGATACTTGCATGGGCAGATTCCCTTGTCAGGTGATATTGTCTATACATGTGTACCTTTTTCATTTGGTCACTTCTTATGGTTATTATTGTACCAGTCAATTTTCCTCCAGTTCTGTACTGTTAGAGAAGTGGAAACTGAGGCCCAGAAACTTTCCTATATAAAGTGGGTGAAGGACATTAGAATCCAGGTCTCCTTACTCTTTGTCCAGTGTTCTTTCTACCATCTCATTCTGCCATTCTGCATAAATCCACAGATCATATGCTCTTGTGTCCCCTTCCCTGGCACTCTGTAATGCTGTTGCTTGCCTCCTTTTTTGAGCCGGCAGATCCTAACAACAGATGGTACTGTTTTGAATTAAAACAATTTAACGCAAGATCCATCAACTGCCAACATGAAACACCCTTAAAAAAAGGAAAGAAACTCATTATCAAGAGTATTAAGCAAAGTAGGTATTTAATCTATCCTAATCATTTGCATTCTTGAGAAGAAGGAAGCCAGTGACAGCTGCCACGGTAGGCCAGGCCCTATGAATATATTTGCTTAGAATTGCTTCATAGGTTTGCTTTTTTCCCTTTCTTCTCCTCCATACTGCTTACCAATCTGGACATAGGTACAAAAGAACAGGCTTCTAAGTCACTCTGCATATCTTTAAAATAACTTTCTCCCCATTTAGTTAAAAGTTTCAGTCATAAAATCTGGGGCTACAGTAACACATTGTCTCATAGAGTTAAAATGGAAACTTAAATTGCATGCAGTTTTAGTTAATGCTTTGGTTTACCATGCTATTCTTGTCTTTCTTTCAAGTTCCAAGGTTAACAGTTGATCCCTGTTACTGATTTTATACCCTACACATGGAATAAAATGAGTTTTAGAGGACAATTTTATTATTTTATTTCTAATGCTTTATTGAGTGGTACACATAGTAGCACTTGCATCATTTCTCATATAGCTCATTCAACATAGGCCTATTTAGGTCTCTTTAGGACTCAGTATCTTAATAAGATATATCAGTTCAGGAAAATCAGTAGGCTAGATAGTTTGGAAGGGTTTGTGGAGTTGTGGAAACCCATATCCATAGAAGGTGGATCTCCTGTGACTAATTTGTACCACTGTCCTCTATTTTTATATGATCCTAGAATTATAGAACCAACTTAATTAGAGGCAGAACTGGTACTAGAACTCAGGTCACTAGGTCCTTGAGTCCCAGTCCAGAGTTCTCTCTTCAATACGTCTTCTTTCTCACAGTATCTCTTCTGCTATCAGGCTCAGGTATTGGTAATTAATGACCCAAGAGCTAGCTTCTTAGATCATAGTTTAAGAGCTGAAAGGGAACTTTCATTTTATAGATGCAGAAACTAAGGCTCAAAGAGGTGAGATTTGCCCAAGATTCACACAAATTGGTCAACAAACATTTATTAAGAGCTTACAATGTGCCAGACACTATGCTAAAGACTGAAAATACAAAGAAGTACAAAAATACAGTCCCTCCCTTCAATAGATCACATTCTTAAGTGTCTTTAGTACCTATGAGATATATACAGAGTAAATAGAAGGAAATCTTATAGAGGAAGGTTCTAATAGCCTGAGAAGGCCTGCGAAAGACCTGCAAAAGTAGGATTTGAGCTGAGTCTTGAAGGAATTCAGAGAAGCTTGGAGTCATAGGTCAGGAAGTAGAACATTCCAGGTATGGAGTACAGTCAGTGCAAACATTTGGAGATAGAATAGGCCAGTATGGCTGGATTGTAGAGTTTGTGGAGGGGAGTGAAGTATAAGAAGACTGGGAAAGTAGGAAGTGTATAGGTTGTGAAGAGCTGTAAATACCAGATAGAAGATTTTATATTTGATCTATGAGGCAATAGGGAGCCACTGGAGTTTATTGAGTAGGAGATAATGCGGTCACAAGCACTTTAGGCATGTCACTTTGGCGTCTGAGTGGAAGAAGCATTGATATGGAGAGAGGCTTGAGCAGGGAAGGCCAGTTAGGTTGTTCAGCTTTTCGAGCTAAAAGGTGATAGACTTGAACTAGGGTGGTAGGAAGGAAAGAGGGGAACACAGATGGGAAAGGCCTCATGGCCGCAATGTTGGGATGCTGGTGCTCTTTCCACTGCACCATTTCTGCTTCATCATTGTGGTGAAAACTTCAAAGAGTAAGTAAGTCTGCCAGAGATGGCATCAGTCAGGCATCACTTCTTCATTGTGGTTGCAGCTTCTACACAAATGACAGGTGATGATAATATGTCAAAAGTTCTTGATTTCATCATTAAATGTCTTTACTATGTGAGAAAAGATGCTATCACATTTGATTGGTTGGTGTTCTTTCTGCCACTACCTATCTTATATACCTTTGTTCATTTCACTTTAATTTTCCTTTCTACTTACTTTATTTTTCCAGTCTTTCTCTCCCTTTTATTCTTTGCTTCTGTGTTTTTGGTCAACCAGTAGGTTCCCATGGATATTGCCTACTGGTTCACATTTTTATTGCATTTACAAAGTTCTTTTCTTACATCAAGTTTTGTGATGTTGGTGATACAAGCATTATTATTACTTTATTACTTTACAGAGGCTCAGGCAGGTAGCATGAGTTGTTCAGGAATCAGATAGCTAATGAGAGTGGGCACTTGAACATGGGCCTTCTGACCCTTTCTAGAGCTGACCACACTGCCTGTTTTGATCCCTGGCCCTACAGAGGTTGTGACCTCTTAATTTAGCCTCTACCCACAGATTTAGGTGAGCATCCTATAATTTCAGTTCTGAAATTGTGCCCCCTCTTAAGAAATTTTGATGTACTTTTTATTTCTCTGACTTCGGCCGTTGCAGTATGAAAAAACTTGAAAAGTGCTGATATCAGTGGAATCCTTGTCACTTTGAATACTTCTTACTGGGACCTGTGTGTCCTTGATCCAGATTTAAGCTGTAAATGGGATAAAAGAGCTAGATATAGTCAAATTTTTGCATTTTGCGCTCTTTATGATCCAGCTAAAAGAAACCATGCTGCTTTATTTGTTTTCACTATCACATTTTGCCCAATGTATAGATTTTAAATCCTATATATAGCTTTCTCGTGATATTTGCATGGACAGGTTCCCTTGTCAGGTGATATAGTCTATGCATGTGTACCTTCTTCATTTGGTCACTTCTTTTGGTTATTATTGTACCAGTCAATTCATAATATTATATTCCTGCATATTATGTTGTTCTTAAGGAACCCTGTGGTGTAGCTCTCTTACCCAGTTTGATTTGAACTCTTCTCCCATAGGAAAAGAAAGCAAAAAGGTGATGGCGTTTGCATTTTAATCTTTTAATAATTCATTCCATTGCTGCAGGGCAAAGACTTAGATTTCCAAGGGCTTGAAAGGGAGTAGTTTGGTTTTGATTTGACCATACCATCTGTGCTGAAAGTAGTGATGAGGAAACTACAATTTAAAAAATATAATCAGTCTACACTTGACAGCATCTTGAACCAAAAATCAGTCAAATTAATTGATATCAATGTGGTAATGTGAGTAGTATTAATCACACCATATTGGCAGAAAAGATTATTTTTAAGTTTTTCACTCCCCTCTTCCCCCCCAAAAAAAATCTGTTATAGATAATTCCCTCCTTTGCTTCTGTTTGTGCCCTGTCCTTAACCTCCCTCCAACTCCCCTTGATTTTCTAAAATTAAAATAAGTAAATAACAGTCATAGAATTTTAGGGCTGGAAAGGATCTTGGGGACAATCCATTTGTTTTACTGATGGGAGAAATGAAGTGCAGAGAGTCTGGGATTTGCACAATGTTGTAAAGCCAGGTGAGAGCAAAACCAAGAGCAGAATCAGGACCTAGGTCTCTTTACTTAGTTTGTTGTCCTGATAGTGAGTTTGGCTTGCTAGAACTCAGAAGAACCTTAGAGATCTTTTTTTTTTTTTTTTTTGCTTTTTTAGAGGGCAGTTGGGGTTAAGTAACTTGCCCAAGGTCACACGGCTAGGTTTTTGTTTGTGTGTGCGTTAAGTGTCTGAGGCCGGATCTGAACTCAGGTCCTTCTGACTCCAGGGCCAACGCTATACTCACTGAGCCACCTAGCTGCCCCCTAGTCATCTTTTTTTAACATTGGAGGAGGAAACAGGCCCACTGAGAAGAGGGGTCTTGCCTAAAGTTAGTCAATTAGTTATTGCTATGATTGGGACTGGAACCCATCTCCTGACTCCTGTTTGGGCACTCTTTTTATTAGTCCACTGACTTCATAAATACTGTTTTCATTCTCAACATGAGTATTCATTTAACTTCAGAACTTCCTCTGCTTCCTGCTTCCCTCCTTTAATAAGACAAGGCAACAAACATTTATTAAATAACATTATACTGTGTTCCACACACTGAGCTAAGCACTGGGGATACAAACAGAAACAAACAAAAAAAGACATCCTGCTCTCAAGGAGCTTACATTCTGTTGGGCGAAGATAATACATAAAAGGGAACTAAAAAGTGGGGGGTAGGTGGAAGTGAAGGGTATTCACGCTGGGATATGGAGGCTCCAGAGACTCCAGCAGAAAAGAGGGTGATTGTAAATATTGCCAACATTGAGGTGGGCTGATATTATTCACTATTTTGAACATTGGTTCTATGAAATGTATGTTTTATGTTCCAGATAGCTAATAACTAAGGGAATTTTTGGAATATCCTGCATTTTTAAGTCAGGGGAGGCCTATATATAGATAGAAACTGATTCCAAAATCCATTCCTTTGAAAAATAGGCTTGATGTGCCTGACTATTTCTTTAATTCAGAAACTGCCTAGTTTGTTAACTTGAAGTTGCAGTTGGGAGATTCTGCTCCAATTAGTTGCATGCCACTTAGTTTTAGAGCTCTGTCAGAATTGAATAATAACTTCTAAAAAAATAGCTCACATTCATATCATTCTTTCCTCCACGAAGTCCCCCTTTGCAATGCCGCATTGTGATATGGAAGCAAACTTGGATTCTCAGAGGTTATGATAATAGAGAAGCAAGCTTTTCTGGGTCCTATTAAGCTTGAAAGTCTTTCAGCATGGGCCCAGACGAAGATCGTGTTGCTGTTTTGTGGATAGGTTTATACTCAGAGGGGTGGCCATAAAGGTTGAATGTTTTCTGCCCTGGTGACTCAAACACAAATCTACCAAGACATGTAATCTGGATGAAATTATGGATGATTGACATTGAATTGAACATTTTAAGCTTTACAATGTGTTTTCCCATAGCAACTTGGTGAGACAGTGTATCGTCCTATTTTATAGATGAGGAATCTGAGGGTGAACTTGACTTAGGTCAAATAACTAATAAATGTAGGAGGCAGGCCTTAAGCTCAGTTCTTATCACTCTGAATCCAATACATACTTCACTCTTATTCCTCACTCAGAAAACAAACTCTGACTCCTACAGTCCTGCAGCGATTTCATACTATTGCCCAACTGTAGTTTGAGCTACCACCAAGCAGCATGTACTTTACAGTTTCTTATTTGCAGAGGTTAAAAGGAAACATCTTGCATCTTGGGTAGACCTTATGTGGTAAACTTGACAAGAGTTGTGCAGGATGACCAGGCATTAATGGCTTAGAAGATACAGTAGAGAAAGCATTAAACAAGTGATATTCCCCCCCTTCCCCCACCTTGGCAGTGTGATAGTTTGGTAGGTGAGAGTGGTCAGTGAGTAGATGGGAACAGGTAAAATGGAGCTCTGGTCTTTCAGTCAGTTATGGTTGAGGGAATTTAATGCACAATAACAAAAACATATAGTTAAACACCATACCTCTGCCTACATTATCATTATTTGGGGCAGGTGATGTATATTTTGCCTGTTTTTTGCTTAGTGAAGCCACGAGGAGATCGTATATGTCTTTTTCCCCCAGCACAATAACTTCAGTTCCCTCTCAATGCCACAACAGCTCCCCTAAACCCATTGTTTCTTGTGGATTTGTCTCCATATTGCAAAGCCATCTGTTCTCTTTACTGTCCAAGCTTTAGATTCTGAAATATGAATTACCAACGGCTCCATGGCTTGCTGTTTATTTTGTGTGCCAGGTAACTAGGCTTTCAGCTGTTAGAACCCCGATTTACTCTGATTTTTCTTCAGCTGCCCAAGGCAGTCACTGTAAGTGACTGGGTGTAGAACTGAACACCCCATTCTGTATGCCACTATAGGTATTCATTTATTCAAGTAGATGGTATTAATCATAGAAGGATTACTGTATCCTAGAGACAGTAAAAAGAACACTGCCCCCTGAAGTCATGAGACAGGAGTTTAAATCCCAGCCCTGACACTAGCTTAAGTTACTCAACCTTTCTGGTTGTCAATCTGTAAAAAAAAAGACATAATTCATTGCATTGCCTATTTCACATGATTATTATAAGAAAAGTGCTTTGTAAATCTTAGAGGGCTTTAAAAACATAAGTAAAAGTAAATAATAAATATTAAAATTATGATGTAAAATAATGTAAAATAATGATGTAAAATATTCCTGATAGATAGAAGACTGGGTTTAAAGTAGCCAAATTACTTCACATATTTGTTCCTCAGGTAGCTACTTAAAGCTATGAAATTGTCACAGACTGATAGAAGGAGCTGCTCATGTCATAGGAATCCAAACATGGGTCATGTAGTTTACCTATGACACAGGTCAGTAAGCTTAGGGAGCTTATTTAGTTTACATAAGAGAATAAGCTATTGTAAAATACTTTGTTGTTCAGTTGTTCAGACCTGTTCAACTCTTTGTGACCCTGCAGACCATAGACACTTTATCCTCACTATCTCTTGAAGTCTTGTCTAAGCTCACTAGTGGCTTTCATGTCACTATTTGTCCTTCTCATCCTGTTGTCTCCCCTTTTTGCCTTCTGTCTTTCCTGACATCAAGATCTTTTCTGATGAGCCCTGTCTTCTTATTATGTGACCAAAGTATTTAAGCTTTCAGTTTCAGTATTTGTCCTTTCAATGAGTTCAGATTGAATTAATTTCTTTAGATACTGTCTGATTTGATCTCCTTGCCCTCCATAGGTCTTCTCCAGCACCACTATTTCAAAGTGTTGATTCTGCAATACTCAGCTTTCCTTCTAGTTCAACTCTGAAAGTCACACATACGTTATTGCTGGAAAAACCATAACTTTGATCATATGGGCCTTTGTAGGCAAGGTGGTGTCTCTGCTTTTTAGTATGCTGTCCAGATTTACCATAGCTTTCCTTTCAAGGGGCAAATATCTTTTCGTTTCAGGACTGCAGTTGTGCTTAGCAGTGATCTTTGAGCCCAAGAATATACAATCTGACACTGCTTTCCCTTCTTCTCCCTCTATTTTCTGAGAAGAGACGGGGTCAGTTGCCATGATTGTAGCTTTTTTGATGTTAGGCTTCAAGCCGGCTTTGCGTTCTCTTTCACCTTCAGTAAGAGGTTTCTTAATTCCTCTTCCCTTTCTGCCATCAGAGGGGTATCATCTGCATCTCTGAGATGGTTGAGATTTCTCCTGGCAATCCTAATTCCAGCTTTTGATTCATCCAGCCTGGCATTTCATATAATATATTCTGCATGTGCCTTAAATATATGATGACAATATACAGCTTTCTCATAATTCTTTCCAGTCTTAAGCTAATTATTTCCATTTTTGGTTCTAACTGTTGCTTCTTGACCCACATACTGGTTTTTCAGGAGACAAGTAAAATGATCTAGTGTTCTCATCTCTTTGAGGACTTGGCCACATTTTGTTGTGATACACAGAAGTCAAAGGCTTTAATGTAGTCAGTAAAGCAGGAGTAGATATTTTTGTGGAACTCTCTTGCTTTCTCCATAACCCAGCAAAAGGTTGAGCATTAGTATCAGTGAACATAAATGGATGGGAATGAGTGTTCAGGTAATCTTTACACATACTGTTGTGAGCAAGAATCCCTTAGAAGAAATGGAGTAGCCCTCAAGGTCAAACAAAAGGGCGAGAAAAGCAGTACTGGGGTATAGTCTCAAAAACGATAGAATGACATCTATTTGAATCCAACTGTTTGACATCAGAGTAATACAAGTCTTTGCTCTAATAACTGATACCAGAAAGACCAAAATTGCTCGATTCTATGAAGACCTACAATATCTAGAAATAACACCAAAAAAAGATGTCACATTCATTATAGGAGATTGGAATGCTAAAGTAAGATACCCATTTACATAAGCTAATATTCTAATTTTAAAATATTGTACAATTTGAATCAGTTAGAATATTTAGAGGGCAGCTAGGTGGCGCAGTGGATAGAGTGAAGGGCCTGGACTCATCTTGAGTTCAAATCTGGCCTCAGGCACTTATTAGCTGTGTGACCCTGGGCAAGTTCCTTAATCCTGTTTGCCTCAGTTTCCTCATCTCTGAAATGAACTGGAGAAGGAAATGACAAATTACTCCATTATGTTTGTCAACTAAATCCCAAATGGGATCACAAAGAGTTGGATATGACAGAAATGACTGAATAGCAACAGAATATTTAGAAAGTGAGTGAGATAATCTGATTAATTGAATTATCTGATTATCCAGTTATTAAAATCTATTTATTGCCTTAGTAAATGCCCTATACAGGACATAACTTATTTTGTTTATAGATTGCAGAATGCTTCAGATTATACTGAACTGAATCACTGTACACATAAAAGGCATAGCAGAGTTGGATTGTAATTTGTAGAGATCTTAGAATATTAACTCATTGGGAAAATAATCACTGAATACTTGTTACATATAAAGAGGGTATTCTTAACTTTTTTATGTCATGGACTGCCTTGGAAGTCTGGTGAAGACTTTGGATGGGTTTTTTTTTTAATGCATAATATAAAGCAAACAAGATTACAAAAGAAACCAAATATGTTAATACCATTATGAAAAAATTTCAAAGAAGTCTTTAAGCCACAGCTTAAGAACCCCTGATATAGTGTATTGCGTATTTATTGTGTATATAATATATACTATGTATATATATTATTGTGTATATGTATTGTGTATAGTATATTGTGGGACATATGAGAATGAATTTTGTGGTTCATACTCAAAGGTCTTATAGTACATTAGAAGATAGATAAGATGCACATGAATAACTATAATTAAAGTTATAATGTGAAAATAAAATAAAGGATATAAAGTATCATAATAGCTTATAGGAGGCATTTTTGGTGTCTGGGGTTGTTGTTTAACATCCTTTTGAACACATTAAAGGTCTTTCAAATTTATCTGAGAATATTTTCCTTCTTGCTTATATTTCTTTTCTTTTTTTTTTTTTTTTGGAGGGCTGTTGGGGTTAAGTAACTTGCCCAAGGTCACACAGCTAGGTTTTTTGTTTGTGTGTGTTAACTGTCTGAGGTCAGATCCGAACTCAGATCCTTTTGACTCCAGGGCCAGCGCTCTACTCACTGCGCCACCTAGCCGCCCCTCTTGCTTATATTTCAATGTGATCTTGTCAGTTTGGTTCCTTCTCTGTGATACATATGACAACCAATTCAGGCCTTCTTACCTTGGGTGATTTCTCATTTGTGTCTTCTTATAAATCTTCTGTAGGGAAATCTAACCAATGTGTTGGAAAATTTGCTGTGGGTCTTTTAACATTCCATAAGTACCAGTCAATTTCCAACTTTTAGCTCTCTCTCCTAATTTATGACTTTCCTAATCCCCTTTTTAACACTATTTCTTGCGTGTAAGTTATCATTGAAAATATGATGTAGTCTACTTATGCCCACTATGCAGCTTTCTTTTGCCCTTTGGGTTACCCTCAAAGTTGATTCATTGGAGCTTCAGATTTTGTAGCCATTTCCACATGTTTAATAAAAACATTAAACTTATTGTATTTTCATGCATGATACTTTTTGTATCTTTCAGACCTTTTGCCTTTCCTCTTGGTGCTTCTCCCCCCTCCCCACGACCCTTCTGGTTTATTTACCTTTGTGCATTTTATTCATTTGTCTAAGAAGTGGCATGTAAAAAAAAAAAAGATCAGTGAATTTGGAGTCATGAAATCTAGTTTGGGTCTCTGCTGTCACTAGCTCTCTGGGTTACCCTGGGCAGATTTCTTTAACCTCTCTAGCCTCAGTGACCTCAGCTATGGAATTGGGTGATTATACTTATATACTTACCTTGCAGAAGGGTACATGGAACTCCCAGTGACGAAAAATATATCTACCAGTAGAGGTTTATATCTCCCCTGTAACTTATAGTCTTAGAATTGCCTGGTGTACTGAGAGGCTAAGTCACTTGCTCAGGGTCACACATTCTAGCCTATAGAGGCTAAATGCCTTGAGAAGGCTGTCTGTAATAGGCACCTCCACTTTTTCTCCTCTTTCTGTCTTCTTGACCCCTTACAATCCATCTTTATTACTAATATAACCTCTTAATTGCCATATCAGTGGCCTTTTCTCAGTCTGCATTCTTTCTTACCTCTCTGTGGCCTTTGGCATTGTTGCCCACCCTCTTCTTTCTGCTCTCTTCTCTTGTGTTTTTAGGGCATGACAGTTTCCTGGTTCTCTTTCTACCTATCTGACTGCTCCTTCTCCGTCTCCTTTGCTGTATCCTTACCCAGATCACGTCCTTTAACTGTAGTTATCCTATAGGATTTTGTTCTGCATTCTCTTCTTTTCCCACTGTAATATTTTACTTGGTAATCCTGCTAGATCCCATGGATTTGACTGTCATTTCTCTGTTCTGATTCTTAAATTGACCTGGCTTGCCCTGGCCTGCCCTAACCTCTCTGTTGACCTCTAGTTTTGCATCTCAGGAATCTCTTCCCATTCAAACATTTTGAACTAGATACCCAGTAGACATCTTAAATTCTACATCTCCAAAATTGAACTCATTATCTTTTCCCCTAAACCTTCCCCCCCACCTCACTTCCCTTTACTGTCAAGGCCAGCATCATTACCCAGTCCCTTAGATTTGTAAACTAGCATCTATCCTGGACTCTTCACTATCTCTCACCTCTTCATATCCAGTTTGTTGCCAGAGCCTATGTATTTCACCTTCGCCACATCTCTCAAATATGCCCTTTTCTCTTCTCTCCTTTGATACTGCCACTACCACTCCAGTGTAGATTTAACCACCTCACACTTGGACTATTGTAGTAGCTTGCCAGTATATCAGCCTGCCTCAAATCTCTACCCCCTCCTGCCCCCACACTTCATTTTAGCTGTCAAGTGATTTTTCTAAAACTCAAGTCTAACCATGACACCCCTCCTACCCAAGAATCTCTAGTGGCTCATCTCCAGTATCAAATCAAAAAAACCCTTCATAGGTAAACTGCCATCTTTCTAGTCTTCTTATGCCTTATACCCCAACATATACTCTTGGATCCAGTGACATTGTCCTCCTTACTATCCCAGGAATAAGACACTCCATCTCTGAGTTCTGGGCATTTATACTGGCTGTCCCACATGCCTGGAATCCTCTTCCTCTTTAGTTCTACTCTCTGGCTTCCCTCAGATTCCAGCTAAAATGCTACCTTCTATAGGAAGCCTTTCCTAATTCTTCTTAATTCTAGTGCATTTTCTATGGTAATTATTTCCTATTTATCTTGTATATAGTTTGTACATATTTCTTTGTTTGTCTTTAGATTGTGAGCTCCTTGAGGGCAGGGGCTATCTTTCGCCTCTTTTTTGTATCCCTAGTGCTTAGCATAGGGTGTGACTCATAGTAGGAGCTTCACAAATGCTTTCTGACTGACACAACAAATATGTTTCTGAGGCAGAATTTGAATCCAGCTCTTCCTTACTCCAATATCTGTTCTCTCTTGCCTCTTGGGTAATTATTACTACTATTAATAAATGCACACCCAGTGTTGATTTCTGCTCATTAAGGTGTGGACAGCAAAAGGAGAGAGAAGCAATGAATGCTTTTGATATATTTACATCTTTAAATAATACAGAATCACATAACATCAGTGGACCCACACAACATCAAGACCCAATGTTATACATGCAAGTAATTTAGAAAATTTTTATTTTGGCTCCAGAAGATGTAATTTTTTCAATTTTCCACCATGTGGATACTATTCACCAATTCTTTCATCTTTGTGAAACTCATTCTAGGTTTGCCACTTCTTGGAGGCAGACATATACAGGCTGAATGATGTTCCATTTCCTACTTTGTGCTTCTGCACAGTCTGTTCTCCATACTTTGGATGCTCTCCCTCCTCATCTCTCTGCCTCTTAGAATCTCTAGCTTCCTTGAGATATCAAACCCACCCCTGGGCTAGATAAAATATGATGTTGGGAAAGATTGAAGGCAAAAGGAAAAGGGGACAACAGAGGATGAAATGGATGGATAGTGTCATGGAAACAATGAACATGAACTTGGACAGACTTTGAGAGATGGTGGATGATAGAAGGGCCTGGCATGCTATAGTACATGGGGTCACAAAGAATCAGGCATGACTGAACAACACTCTGAGGTTCTTTAAGGGAAGAGCACTTGAACTTAATTCTACAGTGACAGCTGAATCCAGCTGTTCTGACTATACTACAGTGTTCTATCCTTGTTTAAAAAGACCATTCAGGATGGCTTTTTTTTTTTTTACTTGCTTGAAGAAATAAAGAAATCATCCTAGTCATTATTTTGGCTATTGAATGGGAGGAGAGGTGACAAAAAATGCTGAAAGGAACATTCTCTGGTAGGATAGGCCTTTGTTCAACTGCTGTAGTGAAAGAATATGTTCTAGGACCAAGCAAGAAGAACAGAGCTACCCATTTTGAATTGGCATCTACTCTAGAGACTGCCCCATTCAGCAATTAGGTGACCCAGGAAAATAATTATTTTCCCATGCTGTGAAAAGTACGGTTGCTTCGAACAAAGTTTCAGCTTGTGATCCTCCTGGTACTAACATCTTTGGCAATCAAGTGTCTTCTGTTTTACCTGCTGAAGGGTGTGCTGGAGATAGTTCTGTGATAGACCTATTAGTTTAATTGAATTTCCTGTGACTTTCTGAAACTGATCTGTGCCCATAACATAAAACTTAGTAGAAATGCTCATTATTTTTGCTTCATTAATAATGCAGACTGAGACAATAAAGAAAGTTTGATTAGTATTTTGGTGGTTTAAAAAATGTCATTTGCTCTGTAAATTAATAGGCATGAAATATAGGCCAGGTTCACATGTTACAAGAGCTATAATATGGGCATGAGCAGTCCTGCTCTTAATTGCTTTGCATTTTGTCTTTTCTGCTTTTTTGATGATGTTTAAAAAAAACCAAACAAACCAAAAACCCATATTTTCCTCTTCTATCACTCACAGACCAGTTGCTGTTTTGGAATTGTAACAGTAGATGTAACAGCACATTCATGCTTAGGTTAGACCTGTATTACTGGGCCCTAGATGTGGAGTTTGATCACTGTTTTTACGTGCCTTTGTACCAGGAAGTTTCTTTGTACCCAGTAACTGGTTGAGTCGGCTTCATTTGGGCAAAGAATGCAAGACTATCCTAGTCATAATTTAACAAACTTCATCTGTTCCAGGTATGCAAGGTTAGCGGACTTTCCTAATTGAAGTGCTCTTGTAATCAAAAGGGAGGCTGTGTGTCAGAATTTGAACCACCAGATTGATTGCCCCTTAACACTCGTCTGACTCAGTCCAGTGAATCTGCCTAGCATTAACAATCAGATATAAAGGTAGAAACTCAGAGCTCTGGGCTTTCAATTCAGGTACACCATTTGTCACATGTGATTTCCCTTGGGGTTGAAGAGCTGAAGAACTGCACACTTGTATGTTATATCTGTTATAAACTGCCTAACTTCTTGTGAGCTTCGAGCCCTTATGTTCCTTCAGTATAATGATCCTCATGATCTCCTCCCACATGATC
Organism: Gymnobelideus leadbeateri; assembly: GCA_011680675.1. Lineage (NCBI taxonomy): Eukaryota > Metazoa > Chordata > Mammalia > Diprotodontia > Petauridae > Gymnobelideus > Gymnobelideus leadbeateri. The sequence goes on along the minus strand of WOXC01005665.1, from coordinate 276,534 downwards.
AGAACATCATTTTCCTTTACATGGATTTTGCTTCAATGATCCCTTCTATGTAGATGATTCCCAAATCTATTTTCTAGTCCCAACCTTTCTTTTTGAGTTTTATTCCTACTTCTCCAGTTGCGTGTTCACCCAGCCCCATTTGGGGACCTCACTGGCACTTCAAATTCAACATGTCCAAAGCTGAATTAATCATCTTTCTCATTGAAGTATGTCCTTGTCTCCAACTTCCCTTTCTTTGTTGATGACATCCTTTTCCTCCTAGTTACCAAGTCTCAAAATCCTTTGCTCATCTTTGACTCTTCTCTTGCTCTCACTCCTTTCATCTCTTCAGTAGCCAAATCATGTTGACTTTTACCTCCACAACATCTCAGACATCAGACTACATCTTTCCAATTACTGGCCCATGTCTGGTTCTCATTGTCTTTTGCCTGAATCAATCACATAAACAGTCAGTAAGCATTTATTAAATGTTTACTATGTTCCAGTCACTGTGCTTAACTACTTGGGATACAAAGAAAAAGCAAAAACAAACCCTATCTCAAAGAACTTATATTCTAATAGGGGGATATGTGTACAGGTAGAGACAATGAGATTTGGCATTGAATATGTGGAGTGGGTGAGAATGAGGAGTCTGTGAACGAGGATGATGGGAAGGAGGAGGGTGCCCTTGACAAAAATAAGAAAGTTCAGAAGAGGGGTTGGGGTAGGGTTTTGGGGGAAAGAAAAAGTTCTGTTTTGGGTATGTTGAGTTTGAGATACATATGAAACATATGGTTTGAACTATCCAATAGGCAGTTGGAAATGCATTATAGGAACTCAAGAGAGAAACTAGGGTTAGGTATATGGCTCTGAGAGTCATCTGTACAGCGTTGATAATTCACCTCATAGGAGCTGATATCCCCAGGTGAGAGACTATAGAAAGAAAAGGGAAGAGGACAGAGCCTTGGAGTACATCCATAGTTAGTGGTTGTGAAGTGGATTAAGATCTGGCAAAGGAGACTGAGAAGAATCAAACCGGAGGAGAACCAAGAGAGCAGTGTCATAAAAACCCAGAGCAGTGAGAATTTTTAAGAGGAAAAAGTCTGCAGTGTCAAATGCTGCAGAAGGAAGAATGAAGACTGAGAAGAGGCAGGGAGGAGCTCTTTGGAGAGGGCAGTTTCATTTGAAGTCAGATTGTAGAGTATTTAGAAGAAAGTCAGGAGAGGAAATGGAGGCCTTGGGTATAATATGACAGACTTTTTAGGGAGTTTGGTTGAGAAAAGGTGACGGGATGTAGGATGATACCTGGTGAGTGTGGCAAGATCAAGTGAGGGTTTCTTAGGGATAAAGGAGACTAAGCATGTTAGAATAGTAGTCAACAAGGAATGAAATAGTAGATAAAGAGAGACTGAAGATGTAATGATGATAGTGAGGCCAGTCTATTGGAGAAGATGGGAGGGGATGGGATTGAATACTGCTGAACTCCTGTGATGTACTTCCAACTGGATTCTTAACTTTAGGTCTTTCCCCTGATCATTCTGCCATGCACAGGTTTGGAAAAATATCTTCTCAATGCAGAGTTGTGGCTGTATCGCTCTACTTTTCAAACAAATAAACAAATAAAACCACAATGGTTTTATTTTGGTCTGCTGGCCATATTTAAATAGGTAAAATGCATGATATCTAAGGCCCTATAATAATGACCCTAGACCATCGTCATTCCAGGCTTATTTCACTTATTTACTTCCTTTTATGCTATCTGTTGTCAAGTCAAACATGATGTCTAGATATTCTCCAAACTCGGCATGTTCTTTACTTTTTTTGTATTCTAACATGCTGTCCCCCATGCCTGAAATAGATTTCCTTCTTACCTCCACAAGTCAAAATCTTTTTTTTTCTTCTTCTTAAGGCTCAATTTAGGTGCTTTTGTTGTCCAGTTGTTTTTCAGTCTTGTCTAGCTCTTCATGACCTCTGATCTTTCTTCCCCTCCAGTACTGAGCTGAAAATGTTTTTTTTTCCCTAGCATTTTCTTAGAGCATTTTGCACCTATCCTTTTTACACTACCCAAACTGGTAATTAATACCAGGAGCACCAGAAGCTGAGACTTTGTTTAGTCCAAATGTGCTTTTCTTACTATGGAGATATATTTTACTGGGTCATCTGATATACTCAACCTTGTGAAAATGGACATATAATATACATGTGCATGTGTATGTGAAGGCACTGGAGTTGAGGGATTATGAAAGATGAGATTTTTGTTGGAACTTAAAGGAAGCCAAGGAGGTCAGTAGTCAGACTGGGAGGGAGTCAAGCATTCCAGGCATGGGTAAGGGTCAGAGAAAATGGTTGGAGGAGCTAGTGTCTCTGGATCAAATACTATGTGTTGGGGAATAAGGTACATTTGCCTTGAGCCAGATTCACGTTCTGATCTATTGATAACTTTTACCTCCACTCCATTTTCTTCCTTGAGTCTAATAAAGGAGATCACATGTATTTTGTCTGATCAGATATGTTTATATTTATGAGTCTTAATGAGATGTTATCCCTTTGAGGCAATAGAAGAAAAATTCCAAATAATTCTTGAGTTGAGGCAGAGGGAAAGGAGAACATTACACTAAGGGCTTTCTGAATTTAATAAAGATTGCCATGCAATACATGATTTGATATCCATTCATGTAGTGGGGTGTGTGTGTGTGTGTGTGTGTGTGTGTGTGTGTGTACACATGCATGTGTGCTTCTGAGATTGGTACTGTTATATTATTAATAGCACTGATCATACCAGGAAATATCATGTCTTGCATTTAATATGGAACATAAGAGGCTCACCTAACGTGAAGGAAGACTCTCAAATTGAAACTGTAACTGTCATAAAATTTTAAATGAAGGGAATGTGTCACATTTAAATTTTTGAAACAAAAATAGTGTATCTTAATTACTGTGCTATATGAATGTCCTTGAAACTAGGAATGGGGGATGGGGAGGTGGCTCTGGAGAGATGGAAGGAAGCTAGCAAGTATCATGTTGCCTTATGCGCAGTGGGATTTAAGAATTTATATAGAATGCTAAGGATCCTAGGTAAACTAACAAAACTAAGGGATTTTAGGTTTAGGGAGGGAGTCATTCTGTTATTAACTTATCCAATTATGCTAGCGATGGCAGGGATTGCAGAACAGTTGGAGATTTATATACACAAACGTGTGTGCTGAAATACCACATCATGATGACATTAGATGGAGTGGTAACCTTTGATGATGAATTTTCTTGCCCTTTTAGGGGGGAGTAGAAGGGGAGGTGGGTGGTGCTTCACCAGACTCTAAATTTGCTGAAGTTTTTTCAAATTTAAATTTTTCCTAAGTGACAGTGCAAAGGAAAGAATGTCAAATGAATGTGAATCCAAAAATTCCTTCTCTGACATTTTAATGATGCTTTTTGAACCAGTTCAATGCTGAAAGCAAGGGGGAAAAAAGATGTTTCTTATAATGCTGCTGTGTTATTGAATCGAAAGCCCTGGACTCAATATAATGTCACAGGAATCTTCATGATTTATATATTGTATGTGATCCTTTCATAAACATTGTTATCTTGTGCCCTTCACACACAATGCAGGGTCAGAAAATGTCAGATGAGCTGTAGGATTGCTTTCATAGATGTTGTAAAGGATATTATTGTCCAGAAACTCTGGGAAAATACGAGTATCCCAAATGTGATGTGTTTAGTGGAGAACTGCCATGATGAAGACCAGTTGGTTAGAAAGAAAGTGGGAAATAATAGTTCATTGACTTTTTACTAGTCAAGACTGATTGTGAAGTGGAAACTTTGTTGCTTTTTGCCCATCAGATGCATAAAAACACTTATTTGGACTGTTCCTTGATTTTAAAGTTAAGATTGTCTTTTTATAATACATGTTATACAGACTATTGGGAATCCAGAATAGAGCTCATTGTGCCCTTCTCCTGAGAATAAACAGGATAACTAGAACATTGGTTTTATTTTGGGTGACAGTAGAAAGTACAGGACTTTGTAGCGGTCTGCTGTATAGCCATTTAGCTGGTGCAGTGGATAGAGTACTGGGCCTGGAATTAAGAAGACCTGAGTCCAGATCTGCTGTCAGACACTTACTAGCTGTGACCCTGGGCAAGTCACTTAACCACTGTCTGCCTCAGTTTCCTCATCTGTGAAATGGAGATAATAATAGCTACCTCCCAGGGTTGTTAAGATCAAATGAAACAATATTTGTAAGGTGCTTAGCATAGTGCTGGGTACATACTAGGCATTTAATGATGTTTGTTCAATAAAATTGAATGTATTTGTTCTTCAGATGGTAAGCTGGACCCAGAATTGAGTCATCATATGTGATTATTGACCTGTATTGCATTTAGCTAATTATATTGGAAAAGTGCCCTCTATACCAACTTGCTCCCTGCTACAGAAGTCCACCTCCTTAACACCAGGATTCTCTAGGTGAGACTGTATGACCATGAAGCATTAAACACTGTGGCTGTAGAAGAATCAAAATTACAGGCGACCCAAAGGACAGCAGAATGTCAAGGTGGTTGTAAGTAGGATGGTACATGTTACTAACAGTGACCTTCATAGGAGAAAAGACATAGAAGACATCATGAGGGACGTATAAAGTGAGAGGGATTAGGCATAAGTGAGAATAAGATAGAGCAGCTAGACAGCCCAAGTGGTACATTGCTACCTGTGAATCAATAAAGGAATGAAACAAAGACTTCAGTGTGTTGGTGTGGATTCTTTCCGGAAAGACACAAATAAGACATTGAATGAAAAAGTGAGAAGGCTATGATCAGTAATATTGGAGGAATTATACACACTGGTGAAATCAAAGATCCATCTAGGTAAGCATTAATTAAACTCCCTATTATACCATAGAAAGTCATGACTTCTTAAGTACCTAGTTCTGTGGCCCAAGACCAGAACTTATTAAAAATGCAGACTGTGATGTGTTTAGTGCAGAAATCCTTCAGTACTTTACAAATCTTGCTTTTGTCTGTCTGCATGGATATTCCATCAGATGATACATGTTGCAACCACTTTTCGACTTAGGAGATGGCTTTTAGGAGTTGCTGTGGTCAACACATTGACTTCCCTGTGGTCAAAGGTATGAAACCCAGTTCATAGACAACTAGATAGACAGTTAATCAGGAAAGCGGCCAGTTTCTCTTTGATGCTTTCCTTGGCATAGCTTTCTAGAACCCAGGATCATTTCCGTGTTCTGATAATGCACTCAAGTGAAGGCTAATATAATGATATGATAAAAAAAAAAAGTCTTCTCTTGTTCATTTTAACATGATGTAAACGAAGATGGGAAAGGAGACTCGGATCTGTCACAAAGCAGAAGCCACACAACTATTTTCAACTGGCTTGTTTTGAAACAACATTGGTTACTTCATCTCAGCTATTTCAGAAAGAAGGAAAAAAAATCAAATGTGTGGGCTTGACAGGTGGTTTGCCAAATTTCAGACCAAAGATGAATTCAGAGCTACCTCATTTTAAGAAAGCCACTTTCCCTGTAAACACCACCTGACAGTCTATAAAAAGGTTCCTAAAAACACTGCTTTTTACTTCATTAGGCTTCATATACCTCGAATTCTCGCTTCTAGGCACCATGTCTGTCTTTGTGTTTCCGAACTTTTTGAGGTGGTTCTTACTACTTCATTTATTTTTTAAGCAAGGGGTGGTCAAAGGGGGCAAAGGGAGGAGGGCCGGCTTGGTCTGTGCTGCTCCCTTTTCAAGCTCTGTCTTTCCTTTGGCATGCAGATAGCAGCAGCACAATTTAGCACTTCGCCCACAGGATCCACCTCCTGATAGCAAAACTCACCAGTAGAAAAGCATTCAGCACTTCATTATTTCTACAACCTGAGTGAATTTGCAAATTAATTGATGTGTGGGAGGAAAGGCATCTGCTATTGTAAAACCCTTAACTGTTGCAGTAAAACTAGAAATAAAATTAAGTGTTACTATAGTAAACTAATAGATATACTCCCAGGTGGCATTGCTTACTCTTTCCAGTCCTTCTTAACTTTGGGACTTCATTTCTTGTCGATTTGCTTTCCTTTGCACATAATTATCTGCTTTCCCCATCCCTGTTTTATTCATTTTTAAAATTCTTTCACCCCACCAGTGATCTCTCCATTCTTTTTACCCCTCTCAGTGCCACTGAACTTTCTGTTGAGTCCAGCCCATCATCTCTAAAACCAGTAGCTTGGTCTCAGTGACTTTTAGGAACCTGTCTGGCTCTCAAACTGCTCCTTGTAACAAAGAAAAACTTATTTTTGTTGGTTCTTAGAACAAATGCCACATTTATACCTGTAGTACTCTACCTCTTCTCTGAGAGGAGGAAAAAATGATTCCTCATTTGTGGTATCTAGTTGAGATTGGTCAGTTTTGATTTTCTGTCCTGTAAGCATCATGAAGTAGTGGAAAGAGGTCTGGTTTTGAAGTGAAGAGCTGAGCTTAGATATTGGCTCTACTACTTACTTACTGCTCATGTGATGGTAGGCAAGTCATCTCACTTCTCTGGGTTTTCTTTTCCTTATCTATAAAATGAATTGGTTGAGCGAGACAATCTTTCAGGCCCCTTCCAATTCTAGATCTCATGATCTAGTGGTTAAATGAACTGTTTCTTGCACTTACTAGTAAACATTTCTTTTTCAAGATTGGATTTCCCTTTCCCTCATGCTCCATAGTCAATAGCTTTACAATTCTGATTTAACTTTATCCTGGATCCTTTCTTTGCCTTTGGGTTTTCCTAGAATGGTTTTTGGCTTAGAAGACACCTTCCGTCCTTTGAAAACTTACTAAAAATTCCTATGGATTGATTCTGTAGCTCTCTTTGGAGAAACACTGTGCTACAGAAACCATCATTTTTGTCAAGCTGTGCTCTTGTGAAGTTTCCATGAGCATAGGCAGGACATTATTCATTGGGAATCCTTTAATAACTTTTTGGGTCACTAGTACCCTTGCTAAAGAGTGTCTGTTGGTCTCTTTTATAAGCCTACTGCAGCTTGGCAGGGAGGGAAAGATTATAAGACATTGCTCTTCTTTGAAGAGAGGACCTTTTCATTTTTTTTCTAAACCTACAAGCAGATTTAAAACCCCCTTTCCCTGTGATGATTCCTTATTATTTTGACTGTCTACAGTTATTTTTCTTGCATGTAACAGTGAAGGGCAAGAATACCTGGTGGGTGATGGCAGCATTAAAAGCTGAACTTTTCAAAGATGACATCATTACAGTCACTACCCTTTGTGCTGTGGCCACAGAGATCTGTGTAGTAAGGAATAGGTTTTATTTTTTTCCTCCCAGAGGTGAAGCACATGCTCTTGGGCATAGTCTAGACTTTCCTACTTCAGATTACTCGTGAAAACCTGAATCTTACTTGTCTTCCTTTGATCACTGGAGTGCTGTCTTCACCAGATAGACAGTTATAATCTAGAACCCAGACAAGCCACCAATTTGTTAAGGGTAGCTTCTGCCTTGGGACAGCCTTGTATCATCTAAGTAGGAAAACAGCACATTTAAATCAACACTTTCCACTTCTTGTAACCATATTATAAAAGGATTCAGGGGTCAGACTTGAGCTTTTACCTTCATTTGGAACTTCCGAGGCTACATGTCTTTTGTAAGTTTAATACGGCCTTTACTTGGAAACCTATTGCAACTTTATTAAAATATTATTTCTCCTGCCTGCTTTCCAGATTTCTGTGCTTACTCACCAAACTGGCAGGTTGTTTGAACACTCATTATTCTTTTTTTGAGCACACTATTGCCATTTTCCCTTTCCTTCTAACCCTGTTTTACTCAGGCCATTCTTATTAAATATCATCATTTGCCCGTTGGAAAGTTATTTGTAAACTTAATTAACCCCCTGTCAGTGCTTGAGCTAATTTTGTCCCTTTACACTCAGAGTTTGTGGTTGCAGTTCTCTGTGTTCTGTACCATGTCTTTTAGCTACTTTGTAAATAGTTTTGAAATGCCAGTTGGTGATATATGGGCCTCTTTAACATTTCTTTGATTTATGTGCAGTGTGGTGGAAAAAGGCAGAGGAAGCAAATTATATGGCGAAAAATGTTGCCAGTCTTTACTTTTTTTATTCTTAGTTGTAAAAAGTACACTTATCAATCAAAACTGATGGATTTTGTTTTTTTTTTTTAATAAAAATTAAAAATTTAACTGTTTAAAGACTTTAATAATGCATTTATTATATTTAAGTCTAAATGAACACTCTTATAGCCAATCAAATCTAAAAAACCCAACGATCCTAGTTTGTACTATTTACTACTTTCTTTTACTTCCCAACAGAAATTCCACAGTGGGAGAGTTGATGGGAAAGGAAGATGGAAGTTTTATATGTTTGAGGGACATTTTTTTTTAAAGCAATTGGGGTAAAGTAACTTGCTCAAGGTTACATGGCTAGTCATTATTTATGTGGGGGTGCTCATTTTCTGAGGCCAGTTTCGATCTTGGGTCATCCCAACTCCGAGGCCGGCGCTCTTACTCACTGTGCCACCCCCACTAGCTGCCCCCGGGAACATTTTTAAAAAAGATTTTTAAAGGCATTCCTTTTGCTTGTCCTATGAAATAGTAAATATGCTATTTAATTGTGAATTATCTTAAAATGTCTTTGTAGACGTTGATGAGTTCAAGCTGCCTAATATTTTCTTGAGCCATTTAATTGATGAAATATTTATTGAATGCACCACATACATGGTCTTCTATGCTGAGGTACTGTGGGGGTTATAATAGATGAACAAAACACAGTTGCTGCTCTTTAGGGCTACTCTTTAGGAATTTATAATCTGTTAGGAAAACATGAAAAAAACATACTAGAATCATAGGCTTTCCAGTCTTGTTTTCTCTACCATTTAGCAGTAAGTGCTTTCTAAATAGATGATTTTGTGGTAAGTCAGTGGCCATCCCAGAAGATGCAAGACACAATACTTAATGTATGTGAACCAGATTTGAGTTGGACTTTGATCTCCCTGCAGAGGTTGGAGTATGGCTGCTGATTGGGTACCTGGGTACTGCAGAGCCTCTGGCTTTTGGTCTACTGCTGATCCCACTGGCAAAGTGTCAACAGCTCTGATGCCAGTCTACACAGAAAGCAGCAACCAATTGATGGAGGCTTTGGGCCTTTCCTTATTTGCAAAATAGCAGCTCACCTCATGTGGGTAGTGACAGACAAAAACTTTTCACATTTTTTAGCTCTGTACCATGTGAGACATAGGGTCAGAAGCTAGTCTTCAGTTCAACTTTGTAGTAATTTCTTTCACAGACCTTGGACCTCAAGGTCTTTGAAGGACATTCTTTCTGTTCGTTCTCAGCTAAGGGACCCTTATTTCTTTTCAAGATGCTCATTATCTGTAGAGTTCTAGTTTCTTGGGATTTTCTACAAAAGGTCTCATTACTCAGCTATACAAGAATAGCAAATAAACTCTTAAAACTTTTCTTATCTAAACTTAAAAGCACGCTATATAAATACAGTAAGCAGATTTAACATTCATTCAAACTATTTCTTAATACTTTATTAGTATATTGGGTTGTCTTGGCCTTCACGACACGGTTTAGCAGCCAAGATCAGAAGGCTAAAAAAAAATCTGTTAAAATATGGTGGAGACCAAGTTGAATATATTAATTTCAGCAGAAATAGTAAAGGGAAACTATCAAAGAGGAAGTTGGATTAGGGCTAAACCTCAGAATAGGTTGAATTTCAGATCCTTAGTCATTGTCAGGTTTCATAGAGGTTGGGAAAGGTAGTAGTTTTTTTGTTAGTGCTGGTTCTCTTATCTCCTTGTCTATGCATATATTTTAAAAATGTGCTAAAATTTAAAGGCATATTTTTCTTGACCCTTGGTAGGGTTGATTTAAAAAAAAATCTAGTGCTTTGCAGAATGTTGGGGTACATAGAAATTTGCTTGATAAATGCTTCTTTAGTGAAGAAGTTTCTAGTACATAGTTATATACTTTCTATTCAAATCAATAAACATTTATTGAGTGCTTATAATATGCAAGATACTAGAATTTCAAAGCTAGAAGACACTCTTAAGAGCAACAAGATTAAATCCAATTTTGGGAATCTTAGGGTTGCATGTGAATGAAAAAGTACCATCTTCACAAAGGATTCAAAGATGCTTTCCTATCAATCTTCCTGACTTCCATTTTAGCGAGAACTCTTAGAATAAATAGTTGTCTGAATTTAGTGAGGATGTTTAGCACATAACCTAGACATTCAGCAAATCTCACAGGCATCAAAATGCTATAGATTCACTATTTCCTTCCTGTTGGGTTCTTTTACTATTTAAAGAGCAGCTCCCTACCTTGTTCCCTTTAACTAAAAAGAATTGGATATAACTTGAGAAACTTTCACCCAGTTTCTCAGAGAGGACCAACAGGGTATATTTTCCTCTTATTTCTTTTTTATACCAAATTTATAAGCTCAGTTCAGTATTTGACAACTTTGGGGTGAAAGAAAGGAGTTTAAAGAACAATGTTTTTCATCAGTCTCATGAAAATTCATTCACATACCTGGAACAGCTCTCTGGTAACCAAACAGACTCTACCTTTTGTGGAAGGTTTACTCTTCCTTCTTCCTCACCTTGTTTTTGTGCTGCTTAGCACGTCCTCCTCTGGGATTGGTACCCTCCGGCAGAGACAGTCTGCATCGTGGCATCTAGTTATGTTCTCTGATTTGCTACATCCGCTTTCATTTTTGCCATTTTTGTTTTCTGATTTCCTAGTTTGTGTTCATCCTCCTTAGTTTAAATTAATGATAGTTTAGTTTTATAGCTTCTTTTTTTAGTGATGACTCTTTTCCCTCGAATTTTCTTTTTTTTTTAACCCCAATTTATACTAAGTGATAAACAAGAAACCTCATTATTTGTTTGTTATATGTGATCAGGATTTCCAACAAAAGAATGGGATAGAAACATGAATACTTTTTTAGGTTGCAGTTTGCCACTAGGTTGCCAGCATGCTCTTAATTTCCAAATCTACACTGTGCTGTAAGAAATGACGGGCAGGTTGATTTTAGGAAAACATGGAAAGACTTGACGATAAGTAAGTAATGAGCAGAACCAAGAGAACATTGTATATGGTAAGAGCAATATTGTTTGAACAATAACTCTGGGGGCGGCTAGGTGGCGCAGTGAATAGAGCATCCTCCCTGGAGTCTGGAGGACCTGAGTTCAAATATGGCCTCAGACACTTAACACAAAAAAACTGGCTGTGTGACCTTGGGCAAGTCACTTAACCCCAATTGCCCTCCCCCCACCTCCCCGGCGGGGGGGGGGATAATTCTGAAGAGCTAAATTAATCTGAGTATTAGGAATATTCAAATCAAGTACAAGAGACCTATGAAGGAAGATGCTTTCTACTTTCAGAGAAAGAACTGATAAATAGAATTATTCATAGTATGGTTTTAAATAGAATTATTCATAGTATGGTTTTACATATCTATATGTATGTTTGTGTTAAATGGTGGCCTTCTCTAGTGTGTGGTGGGGAGATAGTTTGGAATTTAAAATATAACAAAAAAAAATAAATTAAATTTTAAAAAAATGCCTGATCTGATGACCTTTTCTCAGTCCTCATCTTTCTTGATTTCTTTGCAACTTTTGACATTGCTGATCATCTGCTTCTCCTTTATACTCTTATTTTTATGACACTACTTTCTCTTGATTCTCTTCCTGCCTGTCTTGACTATTCCTTTTCAGTCTCCTTTTCTGCTCTCCTCTATATTCTTTCACTTGGGGATCTCATCAATTCCCATGGATTCAGTTATCATTTGTATGCTAAGAATTCCCAGATCTACTTATTCACACTGAATCTCTCTCCTGATCTCCAGGCTCTCATTTCCAGCTGTCTATGGGATCTTTCAAACTGGATGTCCTATAGATATCTTAAACTCGCATGTACAAAGCTAAAGTCATTATCTTCCCTCAAACCCTTCCCTTTTCCAATCTTCCCTTATTTCTGTCAAAGATCCTACCATTCTTCTAGTCATTACAACATGGATATCATCCTCGACTCTTCACTCTCTTACCCTTTGATGTCCAATCAGTTACCAAATCCTGTTCTTACATTTGTAACATCTCATATGCCCCCCTTTCCTCCTATGACATTGCTGTTGACTACCTTTATACTCTAATCACCTTATTCCTGTACTGCCTGCTGGTTGGTCTCCTTGCCTCAAGTTTCTCCCTATTCCAGTCTATCCTAAAGCATCTTCCATACTATGAATAATTCTATTTAAAACCATACTATGAATAATTCTATTTATCAGTTCTTTCTCTGAAAGTGGAAAGCATCTTCCTAAAGCATAGATCTGACCCTATTACATGCTACCCAATCTCCATTCATTAAACCCCAATGGCTAGCTATTAACTCCAGGATCTAATATAAAATCCTCCGGCATTCAGAACCCTTCTTAATCAGACATCTCTCCAATTTTCATACACCTTCCTCATCCCTGTATATTCCACAGTCCAATGACATTGGCCTCTTTGCTGTTCCTTTGCACAAAGACACCCCATCTGTCCTCTTTCCAGGCTAGATATAATGGATTATGTTATTAGCATTCTCTCTAAAACCAAAGGGGTTAAATCTCTCAGGGCATAGACCCTGGAGACCTGGGGATGCTGTGGCAGGCAGATAGAGAGAAGATGGCTAGAGGGGATGACTTGATGGGATGTGAAGTGTGGTTTAGTTGTTTTGGGACTAGGTAGATATTCCTTTCTATTGTTCCTAGATGCTATAAAGTACAAAGTAAATGACATGGGTTCTGGCTAAAAGTCTCTCCCCGACCCCCACTTATTTTAGCTAGCTTGTGCCTTCATTATAGATCATTAGTAACTACTAATAAATGATATTATTGTTGCATTTCATAAGAGTCATAGGAACAATATGTTATCATATCCCTTTACTTCTCCCCTCTCATGCAAGTTGGGACATTTCTGAGAGTTGGTTGGCTTAGATCACTTCCTTGTCTCAATTGCAGAACCCTGAGGGAGAGCTGAAGGAACTCTTGAGGTTCTTGGCTGGTGGGTCAAGAGGGGAGCTTTGCTGTGTCCGTGTACCACTGTATCAATTCAAGGGATTCTCAGTGCTTATCCTCATTTAATATCCTTTTTCTGCTGGTGTAAATCCCATTTTGCTCACAATTGAATGACTTATGAAGGTCTCATTTTGTTCTAGTGTTGCACCTAAACTGACTAGAGTCAGGACCAGTCTAGAATAAGTATATTTAAACTTTACAAATATTTCTTTTCATAGTTAATACTTACATGATTTTGGAAGGGGACTTTAGAGATTGTCTCCTTCAAGTCATTCATTTGTACACATTTTAAAACAAGGCTCTGAGCATGATCTAAACCAGGGGTAAGGAACCTGTGGCCTCTAGGCCACATCTCCGCCCCCTGCCCCCCCCCCCCCCCCAGTTTAAACAAACCAAGATTTTACTTTAGTGGTTGAAGTATAACTTGAAAACTTCATAAATGCAGTGATCTTTTCTGATGGCTTCTGTATTTAGTTTGAACGTGTGTTGTTCAGTCATGTCCAACTTTTTGTGATTCCATTTAGGGTTTTCTTGGCAAAGATACTGGAATGGTTTGCCTTCTCCAGTGGATTAAGAAGAGGTTAAGCGACTTGCCCAGAGACACACAAGCTAGTGATTAAGATAAAATTTGAACTCACTTCTTTCTGACTTTAGTTTCAGAACTCTGTCCACTGAGCCACCTAACTGCCTCCAGTTTGAATATAGGCAGAGTTATCAGTAAATCTTATGCTGTTTGCATATATGTATATACATGAATGTTTGTAAATTTCAAAAAAAAAATAAATAAAATTAGAATTACTAGTCTGAGATGGTTTGAGTCTATTTAGAGATTGGTATATTAAAAAAAAAAATACTAAGGTAGGTTAGACCAGTGGTCCATTCAGCTGTGTAGCCTGCCTCTGGACATAATGACAAAGGAGAACACAACAACTTTCTATTATGTTAATCACTAAAGTTGGAATTATCCTTGTTTGTCATTGCCTCTTAACCTGCCATGGAGCTATCCCTTGAAGCTATATTTTCAGCTGATTCTCCCTAAGTGACTAGACTAGGTGACTCTCTAGCTGGAGCCTTTTTTGATGGCCCTTGGAATGGTTCTTCTAGGCACCCAGGGTGAATGGAGAAGCTTGAGAATATGGTACAAGGAAATAGGTGGTTAATGGGAAGTGAGGCATTGTGAACCTTCTGGTGTCTGCATTCTTTTTCTCAGCTCCACTGATTTGTTAGGGAACAGTTCAGATATCTGAGTGACAGCTCTTTGAGCTGATTGGCATCTTTGAGATGCGTTAACATGCAAGCAGATGCTGTGTAAACACGAGCAGTTGTAGGGAAAGGATTATTAATAAAGGTGTGAGCACTGCGAAGTTAAAATCAAACAATTCTAACCAATCCTAAATGTTGCAATGATTTGAAGAAACAACAGTAGTTTGTCCCCATGGGCATGTATTTTAGTTTCTTTTTTTGGATAATGTTTTGTGTTTGAAAATGTGAGGATTAATATTTAAAAACAAACAGCAGTTAGCAAATAAATGGTGCTACAAATGGACAGGAAACATAGCCCTGATCTCAGCATCCTTTAATATTAATTGAAAGGCCCCAAACCTAGCTTCAGAATAGAAAACAAATAAGCAAATAAATTGGAGGCCTTCTTCTTATAGTTTATTGATGCTGCTTTGGCCAAGCTTAAAAATGCAGTTACCCTTAAAGGATCAAACCTAGGTTGGGGGAGGTAGGAAGAAGCAGCTTCCAAACTGATCTCATTATCTGAGATATAAACTAAAAACCCAAAGAAAACAATTAGAGATGGCATTTCTCTGTCCTTCTTTCCTGGGCACAGCTGAATTCAGGCACGAATACTTATTTTTCAAAAGAAGAGCTAGAGCTTTATCATATTAAATGAGTTCTCCTCATTAACTGGACCAAAAACATATTTTAATAATGAGGGGGCAATGGTCTCTGTCTTTTATAGTGGCAGAAATATAGCCCTGATTTTGCTTAAATCTTTGCCCTGGTCAGTGGCCTAATGGTTCAGGGACATGTTAACATTTGTAGAGAAATATGGTCTTTTTTCCCTCTCTGAGCAACAGATGATTTAAATCAATCTGAGGTTGTATGGTCTTCAAAACGTGGTCATGAGGGTAAGCTTGTGATTTTGGAATATTTTTAATGCCCAGATGTTAACTTTCATTATTTTTATGGATGATCTGTAGGCTAAAGTGGGTCCTTAAGTAAGTGGTATGCTTATCTGATGCACATGTAATCATGAAGAGAATCTTCGGGCAAAAGTGAATTATAACATATGACCTCTCCTTGAACCTAGGAATTTTTTTTAATGTGATAATTGGCATTATCACAGAATAATATAAAAACCACAGAAAAGATTAAATTTGATATTGCCCAGAATGGGCTTTAGGCTTTATGACATCGTTTAGGACTTTTCTTGCATTTCTTCCTGTGGAATTTTTGTTTTGTTCTGTTTTTGAGTACTTTTAAATGCATTAACCAATACAATTAAGTTTCTTCCCCAAACTCATTTAATTATGTCTGGGACTAACAGAAAAACAACTGAAATCTCAGTTGTTAGAAGAGGGAAGAGAAGATAGCATAAGAAAAAATCTAGGAGTTCATTCTGAGTAGGGAAGTTAATATCATTGCTTATTCAGTATCTATTCTGTTGTCCAAGAACTATCACATAGTCCAAGAACACGTCTCTTAATGGAGAGCACAACTTAATTAAATGCTTATTCCTGCCCAAGTATTTTTAGAAGTATAGAACATAGCTGTCTTGATTGAGACTTCCTCTGCATCTTTGCTTGTTACAATAATTAATTTCTATAGTGCTTTAAAGTTTTCAGAGCTCTCTTTCTCCCTCAACAATTCTCAGAGGTGGGAAGTATAAGTTTTGGTGTGTCTATTTCACAGATGAGGAAGCTGAGGCTTTGAACAAGTAGCTTGCCAATGTTCATGTAGCTTGTAAGTGTCTGAGATGTAATTCAGGTCTTTCTCTTGGGAATCCAAGTTCAATTGCACTGTCCACTGGGCCAGGCTAATTATGGAAATCTTCTTCCTCAAGGCCTAACTAGCCAAGGCATTTAGAGAACTGCTGGATTAGATTGATCTAAAAGGTCCTCCCTGGCCCTAAAACCTAGGGCCTCTGAACTGCTTATGCGCAAATAGAAATGGGGCCTTTAAACAACTGTCCATAAGAATTCCTTTAGCTACATATTGATTTTGAAAACTACACATCAACATTACCTATGTCCTATTGTATTTTCATTTATTTTGTTACTTATTTCCTAATTACATTTTAATCTGTTTCCCTAGGCTCTAGGTGTGGTGCTGATTTTCTGTTTGACTTTGGCTGTGGTTTGTTCGCTCATTTGTTCATTCGTTCGTTCATTCATTCATTCATTCATTCATTCATTCATTCATTCAACAACTGTTTATTACCTGCATGTGAAATACAAATCCCTTTATTAGGCATTGAGGAAGATACAAAGTTTAATTAAGATATGATCTTTACTCTCAAAGTACTTCAAATCTAGTAAGGAGTGATATGACACATGTACAAATATGCAGTGTTACATGTATCAAATGAATTAGCAGGCTTAAGACCACATAAATGTCAGTCATTTTTTAGATTAACTGAAGGGGGTGTGTGTGTGCTCTTCTCTTAGCTTTGTGTACAGGCATTCAGAATCATGAGAAAGTGAAGTTTATTCATTGGTATTTACCAATTGTGAGCATCAGCAGTGCAGTAGTTAAGGTCTCTGTGAGCAGTGCTGTAGGACAGGATCACAGATTATGAATGCCGCAGAATGCTAATGCCTTGGAATATCTCTCAGGATCTACTAATGTTCAGAATTCATTATTAACTTGAGTCTGTTAACATTCTGTTGTATTTGGGGGGATATTTGTTCTCTTTATGTATGTGCTTGTTTTCTCCCTGATAAAATATAATACATAGCTGCTTGAGAAGTAGGAATTGTTTTATTCTTGGTATTTCTGTCTCCAGCACTTAGCATGCTGACTAGCAAATAGGATTTCATAACTGCTTTTTAATTAATTGACCCTATCCATAAGATTTTAGTTATTAGCAAGTGTACCTTGCTTAATGGTAGCAATATCATCTATCTGAAGCTAGAGGGGACCACCTCAGAGGTCATGTAGTCCATCTCTTGTTTTTTTTTTTTTTTTTTTTTTTGCTTTTTGGAGGGCAATTGGGGTTAAGTAACTTGCCCAAGGTCACACGGCTAGGTTTTTGTTTGTGTGGGTTAAGTGTCTGAGGCCAGATCCGAACTCAGGTCCTTCTGACTCCAGGGCCAACACTCTACTCACTGCGCCACCTAGCCGCCCCCATCTCTTGTTTTACAGATGAGAAAAGAGACATAGGGAAGTCAAGTGACTTGTCCAGGTAACCACTGGTATTAGATGTCAGAGGGAAGATTTGAACCCAAATTCTCTGTTTCTAGAACCAGTGCTTTTTGTACTATACTGAGGCATTAGCTACATACCTGAAAACTTTTGTATTAAATACAAATTTTTTTTTTTTGTAAATCATTTAAGGAATTCAATCTTTAAAGAAACATATGTTTTGTTTTGTTTTGTTTTTTGACGTAAAGTATTCTGTTTTGTAATACTGGCTTTTCCTTTGTTGATTGTTGTTGTTGTGCTTCAAGTAGGACACACCATTCTGGAAGGGCTTACCGTGATGATTTCGCTGCCTTCAATCATGTACAATCATTTCAATTTTGAAATATAAATTATAATTGAACACTCCCTGTCTTTTAGATTCAACCAGTGGGCCATATTTTAGTTCTGTTGTCTTTTTTTTTGTCCTCGTACTAAATTCCAAATATGATACTCTTTATAGTGAAACATTTGATCTATTTTAGTGATATTGGAAGAACATTCTCAGTAATGTGGCATCTACAGCACATTGCTAAGAACAAGAGGAAAAGTCACTATTATAATTTTTTAATATAAGAGTTAGGAATGAGTTAATTTGAGTTAGGATCTATGAATTTCATTCTTTTAATTCTGTAATTTTTTATTAATATAATTGTTTCTAATTCATGTTACTAAATATAATTGGAAGCACTAACCGCCTTCATATAATAAAATAATATAATCAACTTAGTGATCTTTCAGAAAAGTGCCGAGTTAAAGTTTACTGTTGCTCTCTGTAGGAAAATGACTTAAGCAAATAATTCATGTTAAGAAAGATTAAAATATTCTAATAATTCAGAATTTCCCCTAATTTTGACTGATCTCGTCCCTAATTCTAAATTCTTGACCTTTACATGAGTGAACATACATCAAGAAACTGATTCGTGAATACTTTAGTGAGAAGCCTAGCATTTTAGCCCTAGATCATTAATAGTATGATTAGTAGTCATAAATATTATAATTAAGAAATTTCCTTAAAAAGTAATAATTAAGGCATAACTTCTGGGTATCAGCTAGGAAAAAATGGTGAAGTCAAAAGAAGGCTAAGTTGTTTTATCTTTACTTTTAAAAAAATTATTGGTGCCTTTTTTGTGCCATTCATTCCTTGTTTTCTCCTCTGCCCTCAATCCTACCTTATAACAAAGAAAAAACAGTTAACAAAACTGAACAACAAACAGTACAGCCCTGTCTGATTGTGTTTGTGACATTCAATTCCTTTACCTCTCTATCCAGATTCCTCCCTTTGCCTCCCACCCCCCACCCCTACCCCCTTTCATTTTCATTCCTATTGAGTCTTGCTGTTAAGAGGAAAAATGATGCTACATAGAAAAATCACTTTATAACTTTGGGATGTTGCTTTATGAAATAGCTGTTTCCATGCCATAGACATTTGGAGAGAAGTGTGTTTAGTGAAATGTATTTCTATAGAAAATATTACAGAATCTGTAAATGAAAACCCATGGCTGTAATTTGTGGAGTGCTATGTTCTTAATGTTAATTTGTGAATTGTTTAAACTTTCTTTCTGATGTTCAGAGCTATTGGATAAGTGAACATTTTCCAAGATTTTTTTTCAGATCAAAACTGTGTTCCACGAAATAGTGTATACTGTCCTTAAATAATGTATAAATCAGGTTAGACAGGAGCTGCCTATCAGTTTTATTAACTTTGACCTTTTTTCCTATTATAAAGATGGTTTGGTAAATATTTAATGGGCCCTTATAGATCTTGACAGTCAGGTCTGTTCCTGGAAGCTGGGGTAGGTATATATGATTAACAAACATCACTTAATCACTGTGAGTCAGCTTTTAAGGACGGATTTTGTTTTCGGGAATGGGAGTCTTTCTGTTTACACAGGTTCAAGAAGTGTAGCCTATATTGACTGAGTTCAAGATGGCACAGGTTTTCATAGGAAAACATTCATGATCAGATAGTAATTAACACACAGTTCTGCTGGTTCTGTGTTTGTTTTGGGCAAGTGATGTGAGGGATTCCAGGTGGGCAGAATAGCCACCATTGCTACTCGGATGCATAGCCAGCAGAACTCTTCCAGAGTAAAGTCAGCATCAAGCGAATGGCTGAGCTTGCATGGACCCTAATAAAGATGCAAAGAAGAAAAGGAAAGAAGAGAATGTTTCTTAAGCCAGGAGGGGGCACTTGCCAAGCTGTCTTTACCTTTAATTCCATAAAACCCCGTGCATATTGCACTCATTGCAAATTCTGGTGGGGAAGATCGAAGCCCGAGTCGCTGACATTTTGAAACATCGTCTTTCAAACTTGTACTGTCCCTTGCTTCCATTGATTTCCCATTTTAAAAATCTGTAGAAGAAAAACAAATTTGATCAAAATTCATTGGTCTACAATGAGTTGTTAGAGCCAAATGATGCCCCCCCCCCCCTTTCCCTCTCTGAGAAGAACTCTGTTTTTATTAAGAATACCATATATCTTTGTCTTATGTTGTGTATGGCTCATGCAGCAAATCGACCAAGTAAATCAGGAGCCTGTTAAAAAGCAATATGGATGCTCCAAACACTGACATTTGAGTCCTGTTGGGTCACTGAATATCTTCATTTTTATGACCATTTTCGAGGAGCAGAACATTTCAATTGGTTTTGTTTTTCTCATTCTCTGACTTTGCTCGGCTCAATGGCTTTAGCTAAGGCCATTTATTTTTTCAGAACATTATTAGCCTTTGCATCCAGGGCCTAGCCCTTTGTATATGGTGGGTACCAGTTTCATTATCAAAGAGCTGCGGTGAAACTGATTTTCCAAAGGAAATCTATCCCTAGCAAGATCATTTTGAAAAGAAATTGATTCAGAGCTGCCAAATGAATTACTATTTGTATATTTGGTTGACTCTAAGTGCTTAAAAGAATGTGTTATAATTTTAGAAGGGTGGAAGAAACAGACTGTATGTTGTAAGTGGTACTAATCCAAATTCCTAACTTGTCATTTTCACATTTGAATGTTTTATTTACATCTCTGCAAAATTGGAATACCTTTCAAGTAACATTTTATTGTAGAGAGACACATGCTGACATCTCTTACTGAGAGCTAAAATACAGAAGTGTTGGATTTGAAATGGGAAGATAAAGCAAAGTAACAGACAGACCTTACTACTTGACAAATAGGAGGAAGAATAGGTTTATCTGTTGATAAGTGAGAATGCAATCGAGTTGCATTCTTAATCTCAGTATATTTTCTGAAGCAAGTACCATCAAGTCCATTTTCCACATTGAAAAAACTGAGGTGTAGAGAAGTAAATTGTGTAGTTCTAAATCACCAAGTTGAAGATTTGGGTGGTTGAGGAATTAAACCATTAGTACTGATACTAATAAGATTTAACCTGTACTGCTTTTTTTATTGTTTTTATCTTATCAATTTGCCCCCAACTGTAGCAGTCTGTAAGCTCTTTAGGAGTCTTTTCTCCCAATTTTGTTCATTCAATTCAATTTCTTTCTTTGACTCTCTTTAATGGGAGCAGTGAGGTGGTACTGTGGATAGAGAGGGCTGGGAGTCAGGGAGACTCATCTTCCTGAGTTCAAATCTGGCCTCAGACTTGCTCAGACTTCCACTCAGACTTATTAGCTGTGTGTTGACCCTGGGCAAGTCATTTAACCCTGTTTGCCTCAGCTTCCTTATCTGTAAAATGAACTAGAGAAGTAAATGGCAAAACCACTCCGGTATCTTTGACAAGAAATAAAGCCCCAAATGAGGTCATAAAGAGTTGGACACAACTGAAAAACAACAACAAAACCAAAATTTAACGAAGACCTTTTGATATGGTTTTATATATATGTATATGGACTTGGATTAAAAAAGCCCCTTGAGTTTAAGTGCCAATTCCAACATAAGCTATGTGGCTTTGGGTAGTTAATCTCATTTCCCTCAACCCTGGTTTACTGATCTCTATCACCTACCGACCTCACAGAGCTATTATGAGGCTCCATTGAGATAATGTATTAAAAGTTTTGTAAGCCTTGAAATGCTATATAAATTTGAACTATTATTATTAATTTAGCAAATATTTCTGTACTTATGTTCATTTCTATAAGCTTGAAGTTATCATCCTATTATTAGTATGGCCTTCATACCTGATCACTCTTTTAGACTACAGAAGCTAATTTGGTTTCTTACTGAGTTTAATCATTTGGTTATACTGTTCATGATTGGTGGCATGGAATCATTTATTCTTTTCATACTCAAGGGAAGCTAATTAGAATCTTCACAAAGTAGACTTCGGTGAAAAATATACCGTTTATTACTCAGGTAGTATAGAAGTTAAAATAACCTTATTAGTACCTTCCTCTTTGGGATATTAATTCAGTTTAAAATTATATGAGTAGGCTAAAGTGCTTAGACATATCAAGCATTACATCTGGAAGGTATCTACCAGACTGGAACATAGTAAGGTGTTTTTTTTTTTTTTTACATTTTAATTTATTTTATTTTATATATTTATATATAATTTTATATGTAGTATATATAAATATTTAATTTATTTTAATTTTAAAAATTTTTCTCCCCTTAATATAGTTGCAGTACCATGCAGGTCTAGCTTCTGGTCTCCTGAATCAACAGTCTCTGAAACGTTCTGCCAACCAGATGGGAGTATCTGCAAAACGGAGACCTAAAGCTCAGCCTACAACCCTTGTTTTACCACCACAGTGAGTATGGAGATTTTTTTTTTTTAACAAATGCTTTATTAACTTCTGGTTTACATCATTCATTTCCACCAGATTTTGAGTTACAATTTTCCCCCCATTTTTTCCCTACCCACCATCCCAGAATAGCAGTCCCACAAGTTATCCCCTCATCCAATCTGCTCTCTCCCATATCTTTTCCCATACCCCCATTAGAGCAAGGTGAATCTCTGTGCCCCAATGCCTGCACATCTTATCTCCCAATTACATGCAAAATAGTATTAATAATAGTATTTATATATATTTGAAACATTTACTTTTAAGACCTCGAATTTCAGATCCATTCCCTCCCTCCCTTGACACCCATTCCCTCTGGGAAGATAAGTAATTCGGTATGTGTTCTACATGTATAGCTGTGCCAAACATTACCATAGTAGATATATTGTAAAAGGCTGCTTATAATTCCCTCCCACCCATCCTACCCCACACCTGGTCTATTCCCTACTTTGATCCTATCCCTCTTCGAAAGTGGGTACTTCCAACCTCCCCTCCCCCCAGAATGCCCTCCCCTCCATCATTCCCTCTCTCATCCCCCTTCCCGCTACTCTCTAGCAGGGTGAGATATCCCATTTAGGATGTATGTCATTCTCTCCCTGAGTCAGATTCAATGAGAATATTGTTTTGCCATTTTGCCTTCCCGATCTTCCCCTCCCCTGCAACTACTTCCCCTTGCTTCTTCTACATGAGATAGTTTACCCTATCCTGTCTTTCCCCATCTTCTCTTGCCACTTTCCTCTCCCACCTCATAATTTCACTCCTTAAGTATCATCCCTTCCCAAGAAATTCAACCTATGCCCTCTATCCATGTATAACTGTAAACATATATACACACATTCACATATGTATTCCCTTCCCAAGAAATTCAACCTATGCCCTCTATCCATGTATAACTGTAAACATATATACACACATTCACATATGTATTCATGTGCCCATGTACCCTTCTTACACTATTTTCATACTGAGAAAAGTTTCATCAGTCACAGTTATTGTTTTTCCATGTAGGAATATAAATAGGTCAACTTTGATACTCAGTTTTGCTGGGTAGGTGACCCTTGGCTTCATTCCCAGCTCTTTTGCCCTCTGGAATATCATATTCCATGCCCTTCGATCCCTCAGTGTAGAAGCTGCCAGGTCTTGTGCTATTCTGATTATGTTTCCACGATATTGAAATTGTTTCTTCCTGGCTGCTTGTAGTATTTTCTCCTTGATCTGGGAATTCTGGAACCTGGCTATAATATTCCTGGGAGTTTTCTTTTTGGGATCTTTTTCAGGAGGTGATCAGTGGATTCTTTCAACCTCTGTTTTGCCCTCTGGGTCTAAAACATCAGTGTTTTCCTTGAGGATTTCTCGAAGAGTGATTTCTAGGTTCTTTCTTTGATCATGGCTTTCAGGTAGTCCAATAATTTTTAAATTATCTCTCCTGGATCTATTTTCCAGGTCAGTGGTTTTTCCCATGAGATATTTCACATTGCCTTCTATTCTTTCATTTGTTTGGATCTGTTTTAACAGCATCTTCATTTCTCATAAAGTCATTAGCTTCCATTTGCTCTAGTCTAACTAACTCTGAAGGAATGAATCTCCTCAGTGAGCTTTTGAGATTCTTTTTCCTTCTGGAAAATTTGGCTTTTTAAGGCATTCTTCTCCTCATTGCCCTTTTGAGCCTCCTTTGCCATTTGAGTTAGTCTATTTTTTAAGGTGTTATTTTCCTCAGTCAGGCTGTTGACTCTCATTTCATACTTTTCCTGCATTCTCATTTCTCTTTCCAATTTTTCCTCCACTTCCCTTATTAGGTTTTTGAAATCCTTTTTAAGGTCCTCTGTGGCCTGTAACCTGCTCATATTTTCATTTGGGGCTTTTGGAGCAGGATTTCTGACCTCACAGTCTTCTTCCTGTTCCATGCTTCCATCCTCTTTGCCCCCAAAATAGGAGTCTAATGTTGCATTTTTCTGTTTATTTTGTTTCCTTTGCCTTGGCATGTTGCCACTTAATTACTTGACTTTTGGGCTTTTTGACATAGTAGGAATCTGCCACCAGACAGGGGAGCTTCCATCCCAAAGCTGGGGTCTTCACAACTTCCGGTCCTGGCAAGCTGGATACCCACCCCACAACCTCCACCCCAGACCACAATCCAGATCCAGGGAGGTTAAAGTAAGAGCGATTACCCCCCAAGACTGATCGCTGGATCTCGCCACAGTTTGCAGGCCAGGAGCTGGAGCTGCCTCTGAAAACTACAAAATGCTGTGTCTCCTCAGCAGCTTCTAGCCCCTAGGGGAGGAAGCTGACATGTTCCCCAAATACTGGTCCCAAAGTCCACAGGGCACTAACCTCTTACTTTGTCCTAGGCATGTCTGTGTTGATGATTCTGGAATCGCCACAGCTGCTGGTATTCTGGGGTCCCTCCAGCTGGCTGCTGGCCTGGCCACCCTGGGGCTGCAACTGCGGCTCAGACGGACCTGGGCTCGGCTCTCAGGGTGCTGTGCTGTTGGCTCCCAGAGCGCTGTGCTGGCCCTTCCTGCAGGGTTGCTGGGCTGTCCTCAGCAGGAGGTTAGCTTCTCTGTGTTGTTCTGTGGGTGCTGGGGCTCCAGAAGTTGTTCAGAGTCCCCTTTTACATGGTTTGGAGGTGATCTGGGGGAGAGCACCTTGGACTTGCTGTTTCTACTCCACCATCTTGGCTCTGCCAAGTTTGGAGATTTTGTAGAAAAGTTTTGCATGAATTTCATGTTGCTACTTTGTTGGGCAGCCACTAAGTGATGTCACTTTATTTGTGAGAGTCTTTCTTTTAAGCATGGTTCTATTATGACAAATTTAAAACATTATGAAGAGAATAGTAACATGTTTTGTATGACTCATTAGCTTTGTGTCAACTTTTCTGCCTAGGGTTTCAAAATACTTTATAGGCTTTCTTTGCTTCCTTCTCCTA
The DNA here is from genome assembly GCA_011680675.1 of Gymnobelideus leadbeateri. Classification (NCBI taxonomy): domain Eukaryota; kingdom Metazoa; phylum Chordata; class Mammalia; order Diprotodontia; family Petauridae; genus Gymnobelideus; species Gymnobelideus leadbeateri. The sequence continues at coordinate 251,409 of WOXC01005665.1, read as the reverse complement.
TTCTCCAAGCAAGCAAAAGAGAAGTACTTTGTTTCTCTTTTGTCAATGAGGCAGCTTAGGAACGAAAAGATTGATGTTACCATTGTTAATCTGGCTTTATGAAACAGTCTGTGCATGGTCTGCTATGAGCTGTGCACTAAGGCAATGTTGGACTGAGAAAATCGATTGAAGGAGAGCTGACATTTAGTGGAGATAGCACTGAACTTTTAGTAGACTTGAGTTCCAATTTTGGCTCTGATCTTGGGCAAATAATATCTGTGAAGCACTTAGCACAGTCCTTGGCACATAGTAGACACTTAATAAATGTTCTTTTGTATTTGCATCATCCCTTCCCAGCCCCTCCCATTTAAGCTTTCCAGGGCTGCATTGTTTAATCTTTAAAATAATGGGCATAGGACAAGAGAATCTGTAGGATTCCTTACCCCTTTACAAACATTCTGTGAACCTGAGTTTGGTGATGGTCTCAATACTCCCTTCTCTCTCTTCTTCCTTTAGTGGGAGGGGTATGACTTGAGTCTCTACACTCCCTTCTTTTTTGACTCCTTAGGAAAATGACTTTATATTGCTTGCACCTCTGATTAAACCTATGTTTTCTAACTTCTATTCCAAAAAGACTAGTTTGTTTACAAAAGAGGTGTTTGCACATGACCATGATCATGGCAGGCGGGTCGTCTTCTGTCCTTTTTTTCTTTGTGATCATTTCTCTGTTAGTAGCCATATTTGGGACTTTTGCTTCTCAGATTTAAGCCCTGAACTGTCATCAAACCTCACTTGGACTATTGAATCTAGCTATTAGGTTGCAGGTATATTTTTCCTCTCACATAGCTTGTATAGACCACGTGGCTTTTTCGGACCATAGTAGCAATTTTTGTGCATAACTTGCAATGCTAACAAGTCTGCTTATTTGGCTAATTGCCCAGAGAGTGAAAAATTGCGTTGTTGATTCTGTTTTAATTCAGTGATTTTGCAGATCATACCTCCCACCTCACAAAATTCTAATGGGCCTTATTTTCATTTTGTGTGCATAGCAGTTCTACTCAGGCAAGGTGTTTGGCTAGAAATGGTGGGCTTTTTTGTTGTGGTCCCATAAGACCAAAGCCAAAAAGTGTTTTTTGCTAACTCTCTTTTGACAAAAGTCAGTTCTTAGTCCATCTGTTCACCATTTGTTAATTTGCATTGGCTTGAAACCTGTTTACAGGTGACATGCAATTATGAGGACACCTAGAAACTATTTAAGGACCAAGGCAATCGGCAGTCTGTGTTCCCATGCCAAAAAAAGCTAGATATACTCATGACTGTCATTATACATTTATAACAAATCATTCAAAATACTTATTTTCAAAGAGGAAGGTGATTACTGTGGCCTAGGAAATAAAACAATGAAATGATTTCCTATAGTAGATAGCCTGGTAGCCCTTGTGACTATTGACTGCTTCTTTTTCACAGCATTGAACTCTTTGATTCGTCCATATGGTAGAACCCCTTTATAGCACCGCTGTCTTGGAGACAAGAGCCACATACAGTCTTAAGGGCTAACTATATTATATCAGCTTTTATTGTATGTTAGCTCTTGGGTTTTGAGGAGATGTGATTCAAACCATTTTGTTATGAAATTCTGTAATAGCAGACTGCTGCTATTAGCATTTTAAATATAAGCAAGACCCACCTTGATAGCAGGACACCTGAACTTGCTTAGTTTTTTCAAGACCCTTATCACATCTATAGCCTTTAAACATCAGGGAGTCTTCCCTTCCCCATGTACCCCCATTGTAACTTTACACATCTGTTAGCAAAGCAGTGTATAGATTTCTGCATTTTGTTTTGTCAGTAGTTGGACAGTTGCAAAGGCTACTAGAGAAAAACCACAGACTGTACTTAGCTGCAGTGAGACCACAGGCATGGTAAAGCAAAGATATGGAAGATTTGAAGGCATGTGTGTTTGAAAAATGTAGTTGGCTTTAACAGTACAGTTGTCTTTGAAGATTCAGATTCCTTCCTGCTTGTCCCATAGGATTAGTGATTCATGGGATTAATGATTCATATCCTTCTCTCCCTTCATAGAAGCTTGTAAGAATACCAAGATTCTGTTTGAAATAAAAGAGATCTTGCTATTTGTTACCATTTTGAAGGCACAGGAGATGCCATCTCACTTCCTCAGCTTCCATATGTTCATATTCATCTAAGTCCTTTATATAAGGGGTAGTGTTTGTTTTTTGGTTGCTGTGGAAAACTTTGCCCAACTCCATACTATAGTAGTATTGTAGATAATTTACATAAATAACCTATTATCTTATATAATTGGCCTATAAACTATCAATTGTAGAGTCTACATATCACATGGTAGATTTAGCCAGTTTGATTGTGAATTTTCTCAGTTACTAGAATGAATTTTTATAATACCTAAAATCTCAGCGTTGTTAGAGACTTCATTAGTTATCTGATAGTCAAAATACAACCAATGGAATTTTCTTTGAGGCCTTCCTGACAGTCCAGCCTCTGTTCTAATTCTGGTGACTGGAATCTCATTATCTTACAAGACAGCTCATTCCTAGGCTGGCCCTTAGGGAGCCAATATTTAGTCTGTCCCCCAGCCCATGTTCTAAGCCTTTCAGATTTCCTAGAACCAGGTGGACCTTGGGCTCTACTCACAGAGACCTCAAGAACCAAGGATCATCCATCATTCCATGCTGAGGTATCAGAGTTCTATGGAGGACAGATAATTTCAATGCAAAATAGCACAGAGTTTTATCAGAAGGGTGCTAAACAAAGTACTGTGTGAGATCTGAGGGAAATAGGGGAAGACTTCATGGATTGGGCTTAACCAAACGTCTTGGGCAACTGGTAGTTTACTTTATGTTTTTGAATTCTCCAGGGAAAGAGATTTCCTTAACCATCAATGTATCTTATTTATTAAAAGTAGAAAGTTGATACTTTATCTAGAAATTTAAAATTCTGTTGAAGCCTTTTGAGCTGGTCAGTAGCCAATACTATACATTCAGCATTATCTCCAGACTAACAGTATTGCCTAACACCTTTGAGTGTATGGGGAAATACAATTAGCTTTTCACATGTGCTTGACTGTCCTGTCATGAGTTTGAACAAAAAACAGTATAGTCCTAAACCTATGTCCCTAGAAGGAATTGATTCAGAAGGCAACAAGGATAATGAAATGAGCATAGGACATTCTGGAGGTTCTTTGCTCTCAGACATTGCAGTGTTTATACAACAGATTGCCTTAGGCACAGCCACTAATTTGTCTCTGGATGTTTAACTGAAAGAGGCGCATTTTCTGCCACTGCCATGTACACTAATTCCCCAAAAGATCATCTACCTGAAATTATGCAGAGTACTCAGGAACTCCTACACCTAATTTGATTCTCTCCAATATAGCTAGCAAATGGCTTCTTGAAAACTAGAGCCTAAGGTTGTTACCTTTTATTTAACATGAAGTCAGTAGCAATTGTAGACCAGTTTTAAAGTGGTACAGAGGAAAAGGTGCTGGATTTGGAGTCAGATGACTAGAATCAGAGTCTTGGCTCTTTTCTTTATTATCTGTGTGATCTCAGGCAGGTCATTTCAGCTGTCTAGGTCTGTTTCCTTATCTGGAAAATGAGAAAATTACACTAGATGACTTAAGCTTTCTTCTAGTTCTGAATCTGTGGTCTTGTGATGGACAGAGAACCTCTTGTAAACCTTAGAAGTGGGTAAACTTTTCTCAAGTAAGACTGACATTTAGATTGGGAGTTACAAGAGGACAGGGATTGTGTCTTATTTAATTGTTGCGTTCTTCACAGTACCTACTACAGCTTTGGGCATGTAATAGGAACTTTAAAAATGTTGGAAGTTGTTGCTGTAAAGGTACCATTCCTTCAGCTAACCTGGTCATCACATTCTTGCTACTTCTTGTGCATTTTGGAAAAGTTTGTGCAAGTTCTGCTGTGACCCAGGTGCACAGATTTGAATTAAGTTCCTTACTTCTCCAGCTTCAGCCCCCTTCATTTAAACCTATCCCTAAGATGTGATTTGTACTACCCTTGTGAAGATGCTTCATTGCTAGTTTGGAAGTTTTTGCTTGATCCTATGGCCAATTTGTTTTCCAGTGACTAAGTTCGCTAAGTTTGCTAGGAAGGTTACAAATTCTTGGTTGATTCTTTAGCTCCTTATGTTATAAAAATGGTGAGGATCTTAAAATATTTGTCATTGGGGTGGCTAGGTGGTGCAATGAATAGAGCACTGGCCCTGGAGTCAGGAGGACCCAAGTTCAAATTCAGCCTCAGACACTTAACACTTACTAACTGTGTGACCTTGGGCAAGTCACTTAACCCCAATTGCCCTGCCTTCCCCCCTCCAAAAAGCAAATGTGTGTGTGTGTGTGTGAGTGAATATATATATATATATATATATATGTATACACACACACACATATACACACATATATGTATGTATGTCATCACTTTTTTGCTGGAATAATCTAACTGTGCCTCCTGTGACTAAAGTACTATCTTGGGGACAAACTCTGTATATATCTTGTATGTACATAATTATTTGTGATTATCTCCCCCACTTTAATGTGAGCTCCATGAGAACAGAGTCTGTCTTTTTCCTTTCTTTGTATCCCCAGAGCTTAGCACAGTGCCTGACACTTAGAAAGTGCTTGTAGATTGACCTTCAGGAAGTTGATGAACTCTTTTTAGATAGCCAAGGCAATATTGAGTAGTTATTTCTTCCAGTTATTAAATGCCACCTGGATTCTTTGATAAGATGAGGAATTTTGTGCCAGCAGGTTGTTTACTCATCTCACTATTTTCAGCAGCAGATCTAGTGGGCTTGGTCATGCCCAGTGGATTCAGATATTGTCTGCTCTGAGGAATGCCCCAAAGGCAGGCCATTAACTTTGTGACTGCACCTTTTCTCAGTTTTGGAAAAGTTATCAAAACTTTGGGAAAAAATTTACTAAGTTCTTCTTTTCCCAGCTGACAAGTATTAAGTAACTATTCATTAAATACCACAGAGAAGCTATGTAATAAAGAAATAATCCTCAGGCCTAGACGGGCGCTGTGCTACAGAAGAGTTAAAATTGAGAATATAATTAAAGATTAAAATATTGTTTGCATTCTAGAACATGGAGAAATCTTCTCTCTTCATGACAAGGGATTGCATTAATAAGGTAGAGATCAGTTTCCAATAACTCACAATACCAGACTCTCAATTATTAACATCAGTCACATTTAAATTGCCTGCTTCATTTTTTCTTTTGCCTTTCACTTGTAACACAGGAACTGTGCAGAACATGTGCTATTGCAGTAGAGTCTTTTGCTTTTCATTCCTATGAGCAGATACGAGAAAAACTGCTTACACTAATTAGAGCTGTTTCAAACCTGGAATGGTCTGTATGGGGAAGCTATGAGTTTTCTTTCACTGCAGGGCCTGAGGCAGAGGCTTGATGGCCATTTGTTGGGGATTTTGTGGAGGTGATTTTTATCAAACCTCTCCCCTCCCCATTCAGATCCTGTGATTCTGGGGTCTCTAAGATTCTTTTTGGTCCTTTAGCATTGAGTAGTAGTGTTTACATGTAATTCTTCGTTTTCAGCCTATAAATATTACAAAATGGAGGAGTTTTCCAAGGAGCCACTCTTGCCAAGTGACTTTGTGGATATTTCCTAATGTTATCCTATTGGTCACTAATTTTTAGTCAAGAGTTTAATTCAGTCAGTTTTTATTTGTGTCTGACAATTCAATGCTACAAAGTGTTTGAATGGATTTATATAATTTTATTTACTTCAGTGCTTTAGCACAACTATGGTTTCATTGGTGACTCCTTTCACTAACACAGATTGCAATCTCTCCATTCATTAGTAGTTTGGTAAAACCTATTAGAGATTGTCCTCTACTGGCATAGTTCTCAAGAGCTTGGGCTCACCTCTACACCTCAGACAAGGCCTCAGAATAGGGCTTTAATGGGAGATATTATGGTCTTGTGATTAGTGGTTAATAAGGAACTGAGAGCTTTATCAAGTGTTAAGTGGTATAAGGACTTTGTTGCTGCTGGGCTGAGATACTTGCTAAGTCAGTGGCTTTGCACATTTGACTCCGTGCAGTACAATTTCTTTCTCTTCTAGCCTCCTCACATTTGCTTTGAAATAGAATTTGAAAACTCCCAGGGAAGTGGCCTCTAGAGTTCTTATCTTATTACACTTTTCAGATGTTCTGTGCTTTGGCCATTGTTCATTATCCTATCCTGTTTAGGTACAGAATGAGGACACATCTGGTACCCAGCTATAGAAATGCCATCATTCACGCTATGTTGTAAACAGTTGTTGTTTTTTTAAAGGATGTAAATAGTTCCCCCCCACCCCCCGAAGTTTGTTTTTGTATTGTTAATCACATGAGAAATAGTTCTCTGTATAAAGGAAAGAGTTCTGGATTGGGAGTAGGGACATTGGTGTTCAAGTCTCAGTTCTACTCATAATTAGCTATATGCATAGTGGTTTTAGATAAACCACTTGAATTCTCTGGGATTCTGTTTCCTCATCTGTAAAATGAGGGCATTAGACTCATTGATTTCTCACTCATCTGAGAGGCCTCAAAGGTCCTCTCCTACAAACACTGAAGACTCCAGTGACAATGCAGTTTGTCACACGTTGGAACATCTCATTGTTAGACTTTCCTTACATTAGCCTAGATCTTTTTCTCTGTCCTCCCCATGTGAGCACCTTCCAAATACTTAACTTTCTTTTTTTTTTTTCCAGGCATAGTTCAATTTATTTGTTTACCAAAAACAAACAAACAAAAAAAACATCTATGTGGTTCCCACAGCAGCTGCCTGGGTCCTCTGGACAGACACTCTTCACAGAGTCTTCACAAGGTGGTCGGTGAATTCCTGATAAGGAGACTTAGTGAACACAGTCTCCTTCCATAGGTCTGGGGTTAGATAGCTGTATGTTTTGGAGATGGCATCAAAGGTAGCTTTAGCGAAGTTGCCCAGAGTGGCAGTGCAGCCTCTTGCAGAAGTGTAGCAGCCATCAATTCCAGCCATCATCAGGAGCTTTTTAGGCACAGGAGCTGAGACAATGCCAGTTCCTCTAGGGGCGGGGGTCAGGCGCACCAGAACCGACCCACATCTCCCAGTGACCTTGCAGGGTACTGTGTGAGGCTTGCCAGTTTTGTTCCCCCAGTAGCCACATCTCACAGGAACAATGGACAGCTTGGCCAGAATGATAGCACCATGAATAGCTGTGTCCCCTTCCTTGGAGCACTTGACACCCAGACCAACATGGCCACTGTAGTCACCAATGGCCACAAAAGCCTTGAACCTGGTACGTTGTCCAGCTCTAGTTTGTTTCTGAACAGGCATGATCTTCAGAACCTCATCTTTCAGTGAAGATCCCAAGAAGAAATCTATGATCTCAGACTCCTTAATAGGAAGCGAGAAAAGATAGATCTCTTCCAAAGACTTGATCTTCATGTCCTTGACTAACCGGCCCAGCTTAATGACAGGAACCCACTCCTTGTCTTCAGCCTTTCCTCCCTGGGCTTCGAGACCTCGGCCCCCACTGCCAAAGCCACCCTGGAAGCCTCCCAGGCCTCCAAGGCCAGGGCACCCGGGGCCTCCTGCGGCCTCCTGCACCTCCTGCAGCACCGGCGTTGTCCGCCATTTGGTGATCACCAGAAGTAGAAGCAGACTCATTGATTTCTAAGGTCTCTTCTGTGACAATATGATTCAGTGAATGAGTGGAAAAAGAAATCTTGGATTCATTCATCTCTGGTTTTCTCTCAGCATTAGTGTTCCATCTGAGATTGTGCTGATGATACCTTATAGGGCTATTATGGAAGTGCTTAATTTGTCTTTTAGAAGTCGATTAGTAAAAGTTATCGTGTAATATAGCTTACTTATAAAACAATTCTTACATGTCTGGATTGATTAAGATGAAAAATGTATGGGTAAGGGAATTTGTTGTCTACAATAATATTGTGGCCTTGGGGCAAGGTTGTATAAGGTTAGCCAGGTAGAGGCAAGGTTATGAAGAATCTTCAGAGGAGTTAAGAGGGGAGCAATGTAAGGAAAGCTGAGATTAATCTGACAGTTATATGCAGATAAACAAATAGTACTTTGTAGTTAATTATTAGTGCATTGTCTTTATCTCTGAAAATGAGTGGGGAAGTTTGGACTAGGTGATCTGGGCAGGTTGGAATTATAGTCTATGTAGGTTGAATTAAATGGTCCTTCTAGCTCTAACAATCTGTGAAATTGATGAAATACATATAATCAGTCCATATTGCTTGGCAGTTTTTCTCTTGAGAGTGGGAAAAGTCAGTGGGTAGAATAAACCAAGAAAGCTTTACCAGTTTTTAATAGAAAAAATTTTGTTTTACATCCTCAGAGTACTTAGACTTTATTAATATTTGTTATAATGCTTTACATATCTTTCCTCTTGAACATGCCACGTTTTCTTTTATTTGAAAGGCATAGACAAAGCTAAAAATGGTTAGCAACATAATATAAACTGTAGGAAATTTCTTACTCCCTTCCTTCTTTAATCAATCAACAGGGTCCATCAGTCAACAAGTATTTTTTTTTTTAATTTTTTGCTTTTTGGAGGGCAATTGGGGTTAAGTGACTTGCCCAAGGTCACACAGCTAATTTATGTGTTGAGTGTCTGAGGCTGGATTTGAACTCAGGCCCTCCTGACTCCAGGGCCAGTGCTCTATTCACTGTGCTATGTAGCCGCCCCAGTCAACAAGTATTTAAGCACTTACTGTATGCCCAGGTACTGTGCTAAGCTCTAAAGATAATCTCTCCTCCCAAGGAGCTACTAGTCTAAATAACATGGAAACAATTAAAATACTAACAGTATGTATAAATTGGAGGGAATTATCAAGGGAAGAGACTGGCATTGATACTAACTTTAAGGGGAATATGGAGAGTCTTCTTATAGAAAGTCCCTGAGACTTGAAGGAATTTAGGGAAGCTAGAAGATGAAAAGGAGAAGGGAGAGTATTCCAGACACGGGGGCAGTAATGTAGTCAGGAGATGAAGTGCCTTATTCAAGGAATAATAAAGAGGGCAGGACATAGTGGGGACTAAAGTATAAGAAGACAAGAAAGGTAGTAAGGGGGCTCTATATAAGGGGCTCTATATAAACATTCTAAGGGTTTTAAAAGCCAAAGAAGATTCTATATTTGATCCTAGAGGTAATAAGGCAGCCACTGGAATACATAGAATAGGGGAAGATCTGACTTAGTCTGACATGTACTTTGAGTAGATCAATTTGAAAGCTGAGTGGAAGATGGGCTGTAGTACGGAGAGACTTGAGGAAAGGTGACCATCCAGAAGGCTGTTGCCACAGTCCAAGTTTGAGGTGATGAAGACCTGCACCAGAATGGTGATAGTGTCAGAGATAGAAGGGGGGCAAATATGATAGATGTGTTGGATGTATTACAGAGGTAAAATCAACAGGACTGATTGGATATGGTGAATGAGTGAGAAGTTGAGAATGACAAAACCTGGGTGGCTAGAAGGATAATGGTACTTTTGTTGGTAACAAGGAATATTGGAAGAGAGGAAGGTTTCGGGGAAAAGATAATGAGTTCAATTTTGGCCATGTTGAGTTTGAGTTATATGGAACATCCAGTTTGAGATGTCTGATAGACAGGGGAGAGGTTACGGCTGGATAAGAAGGGAAATTCATCTGTGTTATGATAACAGTTGAATCCCCAGGGAGTTGATGAGGTCACCAAGTGAATTGCAGTCAGTTCTGCTATAATGCAACATATGTATTCCTAAAAATCACCATGCTATGCAAAATTACACAGTAAAAAGCACAGGATTTATGGGGAAAATGGGGTTAGAGGCACAACAGCTGTCAGTGACTTATAAAAAAAAGAAACCTATTGTTTTATACTTGTTAAATACTTTAAAAATGCATAAATATAACAGTATATTGTGGTGGTATTCACTTCCCCAGTTCTCTTGGGACCTAGTTTGGCAAAGTCAGTGGCTATGGGAGGCAGGACACAAGAGACCAGGGACTGTGGCCTTGGTGGAAAGCTGGGTGGGGAGTTGTACACTATATGTAGCATTTATATAGTTCATGATGGTTTGAAAAGCTCCTTATAAATATTATGTCATTTTATCCTCATGACAATCCTGGAAGGTCTACCGTTATCCCATTTTACAAACCGAAGCATTCAGAGCTTAAATAACATGCCCATGGTCACATAACTAGAAATGTATGAGGCTATATTTAAGCTCACCCGTACTGTGCTATAATTGGGTGGTATATAGGAAGCCCTTGGCTTACAGAACCCCTCAGTGTAATGTCAAACTCTGTTTTTACTTGTTCCTTAGAGTCTCCTACCTGTAACCCTATCTCTCATTGCTCAGACCCTTGACTTGATGCACAGTGTCCTCACTTTGTTGCTGATCACTGATCCTTGGTACCTGCACAATGGCATTTGACCACCTGGGTCTGTGATATTGTCCTGTACCACCCCCCCAGTTCTCTTAGTCTTTCTAATTTATAGTACTTGCCAGTTGCCCTTCTGTCTAGCCAGATTCCTGTATTTTCACTCTATTGGTCTATTTTCCCTTGCCTTAAACCTGTCATGACTAACTTTTTATAGCTTCAGTACCTTCTGTGTGTATAGAATCGAAGTAGACCAATATAGCTAGAGAACACTAATAAAAGCCTAACGGTTAAGCACTTAAGTCTATTGTTACAGACTATAGAAGCAGTTTTTAAAATAATATTTGTTGCATTTGCTGATTGCATTTCTTCTTTACAAAGTGATCTTATCCAGGAAGGCAGCAGTTTGATGTGGTTATGACATCACTAACCGTTATTAAGTAAAGGAAGAGGGGTAGTAGGTGGTTGTGTAATAATCTCTGTCTGATGTGTGGTGATAGAAGTATGTGTGTCTGTTTAAAATTTTTTTGCATAACAGGAAGAGGACTTACAGGATTATTAAGATCTCATACTGTTTTTTCACAGTTCATCAACAGTCATAAGTTTAGAGTCATTTCTTCTGCTTTTTCCATAGATGTCAGGTTTGGTGTTGGTTGAATTTTTAAAATTTTTTTCTTTTCAATTATCAAGCATTTATTTTTTTTTCTCCTTCTTATATTCCCCCTCCTACAGGAAAAAAAGAAAATGAAATTCTTGTAATAAATATACCTGTCAAACAAAACAAATTTCCATATTGTCAGTGTATTGATTGTGTTTTTGTAAAGTGTGAACTACATAGATTATTGCTGCACTGTAGGTTTCATGCATAAAAGACATTATCTGGCCATGAACAATCAGAAGGCCAGCATTTATCAATAGTCATATAAAAAAATGCTCTAAATAACTATTGATTAGATAGAGGCAAATTAAAACAACTGAGGTACCACTTCATACCTATCAGATTTTATAATATAACAGGAAAGTAAAATGATAAATGTTGGAGGGGATGTGGGAAAACTTGGACACTAATGCACTGCTGGTGGAGTTGTGAACTGATCTAGCCATTCTAGGGAGCAGTTTGAGACTGTGCCCAAAGGACTATAAAACTGTGAATACCCTTTGGGAAAGGGAGAGAGAGAGAAAAAACACACACACACACACACGTAGATATATATTTATAGCAGCTCTTTTTGTGTTGGCTAAGAATTGAAAATTGAGGGAATGTCCATCAACTGGGGAATGACTAGAATAAGTTGTGGTATCCATGATTGTAATGGAATAGTCTTGTGCTGGAAGAAATGACAAGCAGGATGATTTCAGAAAAATCTGGAAGGACAAGAATTGATGCAAAGTGAAGTTAGCGGAACCAGGAGAACATTGTACACAGTAACAGCAATATTGTATGATGAGCAACTATAAATTACCTAGCTTATTCTCAGCAATATGATGATCTAGGATGATCCCAAAGGACTTATGATGAAACATGCTATCCAGCTCTGGAAAAGGAACTGATAGTCTGAATACAGACTGAAGACTGAAGCATTCTCTCACCCCCCCTTAAAATTATTAATATGGAAATATGTTTTATGTGATTGCACAGGTATAATCTGTATCAGATTGCATATTGTCTTGAGGAGGGGGGAATGGAGGGAGAGATCGAATTTGGAACTCGAAACTTAAAAATAAGATTGTTAAAATTGTTTTTATATGTGATTGGGGGAAAACAAAAATATTATTTTTTTAAAAGGTCAGCATTGAGGACATGGTCAGTCCATGTCTCTCCTCTTTACCCACACTCAAAGTAGCTTGTGTACTCGATACATATGATAAGGCAGTCATGGCCATATGAGCAAGTATTAATGTGAAAATGGCTTTCATCATGTTGCTTGAGTTCATTGCAGGAACTTTGCTAGTACTTAACTTGTGGTAGGTACAGAGGGACTTTTATTCTACCATGTAAATAAATATTAAACCAAAAAATATGGGAAATATTATTATCAGCTCCCATTTCTGTAGTAGTTCATGATTTACAAAAGCACTTTCCACATAATGACTCTGGTAGTACAAATGCTGTTGTCCCCATTATATAGACTTTGAAACAGGCAAGTGAAGACAAGTGAAGCAACTTTCTCAGTGATAGACACTCAGTGAGAGTCCCTGTGCTCAGAAGACATTTTTAAAAAAACTATTAGTAGCTCTGTTGGTACTATCACTTCAGCACTGGATAGCATGAAAGGAGGTAGTTAATTTCCTTTTTAGGGAAGGATATTTTAAGATACTCTTGTCAATTGTAGGATATATATTGTTTCACATGTAGTCCAGTGGTGTCAAACTCAAGTAGAAACAAGGACCTAGACAGAACATAGGAATTTCTGCTGACCTCATATTGCCTTGGAAAACCATGTATTAACATTATTTATGTTTTATTGTATTTTCATTTATTTTGTTAAATATTTCCCAATTACATTTTTGTCACCCTCTTCCCACCCCCACCTCCAGTTGGGCTGGGTGTTTACCCCTCTGCTGTGTTTGGTGACCAGAGTAGTGGCAAGCCCTACTCTACAGATAATGTGTGTACAAGTACTGTGTAACTATAAGCTATAATCCTTAAAGAGAATTGATGGTAATGTTGTGATGCAGAGGGGAGAAATAATTTTTGTTTGGCCCTTCAAATTATACCACAATAGACTGCTTTCTGCTACTGCTTACATGTTCTACCCATAATACATATGGTAGTAACAGGATCTGGAATTTTTTTAAATTTAAATTTTTTAGTTGCAATGGGAAAAGAAATTAGTAAATTAATTTGCACTGTGCTTTGGAATATTCTCAAACGAGACTTTGAAGAACAGAACTGTGTGGTTCATTATATGTGTAGCTGATTTTTAAAATTGAATATATGATTTAAGCAAATTACTTCTATTCCCTGAGCCTTAGTTTTCCCTTCTGGAATTTGAGGAGGTTTGTTGGTTCTGTTTACTAATGTGTGATCTTAGGCAAGTCAGTTCATCCCTTTGGTCTTTAGTTTCTTCATCTGCATGTAACCTTTATGTCAGGAGCTCTATCCTGACACCATATATTTTGGAGAACTCTCACTTCCTTTGACTTGTCCCCACATGAGAATTTCTGCATCTTTCACTTTCTCAAGCATAGAGACCAGTCACTCTGGCTTATAAAACTCAAAACATACAACAGTTTTATTTGCAACTTAATTGAACAAAGAATTTTTGGGATTTGCATCCTGGTCCCTATAGCATCAAGAGATACCTTCCCTCACCAATTTTTTGATGCCTCTCCAGAGACCTATGCCATTTCCATCACTTAAAATACTGCCCTGGGTAAATTACCAGCAAGGGAGAAGACTAGAGTCTGCTTCAGTATTTCTCTTTTTCCAGTGGCTCTTGCTAAGCATCACTGATTGCAATTACCAGTCTCTCTCTTTTCTCTGTTCTTCCCTAACAAGTGGTAGATGCTCCTTAAGCAACCCAGTTGTTCTCTAAAGCTTAGCTCCCGGCACTGCTATAGCACTGCCTCCTGTATTTTAGCTCTTTTAGTTTTCACATTTTGGCTGCTCTTCAGTGAGTGGTTCCCCATCTCTTTACTTTGGAGACTATCTTTCTAGCTTCTGGTCATATGGTGACACCATTCTAGACCTCCTCACTTTGGCCAAATAGTTTTTATGGCTCAGAAATACATAGTGTGTAGTGTACTAGATTGAAATCAGGGAACCTAGGTTTCAATTTCCTCTGCCACTTACTGTCTGTGTGACCATGGGCAGTTGCATCTTCACCTTGCAATTAGCCTTTCTGGGCTTACAGTTTCCTCATCTGTAAAATGAAGGGAGTTAGACTAGCTGGCCTCTAAGGTCCCAACCAGCTCTAAATTGTGATCCTATGATCCATTCTTTGTAAACTTTATTCTATATCCAGGTCACATAGCCTTTGCTCTCACGCAGAAAAGACCCCTTAGGACTCTACAATTCTTATTTTCTTCCTGGCAGTCAGTGGGAAAAAAGCACTAGCAGCTAGGGGAATCAGAAAAATTTATGGAAAAGATAACTTTGAGCTAAGTCTTGTTGGAAACAAGAGTGAAGGAGAAGAGGGAATGCTTAAGAGAGATGGGGGACAGCCAGTGAAAAGGCACAAGGATGGGGGATGGAGGCTGGATTACTGTATGAATTTTGACTAGGCTGGAACATGTGTGAAGTAGAGGAATGTGGGGTGCAGCTGCAAAGTAGCTTAAGACCTAGTTGGGAAGGGTTTTTATATTTGATCCTAGGGACAACAGGGAGCCATTATCAGATCTGCCATTTAGGGAAAAACCACTTTGGTAGCTGTGTAGAAGATTAGAGTGGAGAGACTTGAGGCAGGGAAACTAACCAGAGCAGGCTCTAGCAGTGGTGCTGATGAGAGGGGGTGAAGAACTGAACCAGGGCTGTGGTTTGTGATGAAAAAGAAGGGTACAGATGTCAGAGATGCTCTGGAGAGCAAAGCAACAGGATCTGGAAATGGATTAGATGTATTGGGTGAGGGCAAGTGAGGAATTGAAGATACCACTATTATTGTAATCATGAGTGACTGGAAGGATGGTGGTGTCCTTAATAGAAACCTGAAAATTTGGAAGAGGAGAGGGTTTGAGGATTGTTCTTTGGACATTGAATGTGAGACAGAACATCTCAAGTGGATTCCCCATAGGCTATCCAGTTTAAAATGCCCAATAAGAAATTGATGAGACCTCAGGAGAGAGACTAGGAATTGAATATATTGATCTTGCAGTCATCTGAACAGAAATGATAATTAAACCCATGGGAGTTGATGAACTCATGAATTGAGAATGCTAGGTAGCATAGTGGATAGATTTGGAGCCTGGAGTCATCTTCCTGAGTTCAAATTCAGCCTCAAACACTTAGTGTCCCTGGGCAAGTCACTGAACCTCTGTTGCCTCAGTTTCCTCATCTGTGAATGAGCTGGAGAAGGAAATAGCAAAGCACTCCAGCATCTTTGCCAAGATTACCCCAAATGGGGTCACAAAGAATCAGACATTACAGAGAGGACCAAACAACTGTGTCCTTCTACTATCCTTGAGGTCAAGGACTGGTTTTCATTTTGTCTTTCTATCTCTAACACCTAGCATAGTGCTTTGCATGTTTAATAAATACTTGCATATCATTTGCTTGTTGTAAGGCACTGGATTTTTGAAGTAGAGGGTATAATAGTAAAATTGATGTGTATATTCTTACTAAAAATGTGTAGGTAATAGTATCATCAGGAGATAATTTCAGGAAAGGAATCGTGAAGTTTAGATTTTTATTTGGCATAGCTATTTGTATGCAGCTGTTGTTGCCTGAGAGCCATTAGCCAAAAGATTTTCTCTTAATGGTAATAGTGAAAAGAATAAAAAGAATAATGATGCTTTCTCTAAGGAGGTGAGAATATATCCTGCATATTTTATTTTAATTTTGTTACATCACTATGTGATCAGAAGCAATTATATTTTACACTGACAAGTATATTTCCTAACCCCTGTAATTTCATTATTGCTTTAACATGTAAGAAAGGAAATTGATTTCCTTTCCCAGTAATTTTAGGGACTAATAATTGTAGGGCAAATGAAGAGCAGTTGATAGTGTAGGTAGATCTGAAATGTTATTCACTAAAACTCTACTAACTGGAATCTTTATACATTTAATCAAAGTGAAAGCTGCTTTTACTGATGATGACCCTGGGGCAGGGCAAGATTTTGAAATTGCCTTCTGAGTCTTTGAACAGAAACTAACTTTAGTTCTATGTACTTTGTGTTGTGATATTTTATTTTCTTGCATATGGATCCTTTGGGAGAAAAACTGTGCATGATTGACATAATAATAATAACAGTTGGCATTTACATAGCACTTTGAGATTTGCAAAGCACTCTTACATTTATCATCTCACAAAACCCTGTTAGGTAGGTGCCATTATCTCTCTTTTACAAATGCAGAAACTGAGGCTAATTGACCTGCCCAGAGTCACACAACTAGCAAATGTCTGAGGTAGACATCTGAGCTGGTTAAAGGAAGAAAGACTATGCACTTACAGGACATGTTGGGTACAGAAATGCATTTTACTGAACAGGGAAATAGGAGGGAAATGGGAGAAGGGGGAGTCAAAGGGAGACAGGTTAAAAGAGCAGTTAGGCCTCTACAAAATAAACTCCAACCCAGGGGTGAGGAATTTATGGCCTCAAGGACACATGTGGCCCTCTAGGTCCTCAAGGGTGGCTCTTTGACTAAATCTAAACCTCACAGAGCAAATCCCCTTAATAAAAGGGTTTGTTCTGTAAAACTTGGACTGAGTCAAAAGATCATACCCAAGGAGCTAGACATGTGGCCTTTAGCCTACAAGTTCCCCACCCCTACTCTGAGCTAAGGATAATATATACACAGTTCTAGTTTTTTATGTGGTGGCAAAGAAGTTGCAAACTGAGGGGGTACCCATCAGTTGGGGAATAGCTAAATATCATATGCTATATTACTTTTTGCAAGGTATTATAAGGGGATGATTTAAAAGGAAACCTGGAAAGACTTATATGAACTGATTCATGGTGAAGTGAGCAGAACCAATAGAATAACTAAAGAGGGTCAAGGAGGGAATAAACATTTTTATACCTACTATGGGAATAAACATTTTTATATAGTTTATATATTTATACAGTTTATATATTTATTCCCATAGTACCTACTATGGGAATAAACATTTTTATATAGTACCTACTATGTGCTAAGTCCCTTTTTAAAATCTCATTTGGTCAAAGACCATATTATGAAGTCATAAAATTGAAAAACTTAGGAATTCTTTTTTTTGGGGGGGGGAGGGCAATTGGGGTTAAGTAACTTGCCCAAGGTCACATGGCTAGGTTTTTGTTTGTATGTGTTAAGTGTCTGAGGCTGGATCCAAACTCAGGTCCTTCTGACTCCAGGGCCAGCACTCTACTCACTGCGCTACCTAGACACCCCCAAAACTTAGGAGTTCTGATCAGCAATGATGACCAATCACAATTTCAGAGGACCCATGATGAAGTATGTGGCTGACCTTCGGATGGAGAGGCAATGGTCTCAGAGTAAAATACAAGGCATATTTTGGGGGGTTTTGGACGTGAGTAATGTGGAAATTTATTTTGCTTGATTATGTATATTTATAATAAGTTTTTCCTTATTTCTTAGTTGGGGGTGCTGAGAAGTGGGGGAGCAAGAGAAAATGGATTGCTGCTGATTGAAAAAAACAATTTAAAAAAATAGAAGAAGACATGGGAACACTTCTGTGAGCTGATGTAAAGTGAAGTAAACTGAACCTGGAAAACAATACATGTAATGACTATAATACTGTAAATAAAAAGAACAAAAATAAAATTAAATGAATGTTAAATTATAATAACTGTACTTGGCCCCAAAAAGGAGATATAAGGATACACATCCCTCTCTTCTTTACTGAAGGAGAGAACTCTGGGTGTGGAACACTATATACGCTATCAGATATGACTATTGTATTGGTTAATTTTGCTGAACTGCTTTTTCTCTCCCTCTTTTTTATTTCTTATGGGTGGCCACTTAGGCGAGGGAAAGGGGGATATTAAAAAATGAAGGGGATGTTAAAATATATCAATAAGAATCAGTGTGTGTGTGGGGGGGGTATTCCATATGTGTGGGTATATCTTCCTATGGTTCTTTGAATTACTCATATTCATCATCCTTTCCTTTCCTTTTCCTGTTCCTGTTCCTTTTCTTTTCCTTTCCAAGAGAAGGTAGGGCAGTTGGGGTTAAGTGACTTGCCCAAGGTCACATGGCGTGTGTGTGTGTGTGTGTGTGTGTGTGTGTGTAAGTGTCTGAGGCCAAATTTGAACTCAGGTCCTCCTGACTCCAGGGCCTGTGTTCTATTCACTGTGCTACCTAGCCGCCCCAAATTCATTTTTTTACTGCACAATAATGTTCCATTATGGTCATATGCCATGGTTTTTTAGTCATTCCCCAATCAATGAACATCCTCTATATCTTTTCTTTTTCTTTTGCTACTACACAGAACTGTGTAGCATATTTTTAAAAGAAATGTGGTTATGTTCCCTTCCGATATATAACATAATTCAGAAGCAGGCTTACCAAGTAAAAGTCTTTCTTAATAGTTACATAAGAATAATTGCTCATTAGCATAGTAGTTGTTATGCAAATGGAAACATCTAAATTGCCAGAAAACTGTTTGTTCTCCATTCCCTTTGAAATCTTGTTTACACCAACAATTTGTTTAGGAAATCCTTTTTTTTCCTAGGCTATATAAAAGGCAACCTACCAGCCCTTGTCTTTGGACCCTCAGAACTGGAAGAAGGTTATTTATTTAGTTCACCCCTTCCTATCCCATCTCCATTACTCCCTTTAACTGAGAAGGTAGCAAAAGCCCCAAGAGGTTAGTTACTTGATGAAAGTTTTAGCTAATTAGTGAGAAAGCTAGCTCTGCAGGTCCTCTCACTTGCCTTTCAGCACCTGCTCTTTAAGCATAGTGTTCCCCAAGTTTTATTGCAGTTTAATGCTATTAAAAGAATTGTAGTGTGGTTAAGCTTAAAGCTGCACTAAGGCTTTGGGGATGCCTTGGGTTGCTATTGTGCCTCCTCCTTCTTTGTTGTGGTTCTGGCCAGCATTGTCAGTCATCTCCTGAGCTAGTGGAACTGCTGATGGACATGATGGTACAACCCCCTGGCAGCCCACTTCCCTTCTGGGTCATGGGTTGTTTTTCAAAACCTATGAAGCAAAATGACTGTAGCTGAGTCGCCATAGAGTGAAAGTAAAAATGCTTATGTGTCATTCCCTTTGCTTGCTGCCCCTACCAGCTCTCCATCTACAGGGATGGTGTTGTTCAGTTGTGTCTGACTTTTTGTAACGCTATTTGCAGTTTTCTTGGCAAAGATACTGGAGTGGTTTGCCCCTTCCTTTCCCAGCTCATTTTATGGAAAAGGAAACTGAGGCAAACAGAGGCTAAGTGACTTGCACACAGCTAGTAAGTATCTGAGGCCAGATATGAACTCAGGAAGATGAATCTTCTTGATTCCAGGCCTGGCACACTGTGCCACCGTGCCATCTCACTGCCCTAGAAGTATATCAACCCCCCAAATTCATGCTAGTCTTGGACTGTTTAATACTGCTCTCCTGTTTGTCCAATTGATGTAAATTAGTTCTGAACCCCTAGATCAGCTTCTACTGATCAAACCTTCTACTGATCAAACCCAAGGATTTCTTATCCCTTCTGTTTGTAAGCTCTAAATAAAATACATCCAGCTTAGCTTATCTACTGGCTGAGGGGGGTTTATAGTAAGTAACTGAAATCTAGTGGGAAAGCAGTGGATAAGGAACAAACAGGTTTGTCCTAGTGGCTAACCTGCAAAGGTAAAAGCAACTTTTCTGGGAAGTAAAGGGATCACTACATCAGTTGCATCCTTCAGCCAACTGTTACTGTGCCAGAATTGCATATATTGGGAGAGGCTCCTAAACCAGGGCTACATATTGATCCCTGATTACTGTCTTCAAGTTGAGACAGGGCAGAGTAGTACAAAAAACTCTTGAATTTGAAGGCATAGATTCTGAGTTCAAATCTAAGCACTATTCCTGTGACTTTGGGCCAGTCACTGAACTTTTCTGGGCTTGTTTCCTCATCTCTGATAAAAGGGGGGTTGAGACTAGATGGATCCTAATGGATCCTAAAAGCCCTAGTTCTGTGATCCTATGAATGTGCCCTCCTGGAAGTCAAGCAAGCCCTATCATTTGTGGAGAAAGATCACCCCTCCCCCCTAATTTTGCACAGTATGAGTCACGTGATAGGTAAATAATAAATAGCTTTTAAATGCAGCAAATTTTTATTAGCTAGAAAGAAAGAAATTTTGGAGCCTGTTCTTAGGCTCACTGGGTCACCTTGAACCAAGTTAACGACCTTATACAACCTGGCTTTGGTTTTCCAGTATTTGTAACCCTGGTAATGATCTTTACTAGCAAAGTGCTTTGAGGGGTACAACATATGCAAATTTCAATTGTTAAAATGTCCTCTTAGAACATTTATTACAACAGATGAATTAGATTATTTCAAATATAGAAGCAAAATATTGTGTGGAACAAAAATATCGGATATAATTAGACTGTCTATTAATGAAAACACTTGCGTACCCCTGCCTGATTGGAAATGAAAACTTAACAGCCTTACAAGGATGGTGCTAAATATTTACATATTTTTCTGAGAGATGCACATTTTTAGATGCTAAAAATATGCATTGTTAATGACTGGGAGGGAAATTCTAGGTTTAATGTAGTAATAAACTTCCATACATTTGTCTCACACCATAGTCAAAGCCAATTTGGGGAGGTATTATGGGGCAGGCCTTTAAAAGAGTAGCAACTGAAATAAACAAAGCCACCCAAGCAATTAACTTCACTAGCAAAAAGAACAAGGAACCCAAAAAGACTAGGTCAGGTTGGCTGCTTTTCTTAATTTATACTATAAATAGTTCTCCTTAAATTTTTCTGCAGGTATCTTGGGGCATTTGCATGTCTGTTGATAGTGGACTTGGTAGTGTGCTAAATCAAAGGATAAAGGAGATAGATGCAGGGTTGGTTCCCCCTCCCCCCCAGCCCCCAATATAACCATTAGATGATCTTTGGAAATTTTTCTTGGAGGTGTCACAGTTGTAGCCTCCCACCTTCTCTCATATTCTGTCCAAATTTACCTCCCTCCCCAAACCCCCTTACCTTAAGTTGCAGGGAAAACTGGACCAACGTAACCTAAGGTTGCACATATAAGAAAGAACTAGTTAATTCTCTGCCCATCATTGGAGCATATAGATTTCTCCTGGTTTACGTTCTTCCTTTTCTTACAAACCACACCCACCCCCCTGAAAATTAGTTTTTGTCCTTGAGATAGTATTCTTATGACTATTTTCTTTTTCTTTTGTTTTTATGTCACTTTATTTCAAATGTGTCCCTTCCTCCTCTACCCAGAGAACCAATCCTTGTAACAAACAACAAAATTAAAAAACGATTCAGTTAAACTTTTACAGGGATAGGGAGCCTGTGACCCTTTAGGTCCTCAAGCCACATCCTTTTGACTGAATCCAAACTTCACAGAGCAGATGTTTGCGAAGTTTGGATTCAGTCAGAGGGCCTCTTGTGGCCCAGAGGCCACAGCTCCCACCTCCTCCCCAAACATCAAACTAGTTTTAAAACATATACATTGCTTCACATTTGTAATCCTTCACCTTTGCAGAAGATGAGGGAGGTGCATCTTCTTATCTTATCTTTAACAACTAGCTTGGTCATAATTACCCAGCCTTCCCTTTCATTTTACATCATTGTAGTTATTGCCTTTATTGTCCTCCAAATTCTGCTTACTTGGCATGAATTCCCTTAAGTTTTCTTATGCTTCTCAGAATTCTTGGTAGCTATCTTTTTAATGAATGGTCTAATATTCCAATTACATGCATATACAACTTACTTAGGCATCTCCCAAGTGATAGCTGTCTACTTTGTTTCCGGTTCTTTGCCCTACAAAAAGTGGTGCTAAGTCCTGACCATCTTCTTTCACAACAGAGCATATGATCTTCCAAAGTGATCCTTAGCATTGCTCTGTTGTGGTGTCAAGTAGTGCCTCTGTGTAGTTAGTCCCCCATTAACACTTTGGGGATTCTTAGAGTCATAAAACATGGGCCCTTCCGATCATCTAGTAAGAGAAACAAGACATAAACTTTTTTTTTTTTAAGTAACAGCTCCAATATAAATGCTCATCCTGAAAATTTAACAATTTGTTTTTACAGCTGGTTCAGCTGACTCTAGTAGACCCTTACTGGATTATAAATGAGTAATTACTTTGATATGGCAACCAAAAAAGCAAGTGTGATCCAGGACTGAGTTAGTAGTTGTGGAGTGTCCAGTTATAGGGAAGCGATAGTCTCACTATATTCTCTCGGTCACATGACATTTAGACTAGTGTGTCTAGCTCTGGACATCACATTTTAGTCCCTGCCCTCATACTAGACTATACACACACTATGCTTGTATATGCCTGTAAGTAAACACAAAATATATATATAAAGTGATAATAACATTAGCAGCTAACATTTATATAGGACTTACTATGTGCCTGGCACTTAGCAAAGTGCTATACAGTTATCTCCTTTGATCTTTACAGCCACCCTGGGTGGTAGGTGCTGCTATTATCCCCATTTTACATATGAGGAAACTGAGGCAAATAGGTTGAATGATGTGCATGAGGTCACACTAATAGTAATTGTCAGAGGCCTGCTTTAAATTCAGATTTTCCTGACTCCAGGCCGAGTGCTCTACACACCATGCCATCTAGCAGCTCCCCAAAGTAGTTATTACAAAGTAATTTCAGAAGGGCAACCAGGTTAGGTGAAGAGACTTAACCATATTACTAAAATTATTTAGCCTAAAGAAGAAAAAATATAAAGAGACAGGGGCAAGAGAATGATAGCTATTTTCAGTTATTTGAAAGGCCTTTATTTAGCATCTCTATTTAAGGAAGGCCCCCAGACTAGCCATGTATCACTCCTCTCCTTTCCAGGTTCTACCCTGGACTTTCCCCACCTTTGCCCATCCCTTTGCCAAGCTCCTCAGAGCTTCCTTTTATGTGTTATCTTCCCTCATTAGAACAGGAGTTCCTTAAGGTAGGTACTTCTTTTCTACTTATATGTGCTTTCCCTGTCTTTATCAAAGAGCCTAGTACATAGTAAGAATTTAATAAATGCTAGTTGACCAACTGAACCCCCCCCCCCCCCAACAAAAACCACAACCTAGTGATGATCTGCATCCCAGCTGCTACAGAGTTCAAGTTCAAAGACTGACAGTTTTAGGCAGGGCTTCCCTGTGGCAGGTGAAACTTTCCAAGGCCCAGCTTCTACTCTACCTTTTCAGGCTTAATTGTACATTACTCTCCTTCCACAGTCAGTATTCCAGCCCAACTGGCCTCCTTACTGTTTCATGTACAGGCTACTCCTGTGTAAGAAATACACTCCCTCCTTACCTCTGCTTCCTAGAATCCTTAGCTTCTTTCTTCAAAGCTCAACCCAAGGGCCATTTCCTATAAGAGTCTTGTCCTCGTCTCCTCCCCCAGTACTACTCTTTGTTTTTACTTTGTTTATGTTTCATACTTGCTTTTCTGAGAGTCTGTTGTGCCCCATCCCTCCCCGCCACCAAAAAAAAAAAAAAAGAGAGAAAACAATGTGAACTTCCTGAGCACAAGGATTACTTCACTTTTGCCTGTGTGTCCCCCGTACTTACTATAATGCCTAGGACATAGCAGGCACTATTGTTTTTTAAATGTGGACCAGAGTCAATTTCTGTATCATCCAGATTCTGTCTTTTCTTATCCATTCACTAGTCAAACATTTGTTAAGCATCAACTATGTGCATTATATTGTATATCTAATACGGGAGGAGGGACAGCTAGAAAACCAATTTTGTTGGACCGCAGAGTGCAGGAATAAGTGTAATTTATAATAGGAAGGAGGGAATGAAGCATTTATCAAATGCCTACTCTGTGCTTGGCATTGTGTTAAGTGCTTTGTAAATATCTCATTTGATCTCTCAACAGGCTTAGGAGATAGGTGCTTGTATTTATTTTTCCCATTTTAGAGTTGAGGAAAATGAAACAGGTAGAGGCTGAGCGACTTGCAAAGGTATTATAGTTACTAAGTATCTGAGGCTACCTTTGAGCTCAGATCTTCCTGACTCCAGGCTCACTGCTCTATCTACTGTGTCACTATCTGCCCACTAGGACTGGGCAGATAAAATGGTATGCAAATTATAACTTTTTACATCTTTAAAAGTCTGCTATGTGTGTCATGTCCTTTTGTTACAGTCATTTGTTTTACACAGTTTAGCATTGAATTACCAGCATTTTGACATATATTCTTTAATTCTTTATCATAAAACTACACATTGAGCACAATGAATATTCAGCATACCTTTGGAAAACCATCCATTTTTCCAGGAATAACCTTTGTCTAATGTAGCCCATACGTTTTGAATGGGGTTTAAATCATGTGAGTTCTTAAACTCAGATAAATTTTTTAATTGTTCATCTTTCATGTTATGTGACTTGGTATAAGCCCATGATTAAGCATTCTCTCTCCATTTGGGAATTTCTCTAATTCTGGAGCCATTTCTTTCTCAAAATATTGATATATTTACCAGAGTTTGTCTTTCCCTCAGTGGGGATCAGAATTCAGGGCCAGTGGAAGTAAAACATCCCAAAACATTTTTTTGGATATTTTAACTACTGTGAGAACAGGCCAGGTGAGGCTATAAGATCTGAACATCTTCATCAGATCTTATAGCCTCACCTGGCCTGTTCTCACAGTAGTTTCGATATAACATTGAATGAAAAGGAAGTTTTCATTAGTAAAAATTACCTTTTCCCATGTCCAGTATACTCATCTTTTTTTTTTTAAATTATCCTGCCTATTATAAGTATTTATTCTTCCTAATCTCCCATTCTTCCAACATCAAGAAGTTTATACTCCATTCAAGGGGAATCAGTAACCAAACCTTCTCTTCTCTCTCTATCCCCTACCTGCCAGGTCTCTCTAAAGATCCTTGCTTGTTTTCTGATGATTAAATAATCTGTTTTGCACCTTTGCCAATTCTTGGCATTGTTTTTCATTTTTGTCTGCACTTTCCTTTGCTCCTTAGTACAATTGATTCTGCTGCATTGTGGGCTTTGATGGTCTTTGAAATGCTTGATTTCCCCACACCAAAAGCTGTTTTGGTATCCATAACAGTCACTGAAATGTCCTTTTTAAGAACTATAGCTTTTGTATGTATCCTTTCTTAAAAGCCACAGAATTAAAAACACAACAAAAGTGAATAATAAAATGTATGTATGGTAGAAAGACCGAATCTCACTAGCTTAGAACTAACTAAAGGTGATTGAACTGGTCAGGGTCAGAGGTTCTGCATCAGTATCAGTAGAAGTACCCATGCATAGCCATTGCTCTTAAGCGTCTCAAAATTATTGTTTGTCCCAAGTGATTCATACATTATGGTAGGTTGGAACTGGATTGTGAAAATCTTTATGTTTGATCCTGATTATACTAGAGGGTTACTAGAGTTGATTAAATGGAAAACTGATATTGTTAAATTTGTATTTAGAAAAATCAGTTTGACAGTTGTATGACAGATTGGAGAAATGAGAGCCTGGAGACAGGGAGAGTAGTAGGGCTATTGTATTAGACTATGTGAGAGGTGATGAAGGCCTGAAGTAGACTGGTGGCTGTGTGAGTGAAGGCATAGATGTGAAGATGTGAGAGACATTGTGAAGGTATAAATAGCAAGGTTTGTCAAATGTTTGGATATGTGGTGTAAAAAGAGTCAGGAATCATAGATATTCCCCAAGTTGTGACCCTAAATGACCAGAAGGAGAGCGGTGGTGCCCTTGAAAGAAATGAGGAAGTTCTGAAAGGGATAGGAGGTTTTTTGTGGGTGAGGTGAGGGGGAATATATTGAGTTGAGATTTGGGAATGGATGAATAAATGAATGAATGAATGAATGAATGAGCATTTATTAAGTATCTTCTGTGTACAAATTATTGTGCCAGGCTTTAGGGATATAAATAGAAAAGCAACAGAGTCCTTGCTCTCAAGGTTTCTCATATTTCTTGCCTGTTTGATTGCAAAATTCTTACAAGGAACTGTCTCATTTTTTATATTTGTATTCCCAGTACCTAACACAACACCTGTCATACAGTAGGCATTGAGTAGGTACTTGTTCATTGATAGATTCTAATGGGGCAGACAACACATAGAGGAGGTTCAGCAAGGTTCTTAGGGTCCAGGAGTAAATGAAACAGTGATACATCTTCTTTGATGTCTTTTCCACTAATAAAACCATATAAATTCTTGTTGTTGATCTGTTTGCCAGTGCCAAAGACTGGTGGTAAGAACTTTCTTTTCTAGTCTTTAGTAATTGTGGCTCCTGAGGAGGTAGAAGTTATAGCACCTGCAAAATAAAATGCCAGGTCACATTTCCACAAAGTTGCTTTTATGGTCTTTGACTATAAAAGCCATACTGGAGCAGGGCAGTCTAGGGGACTGCAGTTCTCCCCAGGGTTCTTGTGTTTTTTCTGCCTTTTGGTGGCAGTCAGTCAGTGTTTGGTGTTGATGGTAGTGTCGAAGGTGGGCCCCTTCCCTTCAGAGTTTCTGCCTTCTGATGGTTTCAGAGGCCAAGCTAGAACCAAGAGCAGTGGTCTGGGGGGACACTACTGTTTCCACACATGTTGGCTCAGAGTCCTAGGCTGTCTCTGTCAGAGTCTGGATACTTGGTACATGTCACCTTCTGTCTCACAGGCTTTCTTGTTGCTTTATTTAGGCTGCCTTTTCAAATAGGAGGAGGGGAAGGAGCGGGGAACTGCTGTTTCTTTCTTTCTTTTTTTTTTTTTGGCATGTCTTAATTTATTTTTTTTCTTTTCAAATGCTTTATTAACTTCTAATTTACATCATTCATTTCCTCAAGATTTTGAGTTACAAATTTTCTACCTGTTTTCCCCCCTACCCACCACCCCAAAATAGCGGTCCCAGTGGATATCCCCTCCTTCAATCTGCTCTCTCCCATATCTTCTCCCATACCCACTCTGACTTTCCAGTAGGGCATGATGGATCTCTATACCCCAATGCCTGTATATCTTATTTCCCAGTTACATGTAAAATAATATGAATAATAGTGTGTATGTTTAAATATTGTTTAAACATATGTAAAATATATTAAATTAATTTAAAAATAATTAAATTTAAAATATATTAAATGTTTAATATATACATATAAAACATTTGATTTTAAAGCTTTGCATTCCAGATTCATTCCCTTCCTCCCTTGTCACCCACCCTTACTGGGAAGATAAGCAATTCATTATAGGTTGTACATGTGTAGCTATGCAGTATATTTCCATAGTGGATATATAGTAAAAGACTGACTATATTTCCCTCCCTCATGTCCTACCTCCGTCTTGTTCTATTCTCTACTTTGATCCTGTCCCTTTTCAAAAGTGGGTGCTTCCAACTTCCCTCTCCCCCAGTCTGCCCTCCCTTCCATCATTCCCCCGCTCATCCCCTCCCACCCCCCACTCTCCTGTAGGGTGAGATACCCCATTTAGTGTGTATGTCATTCCCTCCCTAAGCCAAATTTATTGAGAATAAGGTTTGACCCATTCCCTTTTGCCTTCCTATTCTTTCCCTCCATTGTGACCATTTTCCCTTGCCTCTTCTGTATGAGATAGATTACCCCATTCTGTCTCTCCCCATCTCCTCTCATTATATTCCTCTCTCACCTCTTAAATTCACCTTTTAATTATCATCCCTTCTTATTAAATTGGTCCTGTGCCCTCTATCTATGTATACCTGTACACATATATACACACATTCACATATGTATTCATATGCCCATATACCCTCCTATATAGACATATATATGTATGGGTATATGCGTGTGTGTACACATACACATTTCTATTACCTGCAACTATTCTCATACATACACACACACACACACACACGTTCATTTCTATTCCCTTCAACTATTCTCATACTGAGAAAAGTTTTCATAAGTTACAATTATTGTTTTTCCATGTAGGGATGTAAATAGTTCAACTTTGATAAGTTCCTTATGATTTCTTTTCCCTGTTTACCTTCTCATGCTTCTCTTGCTTCTTGTATCTGAATTTCAGATTTTCTTTTCAACTCTGGTTTTTACATCAAGAATGCTTGAAAGTCCTCTGTTCCACTGAATGACTATATTTTCCCCTGAAACATGATACTCAATTTTGCTGAGTAGGTGATACCTGGTTTTAATCCCAGCTCCTTTGCCCTCTGGAATATCATAGTCCAAGCCCTTCTATCACTCAGTGTAGAAGCTCCCAGATCCTGTGTTATCCTGACTGTGTTTCCACAGTATTGAAATTGTTTCTTCCTGGCTGCTTGTAATATTTTCTTCTTGATCTGGGAATTCCAGAACCTGACTATAATATTCCTAGGAGTTTTCTTTTGGGATCTTTTTCAGGAGGTGATCGGTGGATTCTTTCAACCTCTATTTTGCCCTCTGGTTCTAAAACATCAGGGCAGTTTTCCTTGGGAATTTCTTAAAGGATGATTTCTAGATTCTTTTTTTGATCATGGCTGTCAGGTAGTCCAATAATTTTTAAATTATCTCTCCTGGATCTATTTTCCAGGTCAGTGGTTTTCCCATGAGATATTTCATGTTGCTTTCTATTTTTCATTTGTTTGGATCTGTTTAATAGTATCTTGATTTCTCATAAAATCACTAGCTTCCATTTGCTCCATTCTAATTCTGAAGGAATGATTCTCTTCAGTGAGCTTTTGAGATTCTTTTTCCATCTGGCAAATTTGGCTTTTTAAGGCATTCTCCTCATTGCCTTTGTGAGCCTCTTTTGCCATTTGAGTTAGTCTATTTTTTTTTCTTTTTGGAGGGCAATTGGGGTTAAGTAACTTGCCCAAGGTCACACAGCTAGGTTTTTGTTTGTGTGTGCGTTAAGTGTCTGAGGCCGGATCCGCCCTCAGGTCCTTCTGACTCCAGGGCTGAGGCACTACTCACTGCGCCACCTAGCTGCCCCTTAGTCTATTTTTTAAGGTGTTATTTTCTTCAGTCAGGTTGTTTGACTCTCATTTCATAATTTTCTTGCATCATTCTCATTTCTCTTCCCAATTTTTCCTCCACTTCTCTTTAATTGGTTTTCAAAATCCTTCTTAAGGTCCTCTATGGCCTGTAACCAGCTCGTATTTTTCTTGGAAGCTTTTGGTGCAGGAGTTCTGACTTCACTGTCTTCCTCCTGTTCCATGCTTTGATCCATTTTTGTCCCCAAAATAGGAATGTAAAGTTGGGTTGCTCTTTATGCTTTGCTTCCTTTGTCTGCTTATGTTGCCACTCAATTAGTTAACTTTTGGGCTTTTTGCCACAGTAGGACTCTGCTTCCAGAGAGGGGAGCTCCATCCCAAACACTAGGGATTTCTCAGCTGCCAAAGGTGTTAGTTGGGTGCCCTCTCTGAAGCCTCCACTTGCTTTGGCAGGCTGGTTACACACCCCAGGACCTCCACCCTAGACCACAATCCAGATCCAAGCAGGTTAAAGCAAGAGAAATTACCCCTCAGACTAGTCTCTTGGTCACCCTACCGTCTGCAGGCCAGGTGCTGAAGCAGCCATGTGGCTGCGGCTGCATGGCCCCTGCACCTCAGCCACTTCTCACCCTGGAGGCAAAGGCCAACTATACTCCCAAACTACCGGATCCCAACGTCCACACTGCACTGACCTCTCATTTTTTCCTTAGCATCTATAGGTTGATGATTCTGGAAACCACTACTGTTGTTGGTGATCTGAAGGTCTTCCAGTCAGTGGCTGGTCAGGCCCACCCTAAGGCTAAAACCCCTGGCTCTCTTGGGGCTGGGGTTGGCTCTCAGAGCACTGCACTGGCCAATTCCTGTGGGAATCGGGAATCAGTGGGAGGTTAGCTTCTCTGTGTCATTTTGTGGGTTCTCTAGCTTCAAAGTTGATTCAGAGTCACCTTTTACATGAATTGGAGGAGGTGGGAGCTGGAGCCCCATGGAAGTCCTGTTTCTACTCCGCCATCTTGACATCGCCCCAGAACTGCTGTTTCTGGGGATCTTGGGCTACCTGTCTGTTAGTAACAGTTGGTTAGTGTTTTGTTTTGGGAATGGGAGAATGTGGGCCTCTTTTTCATGACAATTACTGCCCTCAGTGGTGGCTAAAGTAATAGACATGTTGAGTTTGAGGTACTTGTAGAAAATCCAATTGGAAATGTCCAATAGGCAGTCGGTGATGTTGAGATTTTAGGTCAGGAAAGACTGGTGCTGGTATTTAGATTTGGGAGCCATATGCATAGAGATGATGGTTGAATTCATGACAGCTAAAATGAGGTCACCGAGTAAGAGAATATAGAAAGAGAACATGAGAGGAGCCAAGGCAGAGCCAAAGTTAAGGGACATGTTATAGATAATGAACCAGTAAAAGAGATTGAAGAGGAGGTCAAACAGGTAGGAGGAGAATCTGGAGAGCAGAGCATCACAAAAGCCCAGAGAGGAGAGAGTATCCAGGGAGAGAGTGGTCACTTGCATCAAATGCTGCAGGTCAAGCGTTATGAGGACTGAGAAAAGATCATGGACTTTGGCAGCTAAGAGAGGACTCACAATTCTGGAGAGAATTAATGATAAGGTTATAAGCCGGTTTGCAAAGAGTTTAGAAAAAAAATGAGATGAAGTAGAGGCAGTGAGTGCAGAACAGCTTTACCCAGGAATTTGGCAAAATATATGTTCTAGTGAATGTTTTTTCAGGATGGGGGAGATATGGATGTATTTGAAGGTGTCTGGGAAGGAAATAATAGTTAGGAAGAGACTGAAAATTAGTGAGAGACGGAACAGTATTTGGGCAGCCTGTTATAAAAGAAGGTAATGAATAGGATCAAGAGTGCACGTATAGCGGCTGTCCTTGCCAAAAGCATCACTTCTTCATCAGAGACTGGAGTGAAAAGTAAAGTTCGTGCATGATGGTAAAGTAGGTGGTGAGATGGCAAAGGTGATTAGGCCCTGGTGGCCTAGTGAATGGCTGGATAGAGTGAAGCAAGGTTTTGTAACCACTTGGAAAAGCACATATTGTAAACAAAACTAGTGCAACTAAAGTTAGAAGAGAGGGGCAGCTAGGTGGCGCAGTGAGTAAGAGCGCCGGCCTCGGAGTTGGAATGACCCGAGATCAAATCCGGCCTCAGAAAATGAGCACCCACACATAAATAATGACTAGCCGTGTAACCTTGAGCAAGTTACTTAACCCCAATTGCTTTAAAAAAAAAATAAAGTTAGAGGAGAAGCAGGAAATTGGGAGGGGGGGATCTTTGCAACAAGTGTTTCTGGTAAAGGTTTCCTTTCTAAGGAATATAAGGAACTGAGTCAAATTGATGAGGATAAAAGCCATTCTCCAGTGCATAAACTGTGAAGGGATATAGCCTGTTTTCAAAGGAAGAACTCCAAGCTTATCAATAGCTATATAAAAAAAATCACTAATAATTAGAGAAATGTACATTAAAACAATTCTGAAGTACCACCTTATGCCCATCAACTTGACTAAGATGATGAAAAAGGAAAGTTGCAAATTTGGGGTGCCCAGTGTCAATGGGAAAACAGGTACTTTAATGTATTGTTGGTGGAGTTATGAATTGGGCCATCATTCTGGAAAGCAATTTTTTTTTTTGCTTTTTTGGAGGGCAGTTGGGGTTAAGTAACTTGCCCAAGGTCACACGGCTAGGTTTTTATTTGTGTGTATCTGAGTATCTGAGGTTGGATCCGAACTCAGGTCCTTCTGACTCCAGGGCCGACGCTCTACTCACTGCACCACCTAGCTGCCCCTGGAAAGCAATTTTTAATTGTTCCCAAAATGCTGTTCAACTGTGCATATCCTTTGACCCAAGGATATCACTATTATTTCTACATCTCAAAGGGATTAATAAAAGAGAGGAGAGACCTCCATGTACAAAAATTACAGCAGCTCTTTTTGTAGTTGCAAAACTGAAGGAGTTTGGGGAGTAGCTGAACAAATTATGGCAGATGAAGGTGATGAAATTGCACTGTAAGAATTGATGAAGAAGATGATTCAGAAAAATCTAGGAAGACCTATGTGAATGGATACAAAGTGAACTGAGCCAGAACCAGAAGAGCAGTTTATGTAATTTTATAAAAACAATCAACTTTGGAAGAGCTAATGGTGTTCTTTATTACATTTAGGAGCCTTAGGAAATGGTTATGCTATTTATTTCTGCTTTTAAAAAAAAAACTTGGGGTTTAATCTATTCCCTAAAGTATATTGATTTTGTCAGAAATTAAGATGATAGAAAATATGACTTTATGTTCAATGGGAATATCCTTCCTCAGCTCCCTAATGATCAGAGTCTTTTCTTCTTATTGAAATCTGATTTCTATTTAGCAGCAGTGAAAAGGTTAAAACTGCTTGGCAATTCCATGCCCCTCTTTAGTGGGACTAGGTAGGTTAATGTTTTGATACTGCTTTTCCACTCAATAGTCAAAACTCATTTTGAAGAGACATTTTCCAAGTGAAGAGTTGAATGATTCACAGGATGATTGAATATAGTGTCTTTATTTTCAAGAATTAATTGGGAAGGATAACTACCTGCTGTCAGATTTTCCAGGATGAGTGAAGAGTGATGTATTATTTGTCCCCCTTACTTTTCCCTCCTGCCCTAAGCTCCCATTTATATTTTATGGAAAGGCAAAGCACAGACACATGAAGTTGTATGGGTATGTTGTATGGGTGAAAGGGTGCCCACTTTCTCTGGCCTTCTTTGACCTCCTTGGCACCAGAATCTCTTTATTAGTGAGGTCTTTTAGTTAATGCTATCTACATTTTGAGTCAAGAAAATGCACCTAGTCCAAAATTTGACATTTACTGAATCCTGTAGCTTCTTAGCCCCAAACAGTATAGCTGCTAGTGTGAGACTTAGGTAAACTGAAGACTTTTTCTCCTCCCTTTCCTTTTTCCCCTCCCCCCCCCATTTCCTCCTCGCACACTTTTTAAAAAAGTATTTTTTTTCATTTTCCAAAAAATTGCGATTCATGATAAATTTTGTGCATAATTGTAATTCATAATCTTAACATTTTTAATGCTTCTGATGTATTATATTCTGAATTTAGGAGCCATCTGATTTATTTATTTTTTAATCAAAAAGTAAAAGGTTGAATTTGTTCAGATGATACAGTCTAAAGATTTGAATAACACAATTCAAGGCCACATTTGGCAATGTGATAAGTGAATGAGAGACTAGGGAAGAGGAGAGTGTGGAGTTGAACAAGGTATCAGAATGAGAAAAGGAGAAGAATGTGGCTGGTGCAGAAGTGTTGACCTGGGAGAAAACTGAGGGTCAAGGGATCAGAGATCATAGTGTAGACAAAGAGCAGGGTTTGGTACTGGAAGACAGAAAGAGGTGGAAAGCCAATAGATTATGATTAGAGAAGGGAATTTCAGAGTTTATTAATATGGAGGTGGTATGTTTGTGGGTGATGGCAGGATCAAGTGTATGATCTCCCCCCCCCCCCCTCTCTCTCTCTCTCTCTCGTGTGTGTGTGTGTGTGTGTGTGTGTGTGTGTGTGGCCTGAGGTGGAGTGGAGGAGTAGCTCATGGGAAGTGACTAAGTTGAGAAACTGTGAGGTAAGGGTGTTAGAGGGAGTATCAAGAAGTATGTCCCATAGAATGAGGACTGGAGTTGCAAAGGAAGAAAGATTGTGAGTGAGGTACTGAAGTCATTGAGGAAGGAAAGGGAGTGTCCATGAAAAAAGCTATCAGGATTTCTATTGGGTGGTAGATGTGGATTGCATGGAGCTCAAAGGAGGAGAGGTTTTTAAAGGAGGAATCGGGGATTGGCTATGGGGAGCAAGAAGTATTTCAACTTTCCCACCTTGACCATGACATCAAGGGTAGTGAGTGAAAGTACAGCCTCTGCTGGAAAGGATAGCCAAGGAGGCTTAGACATTAGGAGGGAGCCAGGTCTCAGAGCTGAAAGATGTAAGGCGTAGGAAAGGAGATTTAAGATGAAAGTAAATTTGATTTCTGTGGAGCAGACATTTTAGAGGGCACAGTGGAAGGGGCAAGTTGGGTTTTGGGTGCATTGAGGGGCATGGGAGTAATGAATTGGGCATTGGGAGATAGTTAATTGGGTTTGAATGATGTCTTCATAGTCACTGGGATTGAGAGGGTGTGGCCAGTGGGAGTTAGTTGATCATTATATGAAAAAAATCAGAGATTTTCACTATCAGTAGTATTCTAACCTAAGGGTGGAGCCCTGGACTGGAAGTCAGTTAACCTAAAGAAGAAATCTGTGAGATCATCTAGTCCAGAAGAGGGAACTGACCTGCTCTGGGTCACACACCTGGGACAAGAATTTAGATCGATTGACTCTCAAGTGTGTGACCCCGGGCAAGTCCGTTCCCTGTTCTGGGCTAGGTAATATCATAGATTTCCTCTAGCCCTAATATAATGTTGGGGTGGGGATAGGGATTGGACCTTTGATTTCATTAATAAAGGAAAACTTTCCAGTGGGGAGAATCCCTAGATCAATGTAGGTTGGTCCTTTTCTCAGCAAAGTTGCTATGAGACCAGTATTGCACAACCAGTAGGTGTCAGAGGTGGGATATCAACCTAGATCTTCCTGGTTTTGAAGCTGATTCTTTATTTCCTATGCCATGGGGCCTCTCTGGAATAACATTCTGTTACTTGAGGGTAGTTCATATTCCCTAACATTTGATAGATTCGTATAGTTGGGAAAATAGAAGGCATGCTGATAAAGTGATGGCTTTATGGTACTGAAATAACAGCAACAATATCTAGGATTTACATAGTGCTTTGGGGTTTGCAGAACTCTGCATAGAAGTAATCTAATTTGATCCTTACAGCAACATGGTGAGGTAGGTGTTATCATCACTCCCATTTTGCAGATGAGTAAACAGCAAGAGAGTGATTTGTCCAGGGTCACAGAGCCAGAAATATAGGATTTGAATTCAGGTCTTTCTGATGCTAAGTCCAGTTCTCTTATCCACTGTACTGCCTACCTAAAAGGAAAGAATGCATGCTTCTGTATAACTTCAGGAGAGGTCAGGGTTAGATAAATAAAACTGAGCTGAAGTACTAGAATTACAGAATTTTAGGTAAGAAGAATTGGTTTTGTTTTTTGTTTTTTGTTTTTTTTTTTTTTGGAAGGGGAAGGTAGGGCAGTTGGGGTTAAGTGACTTGCTCAAGGTCACAATGCTAGTTTTGTGTGTTAAAGTGTCTGAGGCTGGATTTGAACTCAGGTCCTCCTGACCCCAGGGCGGTTCTCTGTTCATTGTACCACCTAGTCACCTCAAGAAGAATTCCTTTTTTTTTTTTTTTTTTAAGCAATTGGGGTTAAGTAACTTGCCCAAGGTTACACAGCCAGTTATTTTTGTGTGGGTGTTAAGTATCTGAGGCCTGAACCAATCCCGGGTCCTCCGGGTTGGTGTTCTTACTCACTGTGCCACCTAGCTGCCCCCTGAAGAATTCTTTAAGATTATCCAAACCAATCCCTTTACATTACTGATGAAGACATTGAGTCCCCAAAGAGGAGAGTAACTCATGCTAATCAGTTGGCCATGCCATTAACTCACATGATGGATTAGTGATGGATTTGAGACTAGATCCCAGGTCTCTTGGTCCCCAACCCATTGCTCTTTTGCTTTACCAGATATTGAGCAGAGACTTATCTAACTGGCAAGGTGCTGTTGCCATATTAGAATGAAAAATGCTGCTGCGTCATTGTCCAGTACCCCAGAGACATGTTAGCATTTGTTTATTATCTTTGTAGTCTATTAAGGCAGTACCCCACTTACTCTAAATTAGCACAAATTTTCATATATTGCATCTAAATATAATCAGAAATGAAAGCTGCTGAAGGGTTAACCTTCTTGGGTCCCTGGCCTGGTAGGGCATAAAGAATTCTACTCAAGTCCATCCTTGTAACTGACATCAAAGCAATACAGCTGCTACTAGAGGCCCAATTAGTATTTTTCCTTTTTAAATAGAACTCCTGTAAGTTCAATTTTGAAATAACTATGTTGTGATCAGAGTTTGCAAGAGTAGGAAAGAAGAGGGTCTCTTTTCATAATTATAGTCTCCTTAAACTCTAATGATCTGTTTTTCACTCTTGGCTGATTAGATAATAAATAGCATTATAGACTATTGGAGGATCCAGCTCAATTTGTTGCTGCATTCATTTGCTGTTTGGGTGAACAATTTTAGACAGTTATTTCCATAATTACCACAAACAGTCTCTATTTACAGATTGTTTAAAAAAAGTGTAGGACTAAGTGCTACTTCAAGTTAAATACTAATGGTGGAGAAAAGAGGCCTTGATTTAAGGTTTTTTGTTTTTTGCCTGATTGCTGCCTGGCCATGAAGCTCAAGATTGGTTTTCAATCAATTTGGCAACTTCTGTTTTCAGTAATGGAAGATTCAATGAGGGATAACATGTAGTGTTCTCCACATTTAGTTACAGTACCAGCACTCATGAAGCTGAGAGTAATCCCATTAAACTATCGCTGTAACCTAATATACTTTAATGTTCCTCGGAGTAACCTAATAGAACAGTGTCTAGCATTTATTTCTGTCCTCCCTCATTTTACATTTGGCTTCTGACTTTGCCCTAGAAAAGAATATCCACTTCTCAACCAGTCCTGTAAATTGTGGGCCCAGGTACTGCAATGGATCTGTGATCTCCTCAGTGTGGCTCTTCGCTCCAGGGATGTGGATTGTAACCCATTAATTTCTGCTCATTCAGTACTGTTCTTGTCTATGTCCTCCCATAAATACACCACAGATGGCCTATCCAACTTGCTGAGGTCATTCTTTGAATTCTTTTGCAGGCTACCCGTAGAACATAGTCTGTGCCCATCTTTTTTTTTTTCTCTTCAGTCATACATTTCTCTGATTATATCTTTTATGCTACTTCTCTGTAATATGTGGCAACGAGCTCATACCTGTCATTTAATGCTGCCCTTTGAGGGATCCTCAACTTCATTTCTTTATAGATTGTTATATATTCCATGACTTTTGGCAGAATAACATCACTAAAAGGATGTTGATTAAAAGAATTTTTAAAACTTTTTAATTTTCCAAAAGCAATTCATTCTGTTCACCTCTTCCTATCCAATTCTGGGCCTAGCTCTTTGTTCCTTCCTACACAGCACTTATATGCAATGTATGTATTGAATGACCAGACCTGTGGATTGTCCATCTGAATGCATATCCTAGTTTGGGCAATAGCCATTCTTCATCCAATTAGTTTTTCCTGTCCAAATAGTTAGGCTAAATTTTTGAATAATTATAGTTTTCATTTAGAAGTTTCTGTGGTATTTCAGGGTTGGATTCTTTCAGCATAAAGTCACTTGCAAACAGAAACAAGAGGTACCACACCATCTACAGGCAAGTTCCCTTTCCATCTGGATTCTGTGCTGAAACTCATCCATGACCATGGCAGACATTTGCCCCAAGAGTATAATTTCCCATTCCCATATTTTCCATTTTCTATTAGTTGATCTTCGTAATGGAAGAATCACCAAGCAATATTATACATCTTTTGTAGAATCTTCTATGATTTTGATATATGCTTGGGAAATACCTTGTTGGAGGAAAGCTGTGTTTTGCTCAATTGAATCAAATGCTTTTTAAAATGGGCAACAGACAGTCCTCTTCAAGGGTATTACCTTTCTTCCCTATCACTTCCCTGGTTGTTGGTAGGCACCAACATGTGTCTCCACCCTCTCAAAGAGAAAAGCAGCTTTCATTCATAACTTTAAGTGGGGTCTTAACATTGATTATACCTTTAAGTCAGTTATGTGATTGTACAGATAGAGTCTGCTATGGAAAAATTTTATGAAAACTGTTTTCCTTCTTTTATCCTTGAGGGTACTGTCAATGTGCGTAGATAATTATAAAAATTGATATAGGTGGAAGAGTAGATATATTGGCTGGTAGTTACTGCTATTCTCTTGGTTGTCTTGTTTTTTTGGCAGGGGGTGGGGCCATGGGGGCACAAGTAGTAATAAAGCCCAAGAGTTTCTCCCCACCTTATGTATGTCCCCCTCTTTCAGACAATTTAGAATCAGTCCCTTAACGCCTTCAAAACTGTCACCTCCAGAATGGATCTTCTCTATATCTATCTGGTCTAATTCAGTTTTTTTCCCATCTTAATTTTCTTCAGTAAATTTCCATTTACTCATCAAATATATTAGGAACTGTGAGTCCAGATGTGGTAGGGTAGCTCCACTGTCTATGATGGTGAAAAGAATTTGTGACAGAAATCTTTATAGATCTCCATTTTTCATTTGTTTGCTCTCTTTCTAGTTTCGTGCTTAGACATCATTGGGATGACTATTTAGTTGGCTCTTTTGGCAGTATTTCTTTAAGTTCTTCATAACTTGGCCTCAGCCTAAATTTCAGGCTTTATTAGACATGCTCAGCCTTCTGCACTCTGTAAGACTGCCCTTCCCTATATTCTCATATAGCCTGCCTTCCATAGCATCTCCAATATTGACTATTCTCATTTTTTGTCATATCTGCCAATTTGCATCTTACATGATAAAACCTCAGTGTTGTATTTTTCTCGTTTTGTTTTCATATGATCATTTAAAATTTGGCATTCTTTTGATAGCTATCATTTGTTTATTCATCTATTGGGGAATGACTCTAAGTATCACATACTTGTATACAGTTCTTATATAGCTGGGAGATTGGACTTCCGTCAGTTGTATTTGATGCAGATGTTTTCCCACTCTGCTATTTCTTTTCTTGTTCTGTCTTCATTGGCTTTGTTTATGTAGAAGCTTTTGCTATTATTTGCATGGTGGTGTTGAGCACTGCAACAGGAAGTGACCAGGCAGTCTCATGAAATGACATTTCTTACTGTCTGTGGACGTACAATAAGACGAATTCGACCAGCTTCTTTGTTTGCCTTTTTAAATATGAACTTGTTTATTTTGTTATTTTCTCTTCTGATTTTATTTATCCTGCATATAGAGTTTTATATATGGCTTATTTGTTTACATATGGCAAGATTACTATGATTTTTTTCCTAACTTTACACTTTATCTGAGAGATATCTCAGACCATGGGTGGGGAATATATAGAAGGATAGTCTGGCTAAGTTGTAGAATGCAGAAGACTGAATTGTGTGCCCCCTTTACCTGAACATAGCTACACTGTAATTCAGGCCCTTATGACCTTTTGCCTAGATTATTGGGATAGTCTTCTCATTGGTCTCCCTGCCTCAGATCTCTCTCCAAGCTCCCAGTTCAGATAGATAGGTAATTTATCATGCATTCCCTGTGTTCTAAGCATTGTGCTAAGTTCTGAGGATATGAAAACAAGACAGCCTCCACTCTTAGGAAGTGTACATTTAAATGGGAGAAGACAAAACAGAAGGAGTACCAGGAAAGCAGGGGTTCTGGGAAAAGGAGATGGAGAAGAGGGAGCTGGACAGGAGTGGAGTGAGCAGACTCACCAGGCAGTGAATAGGCCTCCGAAGGGAGTCATTGTCTGGTCCTCAGGGGCCCGGGCAGTTTATGTGGAGGTGGAGTGGACTGAGCTGAAAGTGAGGTTCATCTTGTATCTTGCTGCCAAACTCATTTTCCTTAAGTGCAGATCTAACCATGTGACTCCCCTACTCAGCAAACCCCAGTGGCTTCCTGTTGCCTCTATGATAAAATATAAACTCTTCTGTATAGTTTTAAAGTCCTACATAACCTAACCCCAACCTGGCTTTTCTAGCCTCAGTCATTATTCATCTTCCTGTACTCTGTGATCCTGTCAAACTAACCTTTGTTCTGTTCCTTTCACATGACACATTCATCTCCCATCTCTGTGCCTTTTCACTGGCCATCATTTGTGCCTGAATACCCTTCCTACTTGTATTCATCTCATACTGTCTCTAGGGTTCCTCCTTTAAGATTCAGCTCAGGCACCATCTTCTGCATGAAACCTTTCCCAATCTGGCTAACAGCTAGTGTTCTCCCTCCCATACTACCTTGGTATGAATATGTACATATGTGTATATATGTGTGTGTATATATATATATTAATATATACTGTATATATCTTTATCTGTACTCTCCTCTCTCTTTCCTTTCTTGCCTCCCCTCCTCTCTAGCCTTACTAGAAATTACTAGAAATTCACATTTAAAGAGCTAAGAGGAGGGAGAGACCACTAATGAAAACTAGCATTTCCTAGTCAAAGCACCATGATTTAAGTTTCAGAATCTCCCAAGCAGGCAGGGACCATTTTCTGTTTTTTGCTTTGTAGGTTACAGTGGCCAAAGAATTCATCACCAGGTGGAGAACTTAGTGGTCATGAGCCTTTCTGTACTTAGCTAGACGGGTCCTTTTAAATCAGTCTTTTGCTAGAATCATCTTTGATTTCTTTGCAGCATAATAGAGGCTTGCATAGTCTTTAAAGAGCCAGGATCACCTCCACACCAAGAAAAAATATTAGAGTGGGTCGTTGTATATGGATAGTAGTGGTGGGAGACAGAAATAATTGAATTTCTGGAGTCTAAGTTGTAGAACTAGTTAGTGTGTGGCTCAAGGGAAAGAATCCCTGATTAGGAGTCAGGAGACTCTTGCATTCTTCTTCTAATTGGTCATGTGACCTTAAGCAAGTCACTTCTCTTCTCTTGACTTTTTCCTCCATTGTAAAACAAGGAAGTTGGATTTGATGACCTCTCAGCTGTCTTGTTTGAGCCTTGTGTGATATCCTGCCACCAGTCTCTCAGTCTCCTACAGTTCAGTGAGAACTGATGACCCAATATTACACTACTATCAGATCCTCTAAGAAGGATTTCATTATTATTAGTCTGTTCACTAGAACAGGAAAACACAGAAAAACTTAAGCAAACAAAATTGAGACAAAAAGGGTTTTGCTGCAACCTTGTCAATGAAAATACATAATTTCCTTTGCCTCTGGCATTTTAAATAATTGAGGTTTTACTCTATATTGAAATAATCAAATTTCCAAATTTGTGAAAAAGAAAATCTACATAGAAGTTTCTACGTATTGAGATTTATTTGTGTGGTGGTTTAAAACAATAGTTTGAGTTTACATTTATCCCCATGTATATTTCTAGACACTTGTTGATTGGTGATTTTGGGTCCTTAATAATATGTTCTTTTTTTCTCTTTTCCTCTCCCTTGCTTCACTTTTCTTGTGACCCTGAAATATTTCTATAGTTTAATTTTCTCAAACATAATTAGAATGAACCCATTATTCCTTTCTTTTTTTTTCCAGTAAAATTTTAGATATAAGATATCAAGAGGGAGTGTTGGTAGCCTTTCTACTGGGATTGAAGAACTGTATGCATCCAACTTGCCTCTTCTCTTTCTTGAAAGTGAAGCTTACTTTTAAAATATTGCTTAATCCTTCCTAAAAGGAAATGGATTTTTCTCAGTGCTCTGTGCCTTAATTCCAGTAAATGAAGGTGTTTACTGCTTTCCTGATAAGCATCTGGAGATGTTAAAAATGTATACAGTAGCACCTTTATTCCCACTAATGAAGCCTGCACATAGTTAGCCCTTATATATCTTTTATTTATACTACCTTTTTTTTTTTTTTTGTATCATTTCACTGATTAGATATAGGTCTTTTATCTTCCCTGTTCCCTCTCAAAAAAAGGTGACTTTTTTTAAATGCATGCCCTTCCTCTTAGGAAACTGATTCTTAGTTTTGTGGTCAGAACAAAACAGATTTGGTCTACCATTCTTGCTTTTGTTATTCTTTTATTAATTTTTTTTAGATATCATCCCTTCATATTCAACTCACTCTGTGGCATCATCTCTGTCTCTCTGTCTTTCTCTGTCTCTCCTCCAGCTACCCTAATAACTAAGAAAGGTCTCCTGAGTCACATATCACCTTTCCATGTAGGAATGTAAAGAGTTTAACTTTAATCAGTCCTTTATAATTTTTGTTTCCTGTTTACCTTTTCATGCTTCTTTTTTGAGTCTTATATTTGAAAGTCAAATTTTTTTATTCTGCTCTGGTCTTTTAATCAAGAATGCTTGAAATTCCTCTATTTCATTGAATGTCAGTTTTTTCCCCTGAATACTCAGTTTTGCTGAGTAGGTGATTCTTAGTTTTTTGTTGTTTTTTTTTCCCCAAATTTTATTTAATATGAAACATATCTCTACAGTTTTTATTGAGGAGGTTGACCACGTCCACGACCAAATCCACCTTTAAATTGGAATTCTGTTGCTGACCCAGCCCCAGCCTCAGCCTTCTTGTCAGCACCAGGAGGAGCAGCACTTTTGTCTGTTATGTATCTCTGTCAGCTTCACCCCGAGTAAGTCGTGCAGGTTGCTTACTCTCCAGACCTTTGGGCCTTGGCCTTCCTGTCTCAGGGCAACTTCTTTGGAGCGTGGCAGGCACAATCTCAGGGGAAAGGTGAAGGTAATCCTGGAGATACTGAGTGCCCTCATTGGTAAGGTACCAGTAGAAATGCCTCCATGCAAATTGTTCCTTAACATAGCCACGAGACTTTAGAGACTGCATGGCCTTCATGACATGGAGATTGGGTACATTCTTGTCTGCCAGCTCAGGGTGCTTTGGCATGTGAGCATCCTTCTTGGCTACCATTACTCCTTCCTTAAAAAGGAGTTCATAGATGGCAATTCGGTTCTTCTTGGATATCAACATCTTGTTGGCGGCGGCGACTGCTGCTCTAGACGGAGTCCAAGATAGAAAGGTGTGATTCTTAGTTTTAATCCTAGCTCCTCTGACTTCTGGAATATCATAATCCAAGCCCTTTGATCCCTTAATGTAGAAGCTTCTAGATCTTGTGTTTTCCTGATTATATTTCCACAATATTTGAATTGTTTCTTTCTGGCTGCTTGCAATATTTTCTCCTTGACTTGGGAACTCTGAAATTTGGCTGCAATATTTCTAGTTTTCCTTTTGGGATCTCTTTCAAGAGGTGACTGGTGGATTCTTATAATTTCTGTTTTGCCCTCTGGTTCTAGAGGGTAGACACTTGTTGATTGGTGATTTTTCCTTGATAATTTCTTGAAAGATGATTCCTAGGCTCTTTTTTCGATCATGGTTTTCAAGTAGTCTAGTAATTTAAAATTATCTCTCTAGGATCTATTTTCCAGGTCAGTCGTTTTTCCAGTGATGTGTTTCATATTGTATTCTATTTTTTCATTCTTTTGGTTCTGTTTTATAATTTCTTGATTTCTCATAATGTCATTAGCTTCCATTTGCTCTATTCTAATTTTGAAGGAATTATTTTCTTCAGTAAACTTTTGGACTTCCTTTTCCATTTGTCCCATTTTTTCTTTTTAAGGCATTCTTCTCCTCATTGGCTTTTTGAACCTCTTTTGCCATTTGTATTAATGTATTTTTGAAGGTAGTTACTTTTGTCAGTATTTTTTTGTGTCTCTTTTAGCAGACTGCTGACTTGTTTTTCATGATTTTCTTGTATCTCTATAATTTCTCTTCCCAATTTTTCCTTTACTTCTCTTATTTGATTTTCAAAATCTTTTTTGAACCCTTCCAATGGCCTGTGATCAATTTATATTTTTCTTGGAGGCTTTTGATGTGGGAGCTTCAGCATTCTTCTTCTGGTTGTATATTTTGTTTTTGTCACCAAAGTAAGATTCTATAGGTTGAAGTTTTTTTTAATGCTGTTTATCCATCTTCCTAGTCAAATACTTGATTTTCTAACTCTCTGTCGTGGCAGAACTCTTCTTCCAGTGGGCGTGGGGATGGGAGTATGTGTACTGTCCCAGGCTTCTAGGGTTTTGTATCAGCCACTGGATCTCCCACTGTCTGTGGGTCCAGAGCACTGGAAACAGTGCTGCTTCTGCCACCCCCTCTCTTCCCCACCCAGTTTATTTATTTTCAAGTCAAGGGCAGATTTGTGCCTTTTCTTGGTGAAATAATCACTTATAATTTTGCATTTGTTTCCACTAGCAATACTACTACTAATTCCTTATATTTGTACTTTATAGTTTTCAAAATATTTTCAGTTCTATTACTTCATTATGTCTTTAGGGCAATTACATGAGTTGGGTGTAGCATTGTAAGATTATCCCCATTTTACAGATGAGGAAAAGGAAGCTTGGGGAATTACCAAGGTAGCTTACCTAATTGGAGACTGGAAGCAGAACTAAGATCTGACTCCCAATCTTCTGCTTTTTCAGAGTGTCGTATTTCCATTCTCTAGGACAGTGACCATTCATTTTTAAGCAGAGATTTTGAGAGTTCAGTACTCTGATAGCCCACCTCTCCCCTTAAAAAACTTCCATGGCTTCCCATTCACTATAAGAAATAGAAGCTCTGTTTAGCACTTAATAGTCTAGCCTGACCCCTTCCTCAC
The DNA here is from genome assembly GCA_011680675.1 of Gymnobelideus leadbeateri. Taxonomy (NCBI): domain Eukaryota; kingdom Metazoa; phylum Chordata; class Mammalia; order Diprotodontia; family Petauridae; genus Gymnobelideus; species Gymnobelideus leadbeateri. The sequence continues at coordinate 206,992 of WOXC01005665.1, read as the reverse complement.
TTAATAGTCTCTTTGCACATTATGTTCTCAGTATATTTTAGCCTAGCCATAATGTCCTGCATGCTGTTACTCACATGGTGCTCTACCTCTGAATCTCCATGCCTTTTCATTGACTGGCCCCCAAGCCTGAAATTCCCTTCTACCTTATCTCTACCTCTTGGAGCCCTCTAGCTTCCTTTTAAGAGCCTTAAAGTCTCTTCTGCTGGAGGCATTTCTTTGCCCTCTGCTACTCTTGCCTTCCTAAGGTTACTTGTATGTGCTTTGTATTTTCCCTTAAATAGAATGTAAACTTCTTTAAGGTAAAACAGTTTCATTTTTAATTTTTGTATCACATAGTAGGGGCTTAATAAATGCTTATCAATTAATTGATCAAGAAATAGTACCTCAGGGCGGAGCCAAGATGGCGGAGTAGAAACAGCTCATCCAAGCCACTCTGCCCCCAGATTCCCCCCAAACTATGTAAAAGGGGACTCTGAACAACTTCTGGAGCCCCAGCACCCACAGAACAACACAGAGAAGCTAACCTCCCACTGAGGACAGCCCAGCAGCCCTGCAGGAAGGACCAGCGCAGCAGTCTGGGAGCTGGCAGTGCGCAGCGCGCAGAGCGTGGGAAGCCGAGCCCAGCCGGAGCTGAGGTCCCCGTGAGCCGAGGTTTTAGCCCCAGGGCACCAGGGCCAACAGCCGGCTGGAGGAACCCCAGAACACCAGTAGCTGTGGCGACTCCAGAATTATCAACATAGACATGCCTAGGACAAAGTAAGAGGGGAAAACATGGTCATTCAGTGGAATAGAGGACTTTCAAGCATTCCTGAGGAAAAAACCAGAATTGAATAGAAAATTTGACATCCAGACACAAGAAGGAAGAGATGCCTGAGAAGGTAATCAGTGAAAAGAAATCAAAAGGAACTTATCAAAGTTGAACTATTTACATTCCTATATGGAAAAGCAATAACTGTGACTGATGATATCTTTCTCACTATGAAAATAATGGAAGAAGGATGTGTAGTCATATGAGTACATATGTGAATGTGTGTGTATATGGTTACAGTTATATATGGATAGAGGGCATAGCTTGAATTTGTTGAGAAGGGAGAATACTCAAGGGATGAAATTATGAGGTGAGAGAGGAAAGTGGCAAGAGGAGATGGGGAGAGACAGGGTAGGGTATAGGATAAACTATCTTATGTAGAAGAAGCAAGGGGAAGTGGTTATAAGGGGGGGAAGAATAGGAAGGCAAAAAGGCAAAACCACATTCTCATTGAATTTGGTTCAGGGAGAGAATGACATACATGCTAAATGGGATGTCTCAACCTGCAGTGGAGTGGGGGGAAGGGGGATGGGAGGAGGGAGGATAGATGGGAGGGCATCCTTGGGGGGAGGGGTGGTTGGAGGTGCCCACTGTAGAAGAGGGATGGGATCGTGTGGGGAATGGACCAGGTGGAGGGGTGGGATGAGTGGGAGGGAATTGTAGGCAGCCTTGTACAGTATATCTACTGTGATAATGTTTTGCATAGCTAGACATGTACAGCATATACTGAATTGCTTGTCTCCCAGGAGGGAGTGGGTGACAAGGGAGGAAGGAAATGGATCTGAAAGTCGAGGTCTTGGCATTAAATGTTTCAAATATATATAAAAAGAAATAGTACCTCATTTCCTTTGACTGGTACATTATCTATTGACAATTTTGTTCTTGTCTCTGAGATATTTTGTTTACTTTGACCACCAATTTTCTTTGGGCAGCATCACTAAAAACCAGTATGTATGTTATAAGAATAAAAGACTAAGTAATAACTAGTTTCATCTCTCTTTTTTTGGCGTATAAGAGTTTGTATTGAATGATCCCATTGGCAATGTCAATGTGGGATTTGACCTGGAAGAGCATGTAGATCAAGCAGGATCTAAAATAAATATTGTTGCCAGTCTCTTCCATTTGAGACCATTATATCCATCATGGAAAAAAAAATCTTACTGGGAATGATACACAATAGAATTAGTAGGACAGAATTTCCCAACATAAATTTTTTTTTGAAAGTAGGAAACAGTAGTTAATTTTTCAAAGAATTATCAGACATTCATATACAACTTTATAGCTTTATTATGCATATGTTAGGCATGTCTTTAGCCAGGCCCAAGTCTAATTGAATCTCCTCTTTTTTCCCCACTCAGTGCTGACTCCTCACTAGTCTTTTTTCTTTTAATACACTTTAACATTCATTTAAAATTTTGAGTTCCAGATTCTCTCCCTCCCCAGTCCTTCTCCATTCCTTGAGAAAGCAAGCACTATAATATCAATTATACATATGAAGGCATGCAAAACATTAGCATATTAGCTACCTCTTCCTCTCCCCTCCAAAAAAAAGGGGAAGAAAAATAAAGTGAAAACAGTATACATCAATCTGCACTCAAAGTTTATTCTCTCTGGATGTGAATAACATTTTTCATCCTTAGTCCTTTGGAATTGTCTTGGCTTATTGTAATTGATCAGAGTGTTTTCACGGTTGATCATTGTTACAATATTGTTGTTACTGTGTACAATGTTCTCCTTCGAACCTCTTGATAGTACTTGGAGGTTTACAGTTTATTTTGGGATATCCTATTAAAATTGTAAGTCTCTTTTGCCCAGAACTACTTTTAGTGTCAGACCAGAAACGTTACAGGATAGCTATTTTTTTATTCCTGAAAAAGATGAACTAGAACAATATGAGAAAGTAGATGTACATTTAAGCATATGCATATATATGTATATGTATTTGTATGTGTATTTGTATGTGTGTAGATGTATACATACATATATAGACACGTGTGCGTGTGTGTGTGTGTGTCTTTTAATGAAAGAGACCGGAACAAGTTTGCATTGAACTTATTTTTAATAGTTGTGACACAAGCCCTTGTGTAAGGGTTTAGTCAGTGCCAAGATCCAGATGGCTAAGGAGGGCCCAGGTCAGATCAAAAGATCCATCTTTGCTTCCTTGCTGGTGGTATTGAGCTGATTGCTTTGAATGCCTTTAGTGGCTTTTCAGTTTGAAAAGAACAAATTTGAATTAAATAAATTGATCCATTAACCTATTACAGGAAGGTTCATAGTCTACTTTGGACCCTCAAACCATTTCAAACAAGCTTGACTAAACCACATTCAGATAAATATTCAGGGTGATATGTAGACTGTAAAGTGACCATTAACCAACTTCCATTGTTTATAGGAGGAATGCACTTAATGCTATTTCATGCTGAAAGTATATTCCACTGTGGTGTTTCAGTGCAATGAAGTCATTGATCAGATAAAAATTACCAGTTACCAAGTAAGTGTTTCCTGGGCTGTAGGGTTTATGAATAATGTGTTCTTCAGTTAAAAACAGCACTTTAAGCAATTGCTTAAATCTAACCATTTGGGAAGGACAAGGAAAGATCTTCATAAATAATTTCTTTGCAAAAGAAAAGATCAAGAGATCTGAACACCCCTCTCCTTTTTCACTGTGCCCCTGCCCCACCCCCACTTTCCCACATTAGATCTTCCTATTTGGAAGACACAGAGAAACAAACGAGATAGTCTTGTGTGTGTGTGTGTGTGTGTGTGTGTGTGTGTGTGTGTGTGTGTGTGTGTGTGTGTGTGTGTGTAACATTTAGCATTAGGGTATTTTGGCTTTTACTTTGAAAAATACTGTTCTTGTAATACAATGAGTTTAAAATAAAGGCTCAATATGGAATTGCTGGAAGGGTTGCTGTATTTCAGATTTAACATTGAACATTCATTAGCATAGTACCATGGGAAGGCTTGAAAATATAGTTAATATGTCCTTGTATTGAAGAAGGACTCCATCAAAGTAGACCAGTTTGATCCCCTGTGCTTAAATATTATGCTTTCCACTTCCTAAAATAGACTTATCACCTTATAGGAGTTGTAGGTCCTTGATTCAAGGCCTGAGAAGGAAGGGAAAGTAGTTGTGTATGTGTGAAAATAAAGATGCCAGATTCCTTTCTCTTTTTATTTTCTATTCTCAGAAACTCCTAATCTTGGTTTGAGAAACTCCTGATCCTGTTTGAAATAAGACCTAGTGATATGGTCCAAACAGTTCTGTAAATATGTAACCTTTTTCTCTTTAGCCTTTCTAGTAAGTAAAGATAGTGTTAGAAACAGAATTTTTTTTTTCTGGATAAAGATACTTTGCATTACCCTGGGTTGTTGAAGGAACTACTAGCATCAAGGATTGTTGAGAGTGTTCTTTTCTCTGGATTCCAATAGTCTTACATCATTGAGGCTTGGGTCACTGTTAAATACTTAAGGAACATTTCTTTTCTCCAGGAGTCACATTTCCAACAATCACAACCTTAACTATTTGGCTAATAGCATCTGGGAATGAAATCACAAAGGTGAACTTTACTCCGTAGGAACCTGCTAGATGACACAGTACATAGAACACTGATTTGGGAAACAGGAAGACCTCAGTTCAAATCCATTTTCAGACAGTGGCTGGCCACCTTAGGCAAGTCACTTAACCTATTTCTGCCTCAGTTTCCTCAGTTATAAAATGGGGATAAAAGTAGCACAAGTACCTCCCAAGGTTCTTGGAAGAGATAGTATTTGTAAAGCACTTGGAATAGTGCCTAGCACATAGTAGGCACTTAATAAATTCTTATTTCCTTTCTTCCTTTCCCACAGATACTCAGTGTCTGTTCATCCTTAGTTTATACACCATCCTAGCACCCTTGGTTATCTTTCCCCCCAAAATGACAGCATATTAGAAGCAACTCATTAAAAGAGGGTTGAGGAGTAAGGATGACTGACAGTAGAACTTTGAAGGAAGAGACAGAACTGCAGCAGTATAGAATTAAACAGCCCTTCACATCTCAATAGGCCACTCTGCATATTGGCTGACAGTATATAGTAAAATAATTCCTGATTTTCATAATGATCATGCTTAGCTAGCATGACTAGCTTAAGTTGTGTTTGTCATAATCTTTTTGAGAAGACAGGGAAATGTGTATTGTATTCAAGAAAAAACTTCTATTAAAAGTATTTGAAATTTAAAAAAAAAACAGTTTGGGTGTTTAAAGAGAAAAACTTAAGTTATCTGGGAAATTGTCTTATTTTGAGCCTTTCCTTTCCCAATGATTCCAGATGAATAAGTTGTGATGGTAGTTATTGCATCTCATACCTTGCAGCTATTGCCATCATAAATGCTTTTGCCATGATATGGAATACTTGATGGTCTCCGTCTTGACTTCTTCCTCTGCCTGCTACATCTAGGGGCTTTTAAAATTTTCATGTTTAAAATGGCAGGGCCTCCCATTTTGAGCCAGTCACACTTGAAAAATATCCCTTGAAATTATCTAAACTTAATTCCTAGCCATTCCGTTTCAGAAATACTAACCTCAGGGGGTCCTTGTTCTCTACACTAAAAGTTAATCTATTTGGAAAAATTCCATTTGCTCTCTGAAGAAATTGACTGGACATGGCTTCCATGACTGATACGGTTGCTATTATCCCCGAACACTGTGAAAATGAACTTTGAAACAGTTGGGTAGGGCACAAACAGAAAATGATGTATGGCTAGAAAACTCTGTGGTTGAACATTAGGTTTCAATATTTTACTGGTCTTTTCAATATGGCTTTTAGAAATATGTTCAGTTTTTAAAAGTTTTATTCCTAGATGGAAAACTTTCTCATGAACCAAAATAGATGAATCAAATATGTTGGAATCGATGTTGAAATGTCATCCACATCTGCAGAATGAAAATCATTAACCAGTTAGTTGAAATCCAGATATAATAAAACCATCTTTCTCTATACACTTCAGCTTGCCTTTTCTGTGCACACAAGGGAAGGCTGTTGATTATCAGTTTTATTATTGTGGACCTAGATTGTCCTAGAAAAAAAAAAATTTGAAGCTCAAAGTTGGGTCTTTTTGGGTGTAACTCTTTACTTAGAATGATGTGAATTATGAATGTTGATAAAACTTACAGATGTTTCAAGCTTCATCTGCTTCAAATTGATGCTTCCCCCAAATTTGCACTCAAAAATGAATTCAGCAGACATTTTTTTAAACCTTCCTGATTAATAATACTCCATTTAAATTGTGACATGATTTTTGCGATTTAAAAAGTGAGAATGGTTAAGGTATAATATACCTCAGGAAATGACAATGGTGACGTCTCATTGTTAAAGGTAATTTCTGACCTGATATATACATATACATCTATATATAGCTACTACTTGTAATGAATATACTAAATCATTTAAAAAGAATATGGACTCATTCTTTTCTAGGTATCAAGTAATAATGTATATTGACTGATACATTTAAGAGAATCTTACCTACAATCTTTTTTTTTATTATTGTAAAAGTCTGCTTATAATTCCCTCCCACCCATCCCACCCCCGACCTGGTCCATTACCTACTTTGATCCTGTCCCTCTTCGAAAGTGGGTACTTCCAACCTCCCCTCCCTCCAGAATGCCCTCCCCTCCATCATCCCCCCTTTCATCCCCCTTCTCCCTACTCTGCTGCAGGTTGGGATATCCCATTTAGTATGTATGTCATTCTCTCCCTGAGCCAAATTTAATGAGAAGATGGTTTTGCCTTTTTGCCTTCCTGTTCTTCTCCTCCCCTGCAGCCACTTCCCCTTGCTTCTTTACATGAGATAGTTTACCCTACCCTGTCTCTCTCCATCTCCTCTTGCCACTTTCCTCTCTCACCTCATTTTACCCCTTAACTATCATCCCTTCCCAACAAATTCAACCTATGCCCTCTATCCATGTATAACTGTAAACATACATACACACATTCACATATGTATTCATGTGCCCATGTACCCTTCTTCCATTATTTTCATACTGAGAAAAGTTTCATTAGTCACAGTTATTGTTTTTCCATGTAGGAATATAAATAGGTCAACTTTGATAAGTTCCTTTTGATTTCTTTTCCCGATTACCTTCTCAGGCATCTCTTGCTTCTTGTATCTGAATGTCAGATTTTCTATTCAACTCTGGTTTTTTCCTCAAGAATGCTTGAAAGTCCTCTATTCCACTGAAATACTCAGTTTTGCTGGGTAGGTGACCCTTGGCTTCAATCCCAGCTCTTTTGCCCTCTGGAATATCATATTCCATGCCCTTCGATCCCTCAGTGTAGAAGCTGCCAGGTCTTGTGCTATTCTGATTGTGTTTCCACAATATTGAAATTGTTTTTCCTGGCTGCTTGGAGTATTTTCTCCTTGATCTGGGAATTCTGGAACCTGGCTATAATATTCCTGGGAGTTTTCTTTTTGGGATCTTTTTCAGGAGGTGATCTCTGGATTCTTTCAACCTCTATTTTGCCCTCTGGATCTAAAACATCAGGGCAATTTTCCTTGAGAATTTCTTGAAAAGTGATTTCTAGTTCTTTCTTTGATCATGGCTTTCAGGTAGTCCAATAATTTTTAAATTATCTCTCCTGTATCTATTTTCCAGGTCAGTGGCTTTTCCCATGAGATATTTCACATTGTCTTTTATTCTTTGATTTGTTTGGGTCTTTTTAACAGCGTCCTGATTTCTCATAAAGTCGCTAGCTTCCATTTGCTCCATTCTAACTCTGAAGGAATGAATCTCCTTAGTAAGCTCTTGAGATTCTTTTTCCATCTGGCAAATTTGGCTTTTTAAGGCATTCTTCTCCTCATTGCCCTTTTGAGCCTCCTTTGCCATTTGAGTTAGTCTATTTTTTAAGGTGTTATTTTCCTCAGTCAGGCTGTTGACCCTCATTTCATACTTTTCCTGCATCCTTCTCATTTCTCTTCCCAATTTTTGCTCCACTTCTTTTATTTGATTTTTAAAGTCCTTCTTAAGGTCCTCTATGGCCTGTAATCCGCTCATATTTTCCTTTGGGGCTTTTGGAGCAGGATTTCTAACCTCACAGTCCTCCTCCTGTTCTATACTTCGATCCTCTTTGCCCCCAAAATAGGAGTCTAATGTTGTGTTTTTCTGTTTATTTTGTTTCCTTTGTCTAGGCATGTTGCCACTTACTTGACTTTTGGGCGTTTTGCCACAGTAGGACTCTGCCACCAGACAGGGGAGCTTCCGTCCTGAATGTTGGGGTCTTCACAACTTCCTGTTCTGGCAAGTTGGATGCCCACCCCAGACCTCCCCCCCAGATCACAATCCAGATCCAGGGAGGTTAAAGCAAGAGCGATTAACCCCCAAGACTGATCACTGATCGCTGGATCTCCCTACAGTTCACAGGCCAGGGGCTGGATCTGTCACTGAATCTGCAAAATGGCATCTCCTGAGCGGCTTCTAGCCCCCAGGGGAGGAAGCCAACGAGTTCCCCAAATATTGGCCCCAAAGTCCATAGGGCACTAACCTCTCACTTTGTCCTAGGCATGTCTGTGTTGATAATTCTGGAATTGCCACAGCTGCTAGTGTTCTGGGGTCCCTCAGGCTGGCTGCTGGCCTGTCCGCCCTGGGGCTAAAACCGTGGCTCACGCGGGCCTGGGCTTAGTTCCCAGCGCGCTGTGCTGTTGGCTCCCAGAGCACTGCAGTGGCCGCTCCCTGCAGAGCTGCCAGGCTATCCTCAGCAGGAGGTTAGCTTCTCTGTGTTGTTCTGTGGGTGCTGGGGCTCCAGAAGTTGTTCAGAGTCCCCTTTTACATGGTTTGGAGGTGATCTGGGGGGGAGAGCACCTTGGACTTGCTGTTTCTACTCCGCCATCTTGGCTCCTTACCTACAGTCTTGACAGCATGAAAGAGAAAGCCCTAAAGAGCAAAGCAATGGACTTGGGTTCTAGATCTCTTTATTGCTGTAATTTTTGTGTGACTGTAGATAAGTTACTCAATCCTTGTGGGACTCAGCTTTCTTATCCTTAGAAACAAGAAAGTTGGACTGGAACAGGAGTTCTTCACCTTTTTTGTGGTGTAGACCCTCTTCACAGTCTGGTGAAGTCTTCAGACCCCTTTCCAGAATAATGTTTTAAACACAGAAAACAAAATAGAAAGGATTGCAAAGAAAACCAATGATATTAAAGTACAGTTATCAACATAACATTTATTTTTAAAGAAGTTCATGGATGCTATGTTCATTACCCCTGTTCTAGATGGTCTCTCAGTTCTTTTCCAGCCTCAAAGTTCTGTGATCCCCTGGGGATTATTTTTTAGCAAATTTTATATTTGGAAACACTTGGAAGTGATCAGTGAATCAATTCTATTTCAAGATGTAATTGATTCTCTTAAGTACTTTCTTCTTGCCATGGAGTAAATAATGGTATAGGTAGCCCATATTGCCAACTTGCTAACAAATACAGAGATGAAAAGGTCAGAAGGCCTTTTATCATCACAGTATTTGGGTCCCAGTGGATATTAATGGGTCCTACTATATTAGGTGTGAGCAGAGAAAAAAGAATAGCTTCTCTAAGAGCTGAAATTTCTCAGTTAGCTAATGAAGGCAAAGCTTCTGTCCTGTCCTGCCACCTTCTTTAGCCAGTGAGATACACTGAGGCCAATAGCCAATCATTATTTACAGCTGAACTTGGAAGTTGTAGTGTTCTTCCCCTTTCTTTTCTCCCCCAACCCCCTTCTCAGAACTTCCAGAAAGCCTTTAGAAATACCATGTTATTTTCATAAAGGTTTTGAGTCATTCTAGTCAAGCTTAGATGTTTAAAATTGTTTGATTTAAAGATAAAATTTGTCTCACTGTTTTGAGTTTTACCAAAGAAGGAAATCTTTTCAACTAAGGTTGAAAATACCTGTGAACTTCTTAACTTTCAAGGAAAAAGATACCTTGTTTCATTGTTCAAGTATGTGTCACCAAAGCCACCTTCTGGACTTTTTCTTAGAACTTTGCTTTACAGTCATGTTAATTTCTTGTCTTTATGATAATGAATTCATGCAGCCTGTTGTAACCAAGTTCTGACGAGCTTTTTGTATAAAGATCACGGCAGAAGTCTTATTGATTGATACCTGACTGTAGGTTAGAAATTATAAGCAGTGGTTCAACCCCCTGGTTTTCCTAACTCATCTACTTTGGTACAGACTTCTCTAGAGGGTCCTCTCCCCTGTTCAACTCCCCCTCTATCCAACAATGGCAAGAATGATTCCATTCCTAATTAGTCATGTATTAATTTTTTTTACTGAGTATCTTTTTATCCTGTCCCTTCCTGTCAATATCTCCACTCATTTAGTATATTATACTTTGTGAGGTAAAGTTTTAATATTTAGCCTTAATGTTTCTGTCTTTAATTCTTCTGTCATGCCTTGGCTCAGTGACTGAAAGTAACTGATCTCTTTTCATTTCTAAGTCAACATGCATGTTTATGGATAGCATATTTTCTCTTTACTGGAACAAATTCAATTCGCACCACTATTCTTGCCAACCTTATTTTCTGAACTGGCCTTTTCTCTGTTCTTGGTCATTATTAATCATATTGATGCCTCACTGATCTTGAGCAGAATGGGTTCTTTATCTTTTCTAATCTTTAAGTAAGCCTCTTTAATCATACAGTTGTAAGAAGTTGACATTATTTTAACATTATTACATTATTGACTCATTCAGCCTATGATTCACTACAGTCACATTTGTTGAGGACGACTGTGTATGTGATTGGCTTTGCTCCATTATTATGAGGCTTCTAACTCTTGAAAATCTCCAAAACTGTGATTGTGTGTGTTTGTTTCTCCCTTTCCCCACCCTCTCTACTTCACATGTTATAGCATAAGTTCTATGGTTTATGGTGAAGGTATAAACAGATGAAATGATGGTATGGCACAGCTTTTCTGAATTTTAAACTGAATCTTAGTTGTGGTTACATCTCTTAAAATGTAGCATATCTCATTTTGTTTTTAGAATGGGTGTCTTGAGCATAGGGACCTTGAAGCTCCTTAGTTTTATTTCTAACTCCATCCCCATCTAATTGATTGTTTTTATAAGGTTGGAGATTTTCAAGTAGAAGACACATTGTGTGTTCCTTTTAATTACACACGTCTTCTAGGTGTACTTGGCCACAGTAAATGTTTTATTTGTGATTACTTCTTTGAGGCCTTCTTTATTGCAGAATTGTGAGTAAACTAGTGCTGTTACACTGTTTGAGGGTCCATGCACTAGGGCTTTTTTCCATATAAGAGTATGTATGTAAATGGAAAGAAAAACAACACCAACAAAACAGTTGAAACTGAATGTTATGAAGTTATAATAACCAAATGTGACCCCAGTAAAAAGATATTAGAAGGCATCTCTGTTCTTTGCAGAGGTAGGGGCATAGTGGGTTAGAACAGTGCAGATAATGTCAGGTTTGGGATTTTTGTTTTTGATGTGTTTAGTTTTGCTGAACAAATTTTTTTAAACAGTCTTTCTTATAAGGGATGATTCTCTTAGAGGGGAGAGATAGGAGGATTCAGTGGGAAATGTAGGTGATGTAAAAACAAAAGCTATTAATAATTTGTAAAAAGGGGCAGCTAGGTGGCGCAGTGAGTAAGAGCGCTGGCCTCAGAGTTGGGATGACCCGAGATCAGATCCGGCCTCAGAAAATGAGCACCCACGCATAAATAATGACTAGCCGTGTAACCTTGAGCAAGTTACTTAACCCCAATTGCTTTTAAAAAAAATAATTTGTAAAAAAAAATAAGTATACTGATGTCTTATTTGCATAGCACTCTATAGTTTTATGTTCATTATATTCCATAAGTATTTATTAAATACCTACTGTGTGCCAGACACTGTGCCTAAGCTCTTAAGGATAGAAATAAAGTAAAGAAAAGGGGATTTGTTCTATGAAGTTTAGATTCAGTGAAAGGGACACACTTGAGGACCTAGAGGCTGTCATGTGTCATTGAAGCCACAGGTTCCCTACCTGCGACAGAGATAAGGAAGAAGAACATTCTGGCCATAGGGCATAGCCAGTGAGTAAATACCCAGAGTAAGGAGATGGAGGATTTTGTTTGAAGAACAGCAAGGAAGGATGGGTCACTGGATAGAAGAGTACATAGTGGGGTGGTATAAGGTGGGGGTGGCAGGTTATGAAGGGCTTTGAATACCAGATGGAGGATTTTGTATTTGATCTTGGAAGTGATCTTGGAAGCTCCTGGAATTTATTGAATATGATGGGGTATGGGTGGTGGGTAGTGGCATGGTTAGACTTGCTCTTTAGGAAAATACTTTGGTGACTAAATGAAGGATGGACTAGCAGGCACACCCACCAGCAGGCTATTGTAGCATTTCAAGCCTGAGATGATAAGGGCTTGCAAGGGGTGGGGGAGGGTGCATAGCAGAGGAGAGAATGGATAGGCCTTGGCAACACAGATTGGCTATTGGAATGCAGCTAGTAGAGAATCAAGGATGACACTGAGGTTGTGAGCCTGGGGGATGACAGTACCCTCAAAAGTAATATGGATGTTCGGAAGGAAAAGAAGGATTTTGAGAGGATAATGAGTTCATTTTAGACATGTTGAGTTTTAAGATATTTACCAGACATCCAGTTTGAGATGTCTGAAAGTCAGTTGGAGATGTGAGACTGGAAGTTAGCAGAAAGGTTAGAACTGGATAGAGCTGGGAATCATCAGCATAGAGGTGATATTTGAATTCATGGGAGCTGATGCAATCACCAAGTGAAATAGTATAAAGGGTGAAGAAAAGAGATTCCAGGATAGAGCCCTGTGGCACCCCCAGGGTTAATAGGGCATGTCCTTGGTGGAAGCACTTGAAGGTTTACAAAATACTTTTCCTATGAAAAGAGATAATACAAGTATCATCCCCATTTTTGCAGATAAGGAAATGAACGTCTGGAGAGGGAAAGTGAAATGTCCAAGGTAAAAATGTTAGTAGATGGTAAGAGTTGAATTTCAACACCATATCTTTAGATTCCAGATCCATTGCTTTTTATATTTCCTCCCTTCTCCATTTTAACCTTCATATAACCTTCAAAACAGTCTTCCCAATATACATTTCTAACCATTTTTTCTCCATGATCAAAGCCTTCAATGGTTCTTTACTATTTTGTAGGATGAAATACATAGACCTTGGCCTGGTGGTTTAAAGGCTTCAACAGTCTGACTCTAGCCTGCCTTTCCAGCATTATTTCATACTATTCCCTTTAATGCAATTTATATTTCAGTTAGACCAGGCTACTAGGTGTTCCCTGATCTCTTTTTACTTCTGCTTCTGTGTAGTGCTTTCTCAAATCTTATCTTCCATCTTAGGACTGAGTTCCTATTACAAGTCTTCCTGCTGAAATCCTTTTTTTTTTTTTAATTCTTTGAAACCCACCTCAGATAGCACTACCTCAGTTTTCCCTTCCAGCTCAGAGATGTTGCAGTTTTCTTGTTATACTTGAGAAGGATATTTTGATTCCTTTTCTCATTCTTAGTGGTTTCAGACTTTTTCCTGTACACATGTTATCCCCTCTGTACTGAACTATAAGCCTCTTAGGTTAGGGACTGTCTTTTCATCCTTGTAGCTCTTGTGCTTTACCCTAGTGCCATGTATAACTATATTCTGCTGCCTTATAACTGGAATCTCTTGATATTTTTTGTTACATCATTTGTGTGGGGTTAAAGGCAGAATCATCATTGCTAAATTTTTCTTTATAGCAGGTGTGTTATAGTGAAACTATAGTATACTTAATAATAATAATAGAGCTTTCAAATATAATCTCCTATTTATCTACAAAGGACGGAGAGTGACATGTTATGATTAATTGAATTTCCATGTAGGAATTAATTTTCAAAGATTCAGAATATAGTGAGATATGTATAACAATTTGCTTATTCTGAATGTAATTGAATTTTTGATAATTAGAAAATACATCAAGATTGCAAAGTGCCACAGGATCTTCACTATGAGTATGAGTATGGAACTTTGTTGGAAGTTATAGAACTTCATCATAGATTTACCTTGAATTGAAGTTTAACCACAAGAAGACATTTTTGAAGCCATTTAGTCACTAGGACTAAATGGACACTATGGACACTATGGACACTAGGTCTCATAATTTTGCATGGGGCGAAACGGAATCCTAGAAAGATGAAGGTCAAAGACAGAGTAGGGACTAGTACCCAGGTCTCCTAACTCCTTCAGTGCTTTTTCCATTATGCCTGACAGGCTGACATATCTTGGAAGTTTTGCTTATAGGAAAAATTACTCCCCTGATGTTCACTTGTTCAGTCATTTATTTCATTATCCTAAAAGCAAAGCTCAGAATATGTTTGTGTGTTGAGAATCAAGTCATGTGAGCCTTTTGCTTGTGAGTTTGTTTTTTTTTAATATGAGAATTTACAGTTTTGCTAACATTACCTTTTCAGTGTGAGGGTAAAATTTCTACTGGGGGAAAAAAACAGTTTTGAGAAAAAGAAGTCGCTTTGATGAGTCTGGTTCTAATTTCATCCAGAATGTATACCATATTTGGAAACTTTCATGAAACTCCTAATTTTCTAGATAGGCAAATGAAGGGGAAAAGGTCTTTATGGTATGAAATGATGCTTCTGAAATCCTATTACTGATTGCGTTACTCAGCATGAGGAGGCTGCTTCTCCTTTCAAGCTATCTATAAAAGGATTCATGTCAATTTTCACAAAAGTTATAAAGACCAGTAACAGGCTCAGACAAGAAAACAGTAATGATTATAAAACCAAGATTCGTGCTTGAGTCTTTCAGGGCTGAAATCTCAGAGTCACATATTATAATGCTTCTGGTCCTTGTTTGGTTTAGAACTACAGTGGCTCTGGAGATTTTTTAGAAGACTAATGCAACCTGCAGAACAAAAGCAAGCTGTGTTGGTATCATTAAAAGTTCTGAAGGTGATTGTAGTCCTCATTTTGCCCCTGACCAAACTTTGTCTTGATCACTTAATTTGCTTTTCATTCTAATGAGATTTAGGCTTCCTGTCCAGGGAATTTGTAACGAGTTCCAAACATTACTTTTAATTATGTTCTTAATGTTCTGGTTAGGTAAATAAGTTGTTCCCTCTGATTTTTCTTCCTGAGGCAGGATGAATTTTCTCTGTTTTGGTTGGGGTAGAGAAGGGAGAAAGGTGGGATGAAGGTAATGTTTCAAGGGTCAGATTGACTTAACTAATGGTTCTTCATGTGCTTAGCTTAAAAGATTTAGTTTATGATCTTTGAAAAACTGCTTTACTCTGAGCAGTTAGAGAGAATACTGGCAGTAAATATCATTAAATTTAATCTTTTAGTTGGAGAATAAGCCTGTAGAGGGAAGCCCACTGAGGATTTATGCATAGAATCAACACATCTACTCCCCCTGCATTCAGGTGGCATGGTGTTTTGCATAGAAAATACATTGGTGTGATCCTGGTTCATGACTTCATTTGTGTATGACGGAAATATTAAGATTGGTTGAGGAAAAACTGGGGGTGTTTAACTTGGAGTATGCATATCATGTGCAAGAAGGGTTGGACTTGTTCTGTTTAAGCCTAGAGAGAGCAGTTTCATATTTTTATTCAATATAAAGAAAAAACTCCCCAAACAATTAGAGCCCTCTATAAGTGAAATGGTCTGCCCTGGGAAATGGTAGTTCCTCTGACATGGAGGTTTTTAAGGGGAGGCTTTGTGACTCATTAGTCAAAGTTTCTGTAGAAAGCATTCCTCTTTGGGTATGAATTTCTACATGAGTATTTTTCTTGGTCTACTTTTAACATGTCGTAGAAACTATGATGCCAAATACACATGCATGCCATTGGCTCTGGAAGAGCAACCAGGCAAAGTCATGATTCCCAGAGTGCTGACGTGGAAGGGTAGGAGATTCACAACACATCTTGTCTTGTGGTATTCTTGCCTCTTGTCTTCTTCTCTGCTGTCCTGTGCCACCACACAGTAAGCCATCCTCAGATTATCAGACATATCTTGTTACTGGAGCATTCCTCTTCTGGGGCCCATCTTCAACCCTGCCCCCACAGGGAAGCAGGTCAGACTGACCCCTCTTCTGATAGGATTACACTCATGTTTGTATTATCCTCTATGCTGTCATCTCTCTCTCACCTCAATGAAACAAACATTTTGTGCTATGAAAAATAATTCTAGTTACTGCCCCGCATTTAGTTATATTTAATTCTAGTTTGAGGATAGAAGATGAGAGACAGGAGACAGTGAAATAGCTTATATCCTCCATGCTCAGAAGTTGTACATTCTCTGAAATGCTGTGTCTTCCAAAAGTGATTATCTTCAAGTTCTGGTTGACATAGACATCCTTTTCCAATGTAGATTTTAATTTCTGTTATTTCTGGGAGGCATTTTGAAACCAATATACTAATCTTTTCTGTATCATAGAAAATGTAATACCAAAAAAAAAAAGAATGCTTAAAGAGAGTGAAGAAGGAATTTGGTACTTGGAAGTACTCTAAAAGATGATGCTTTCTATCCTTAGATTGGAATGGGAAACAGAATATAACAGAGTATGGAGAGGAGTAGTGAGTGGTAGGTTTGGGGAGCTGTCCAACTGTTCAGCTTCACTTCCTGATCCTTAGTGTAATCTCATTTTTTTATGCTGTCATGAAATTCCTAGAAAGAGCCACACCATACTTGCCTCCATTAATTTGATAATCAAGCATTAACTCTTTTTCCAGTTAGGATATGGAGACTTTGAAGCAGGTAAATATGACAGAACTAGATGAGGGTTATGTGTATATTTTATAATGGCCCAGAATTAGAAGTTGCTTCTCCATTTTGCTAGAAGACATTATAATCCAGTAAAAAGTATTAGCAAACTTTCCTCCTCCTTCCCAGATTAAAAATCCTACATATGTGTTGAATAATGGCAGAGAAGTTCTTGACTGACTGAAATGCAGCTATTTTGTTGCAAAAATATTTCCTACCATAGGACTTGGGATTTATTTCCCTGATTATTTTAGATGTTGTAATGAATTCTTGGGAATTTGCTTTCCTTTTCTGTTCCTTTAGGATATTTGTTTTTTATTTCATTTTTCTAAAGTCATTTATCATTATTTGGATGGGGGTGAGAATTTTGTGAAGACCAATTAGTAATCTGCAGATAAGGATTTCTCTTGATTTTGACTTAAATCTTCCTGATCTACAGGAATATCTGGAGGGAAGAAATAAAGAAGGAAAAAAATTGAATGTGATTCTTGAGTGAAACAAAATTCTCTGACCTAGAAACTTTCACATGTTGCTCTAGCAAAGTCAGGTAAAGATGGAGGTTCTGTTCACACTGTGACCCTGCTCTCTTGCCTTCTGCCTGTGTAAGAGTGGGCAAGAACCTCAGTTTCTTTTCCTGTAAAGTGAGAGGTCCAACCAAATGTTTTGTGAAGGTCCTTCAGGCTCTAAATCTGATGCTCTTATGACTTAGTTTCCATTCAACCTGATAGACTTAGTGCAAAAACTAGAAATGCTGCCCTTTCAAAATTATATTAACTCTTTCATATTGGGATTTGCTGAATGTATTATTAGAAGCTCAAAAATGTGTGCAGCAAGTTTATTTTTTAACTTGTTATTTCTGTTTCTGTGAAGTCTGTCATATGTTCACTCAGGGATGTTAAAAATCAAATGGAAAAGAAACATCTTCTATCACAATATCATTATGGCAAACTTGGTACGCCCAAAGCTGAGTCTATATTTTAGTCCTGCCAGGAAATGCCAAATATTAATAGCTTCACAGTTTTCGACTCTTAACAGGTGGAGAGTGAAGAAACTGCTGGAATTTGGGAAAGGGGATGTAGCTTTCAAACATGTATTGTTGGTTCCAGCCAGCTGTCTAATTGAATGTTGAGTTTCTTTTTGTGTGAATTGTTGAGTCTCCATTCACACATTCTTCACTACCTATCTGATTGTGGAGTGTCATTTTACAAGATCTGGCAGAGATACCTGCTTTAATAACTATTGTTAATTGGCGTTGGTGGAAAGTTTAATATGAATGATTTTTTTTTTGTCTTTTTGTAACATGTAAGGGCTTGCAGAGGAGAGAACTGTTGGATGAAATGATAATTTCCCCTCTGAGCTTAATAAATTGTTTAAAAACTTTTAGGGAAAGCTGTGGCCAGCAAAATACCTGTATAAATTTGCAGCAGAAAATTAATAGAGATGTAGAAAGATGTAAAAATACAATTGTCTTCTCATTCAGAGAGCATGTGTTTACTGACTCATCCATTTCTGTCTCAATTACAGTTGTACAAGAATGTTTAAAAAATAAAACCCCAACAAACCTGCAGAGAAATTTAAGTAATTTAAAGTTGGGTGTATTGGTAACCACTGTATTGTCAAGTCTAGTGCCTCGACTCATCATCTTACCTTTCTTACAGTACAAAGATCACTGGACTAAGTATCCCATGATTCATACCCTGATTCTGTTACTTACAGTTGATATGACCCCTGGCAAGTCAGTTTTCCTCAGTTTCTTCATCTATAAAAGGAGGTGTTTAGATGGCATCAAAGGTCCTTTCTAGCCCTGAATCAAGCCTATAACCTCTTCTGCTCCATTTGCCCCAAATATCTTATAGGGTTTTTATGAGGATCACAAGCAGGTAATGAATATGAAAGTGTTTTGAAAGCTGTGGGGTACTGTGCAAATGCAAAGCAGTATTTGTATTGTTCACCCATAATTTCCTTTCTTGGTGTTCAACAGATGATATACTAGGTTGTAAACCCATTAAAGGTAGGGACTATCTTCCAGCTCTTTGTATTCTCAGTATCTAACATAGTATCTTACCTTAAAATGCTTGATAAATATTTTGTGTGGTTGCTGATGGTAGTAGGTGTTCAATAAATATTTGTTGATTTATAAAATAGGGGTGGAGTTATAGACCAATTTCAGTAACTCTTTTAACATTGGTGACTAGAATGTAAGACTCTTAATTTGTATGACAGTATTTCCCATCTGTTTTCAGTGTTTGATGCACCTGTGGACTTAATGGAACAGCTAAGACATATGGAGTGTGGACGCAGGGAGGGGAAATGTGGCACAATAAGGAGGGAAATGTTTAGTTTCTAAACTGAAAAATTATTTTTGAATAAAGTTTTGTTTTCTGTGTAATCTCATTGTATATGAAAATGATTTCTTTAAAAAGTTTTTAAAATTCACATTGGAGTATGAGGTACCTTTTGTTTACTTAGTTTCCTATACCATTAGAGAGCATATACATACACACATACATACATACATACATATACTATACACGCACATATACATACATTTATGAGAGAGAGAGGTTGAGATTGAGATTGTCAGGAAGACTTAAGTTGAAATCTAGCCTCAGACACATAACTAAATGACCCTGGGCAAGTCATTTAACTTCTGTTTGTCCTGGTTTCCTCCATTGTAAAATGGAAATAATAACATAATAACAACCTACCTCTCTGGGTTGTCGTAAGGATCAAATGAAATAATATTTCTAAAGTACTTAGCATTAAACTCCTCACAGAGTATGTGTAGCACATATGAGACTCCTAATAAAAGCTTATTAATTGATTCAGAGGGATGGCTAAGTTTCATTATTTTTTTCTATTACAGTAGTAGAAGCTGATTTTTAAAAAACAGGTAGGCAATGGACAATAAGGCCCTAGGACAGTGTTGTATTCCTGGTGTTTCAGCCATCCCCAAGTATGTGGAGATTAACAGTACTTAGAAATGATTAGAAGAGATCTGGCACTCGCTCGCGCTCCCCCCCCCCCCCCCCCGCCTCTCTCTCCTTCTCCCCCTCCCTCCCTCTCTCTCTCTGAAAAACTAGACAAATTATATTTTTCAGATTATGCAGATCATGCTTTTTAATTTTTTTTTAAAACAAAACAGAGAAAATCTTCTGGAATGCACACAGAAGTACAAATACATGCAGAAAATCTGAAAAGTAAGCAAAGTTGACCTAAGTTTGTAATACTCAGCACATCTGGAATGGTGGTTATAGGGAATAGTTGTGGTTTCAGTTACTCATGGAATAGTTAAGCAAACCCCATCTGTTTCCACTTGGTATAAAAGGATTGTTAAATTGCCCCAGTCTGAACAGGTGTAGAGGAAATTCTTGAAATTGTTTCTAGATGAGGTGTTTGTTTCCCTTTTGTGACATGTCCTGGGCATTGCCCTTTTACAGTAAAGTGGGGGGTATTATTACATGTCTTCCTCCCTTTTGGATTTTGTATGGGTGGGGATAGCGAACAGTATGTATCTTACACACTGTGTGGGATAAATGCTATTTAAATCTTACTTAGCTGCTAAGCATCACACTAACACAAGATCACTGGATTGAATCCAGTTGAGACACTCATACACACACACACACACACACACACACACACACACAGGTCAGATTCTAGAAAACTGAGCCATTTGTCCAGCATAAAATGCTGAGACTTTTAATGTCAAATAATTTTTTTTTAACGTTTTGATAGGTGCTGTGGAATTAAGGTTTTATAGGATTTGCATCTTTGGAGATAGCTTCTACATTTTGCAATTATTTTGTCATTTTAATCCCAATTTGATAACATACATCTTTGTATTAATGTTTTACAGAATTAATTAGTTCATTAAAAGCAGCATTTAGAAACTTGTATGTCACTAGTATAACACACTACTTTAGAAGGCTCTTGCTTATACAAAAACATTTTTTCTATATTTTTTATATTTTTTAGATACATATTAAGCTATATGGCTTTCAAATCTCACTGGGGGGGTTGGGGGGCAGTGAAGAAGGGTGTTTTTGTGAGTTGTTTGGCTGCTTACTGATACTGACTTGTAGGCTAATATAATAAGACCATCTATCGTCTAAAATATTTTTATTTGTTAAAGAACACTATATTCTAATTCATAGATCAAGAATTAAAAAAGAACCTTACAGATCATGTCGTCCATTCTCTTCATTCAGAAGAAACTGAGGATGAGAAAAAGTTAAGTGACTTTCCCAAGATCACCAAGGTAGTAGATAGAAGAGCTAGGATTTGAACTTAGATGTTATCTTACTCAAACTCCAGTCCTTTGCTACTACACCACACTTGGTAAGTAGCTGCTTGGCTAAGACCTGCATTGTTTCATTGTAGTTTAAAGTTAGCTCCTAGGTTTTGTCATAGCTACTTAGGCAGCCAGAGAGAGCTGTTGGAGCCTGGTGTTTGCCATTTTAAGCTTGAGTTGGCGGGCAAGACCTCTAGCTGGAGAGATCCTGTGAAGAGTGGGAGATGTGGTTTTGGAGTAGGGTTGTGGGTGGCAAAGTAGAGCAGAATCATTTGCAATTTAGACCACTGCCAAAGCCATAGAAACAGATGAAATCATCAGGAAGTAAATTTGAGGAAAAAAAGACTAGACTCCCTTCTGAAAGGTGTAGGTCAAAGTACAGGTTGAAGAAAACTCAGTTTGGAAGTATTTCATGCAAAACCTGAGGGTTTAAGTTGACCTCAAACTGTCACTGTGATATTGCTGCTTACAAACACCCCCCCCCCATCTTAGGATGCATTAATCTTAATGATAATAATTGACATAATGTTTCAAGGTTTGCAAAGTGCTTTACACACATTATCTTATTTGAACCTCACAATAAGCCCTCTGAAGTAGGTGCTGCTGGTATCATTATCCTTGTTTTACAGACAAGGAAAGGAAACTTTTGCTAATTAATATCAGAGATAAGATTCAGACCAAGGTTTCTTCTGACTCTGAAGGTTCAACATGCTAAGCTTATACCATGCCATGTTACCTCTCAGTAATAAATAGCCAGGTCAATGGAAGGTACTGACCCTGTTGTGCTATTCAGACCACATAGGTCATGGTGCTTTTGATTTGGTTTAACACATTTTAAGAAGGACGTAGACAGATTAGAATGGGTTCAGAAGAAGGGTGACATGGGTGGTGAAGGTTCTGGGACCATGTCTAAAAGAATAACATTTGAAGGAACTGAAGATATTTAGCCTGAAGAAGAAAAGATTAAGAGGATGAGCAAGTTCTCTGGTGCAAGACTTGGAGAGAATATGTTGAGTGCAGTCCCAGAGATGGATGATGCTCTGTATGGGATCAAGTTAAAAATTCAACTCAGTGAATATAGGTGACACGTTCTTCTAGCTGGGACCCACTAGGAAGGAATGAGGTTGGAGAAGGTATGCTATCAAGTGCAAGTCATTTGAAAATGAGGGTAACTGAGTCAACAAAGGAACTTGTCTGAAGTGAGATCAGGGAAAACTAATGGAGAGCAAGCGAAATCTCTGCATAATAGCTTTTTTTTTCTATTGGAAAATAAAAAAATTCAGGTTCAGATTGGGTTGAAATCAGAATCAAACATCTCTCCATTTTAAACTAGGATTATCACAGAAAGCATGAAGCCTTCTGTAATGTAAATAGGAACTGCAATCTTTCCAAGTTATTACCGTGTTAGCAGGTTGACAGATATGTGCAAATTGTGACTCACCGCTCAATTTGGCACTAAATTAATGTCTTTCAGCACTGCGTCTGCCCAAGTGTAAACTAGTTACCACTGCTGTGTTCCTGCTTGTTTGCCTGTATCCAAAAGGTAAAAATTAAAGTAATTCAATTCTGCTATAGCCTGGAGTACAACATATGGTAAAAGTGTAGGAGTAGAGCACTGTGTTCCTACCTGTTCCCAAGCCTGCAAATAAAGCTCATCCAGATTTTGCTAAATGAGTGCTTACTCATAGCAAAGCTGTGTTCAGACACCATTCAGGTATTTCTAGCAGCCTCTACTGCTCTGGAGAGCATCATTCTGAGAAATACCACCAGAGAGGTGGTATGACAAAGAGTGCCAAAGAAAAGTGGCAGTTCCCACTGGATTTTGAATTCGAAGTTCTGAGCTTTCCTTTTTTCTGTCAATTCCGTCTGGCTGTGATACTGAATTCAAGCGGTTTTGATGCATTTTTAAAAGGGAAATGTTTTGGTTTTGTCCTGAGAATAAAGACATTGTTTTCCTTAGTAAAGATGCTCCTGGGTTTCTTCCTTTTTCTACTTGCCAAATACATGAATACATAACATAAATAGCCTTTTACAGATGACATCTTCCTCATATCAGGCATATGAATGAAAAGTATTCCCTTTTTTAAGAAATGCTTTTGCTCAATAACATTTTAATAGTCTGTTCTGGGCTTTTCTGATAACGTAGATTCTTCCTCCCCCCCCGCAATCTTCCCCTCTGTTGCATCTTTTATATACTGTTTTGCTTTTTCCCCTTCTGCCTCCTGGGGCCACATTTCCCCATTTACCTGTCCTCTATCCCCCAAGATAAGCTGCAGATCTTAGATTGTACAGTATTGTGACCTTTTTTCCCCCCAGACACTGTATAGTACTGCCGGATTTTAAAATTGGATCTTTTTTTGAAAGCACAGGCAAGTCCTTAGAGTTCTGGAACCCTCCAGTTTGGTTCGCATTTTGGTAACTTCAAGGTGAAAATGCAATGGAGGGCAAATTATTATATTCCCATCGTATTGAAACTTGGTGTGCTTCTTTGCATTAGGTTTCCAAAGCTATCATATCTATTGATTGATGATCAATTGAGAAGACACTGCCTCCTCCTACCACTCCCACGCCATTAGCATATAGTTAGCAATGGCCTCCATTTACATGTGTATGTTATGACAGTTGAGATTTCCTTTCTACTGAGCCTAACTAAAGTAACCTGATCTAAATCATACATACAGTCATAGAAGAAAACAAATTAATGATATTCAGAAATGATTCGAGTGATACTGATACATAATGTTAGCATGCTGTCTTTTTTTTTTTTAATGGGGCTTTGTTATATGTCTTTCATGATCTTAAGAAATATGTTCCTTTTTCACTCATTTTTTCCCCATTAGTTCCTGGACCCCTCCCCTCAATTTTTGTGTCTTTTGAACTGATACTGAGACTATGTGGCATAAAGTCAAAAAAGCTATAAAGCACCTCAGGAGGTTGTATATTGCCTTGGGCAGTTAATTTATTTAACTGTTCAGGACAGATGGTTGTCTATCCTGTTTTTAAAGAGCACCAGAATAGAAATTCAGAACCTTTATTGATAGTCGCATTTGATGTTTAATCAGCTTCACTCTTAAGAAACTCCTCCTTATATCTAGGTATATTCTGTCTTTTAACCAATTTCCCTTTGTTTGAGTCTTTGTGGCAGTAAATGACATTTTTTTCTTGTAGCAGTGAACCTGAAAATAACTGAGGTTCAGTCACCAGTTTTCTCTTCTTCCAATTAAACATCAGCTTCCTGAACTTTTTTTTTCTTTGCTCCAGATTTTTCCCCTCTCTTAAAATGAAAAGACCAAGCCCCCTTTCTTCAGAATTTGTCTGTTTCTAATTACCCAGGTTCACAACCTTGGAGTCACCTTTGATTCTTTCTTAGCCCTCTCTATGCAATCATTTGCATTCTCAGTTCTACTTCCACAGTGTCTCCCACACCTTTCTGCCTTTCTGTCCTCATTCAGCCAGTGCCCCTAGTTGAGGCCCATCCATTCACCTAAACTACTTCTGTGGACTCCCAGGCTTTAAACCCTCCCTTTTCCTGTCCATCATTCACAGATTCCGCATTTGTAGCAAAATGTAGGTGGCTTCTTACTGTCTCCAGGATGAGATGTAAACTCCTCGGCATTTAAAATCCTTTACGTTCTGGTTTTAACCCATCTTTTCAGACTTAGTTCATAGTATTTTCCTTAACACTTATATACGTGCAATGTTTCAGCCAAACTAGCCCACTTGTTCTTTCCCTTAGACTTTGCATCTACACAAGACCACTTCTTCAGTGCCACCTCCTGATTTTTCCTGAAATTTCCTGATTGCCCCTCAGTTATCAGTGCTCCTCCCAGCCTTGCCTAAATTGCTCTCTCATAACTTTGTGTATATTTTGTATCTACTTATCTGTGTGTACATATGGTTTCTTCACAGAATTAATGTCCTTGAGGCTGAGTTTCCTTGTTTTTGTTTTTGTATCCCTGGTGTCTAGAACAGTGCCTAGCAATTTAGTAGGCCTTTAATAAAATTGCTTATTTAATTGAATTGAAAATTAGGCGTAGTGCTATGATACAGTTCTAATTTGTGCTGAAAGATAAATACTTTCTGATTTGCATACCAGACATCTCTTAATACATTCATGTTTTTATTCATTTTTCATTAACATTACAGGGCTTTTGCCTAAAGTTTTTTCCTGTTTGATTTTGCATTGTTTCATTGCTCCTCTGAATATATCACTTTTCCATTTGTCTCTGATTTTTAATAAACCATTTTGTTTATGTATCATGTCCAACCTTTTGTTATCACATAGTCATGAGGTAGTATATTTCCCCTACATCAAGTGGGAATTTCAAGATAGGGATATATTCTTACAGGATTTCATACTGAAAACATCTGAGTGAAAATACTCTTCTTATAGAATCAGCTTTTTCATTGTGAGCCTTCATTCAGAGAGTGGTCACCCAGTGTAAAGATTATTACACAGAATGTGTTGGTTTATTTTTCTCTTGCTATTGTTGAATTATCTGCCCACATAGCACTTAAACTGAACCAGGTACCTTCAGTAAGTAAAGGTTTTCAAAGCTTAGGGTAAGCATTTTATGGTAGCAACTTAAATTAGTCCTCAAAAAAAAAAATCAAGAGATGTAAAGACATTCTTAGTAGTTTGTTGCTTGTCATTACTTTGAATATTACTATAATTTATATCTGTGCATTTTTTTCTACTTAGGTATGTTGATGATGTGATCAGCCGCATTGATAGGATGTTCCCTGAAATGTCAATTCATTTATCCAGACCCAATGGAACATCTGCAATGCTTTTGGTAAGATTCATTTGATCAAGTTGAAGGGAATTACAGAGAAAAAATGATGAGAGATTAATTTTCTAGTCCTGAATATTAGGCCCTATTGATGTAAATTAAGCTCTAATTGGATGGACAGCAGTGCATCTGTTTTTAATGGTAGATCTCAGTCTTCTAAGAAAGAAAATACACTTTCCCAATGACAACAATAAATGCTCTATATCTTTCTCTATTGCATCATATTCATACAAATCATAGAATTTTAGAATTGAAAGAGACTTTAGAAGTAGACCTTATCTATGAAAAGTCACTTCCCCCTAGTCCTTTGTAGTAGGAGGTCTATAGGTATGAAACACTTCATGTTTTCAGATTTTTTTTCAACATATTGATTGGTTTTACCAATTTTTCTCCTCCTTCTCCTTCTCCTTCTCCTTCTCCTTCTCCTTCTCCTCCTCCTCCTCCTCCTCCTCCTCCTCCTCCTCCTCCTTCTTCTTACTTTTTTTTTTTTGCTTTTTGGAGGGCAATTGGGGTTAAGTAACTTAACCCAAGGTTACACGGCTAGGTTTTTGTTTGTGCGTCGGGTCCTTCTGACTCCAGGGCTGACGCTCTACTCACTACACCACCTGGCTGCCCCAATTTTTTTTCTTTCCCTTAAAAAACTATTTGTTTCATGGAATGAATGACTTTCTGGGAGGAAGGATAAAGAAATATATAGGAGGAAATCTAGTAGGCAAGGTAACAAACAAATTATCAATAAAATTTTATTTTAAAAAAAAGAAATAGATCTCATCCAAGGAGTTTGATTATTAAATTACCAAAAGAAAGTACCTCCTTATAAGTTCTTCTCCCCTATAATGAGGTCCCGTGGTATGAACCTTAAGGGCAGAGATTTTGTTGATGCTCTAATGTTTTATCCTAAGATGCTGCATATTGTAGTAGAAAGATCATCATACCAGAATTTAGAAAGTCAGTGTCCTAATTCCAGCTCCACCTTTGTAATGCCATGCATGAGCAGCTTTCCAGAGGACTGCTGCTGTGAACAGCTTTCAAGGTTCTGATTACACAGTACAGTGAGCTCTCTATTCAATAATAAGTCAGAGCAAAACATTCATAGAAAATCAAAATACAGCATTCACCGTGTCACAAGTCAACAGCTTATCACTAAAATGGCCACATAGTTTTCACGAAAGTGGTTACATGGTTTTCAACAGAGTACATCCATTTAGTCAATCACAAAATCCTTAATTCCATCACAGAGTACAAAAGTCAAAGTTATCCACCCCTAGGTCACAGTAAATCATAATCGTCTCAGTCAGTACACAGTATCCAAGTAAAGTCTTCTTTCAGCTTGACTCCAGGCAGGCTCTCAGCTTCTAAGGTCCCAGCTCCAACTGTCACCTGGGCTCAAAGGCAGGCAGCTCTCAGTTCCTTGTCCAATTCCTGTTCCATATTGAACTTAACAGTGTCCAGTCTACCTCAAGTCCTTCACAGTTCCTGTTTCTGGGAAGACAAAGCTTGACAGAGCCACAATAATATTCATGCATGTTTCCGGCACCATCATCAATTCACTGTCTGCCTGTGAAATTAACTCAGACCCACCAACAAGGTTTGAGAACTCAACCCAAATCATCAACATAGAAATCAACATAGGACCACAAACAAGGTCCAAGAGGTCAGCACAAATCATCAGTAAAGTCCCAAGTCCTCCAAAACCCTCCTCCAGGACTTCTGTAAACATACAACCAGAAAATCCTCTTTCAGGGCTTCCAGTAAGGTCCCAGGGCTTCTGTACAAAGTATCACAAACAAATATCAACACAGACAGAGCAGACAAACAGAGTGCCAGAATACCACAAAGTTTTTTCCTTCTTGACTCTACTACCACAAGAGTCCTCTTCTCAGTTCTGCTGTCTCTAGCCTGGGCCTCTCCTTATATGATCATTAGCTCCTCCCCTTCCTGTTGCAGGAGTTCATGGGTTCTAGGGGTTACAAATTGTGGGATTCACACAATCTGTTTCTTTACAGACTTGATACAAGGCTCAAAAGAAACTTGAGCTGAAACAAGGTGTTAATTCAATAGCTGAAACAAGGTGTGCACAACTACTGTGCTTGCCACTACAATCTTAAATCTCAGGCAAGTCATAGCAGTTTTTGGGCCTCACTTTGCTCCTTCATAAAATGAAGGGGTTAGACTAGAGTGATTTTTAATTTCCAAAAATTGTATTATTTTAATATCAGAAGCAAATGATATTTAACCATTGAACACTATTATGAATTACGCTTTTAAATAGGAAGATACATTATAGTAACTGAAAATATATCTTTGTAAAATAAAGTTAGGGAGAGAGTGCAACAACCTTACAACCAGAGATTCTAGTGTTTCTCATTACTAAATCCATTTTTTTTCTTGTTTGTTGGTTAATGCCAGTCATGTTGACCTCAGTAGTTCTCATTTTCTTATATCTTTTTCTTGTCAGTCCATACAGTGTGGGATTTTGTTGTTACCTCTTTATCATATGTTTAGATTCACAAAAGGTCATTATGCTTTGAAATGAAAATGCTTGTAGAAATTCTAAATTAGATTATTAATTAGGTAGTTATGGAGCACTTCAAGGATGAAAAGCATTTCCGAGTGTTTGTTTTTAATAATTCTCTTTTGGAGAACAATTAAGTGAAGACAGTTTTGTTTTGTTTTGTTTTTAAGATTCTACATTTCAAAGGAAACAAAGTTTATTAAGTAAGATCAGCTATTTTTGATGAGATATCAATGAGATGGGGAGTTAAAATACAGTGTCCTTTCCTCTCCAGTCTAATTGCTACTATTTGTTGAGAGCCTGGAGTGTGAGTGCTTAACTTGGGCCTGATATTTCCCTTTTGTGCAGTCTTACAAATAGCCACTCACCTAGTCAGAGTATCTATATAGGGGAAGTAGTAAGAATGCTAATTTGACCTGTGTAGTTGAATGTATCTTCAGGAGAGTACAATTTGGTGTTTGTTAAATGTCTTTTTAGTTGTTTAAATGAAAGTCAGTGGGAAATTTGAGCCAGTAATGACAATAACATCAAATCACATATAACAAAAGTTAATTTATTGTACTTGACTGGGAAACAGTCTTAGCCACACTCTTCTCAAAACTAGACGTTGTTTTTTATATGTCAGAGTATTCTTGGTTAAAAAACTAAGGGGGGTAAAATAATAGTTTTTGTTTATAGGAAAAGGAATTTTTTTCATATAAGATGTTTTTGCACATGAATGAATACCTCTGCCTTCCTTGGTCAAACATAAAGATTGTCGTACATTTAAGAACCTGTAGACTGGACTTCTGAAACATCAATCCTGTGTTTAGCACACCTGCCAGTGACCAGAGAAGTTAATGAAGATAAAAATGAAAGCATCCTCAGTGAAAGAGGTTTGTTCAAATTATCTATGGGTCATTTAGCTTCTGTTTCATGATGAAGATAAGAATTTGGCATTGGAGTGAATAAGCAGGGAAGGCTAGATTATCGATAAACACGTCCAAGATATTAGAGTTACTTCCACCTGAGAAAACAGGCTTTTATATCACAATGACCTACTGGCCACATCAATTTTCACAGGGAGCCTCTCTGTTCTAATAGACTGATGAGAGAGCTTTTGGGCTCTACTCAACGGTGCAACTCATTTTACATGTATAATGTACATGTAATTTTATACCTGCTGATGATTGATTGCAGGTCCAGATAGCTCTAACTAGTTGCCTTCATCTGTTAATGCAGGGTTCTAGATAAAGTTGTTACTTTTTATGGATCTAGTTATTGGTGATTTGAGTCACAACCAAAGAGAACTTTTGGTTTAGCATTTTCTTGTGTTATTGTTTAAAGAATAAGGAAAGAGGCAAGTTGAACTGACTACTGGTAAGAACTGTCTTTAGATGTTCTTTGCCAATAGGAGCAACATAAATGATTTCTGACCCTAGTTCCCAAAACTCCTGACTGAATAAAAGTGCCATGGCTAAAGTCTGAAAATTCTCCAAAAAACTAGATTGATTTCAGTTCACTGTCTCTTTAAAAAGATTGTTCACTGATAGTAGCTACAGGGAAATTGGATTTAAAATCACAAAAGAGAAAAGTAAATAGAATCCCAGAAGCAGTTGGAGGCATCCTTTGTTTACATAGAAATCTAAGTGGAACCAAACCTGTCTATGAATTCCTTGACTGACCATTTCTTAGCCTTGCCTCTTATCTTAAGTGAGTCCTCTTATGAAAGAAGCAAAATGCAAGGAAGAAATAACTTTACTGAAACCAATTTTTATCCTAAGAAAATAAAATCCAGCTATGGATTGGATTGGCTGATATGGGGTCATACAATGCCCACTTCCAGTCTTCCTCTACAGCTTTGTCTGGGTTGACTCCTAGACCACATTACTTACTAGCCCAGAGTAGAATCAGTTTTTGTTTTTTTGTTTTTTTAATACTTCAATGAGATTTTTAAATCCCCTTTAGAACCTACCTTCTATTCCTCTCTTTGGGTATAGATCCCTATCCCTTTGGAATATAGACTGCTTTGTAGTTCTCCTGTCCCTCTCAAGGTTCTGTTCTTTGAGCAATTTGGCCTTTCTCTGGGCCTTTAGAAGTTCAACCTTTTTCTTTGACTTGTTCTTCTCTGGCATCATTAGTTTTCCTAAAGTGTGGCCTGTAATTATTAAGATGAAACTAATATGGTGATCAAGATTTATGGGTAGATCTCACTGTTACTAGATCTACCTCTAAGTTAGTTATTGTTGCCACACACACCCATCTCTGAGGTTTAGGGATCTTCTCCACAGAGAAAGGGATAGAATTTACATCTGTTCACTAGATCTTGCCTCTAGGATCACCTTGCACTCTTAAGACAAAATTATATTCCTTTTGAAGACAATGAAGAAACTAATAGTTGAGTCAAATGAGCAGCATGATGAAAGTTGAGTTTTAAAAAGGAAGATTAATATGGAAGCCATGTATACTCTAGATTGAAATGGTGGTAGGGCAGGAATGGAGGTAGAATGATCAGTTAGTTGCCCATCACAGTAGTTTAGATGTTACGTTTGGCCTGAACTAAGATACTGGCAGCAGGAATGGAGAGAAAGGGTAAACAGGTGAAGACATTTGTAAGATCTCTGTGACCTGCTACAATCAGAGCAAATGCTGAGTTGTTCCTCCTTACCTACATACTCTAGTATACCTTTGAGTTGCTTCTGCGAGGTCCAAGAGACTCGCCAGCTAACTGTGATGGGGAGAAAAGTATGACAGTGAGAAAGAAACCTCCTCCCCTAATCTGTTTAATATTAATCTAGATAATACTTGGTTTTATGTTGACTAGTGCGGTTTTTTTTTTGACAGCTAGTTCTGTATAGTTAGTATTCTGTGCTACTATGATTAAATATACTTGAGGAGCATTAAAACGCCTAAATGTCTGGCTTAGAATTTCGCTCTGAATTTTCTGCTATTCTTAATAAATCTTCAAAAGTATAAGTCCACGTGTAGCCCCTAGCATTTTCGGAAAAGGCAAACCACTAGAAATCAGATCAGCATTCTAAGAATGGTTTTTCTGAAATTGGGTGGAGGGTAGAAGGGGAGTGTTCCATTTATTTTGAGGGGGCCAGGCAAGTTTTTTTTTCTAAGTAAAATATAATTGGAAATAGAATCTAATGGTTTCCTGAAATGCACCAGGGCAGAATGCTGAGGCAGCTGTCTGAATGGCCAAAGAAGTCACCATATGCATTTGGAAAACATTAAATAGCCTAAATGTATTGTTTGTAACTTTCCCTTGAATTTGCTGCTGTTATAGCTCTCCTGAGGGGTGTGTATGTGTGTGTGTGTGTGTGTGTGTGTGTGTATGTGTGTGTGTGTGTGCGCGCGCACGCGAGCTCGTGCATAAAACATAACATAAATAATTGGAACTTCAGAATAGTCAGTGAGCAAGGACAGTTTTGTTTAATTCCTTTTCAGCTACTTCCTCCTTCACCAAGGAATCTCTGCCAACGAATTGTAGACAGTTTAAATACTGAGGTAATCTCTGAACCTTGAGACCTAGTGGAACCCCAGTGCCAGTGTTCCAGTTTGGGAATTGGTATAATTTGTGATAAACTATTTTCCTAAACATCTAAGTGATTAAAAATCTTCTCACGTTATAGATAGAGGTGAGGCAGAATTGGGGCAGGGAGAGAGGAGAGAGCAAGTACTAAAATGCTTTTGGAGAGTCCTGTTTCTAAGCTAAATATGCCATAGACTAACAAAAGGTCAATGCCCTAAGTCTTCACTCTGGAAAACCAATCCCAGAGCTTCTAGTCCAACCCTGTTAGGTTGGATATTGAGTCTGCTGAGTCAATAAAGAGTTCTCTGAGTAAGTCCAGTAGCTATATTTGAGTAAGAAATGAGTGTAAGTTATCCAGATGTGCACAGACCTATAGGATATATGTTAGTGTATCCTTCTGATGAATTATGACCCAGACATCAAAAGTGTGAGATTTTATATCATAAGTCTATAAATGTAGTTAAGTTCACCCATATTAGATGTAAAGTAGAGATGGTATGACCAACAAAATGGAGAACTAGATATTATCTCTGATCCTTGGGACCTCTCAAATCAAAATAGAAATTATGTGCCAAAGATGAAGCAATTTTAGCTGTCTCCACAGTTTAGTACACCAGCTCCCTAAACAAGATAAAAACTTGATGGAATAACAGCATAGAAGGCACTCACTCAGCATCCCCTACCACACTGCCTACCACACTCCTGGCAGTAGGACTGTACAAGTCAGCTCATGTCCTTGCAACAGATCTCAGCTCCACACCCTGATTCTCCCTCCCCCTGCCCTGGGGCTGCACAAATCAAAACTCTAAGCATTATTAATTTTCTCAGGCTGTAGGAGAGCAGATGAATAGAAAATGGGCAGGACAGGTATCTGCATTTTTAACAGAACCCTCTATGCTAATCTCCCCTCCTACTCCCCAATACCTTTGAGATCGAAACTCCAAATATCAGAAATTTGCTCAAGCCCTCATAACCCTGTGGCATCATTTTGTGCTGTAACTGAGCTGGGCCCAAGGAGGAGAATAAGGAAGGAGCCATATGTATAGGGCTGTGTGACTCTCCACTGAGCCTGAAGTACTGGGGCCAGTTCTGTTCCCCAAAAAAGTTACTGGGGTCAGAGACTGAGACAGGTAAACCATGAAGTGTAGGAAAAGCTTGAGTTAGTTTTAAGATCCCATCTGGAAGGAAACTTCCATCAGAGGAGAGGGAGTCAGAAAGTGAGCAATAGTGGAAAATAAGGGGGAAAAATGAATTCGGATCTTAAGAGAAAGAAAACTCAGAGACTTGGAGAATAAGCAGATAAACCAATAGAGAAAATTTTAATGGAAAGAAATGTGGCTTTTAAATAAGCAGCATTTTTAGTAAGCGGCATTTATAAACAAATACTGCAAAACAAAGAAAAATTACTCAATACTTAATGAAGCAGAGGACCTTATGAATCTTTTTTTTTCTTTTCTTTTTTTTTTTTTAAACACATGCTTTATTAACTTCTGTTTTACATCATTCATTTCCGCCATATTTTGAGTTACAATCATTTTCCCCCCATTATTCCCCTACCCAACCTCCCAGAATAGTAGTCCCACAAGATATCACTTCCTCCAATCTGCTCTCTCCCATACCTTCTCCCATACTCCCATCGACTTTTCCATTAGAGGAAGGTGAATCTTTGTGTCCCAATGCCTGCACATCTTATCTCCCTATTACAAGCTAAAGAGTATTACTAATAGTATTTATATATATTTGAAACATTTAATGTTACGACCTCGAATTTCAGATCCATTTCCTTCCTCCCCTGTCACCCATTCCTTCTTGGGAGATAAGCAATTCAGTATATGTTGTACATGTCTAGCTATGCAAAACATTATCATAGTAGATATATTGTACAAGGCTGCTTATAATTCCCTCCCACTCATCCCACTCCCCACCTGGTCCATTCCCTACATAATCCTGTCCCTCTTCTATAGTGGGTACTTCCAACCTCCCCTCCCCCCAAGGATGCCCTCCCATCCATCATCCCTCCTCTCATCCCCTTTCCCCCTATCCTGCTGCAGGTTGAGATATCCCATTTAGTATGTATGTCATTTTCTCCCTGAACCAAATTCAATGGGAATGTGGTTTTGTCTTTTTAGCCTTCCTTATTCTCCCCCTCCTTTGCAACCCCTTCCCCTTGCTTCTTCTACATGGGATAGTTTACCCTACCCTGTCTCTCCCCATCTCCTCTTGCCACTTTCCTCTCTCACCTCATAATTTCATCCCTTGAGTGTTCTCCCTTCCCAACAAATTCAACCTATGCCCTCTATCCATTTAACTGTAACCATATACACACACATTCACATATGTATTTATATGACCACACCCCCTTCTTCCATTATTTTCATAGTGAGAAAGATATCATCAGTCACAGTTATTGCTTTTCCATATAGGAATGTAAATAGTTCAACTTTGATAAGTTCCTTTGATTTCTTTTCCCTGATTACCTTCTCAGGCATCTCTTGCTTCTTGTGTCTGGATGTCAAATTTTCTATTCAACTCTGGTTTTTTCCTCAAGAATGCTTGAAAGTCCTCTATTCCACTGAATGACCATATTTTTCCTTGAAACAAAATACTCAGTTTTGCTGGGTAGGTGACCCTTGGGTTCATTCCCAGTTCTTTTGCCCTCTGGAATATCATATTCCATGCCCTTCGATCCCTCAGTGTAGAAGCTGCCAGGTCCTGGGCTATTCTGATTGCGTTTCCACAATATTGAAATTGTTTCTTCCTGGCTGCTTGTAGTATTTTTTCCTTGATCTGGGGATTCTGGAACCTGGCTATAATATTCCTGGGAGTTTTCTTTTTGGGATCTTTTTCAGGAGGTGATCGGTGGATTCTTTCAACTCTATTTTGCCCTCTGGATCTAAAACATCAGGGCAGTTTTCCTTGAGAATTTCTTGAAGGGTGATTTCTAGGTTCTTTCCTTGATCATGGCTTTCAGGTAGTCCAATAATTTTTAAATTGTCTCTCCTGGATCTATTTTTCAGGTCAGTGGTTTTTCCTATGAGATATTTCACATTGCCTTCTAATCTTTCATTTGTTTGGATCTGCTTAACAGCATCTTGATTTCTCATAAAGTCATTAGCTTCCATTTGCTCCAGTCTAACTCTGAAGGAATGAATTTCCTCAGTGAACTTTTGAGATTCTTTTTCCATCTGGCAAATTCGACTTTTTAAGGCATTCTTCTCCTCATTGCCCTTTGGGCCTCCTTTGCCATTTGAGTTAGTCTATTTTTTAAGGTGTTGTTTTCCTCAGTCAGGCTGTTGACCCTCATTTCATACTTTTCCTGCATCCTTCTCATTTCTCTTTCCAATTTTTCCTCCACTTCTCTTATTTGATTTTTAAAGTCCTTCTTAAGGTCCTCTATGGCCTGCAACCCGCTCATGCTTTCCCCTGGGGCTTTTGGAGCAGGACTTCTGACCTCACAGTCCTTTTCCCCGCTCTATGCCCCCAAAATAGGAGTCTAGGGTTGCATTTTTCTGTTTCCTTTGCCTTGGCATGTTGCCACTTAATTGCTTGACTTTTGGGCTTGTTGCCACACTATGGCTTTAAGGCCAGATAGAGGAATTTTCGTCCCGAACGTGTGGGGGCAACTTCCGTTTCTGGCAAGCTGTAAACCCACCCACAACTTCCACCCTAGATCCCAATCCAGATCCAGGGAGGTTAAAGCAAGAGCGATTACCCCCCAAGACTGATCGCTGGATCTCCCCACGATTTGTAGGCTGGGAGCCAGACCTGCCTCTGAAAACTACAAAATGGCGTGTCTCCTCAGTGGCTTCTAGCCCCCAGGGGAGGGAGCTGACGCATTCCCCAACTACAGGCCCCAAAGTCCATAGGACACTAACCTCTTACTTTGTCCTAGGCATGTCTATGTTGATAATTCTGGAATCGCCACAGCTCCTGGGGTTCTGGGGTTCCTCCACCCGGCTGCTGGCCCTGCCGCCCTGGAGCTAAAACCTCGGCTCACGCGGACCTGGGCTCGGCTCGGCTGGGCTCCTGCGCTCTGCGCTCTATGAGCTGCCGGCTCCCAGACCGCTGCGCTGGTCCTTCCTGCAGGGCTGCTGGGCTGTCCTCAGCGGGAGGTTAGCTTCTCTGTTGTCATTCTGTGGGTGCTGGGGCTCCAGAAGTTGTTCACAGTCCTTTTTTACATAGTTTGTGGGGAATCTGGGGGCAGAGAGGCTGGGAAGAGCTGTTTCTACTCCGCCATCTTGGCTCCGCCCCCCCGGACCTTATGAATCTTAAAGAGTATATAGAACCATAGGACATTTTTCCTGAATCATTTAAAAGAAGAATAAGAATTGTGATATCAGGGGGTGGCTAAGTGGCGCAGTGAATAGAGCGCAGGCCCTGGAGTCAGAAGGACCTGAGTTCGGAGCCGGCCTCCGACACTTAATCCACACAAACAAAAACCTAGCCGTGTAACCTTGGGAAAGTTACTTAACCCCAATTGCCCTAAAGGGGCAGCTAGGTGGCGCTGTGAGTAAGAGCGCTGGCCTCGGAGTTCGGATGACCGGAGATCAAATCCGGCCTCAGAAAATGAGCACCCACACATAAATAATGACTAGCCGTGTAACCTTGAGCAAGTTACTTAACCCCAATTGCTTTAAAAAAAAAAAAAAAGAATTGTGATATCAGAATTTATGGCCTGCATGGTGTAAATAATTGACAGAATAAAAAACTCAAATCCATATGGGCAATTCTTTTTTTTTTTTTTTTGCCTTTTAGAGGGCACTTGGGGTTAAGTAACTTGCCCAAGGTCACACGGCTAGGTTTTTGTTTGTGTGTGCGTTAAGTGTCTGCTGAGGCCGGATCCGAACTCTGGTCCTTCTGACTCCAAGGCCTACGCTCTACTTACTGCGCCACCTAGCTGCCCCTCATATGGGCAATTCTTACCAAAGAAACAAAAGAAAGGATAACAGATTGGGAATGCAAGTACAGAGAAGTAAAGGATGATCTGGAAGAAGGGAAGCAGAAAGCAATAACATTTTTTTAAAAAAACCACGATCTCCATATAATTAAAATATATTGATCTGGAAGATAGGATGCATATATACAATTTACAGATTATAGGTTTCCAGAAGAACATGACAATCAGAACATCATAATGTGAGAAATAATAAAGCAAACTTCCCAAGATTTTTGAACACAGAAAACAAAGTATCATTTGAAAGTAAAACAAACCTGGAGACTACAAACTCTAAGATACATAGTGGTTAATTTGACATTCCCATTGAGAAACAATAAATTCTAACCTAACCAAGAGAGCAGCCTTCAAATATAAGTGAAATAAGTGAAAGAAAATTTAATAACACAAGATTTCTGCACCGACCAGAAAACTTAGGAGAGAATGGAATAATGTATTCTGGATGGATTAAACTATCCAGTAAAATTTTTAAAACTGACAGATTAGATAAAAAGGCAAAATTCCACAATTTGTTGCTTACAATAAACACATTTTAAAAACAAAAACATATACAGAATAAAAATGAGAGACTGGGGTGAATCCAAAAAAAGAACAGTTCATACCATAATAACAACGTATTGTAAAGACAACCTTGAAAGACTTAAGAAATCTGATCACCACAATGACCAACCATAATTACATAGAACCAATAATGAAGCATACTACCAACATCCTGATAGTAACTGACTCAGGGTGTGTAATGAAACTTTTATTTTTTTTTGAAACAGCAGATGGAGGAGGTTGGGGATTTTGTTTGTTTGTTTGTTTTGCTTGAGGCATATTTCTTACAAAGAAGTTCTCCCCCTACTCCTTCCCTAGTAAAGCGGAAAAAAAAAATTTTTTTTTGTTAACTGGGGAAAAATGATAAAATATAAGTGATTTTTAAAAAGATAATCACAAACATTTTAAATTCTAATGAAATTGAGAACACTAAGGAAAGAAGAATACCTTTAAAAGTATACTAATAACCAAACAGCTCAGAAAAGGAAATAAAAATATCTGCAAAAGAACTACCAAAAGATTAGGGGGTGGGGGAGGTGACTCTTTGTCCTGGTGGATTTATGGGAGAATTCTAGAAGACATTCTTTTATTTTTTAAAATCATTTATTTATTTTTTGTTTTCAACATTCATTTTTATAAAATTTTGAGTTCCAAATTTTTCCCTCTTCCTCACCTTCCTCCCCAAGACAGATGCAATATGATATAGGCTACACATGTACAACTATGTTAAACATATTTACACATCAGTCATGTTGTGAAAGAAAAATCGGAACAAAAGGGAAAAACCATCAGAAAGAAAAAACTGTAAAACAAAACAACAAAAAAAAGAAAATAGTGTGTTTCAATCTGCATTCGGATTCCATAGTTCTTCCTTCTGGATGTGGATAATGTTTTCCATCATGAGTCTTTTGGAATTGTATTGTATTGCTAAGAAGAACCAAGTTAGTGAAAATTGGTAATCACACAGTATTGTTGTTACTGTGTATAATGTTCTCTTGGTCCTGCTCACTTCATTCAGCATCAGTTTATTCATAAGTCTTTGCAGGTTTTTCTGAAGTCTGCCTGCTCACCATTTCTTACAAAACAATAGTATTCCATTTCATTCATATACTACAACTTCTTCAGCCATTCTCTAATTGATGGGCATCCCCTCAATTTCCAATTCTTTGACACCACAGAAAGAGGCGATATAAATATTTTTGTACATGTGGATCCTTTTTGCTTTGTGTGATATCTTTCTGATACAGATTTAGTAGGGGTATTGCAGGATTAAAGTGTATACACAGTTTGATAGCCTTTTGGGCATAGTTCCAAAGTGATCTCTAGAATAGTTGGATCAATTCACAACTCCACCAACAAAGCATTAGTGTTCTAATTTTCCCACATCTTCTCCAACATTTATCATTTTCTTTTTTTGTCATCTTAGCCAATCTAATAGGTGTGAGGTGGTATCTTAGAGTTGTTTTAATTTACAATGTTCTCTGATTCTTATTTGGTCATAAATTCTTCCTTTCACCATAGATCTGACAGGTAAACTATTCCTTCCTTTCCTAATTTACTTGTGGTATCACCCTTTATGCCTAAATCACATCCTTGTTTTGAACTTATATTGGTATAAGTTGTAAAATGTTGGTCTATGCCTAGTTTCTGCTGTATTACTTTCCAGTTTTTCCAGCAGTTTTTGTAAAAGGTGAGTTCTTATCCCAGAAGCAGAGTCTTTGGTTTTATCAAACTATAGATTACTGTAGCCATTGACTGTTGTCTCTTCTGTACTTAACTTATTCCACTGATCTGCCACTCTATTTCATAGTCAGTAACAAGTAGTTTTAATGATTGCTACTTTGTAATATAGTTTTAGATCTAATATGGGTAGGCCACCTTTCCTTGCATTTCTTGTCTTTAATTCCCTTGATATTCTGGAGCTTTTGTTCTTCTTCTTCTTTTGTTCTTTTGTTAATTTTTCTAGCTCTGTAAAAAAATTTTTAGGTAGTTTGATTGGTATGGCACTGAATAAGTAAATTAATTTAGATAAAACTGTCATTTTTATTATATTAGCTCAGCCTTCCCATGAACAACTGATTATTTCCACTTATTTAGATCTGACTTTCTTTGTGTGAAAAGTGTTTTGTAATTGCATTCATATATTTCCTGGGCTTGTCTTGGCAGGTAGACTCATAAATATTTTGCATTGTCTATAGTTACTTTAAATAGCCTTTCTTTTTCTATCTCTTGCTGCTGGGTCTAGCAACTTTTAAAGAACAATTAGTACCCATGCTACATAAATTATTCTCAAAAATAAAAAAAAGAAACCACTTACCAGAATTTTTTTATGAGACAAACGTAATTCTAATACCTAAACTAGCAAATGATAAAGCACAAGAGAGCTATAGACCAATATCATTAATGAATATCAATTAAAAATTTTAAATTAAATCCTGTCAGATTACAATAGTTTCTTCATTTATTATGAACAAGTTAAATTCCTACCAGGGATGCAAGGATGGTTCAACATTAAGAAGATAATCAGCATAATTAATCATATTAAAAACAACTCTCCCCCCATCTAAAACCACATGATTATCTCAATTAAGGTAGGAAAAGCCTTTGACTAAGTACAACACTTATTTATACTAAAGATGCTACAAACTGTAAGCCCTTTTAGTATCAGGAAAAATAATAAGTCCAAAAGCAAGCATCACATGTAATGGGAATACACTAGAACCTTTTCTAATAAAGATGGGAATAGAGCAAGGATGCCCATTGTCACTATCATTTGATAGTATTCTGAAAATGCTATCAGTAGTAGTAAGAGAAGAGAAACAAATGAAAAGTGTACAACATAGGTAAACAAGAGATAAAAACTCTCCCTATTTACCTATCATATGATGTTTTACTTGGAAGATCCTAGGGAATCAACAGAGCTATTAATTGAGACAATTAATGGCTTCAGAAAAGTGAGGGGCTACAAAATAAACCTTCAGAATCAACTTTGTTTCTACATACTTTTTTTTAAAAAACCAAGGCAATAGGGGGTGCCTAGGTGGCACAGTGAATAGAGCACTGGCCCTGGAGTCAGGAGGCCCTGAGTTCAAATCCAGCCTCAGACACCTGACACAATTACTAGCTGTGTGACCTTAGGCAAGTCTCAACTCCAATTGCCCTCAAAAAAATAATAAAAAGCTAAATAAATAAGTAACTAAGTAAATAAACCAACCCAAGGCAATAATAGCAAAATTCCATTCCAGCTAACTATAAAATGCACAAAATTCCTGGGGATCAATCTGTTAAAGCACAAAAAAGACTTATAGATTCAATTACAAAGTGCTCCTAAAGAAGTTAAGGAATGACTAAAATAGCTAAAGAACTAGCCAGTACTCATGGCTGGGCTGTGCCAATATAATAAAAATGACAATACTACAAAAGTTAATTTACATTTTAAATGCTAATAGCAATTAAATTATCAAAGATATTACTTTATGGAACTTTTAAAAATGATATGTTTCGGGGCGGCTAGGTGGTGCAGTGAGTAGAGTGTCAGTCCTGGAATCAGAAGGACCTGAGTTCAGATCCGACCTCAGACACTTAAAGCACACACAAACAAAAACCTAGCCATGTGACCTTGGGCAAGTTATTTAACCCCAATTGCCCTCCAAAAAGCAAAAAAAAAAAAAAAAGATATATTTCATTTGAAAAAAGACAAGATGGAGAACTTCAAGGTAAATGATGAAAAGAGAAAGAGATGAAAAAGGAATAGCATTTCATACCCCGGACTGTATCATAAAGCGATAGTCATCAAAGCTGTCTGGTGTTGGTTAAACAAAACAAACAGGGGTGGCTAGGTGGCCCAGTGAGTAGAGCGCTGGCCCTGGAGTCAGAAGGACCTGAGTTCGGTTCTGGCCTCAGACACTTAATGCACACACAAAAACCTAGCTGTGTGACCTCGGGCAAGTTACTTAACCCCAATTGCCCTCCAAAAAGCAAAAAACAAAACAAACCAAGAAGTAAATCAATGGAATGGGCTAGACAAGATAAAATTAGAAACAATGGAACTCAATAACCCGATAGCCATAAATTACGTAGGGACGGCTAGGTGGCACAGTGAGTAGAGCGTCAGCCCTGGAGTCAGAAGGACCTGAGTTTGGATCTGGCCTCAGACACTTAACGCACACACAAACAAAAACCTAGCCATGTGACCTTGGGCAAGTTACTTAACCCCAATTGCCCTCCAAAAAGCAAAAAAAAAAAAAAAAAAAAAGAAAAGAAAAGAAATTACATATGAAAGAACTCCATGTTTTATTAAAATAAACTCTAGGAAAACTAGAAAGCAGTCTGGCAGATATTAGACTTAGACCAATACCTTGATATAGTCCATATTCTAAATAGATAAATAACCTTAATATCAAGGGTTATACTATAAAATAATTAGAAGAGAAGCAGAGCATATACCTCTCCCAGCTATGGCTTAGGATGCATTCTTAACTAAGCAGGGCATAGAGACAGTTACAAAACTTAAAATAGATATATTTGATTGCAGATTAGCAAAGATGACAGTACTCAATATTGGGATTGTGGGAAGATGGGCACACTGATATATTATTTGGGGAGCTGTAAATTGCTATAACCATTTGGGAAAGCACCTTGGAATTATGCAAATAAAGTAACTAAAATATCCACACTTTTTGATCTAGAGATTTTATTTCTGAGCTTAAGAGTACAAGAAAGCCTTTGATAAGAAGACCCTTTAAACACCAGAATATTTATAGCAGCACTTTTTTGTGATAGCAAATAATTAGAAACAAAGTAGATACCCATTGATTGGGGAATAAGCCAAACAAATTGTGGTATAGTCAGTTTTGCTACAGTGCAGTTTTGTGTTCCTACAAATCACTGTACTGTGTAGAATCACAGAATAAAAGCCACAGGACTTATGGGGAAAATGCAATAAGGGATACAACACAGAAAACCTTCAGTGACACAATTTAAAAAAAAAAGATGGGAACCTAAATAAATAAAATAATAGTTCAATTATAATCATGTTAAATGGTTAATGCGTAAGTACTATAATAACTAGTGAAGGAGTCTAGGTGACTGGTGTGAGAAAATGGTGAAGTTAGATAGGGGCCAGCCCTGCTCCATTTGCAGTTCCTACAGCAACAGAAAATATAATCTCTGTGTGTGTGTGTGTGTGTGTGTGTGTGTGTGTGTGTGTGTGTGTGTGTGTGAGAGAGAGAGAGAGAGAGAGAGAGAGACATACTCTTGAAAAACTGAAGTCTTCTTGTGGAAATGGTCATCAGAAGGGTTTCAGCCTGTGAGCTATTGTGAAAATTTAGTGGAAGGAGGGATATAGGTGTGGTGTGCCTCATAATCTCTAGTTGTCTCCCAGGTGCAGACAAAATCATGCATAAGCAAACCTGAAATTTGTGTTACACCAAAACTATTCCTTAATATATCCACCATGGGGGTGGCTAGGTGGCGCAGTGAGTAGAGCGCCGGCCCTGGAGTCAGAAGGACCTGAGTTCGGATCCGGCCTCAGACACTTAACGCACACACACAAAAAAAAACCTAGCCATGTGACCTTGGGCAAGTTACTTAACCCCAATTGCCCTCCAAAAAAAAAAAAAATATATATATATATATATATCCACCATGTTGGAACAAATTAATGTTATTGCAATATTGATTGCACATAAATGTAATGTAGTGTTGCCGTGCTATAATATGTAAATAATATAAAGAAACATGGAAAGATCTCCGTGAACTGATGCAGAATAAGTTAAGCTGCCAAATAAGTAAACTTTACTTAAAAGTAATGAGCCAAGAAAACAATATACACAGCAACAAAAACATTATAGATGGACAAAAAAGAAATCACATATCCAAGAAAATCCAAGGTGAATGTTGCAAAATCATAAAGAACAGGCTTGGCTTGAAAAAAGAGATTTAAGAAAATGCTCAGTCCATTCCTTTGTGGAGGTTGGAGTTTCACAAATGTTTGGCACTGAACATCTTTCTGGACTTTTCCAATGTATTGATTTATTGTGGTGGCAGTATTTCTAAAAAGACATCAATAAAAACATTTTAAAAATATGTAAAGCAGGCTGGGATGATCACTTATTTCTTTATTGTGGCAAAAAGACCTCAGATTTGCTTTCCTAAGTGAATGGGATTTATTTGTACAGATTAGTACTAGCACTGACAGGCTAATAATTAAGTTCTTTTGATCACTTTGTGAACCTTGTATGACCAGCTGTGGGGGAAAATGTAGCTTGTATATGTGCCTCAAATCTCAGCCAGTGTAGACTCATATAAGTTTTTTATACATTCTTTAAGCACATCCATGTCTCATCTATTTTAGTTTCTCTGTTTTGAACCTTTGAAAGGATTTACAAATTAATTGCTGTAGTATAGTTATACTTTTTATTTTTTGAAAGGACAAATTCATTCGTCCAAAATAACTTTAGTATGTGACTATTAGGTTAAAGTTAATTGATTAATTAACATCCACTTATATTCAAATATTATTTAAAAAATAGCTTAGAGTTTAAAATAAACAGCTAGTTTATATTAACATTAAAATTTCAATCTTTAAGTTTTGATTGATTTATTGATTAGAGTGATATATTTAAAAAGAGAAAGGAAAGTTGAATCCTGGACCTATGAGCTCCATATCTTAGGTTTTTTTTTTTTTTAATACTCTGAATTTGTATAGCATTTGATTTGCAAAAGAGCAAAGTGCTTTACCAAATTTAAAATTACTCACATTTGAGCTGGCTTAAAATCTCTTCAACATTTCCAACTGACCTATA
The DNA here is from genome assembly GCA_011680675.1 of Gymnobelideus leadbeateri. Lineage (NCBI taxonomy): Eukaryota > Metazoa > Chordata > Mammalia > Diprotodontia > Petauridae > Gymnobelideus > Gymnobelideus leadbeateri. The sequence goes on along the minus strand of WOXC01005665.1, from coordinate 163,016 downwards.
AAAATTAAATGCCATGGTTTTGTGTGATGTATTTTCCTTTGTAAAATCACTTTGATGTTTGTTAACTCATTTTAACCTTCCCAAACTTTGTGAGGTAGATAGAACCGTTTAATTGCTTGTGTTTCTGTATATTATTTTATCTTTCTGCAAGCATTTCTTTGGGGTTTAGGATGAAGATTGACATCAGAGTTATTCCTTTGATTCCAGCAAGTGGGGGCAAGTAACGCAAGTAGTAAAACAGTGGGACAAAACTAATCCCCAAGCTTAGTATGTACTAGACTTCTTGCAAAAAAAACGGGTGATTGTGCTAGGACCCATAGCTGTAGACTTTGGCCTTGACCCTCTGTACCTTTACCAAAGATTTTTGCATTGTTCTCTGGAGGAGCTTCCTCTCTTTTATTCTGTGCCCCTTTGCTTTTTTGTCTTTGTCTTAGGGTTTTATATCCTTCCAGTTCAGAACCATTGGTTGTCTGCTGATCTTGGTGTTATGTTAATGATGTGTATTTGAGATTTATTTTTGTATCTCTTCTGGCACCTTGCAATAAATGTTTGTTGAATGAGTAAGTTTGTGCTCTACTTCCAAAAAGACTTAAGGCAGGCTCACAGATAAACACAGTGTGAGATAAGACAGTGAAAAATAGAGACCATCTAAAGGAAACACCAGGGTAGCAGTTTCTGGGAGCCAATCTCAAACCGATTTTAGCGCATGGCCAATAAAGCTATCTGAGTTTTCTGGCAGGTGAGGTAGAAAGAGCTACATTGGGTTACGTTTTTGTTTTCAGACAACAAAACACTTGCAAATTCCTCTGCAGAGATCATTTTTTTCCTTCTAGAATTAGACTCATACAGGAATTTAGTGTGTGGTTCCTTACATAAATATTTATTATCTTGGTTATCATAAAGATGATAAATATGTTCTTAGGAGTTAGTGGCAATTGATATAGCCTTCTTTGTTTTTTCTGTAGGTCAGTGCTTAACCCAATTATACTACTGCACAATTTACCTAATTTTTTGTATGTTTTCTTGAGTTAATGACCCAGCTAATTTAAGACATTTAAATGTATTTTTATAATTGTAGGATCACAGCCTAGAGCTGAAAAGGACCTCAGAAGGCCTGTCATTTACAAACAAGGAAACTAAAGCCCAGTAGATTAAGGGACTTAGCCAAGATCACATATGTGGTAATTATCATCCATGGTGATTTAGGTCCTCATCTGGTTCTGCTTAAATTTGAGAGATTTCCTCAATTTCAAATGCCAAAAATGAGGAATTTTATCCACTATTATGAGCTTTAGAGTTCTTATACTATAGACCTTCACAGCTGCCCCCAATACAAATCAGAGTCTAAGAGCAGGCGTTGTTCAGTCATGACCCCATGGGCTATAGCATACCAGTGCTGTGCATGGTTTTTTTTTGCCATTTTCTTCTCCACAGAGTAGGCTACCAGTGGCCTATCAGACATTAAATTGCTGAACTTAGAACGGTGTTTGGATCAGTGAGTGATGTGTTTGCCATTTTAACTTTGTCAGATTCCTTCTTCCAGAGCTCCTTCCCCTCCTCCCTTCCAACTTTAGTAGAAGTTGCCAACATGGCTCACTTAGGCAGACTCTTGGCTTCATTGGAACTGTTGCTCACTTCAATCAGTGGGTCAGAGAAAGGCATTTCTGAAGGATTCTTCTGAATTACTCATGGATATTTTTTCCAGTGACTTTTGGATTTAAGTCCCAGATCACTTAAGCAGTATCAGTTCAGTTGCTTTTCACTCTGGGAAATGGGAAAGTGTAGTTATTTTTAGGAAGTGGGCCCATATGTTGTAAAAATAAAGAGGGAAATGCTACAGGCACAGTCTTCCTAAAGTCCTTTAACTTTTTAGCCTTTACTTTTAAACTTTTTTTTTTTGGTAGGTATGAGAGAAAACAACCTATAAATGACCATTTACAACACATTGAGTTTTCTTCTACTAGCCATAGACTTTTCAACTCATAACCAGAAGATTGACCATCAGCGGTTGCATTTTATTTTGGCCACAGCATTTCATGAGGACAGCATTACTGAGGCAAGGAGGAGTTATGATTTGTGTCAGTGGAGGGAATTAGTTATATTGATAAAATGATAGCTCTTTCAAAGTGTTGAAAGTTTTTCATAGAATCTGAAATACATCTTGCATTTTCACAGTTTTACAGTTTATAAAGCTTTGTATGCATCATTTCATTTGATCCTCTGTAACTGCTCAAACAACCTATTAAAGTGGCAAAACAGCTATCCCCATTTCACATATGAAGAAACTTTGGCTTAGAGAAGGAGGTCCTGTCCTGGGGTGGGGAACCTGCGACCTCCTTGGCCACATGTGGCCTTTTATGTTCCTGGGTGTGACCTTTTGACTGAGTACAAGTTTTACAGAACAAATCCTTTTATTAAGGGGATTTGTTCTGTGAAATTTAGATTCCATCAAAGTTGAGTTCCTAGAGGACCACATGTTTCTCGAGATTGTATGTTCCCAACCCTTGGTCTTGTCTAAAGTTATATGGTTGGTGAGTCATGGAATTTTGAGGAGGTATCCCTTGATACTAAGTTCAGGGTTCTTTCAACTGCTTAACCACTCTACCTCCAAAGAAGACTATAGCTATTCTAAAATTTACTGTTTTTGAAATGCCACTTACAGATTGACAACCTAAATTATATGCAAGAGAAATATTTAAAAGTGCACTGTATGTGGAGGGCTCTGATTTCATTGCTCACATTAGAATGCCTACAAAAGCATAAAGCACTATACCAGAAACTGTGGAATGTCACAAAGGTAGTGTCTTAGGACCTTTATAATTTCCCTAGAAAGAAGCTGCTACCATAAATTCTTGTTATTAGCAGAACAAAGGTGTTGATCAATAGCCTCTTGATCCCTCGAAGCATTGTCTCAGGGTTTATATTGGACCAGATGGAAGCATGCTTCTCAATATCTAGTGGGTCAATAAGATGAACCAAAATAAAGATAACGGTTCCTGAATCATCATCTATGTTTTGTAGAGTTATTAGTGCACGAGCCTTAGCTGTTTTCTCTAGACAAGCAAGTCGCCTTGTGTTTCAGATTTATACACAACAATTGTATCTCATTAGCCTGGATTTACACCACATAGACCAAGCATGTAAATAATTGAAACCTTCCAGAGCTGTGTTAAATCCTCAGTTGATTTTAAAAGGCGTTTATCTTGGTATTTCATTCTGTTCCCTAATCCCAATCTACACAATTGATTTTTTTCAGCTAATCTTTTAATCGTGTCTATGCATTGAAAGAAAACAGTTGTTCAGTTTTAATAGAAAGTACTGCACAATTCATTTCTGATGGCAGTGGAATGAAAGGAGAGCAGGTTGTTTTGGTTTTTTTTTTTTTTTTAAGTTACCAAAATTCAGAAAGTTGACATCTATGCTGAAACTTCAGCTGTCTTGTTAGTTTATATGAACATAGCAGAGAGTGAGCAGGATGGACCCAGGCTACATAAAAGATGGATCGAGTGACATATTTTATGATCATTTTTTCAGATTGACTTCTAGAGATGTGTCATGGTTTTAATCACCATTTCATCCTGCATTATTAGTGAATTGAACTATTAAAATGAATTAGTTATAATTTCATGTAAGAAAAATAGAAGAATGATTGGGCAAAAATTATCTATGTACTTGCCTTAAGAACTAGAGATTTCTAAATATGAATCAAACAACTATGTTAACTTTTATGATCACAAGGGCTTTTCATGCCAATTTTTCAAGTCTAGAGGGAATGGGGTAGCTTGGTGAACATGTGAAACACATTTAATATATTTTTATTTTTTTTTCTCTCAAAGTCAGTAGTTTTATATTCTGATTTATGGTTTATGGTTTTTTTTTAATCAGAGAATGCCTTATTGTGTTTACATTTTTAGAAACTGATTAGCTGTTTGTAATGTTTGCTTGACTACAAACCCAAGATTTCTGAAATGTTCTCAAAATATCATTTATAGAACTGTGAGAGCGGTTTGTAGACTTTTTAATAACCCAAAAGTAGAAAGATTTTTGGAAATTCACAGATACTTAACAGTTTTGCTGTATTTAGAGCCCTTAATATACAGATTTAAAAAAAAAAATACCATCAGCTATTTATTGAGCACCTAGTGTGGGCAAGGTGTAGTAGGCAATAGGAATCCAGAGACACATAAGAGACAACCATTGTGCATGAAAGAATTATTCATTAGTAGGGCAAATAGGACAGAAACATAAAAAGAGTAATATGAGGCAGTATGTGTAAAATGAATGCCCACTATAGAAACTGTTATAGGAGTTCAGAGGAGAGAGCAGTGTGATAGGCTTCCAAGAGGAAGTGCCACTTGGGACATATGGGGAAGGCAGAACTTTAGCATTGCAAAGCAAGAGGACATTTCATTTAAGGGGGAACAAAGCTAGAAAGAGGTCGGTCCTATACCCCTATCCTTTCTCACACTGTCACTTCTATATTTTAGTGGGTCTGTGAGCTGATTAGTTTAGATAATGATAGCAATAAAAACTTATTATAGCTACTACTTGTATGAGGCTTTAAGACTTTACATACATTATCTCATTTGATCCCTAAGGACAACCTAGAGAAGTAGATACTAAAAGTAATAGGAACTCTCTTTAATTTTACTGGAGTTCACTAAGATGAATTGATTTGTCTATAGTAGCCTTTGGGAATGGAATTCAAACCTCAGTCTCTCCTAATTCAGAATCCAACCCTTTTCCTGATACACCATGGTATATTGGTGCACGTCACAACCTGTCTATGCTTTCTCATCCTACCTTAGTCTTCCTGTGCCCTTCATAGTTTTTTGTTTTTGTTTTTTTTTTGTAGTAGATCTACCTCACATACTGACTAGATGCCTTCCTCTTAGCTCATAGGATCTAGAGCTGGAAGGGATCTTAAAAGTAGTCTATTGCAACCCCTCCATTTTACAAGTAAGGAAACTGAGGCTCATTGACAATAAGTGACCTGCCAGAAGCCACAAGAAGGACATAGCAAAGCTGAGATTTGAATTGAGGTTCTCTAACTCCAGGTCTAGTTTTCTTGCCACTATACCAAAGGCCTTTTTTTGTGGATGTGGATATTTTGTAGAACCAGGCTATTCCCTTTTCTGAATACACTTGTTCTTATTGATGTCTTTTAAATTACTTGTTACAAGTCATTGTGTATAAGTCATATTTATACCATTCTGCCTTTCTGCATTGTCTTTCCACTTTTGGGTCACCTATGATTTTGATTCTTTAGTATTACATGATTTGGACCAATATCATATTGGTAGTAGGCTGTTGTATAAGGGAAGCAGCTTCAGATTATATAGTTTCCCAAAGTAATCCAATCTATTCCTCTCCTTCTATTCAACTGACCAGCTGAAGTACCTACATGTTCAATATGCATTTATAAAAGGAGTAAGTTAATAGGCTGCCTTTCCAACTGCATACTATAATAATCTGAGAGATATTAATCTTTTTTTTTCCTTTTGTTTTTCCTGTTTGGGTTGCTTGATTGATTTCTTTTCATTGTTTTAAATCCTAAAAGTTCCTGTAGTGTTTTGTGTCATGTTGCAGGTGGCAAAATATCATCTGTCAGTAGGAACACTTCAAGAACCTCGTGGTCTATATGAGGTTCCTCTTTCACTTACACTCTATATAATGGTGAACACCATGGGTGAGCATATATCTACTTGTTTTGTACTTTGCTTGCAATTTATAACCAAAGAATTATTTAACAAGTTTACCTTTATGGTTACATCTATCAAAGAATCTTGTATGATCTTAACAGACAGGTTCAAGGACTTTATTGGATAGGGCTTTTCACTCTTTCAAATTGAGTATTTTTTGGTAGTGAACAAAAAGTAGTATCTTGGCATTCTGTGTAGCTCATAGTGGGACTATGAAAATTTGATCTGCTGTGGAAAATCATTCACAAAAAGCTCAAGACACCTCCCCATTTTCTTTGGATAGTTTCATAAAGATTTTATAGAGAAGTGAAAATAAGCATATGGGTCAATAGTTGCCTTTATTGGGTAATGATAGCTTCTGCATCTATGAACTTTTTTTTTGTAATTTCCACTATAAGATAGTTTGAAAATAGATCTCTAAACGCCTTTTTAATTGTTGCCTTCAGCTCAAATTTCTTCACTTTTGTATTTGGTCAGATCTAGCTACTCTTCCTGAGGTAATTTTCTTTTGTGCCATTTCTACATCCTCACAGGACACTGAATTATTAGAGCCTAAATATGATGGTTTCACTGATAATAAATTTCTCCCATGTCACAATTTCCTCTCTCTCCTTCTAGTTTTAACTTTTCACCCTTACTATTATTATTTTATATGTGTATGTGTAAATAGTATATCTGAAATAATGAGTATTAGACTTAAAAGAAATAGGTATATTTGCTAGTAGAGAAATAAGCATATAATTTAAGAACTAGAAAAGAAACTTTAGAATATAAATATACAGTGCTAGAACATATAATGTTAGAGCTAAAGGAAACTATGGAGAACATCTGTCCCAACTATCTCATTTAATGGATATAGGAGATGGAGATCTACAGAAGCTGTCACCACTGTCCTAGAAAGGTTACTCATACAGATAGAAATAAGTGAAAGTCACACATAAATGTAGGTGGTTGGAGAAAAAGAAGAAATATTTTTCTGCTAAAAGGGTAATAATATAATAACAGAAATCTTATTTTGGCAGGAAATGTTTTCAGAAAATAAATCCAATTTTTTCCAGTTCTGTTTTCTTCTTTCATACAGTCTTTATCAAATGATGATTTTGTTGATAAATTTAGTGTGCTGTTGGGACTTTTGTGTGGATTGGGCCTACCCTCAAAAGGAGAAAAGATTTTACAGTTTCCATTCATTCTCATTAAAACCAGAACACTGGCATCTTAAATTTAACATCTTGTTCCAGGAATTTTAAGTAGTCAGATTGTATGGAAGTGGGTCTTATTAATTGCAAATGGGCTAGACATCTGTTCGCTAACATGGGATTCTTTTCTTTAAGCTCTGTTGTGTTTTTATATATGATACAACAACCGTGCTTAAGTTAAGGTGGTCAGTGTTGTTGTGAAATCAGGTTTTTCAGTAGCTCATAATGAAACCATAAAAACATGTCTCAGACCTAGTCTTAGACTACAGGGCTTTGATCTGAGAGCACTTAAGTGGTTTAAGTTGATAGATTTTATTTCCAGTCTGTCAAAGCAGATACTGCTTGCCCTATGTGACTTTTTAGGTACATGCCTTCCTGGTCTGGTGCCAGTTCTGTCTCTAGGGTCCAAGTGAATAGAGGTGATTTTTCTGGGCCTGGGCCTTGAGGATGACCTCTAACTGTTGTCTAATACAAATTGCTGGTAAATGACTTAAGCAGCCATTGGGTAAGTTGGGAATGTCTCAGCTGGTGCTTAAAAAAAAATCTGCAGCTCATATACATATACAGTCATAACATGTCACTGAGGCAAATCAGGTTGGTTTGCCTCTCCTTCCTTATAAACGGCCCTCCAGCTGCCAGTGGCATTTATTTTAGTCCCTTTGTGACATTGCCCTTTCTTTTCAGGGTTGCAACTGATATTTGTCATAATGTAATTTCACTAGTATAAAAATATTAGGGCATGAGGCATGGTAGAGTACACAGTGTGCTTTGTCTCAGCTTCTATGTAATCCTAACGGTTGGTCCTTTTAAGGTCTATAATTAGATTCTCATCAAAGCGAGACTACCCTTTTTCTTCTATTGCTAGTTTCTATTTCCTGATGATGGATGAAATGTATTTGCCTCAAGAGTAGACAATCCCTGAGAAGTCTGGTGAGAAAAACACTAGACTGGGAGTCAGAATGGTTGAAGATTGCCAAGACTCATTGCTCCTTTTGCTGTGTTATCTTGAAAAAATTACAAGACCTGTGCCTCCATTTTTCCACATTAGAAATAAAAATATCATCATGGAATCACAGAGCTAATGACCAGCATAGATGACAGATAATCCAGTTTAAAGTGACTAAAATGTTCATATACTTTGACCCAGAAATCCTATTGCTAAATAGGGAGATAAAAAATGAAAGAGTTGTATAATTTGGAACTCTGAGTGAGATGGTTGCAGGTGGCCAAGTCACAGGTCCCCAACTCATCTATACTGATTACTTGGGAACCAGTATCTGCTTTGGCCAAACATCGTATGACCAAATATGGCCAAAAATCGTATGTCTTATAGTCAGTCCTTGAAAGCTTCCAAGGCCAAGTCTTTAAGTCACCATTGCCAGAGATGTAGGTTTCATATATGTAGTGACCATGACAGCCTCATATTCACTTTGGATGTCATGCTGCTTTATAACTCTGAGGTTTCCTTCCCAGGATGCATTTGGCATGGATCCAGGGGCACCAAAGTGTTGCTTACAAATGTTCATTGGGACTGTAGGTCTCCTTAGACCACTAAAATAAATCAGTGACCTATTGATCTTGGGAAACAAAGTTGACAGCCTTCTTTATTAGGGCAATATAAGCAGAGCCAAAGCAAAGTACTAGTTGATAGGGAGGTAAGGATTTTGAAGTATTGTTGGGTTTTTTTGTTTGTTTGTTTTGTTTTGTTTTGTTTTTTTGCAAAAATGAAACTTCTTGGCTCATATATTCTCTAATGACATATTTAGTCCTTTCAGTAGCATGTGCAGGATGCAACACCCCTATGGTGACATTTTTCTACTTCAGTCTTTTCCAAAGATGCTAAATTATTTCCTTGTTAGTTTTCAGAAGGAAATCTTGCCCACAAGTGTTAATAGTGTTCTTCCACTGAACCTCAGAGGCTACGACATCTTTCATGTAGTTCACATCAACCTTGATCTTGGATATCCAATCCTAGACAGCTGACTCCATCTTAGAGGCAAGGAAAGCATTGAGGTAGTAGTGCACTAACACCCCCCGCCCCCAGTCATCCTTTGACTTGGCAGTTACCTTCTTATTCACGTGAATATAGTAAACATTTTGGAGTGTCTAAACTACCATAAAGAAGAGACTGGGTGTATGACTACTCATAGGACAAAGGAAACTGGACTTTTTTCCACAGAGGAGCTGTCATGCAGTGACTTTGGAGAAAATATTCGTTGCAAGAGAGTCATCCACATGATGACATTAATGCCTTCTCTCACATAAATATTGACCTTCTTTCTATGACATTCAACTACTAGTAACTTTGACTGATATTATTGATGATGGGTCATCACATCACTGCATTCTCCACAGACATGACAAAAACATGATGCCTCCCAAAGTTCATTACTTTGATTCTTCAAGGATAAAAGTCCCTCTTCAGGGACTAAGAAGTGATCAGTTTCCAAAACTTTAAGTCGTCTGGCCTCTCTTTCTTTTCTGGAATATCTTGCATTGGGACAGCTTCTCAGCTTTGTTTACTTTGTTCAGCCTCCAAAGAGGATGTCTTTTAATTGTTACTCTTTAAATCAGTTTCTAGTCCATCCCCTGGCTTCAGCATTTGGTAACAGTGCTTTTGTCTCTTTATGTGTGGTTGTGTTTCTGCACAGCACTCTCTTATTATTTAGCTTGGGAATCTGGGAGTACTGGGAGAGTGCAGACCCTTTCTTGGCACTTCCTTCCATTCCACTGAAATAATGACAGTAGAGGTAAGCAGTGCAGCAGTGCCATTCACATACCCCTTATCTGATACAAAGTAACAAAAGCTATTAGGGAAGACAGGTTTCTGTCAGCTATACAATAATGTCAGGGTGGGCTATCCTTTAAGACTGTGGATCCAATTCTAAGACCTACAGCTTCCCTAGCATTTTTCAGATCTGGTTGTTTAGAAGTGAACCTGCTGCCAGTTTATAATTATTCTTGCCCCTACAGTAGCTACCTTAGATAAGGAGAGCGTTCAGAAAAGTTGGGACCTCTTGGTGTGCTTGTGCCTGTGTCACTAGTGGAGACGAAGGTGATGGGGAGGAGATAAATGAAAATTGAAAAAATAGAAAATAGGTAATTATGCTTTCAGAAGAAAAAAGCTATCAGATACCAAGGGAAACCACTCTAGTTAATGAGGGTAATACTGGGGTTTTTTTGTTTTGTTTTGTTTTGTTTTTAATTGGGAAATATCTTTAACACTTTCTGGAATCAAAAAGACGGAACTTTTCTGTCAACAGGAACAAATCAGTCTTTCAGTAGACCATGCTTTGTCCTTTTAATAAAAAGATGGATCTGCTGAGGCAGAGCCAAGATGGCGAAGTAGAAGCAGGAAATTCTGTGACCTCCCCACACAACTACCTCAAATACCTATAAAATATGACTCTAAACAAATTTTAGAGCTACAGAACCCACAAAGTGACAGAGAGAAACAAATTTCCCATTGAAGGCAGCCTGGAAGGCTGACAGGAAGGGTTCGTCGCAGCATGCTGGGAGCTGAGCACAGTCCCATGTGAGCCTCACAGTTTTGGCCCCAGGGAGACAGGGGGTGGCCAGAGCACACTTCAGGAGAGTGAATCACCAGCAGCTGTAGCGGTTTTGAGACTTTTCAACCCATAAACACCAAAAAGAAAGTAAAAGGTCAGTGAGTAACTCTGTTTGAAAGGAAAGGTGTGGTCTGGTCCCTGCTTCCAGGGTGAGAGCTGGTGGAGACCTCTGCCAAGTGGCTGCCTCAGGAACTCCTGGCCTACAGATCGTAGGGGGACCAAGCGACCATCCAGAGGGTAATTGCTCTTGCTTTGACCTGCTTGGATCTGGGTCATTTTCTTGGACGGTGGTCCTGGGGTGAGAAATGCCAGTTTACCAGTGTGGTGTCTGTAGAGAGGGTGCCCTCCTCAGACCTCTGACAACATTTGTGATTTGGGATAAAGGTCTCCTCTCTGGAAGTAGAGTTCTACTGTGGCAAAAAGCTCAAAAGTCAAATAATTGACTGGCAACATGAGCCAGTCAAGATAGGAAACACAAACAGACCATAGAATCCTTTTTTGGGGACAAAAAGGATCAAAGCATGGAATGGGAAGAAGACAATGAAGTCAGAACTCCTTCATCAAAAGCTTCCAAGAAAAATATGAACTGGTTACAGGCCATAGAGGAGCTCAAGAAGGATTTTGAAAATCAAGTAAGAAAAGTGGAGGAAAAACTGGGAAGAGAAATGATGCAAGAAAAACATGAAAAGAGAGTCAACAACCTGACTTGGTTGAAGAAAATAATACCTTAAAAAATAGACCAACTCAAATGGCTAAAGAGGCCCAAAAAGCCAATGAGGAGAAGAATGCCTTAAAAAGTCAAATTTTCCAGACAGAAAAGGAATTTCAAGAATTCACTGAAGAGAATAATTCCTTCAAAAAGTTGGATCTACTGTTTCATCATCAGTGGGGCACAGGTTTAACATTATTTCTCCAAATATGATAAGGATTTTCTACTCATTCATCACTACTTCCTCCCTGAGTCCTTCTTGTGACCAGTGATTTGGATTTCAAGGTAGCTGGCAAGGATTAGGATATTTATTCTGCAGCCATGCAACAGAACAAAAGCTAACTTGACTAAAATAGGGAGTGAACGTATAACTATGGCCTCATTAGCTCCAGTCAACTATCCATAGGCATCAAAATGTCATTCCTTCTGAAAAGAGAATTAGCCAATAGCAGTCAGTCTCTATTATAACCGTTTAGTGATATTACTTGCTAGTTGTCCCCTTATTAACAGAATATGCCTTGTTACCAAAAGAAAAAAATCACCAGTTTACCTTTAATATGGGGAAATCATTCAAAGCACTTAATTTGTGTTGATTTTTTTATCAGTGCACTATTGCAATTAAGTTAGATTAATGAAAGGTAAATTCCAGTCTATACAGGGGGGGGAAAACTCTTGTAAAGAACCTAATTAGCATGTTTGTTTGTTTTAGCCTCTCATGGCTTAATTGCATCTTATCTTGCTATTTACAAACAGGCATCATTAAAGAGTAATGAGTGTGTGAAGAGAGAGCATTTCTATCCCCAGCAAATGAGATAACAGGGAGGGGAGGAGAGAGATTGAAAGTCTATTGCTTTGTTGATCCTCTTCTCTTACAGTGAAGGTGAATACTATATGGTCCACCTAACTGACCTGCAGGAGAGCAGGAGGACAGACGTAGATTGTGATTATGCAAGATCCTAGCTTGTTCTTATGCTAGAAGAATGCCTTTGCTTTTAATTTGTTGCTGCAGCATAATCTGTAAAGGTGAACAAATATGATTTGTCTTGTAACCTTGGTTGGTAATGTTTCGGTTAATATTTTCCTCCCTTTCCTTTCAGCCCTGCATTGCAGGGCATTGTACTTTATATCAAGAGGATTTCCTGAGATCCTGAGAAGTCTAGCTTGAGCTTGAGGGACTTTCCCTGGATAGTCAAATCCTAATGACTTCAGCAACATAGGTATGAATGTTAAAATTTAACAGAAATAACTTAAAATGCTATTTCAGGGAAATCCCTGATTTTTTTTTTTAATTTAATTTGCAGTAGAATTGTAAAATTGCAAAAAAAAAAAAAAAGATTGTATTTTCTTTTCTTTTTCTTTTTTGCTTTTTTGGAGGGCAGTTGGGGTTAAGTGACTTGCCTAAAGTCACACCGCTAGGGAGTGTGTGTGTGTGTGTGTGTGTGTGTGTGTGTGTGTGTGTGTGTGTGTGTGTGTGAGAGAGTATGTGAAGTGTCTGAGGCCGGATCCGAACCCAGGTCCTCCTGACTCCAAGGCCAGTGCTCTATTCACTGCATCACCTAGCCGCCCAAATTGTATTTTCTTTACTGGGTATTTAATCAGCCAACATTTCTTTTTTTAACATTAATTTTGAAAATTTTGAGTTCTAAATTCTCTCCTCTCCATCCCCTCCCCCACCTTTTGAGAAGGCAAACAATATGATGCCCATTATACACATAAAGTCATGCAAAACATATTTCTGTAATATCAGCCACATTTTGCAACCTAATTGTTACGTAGTTTAAACTCAAAAGCAAAAGAGAGAACAGAAAGAAATAGAGTTTCTGTGTCATGGAATTCAGAAGTTCCTGTTTCCCCCTAAACTTTCTGTGATTTATAGAATAAAATGGAAACGATGTTCTCTTTATGAGAAACAAAAGGACCTGGGAAGAGTAACCTTTGAATTACCTTCCTGGCAATACTTCCTTCTAACTACAGAAACCTGGCAAGTCTACATATACTCAGTTTCCCCTGCCATGTGATTATCATTCTTACATTTTTGTTGTTCGTTTGTTTTTCCACTCTTGATTTGCCCAGGTTCACACAGCTACTAAGTGTCTGAGACCAGATTTGAACACACGAAGATGGAGTCTTCCTGACTCCAGGCCTGGCACTCTATCTACTTTACCACCTAGTTGCCCCATTCTTGTCTTACTGTTATTGAAAATCATTTAAAGTTCAGTTTTTCTCAAATGACACCTATTTGACTGGAAATTCCCTTTTAAAATTTGTTTAAAATAAGATTATAGGTATTTATGGTTTTCTTGATACAGAATATGGTCACAAATTTCTAGCCTTTCCAAATAGAAGCATTTTGAGTCGAGTTCTGACAGCTTCAACATAGAAGCAGCATTTAGGGGAAACAGATTTAGGGGAAACATTGTTACCCAGCACAGCCTCAGTGGGGCAATAAGGTTTTGGGGATGGAGGGAGTTAACTTAGAACTCTTTCATTTTCAGCTCACAGAACTATGGGACATATTTTCCCATTCATGTTAATTGAATTTTAAAGTGACCTTGTACATTTATTGATTTGAATTAAAATTTTCTACATCAAGGTTGAGTTGGCATGTTTCCTACAGGCGAAATATTAAAAAGCCAAGTGCTGCTTAACCGGGGTATTGACAGAAGAAGCTGAAATATAATGAGGAAAGTTTGCCCTAAAAGGGAGCAAAGTTGTCTTTTTAATACAGTTGGCAAACATTGGATCTGTGTAATGATGAGCTCTACCTTGACTAGAATCCCCAGCATACTTAGTTATGATTGACAACTGGTTCTAGAGCCAGAGTCTAGATTCAGACCCTATACTTCCCATTTGACTTTGGTAGCACTTTGGTAGCCTGAGCCTCAGTTTCCTCATCTGTAAAATGAGGAGATTAGATTCTCTTCTTCTTCTTTTTTTTGAGATAAATGAGCACTTTTATTTCTTTGTTTCACAAGTAAACTGGCTGAAATAGTTGTTTCCTGTGGGCTAATCAAAGAGACCAAATCCCATATCTTCATCAGACTCCTCCGATTCTTCCTTGGCTTCCACTTTGGCTGGAATGGCAGCAGCAGGTGCAGCATCAGCTGGAGCAGCAGCCACAGGGGTGGCCACTGCAGATGCTGACGGATCAGCCAAGAAGGCCTTCACCTTTTCAGCAAGTGGGAAGGTGTACTCAGTCTCCACAGCTACAGCCAAGACCCACTTGTACCCATTGATGATCAAGTGGGGTACTGATGCAACAGTTGGGTAGCCAATCTGCAGACAGACGCTGGCAACGTTACGGACACCCCCTAAGAACCGAAGATGCAAAGTCTCCTCTGTGATGTCCAGCACTTCAGGGTTGTAGATGCTGCCATTGTTAAACACCTGCTGAATGATCAGTCCAAAGGAGAACGGGGAGATAGTCAGCATGTTCAACAAGGTGGCCTCGCTGGCACCCACTTTGTCTCCGGTCTCAATCAGCTGCACATCACTCAAGATTTCAATGGTACCCCTGGAAATCTTGGGGGTGATACCCAGAGCCTGGAAGAAGGAAGTCTTCTCGGGACCCAGACCAGTATTCTGTGCTGGCACAGTGACACTGGCACGGGCAGCAGCTGGCACCTTATTGGCTAGAAGCGTATCCCTAATCTCAGTCAGATCTTCCTTGGTGAACACAAAGCCCACGTTCCCCCGAATATGAGGCAGCAGTTTCTCCAGGGCAGGATTGTTCTCCAGATGCCCACAAATGGCTTTTGTTTTTTCCCATCAATATAACGGCCTTCCCATGGAGGGACATCCGGATCTGCTGCATCTGCTTGGAGCCCACATTGTCTGCTCCCACAATGAAGCATTTTGGATAATCATCCAAAAGTTGGATGATCTTGAGGAAGTGATTCGATTTCCAGGTAGCCCTGTCTTCCCTGGGCATCGCGGCGGTGCTTCAGGGATTGCCACGTGGGGTTTAAAGACGATGTCACTTGCAGGAGGACACCTGGGGAGAGAGATTCTCTTCTTCTAATTAATGTCTCTTAGCTATTGATTTTCAGTAGTAAATTTGGAGTTACAGCTATAGGATTAATTATTTAGAGGATCACCCTAAATAATAAGGGAGTATAGTAGAAATAGCACCAAACATGGAGTGAAAAGACCTGAGTTTAAATCTTGCTTCTGCTACCTTAACAACAGCTTAGTTTAAATGAGTTAAAGCTTGATGAATGCTTTACGTCCATTTTCTCATTTGAGTCTAGCAACAATCATGTGCTGTGGATACCAACATCAAAAAGTTTGACTTTATTCATGTGTTCAGTCAGCATGCATTTATTTCTATCAGCCAGCCAAGTGCTGAGGATCCTGGGACAAGCACAAGACACTCTGCCCCTCAAACGAGTTTGTGTTCTGTCGAGGGAGTTGGGGCAGGGAAATATATTGGTGAAACACGTACCCAGCTATGAAACCTCTACCAAGTAAATGCAGTGTAATTGTGGGGAGTGGGGAAAGAGGGTGCCAACAACTGTGGCAGGAACGAGGAAGTCTGGCACTTGAGCTATCTGGAAGGAAGCAGGCACATTATTGGGGGGCACACTGGCTCTCTGTTGGTGGTCTCTTAAGCAGGTTTTCCTGCCCTCCTCCATGTCTTCGATAAGTTTCCTCACATGTGGAAATGAAGAGTCTAAACCAGGTGATCTTCAAGGTTCCTTCAAGCTTTAAAACTTGTATGCTGCTCTGACTTTTTCCCTCCATCAAGCACGGTGTATTGGGATGATCCATTTCTGTCTTAGTGACTTCTTATGTTTTTGAAGTTGTATTACCCTATCTTTGCATTTACATGTCCTCCCTACACCACCTCTCACCCCACCCCCATATGGATATGTGTGTATATGTGTATGTATGGGTGTAAATGTGTCTCTGTGTTATGTGAATCATACATGGGTGTTTGTACATGTACAGAGCATAGTATAGTGGGTAGAGAGCAGACCTAGAGGTCAGAAAGGCCAGAGTTCAAAGGCTGCCTCTGACCTATTGTCATTGTGACTGTAAGCAAGTCACTTAGCATCTCAGTGGCCCAGGCAACACTATCTAGAACCAGTGGAGATTTTCCTCATAGGGAGTTCCTGTACTGATAAAAGTATTGGGCCCAGCACAACCTGCCACTGACCAGGACATACTTCCTGCTATCCTACTCTGTGTGTCCATTTCTCTTCCCAGAACCATGTGTGGGACCTCCCTGGTACCTACTCTGCCTCTGGGGTGGAGGTTGGCCTCTCATCCTTGAAAACAAACCCTGCTTTGTACAGAGGATTGTTTGGTTTGACCTCTGGGTTTCCAGATCACAGGCTACCACTCATAATCTGACTCCAGTCCAGCTGGTAATTATTGTTGTGCCAGTGGTTTTAGCTTTTCATTTTCAACAAATTATCTTCCCTGTACCAAATTTTTCCAAGTTTCTCTCTCCCGGAGTGTCCCAGGCTGAATCTTTGCCATCCTTTTCATTGCTCCATCTTGCTTGAGGCTGCTATTTTCCTAGAAAGAACTAACTCCAATTTCCTCTGCAAATTTTCTATATAATTTCTCCTTGCTTCAGCCTTCCTGAAGTCTACTGTTCAGAAAACAATGTAGCCCAGCAGGACACCTTTCAGAGATACTCAGACCTGGCAATTGTGCTGAACCTAGAGGGCTGATTTTTAAAGTTAAGATTAGACAAAGCAAATACTTTATTAAATGAATACAGCTGGGGTAGACAGAGTGGGGTGGGTAGGCTGGTTGTAGAGAGACTGAACTTTTTAGCAAAAGGTCCAAAGAATACTTCTGGGCAGTTTAGAAGATTAAATGACTTGAGGTTCTGTGCTGACCATCTCCTTTTCTTCTTCACCTAATTTAAAGGACTATACCTGTCATAGTAAATATAACAATAAATTAGTAGTCAGAAGACGTGATATCTAGGCTCTGCCACTTATTAGCTGTGTGACCTTGGGCAAGTCCTTTAACATTTACAGATAAATCTGTTAATATATACAGTAAAATATCATTAATTTACATTGAGAGGAAGGCCAGTTATAATCAGGGGAAACTGATTGAATTATATATGGAAGCATTTTTAATCTTATTTTTAATAATACTTATTGTTTTGACATTACATTTATTTCCTACATAAATATATTTCTACATGTATTCTTCTTCCATCCAAACCCAGTAAGCCAGACTTTATGACAAAGATACAGAGAGGGAAAAAAAAGCAAAAAATAAAAAATAACCAAGTATAGCCAGCATATCTGGCAGCATATGTGGCAATTCATAGCCCATAGTCTTCCACCTCTTCAAAAAAGAGAAGGTTCTCTTCACGTCCAAACTGGTTGATTGTAATTGTACAGTACTGGGGTTAATTTTATTCTTTCTATTTAAAGATTGTGTTATATTATTTTCAAGTAGATATTATAACTTATAATTGTTGAAATAAGCTTTTTTTTTTTTTTGGAGGGCAATTGGCGTTAAGTAACTTGCCCAAGGTCACACGGCTAGGTTTTTGTTTGTGTGTGCATTAAGTGTCTGAGGTTGGATCCGAACTCAGGTCCTTCTGACTCCAGGGCTGACGCTCTACTCACTGCGCCACCTAGCCGCCCCGAAATAAGCTTTTAAAGGTCTGACCAGTGAGTGTCCTAAAAGGACCTATGTAATAGATACAATTATAATAGATAAAAAGATTTTTAAAATAAGTAGAAATTATTTCTAATTGTTTTATGCTTTTGTATGTAAATGAGTCCTAAATTTACTAATAATTTGTAGAAAGTTTATTCTGAAATATTTTTAATATTCCTTCTGTTGAATCCTATTGATTGATAAATCAATACCAAGAAGAAAGGTTTTGCCAAATAACGGTAAGCTTCAATCAGAAGAAGTAGGACCCAATTCATGCCCTCAAGAACCTAACTGGAGAAAAGACTAACACCTATGAAGTAATTAGGAATTAAATGCTAAACTGTAGCACTGATTGTTGGTTTTAAAGCAATTCAGAGGAAGCTCCATAGAAGAAGTGAGGCTAAAACATAGTCTAGCTCTCTATCCAAATTACCACAGATTCTAAATTAGTGCAATTCATCCAGATAGTATTCTGTATTGGGGACAGGGGGTTCAGACCAGTGCAGTTGAAGTGCATTGCTATAGAGACCAGACACTTTAACATGAATAGTGTAGGGGTATGCATTTGTAGGAATAAGCATTAAGTGTAGAATGATTAGTAGTGTTACCTTCAGGTCCTCCAATGCCTTCTCTATTGGGAGGGTTTATTAGGGTTTGAGTGTATTATAGTTGGTTGGATAGCCATAACTCACTATTTTTGTGTTACTCATAATTTAAGTAATTTCCCATCCCCCCTTTTCTTTGTAGTTTGTGATTTGTTCTCTCACAACAGTTAGTTGGCAAATTTCCGCAGCAGGAGCCAGCACAGCGGGCTGCCACTCTGTAACTAGCCAAAGTGAGAGAATAGACAGAAAAAACTGTGAACCCTGAGTGACATCTACCAAGAGAGTCGATTTTACCCTGGCAAGAATATGGGTAAAGATAACATGCCTAAACATTGATCCCTGGATGGGCTGTGAGCCCTATAGCAAGTCTGGCACATGACTTCCCTTTAAATAGGATTGTATTTGAGCCCTCCCAGTGAAGTAGCAAGCCCTTTGGAAATCTGCATGTTAGTATAGAACATGTTACCTTGGCAACAGTGAGCTTGCTTCATTACCAGATGGCATTAGCTTGAATTTCTGATGTCCCACAGGAATTGCCAAGAATCAGACCAATAGTACATGTCATTCAGCATCATGTCAGTGACCATGGTAAACGTTAGCTACTTCAGAGAAGAAATTCCATAGTCACATAAATCTCTACAGGTCATTGTATCATCCTTTACCTAGCTAGTATGCCCCAGTTCCCTACAATATCACATCTAGGCTCATTGAGTTCAAGCACAGATCAAATAAATGCAAATCTCAAACAATCATAGACTTTCTGCATGTTAGAGTTAGGAAAGAGTTTAGAGATAGTGGTACAATCCCCGCATTTTATAGGTGAAACTGAGGCCCAAAGAAGGAAATTGCTTTGCCAAGATCATTATCACTTGTTAATGGCAGAGCCAAATCTAGACTTCAGACCTAACTTCAGTCTTATTCCCACTATAACACTGTGTTCCATTGGTTTGCCATAAACTATTACTATGTCATAGCAAGCATATGTGTCAGCTACCTCAACACAGCAGAGAGATTACATGTGGTAAAACAGATTGCCCATAGAAGAATGTTGCTTTGAGTCACGCAAAGGGATATCCAGAATTTAAGACCATAATGAATTACCTCAAATCATTCCATCACAGAATCTTGAAGGCATTACAGATGTGATCTGGCTGAACCCAGAACAGAAGTTCCCTACCACTTACCTGATAAATCATCCAGACTTTGCTTAGAGAAATCTAGACATTCCTTCCAATTTTGGATAACTAATTGTTAGTAAGTTTTTTTTTCTTTCATCAAGCCTAAATTTGCTTCTGCAGTTTCCAATCATTGCTCCTAGTTCTGACTTCTGAGACCAAATGAAAAGATTCTAATCCTTCTACATGACAGCCCTTCAAATAATTGAAGATAGGGGCGGCTAGGTGGCGCAGTGAGTAGAGCGTCAGCCCTGGAGTCAGAAGGACCTGAGTTCGGATCTGGCCTCAGACACTTAACACACACACAAACAAAAACCTAGCTATGGGACCTTGGACAAGTTACTTAACCCCAATTGCCCTCCAAAAAAAAAAAAAAACCCAAATAATTGAAGATAGCTCTTGTGTCTCCCCCTAAATCTTTTCTTACCCAGGCCAAACATCTCTTCTATCACTCTTCAGATGGCATGATTTTGAGTATCTCTGTCATCCTGGTTGTCTTCTAGTTGTTTTCCAACTTAACAATGGATTTCTAAAATGTGGTACCTCAGACTAAATATCTTCCTCCAGGAAAGAGTACATATAGCAGGACTGTGACTGCACACATCCTCCAGTGCCACCTGGGGTCTCCTTAGGGTTCCTGCCCCCATATCACACTCTGCTCGTATGCTGGGCTTGCTGGCTACTAAAAGCCCGGATTTTTATATTTTTGTTCTAAACCAAAATGCTATTCTGAAAAGAACATTTCCACATACTAAGTAGAACAGATAAAGCAGATTATATATGAAACTACATATCTTTATTATGTAGTTTGGTTTTTATAATAAATTTACCATAACACTTTCAGAGCTGTCTTGCCTTCTTGGTGCTTCCTTCTGAACTTTTTTCTGTTTTCTTCTGTGTAGTCTTTTAAAAATTAGTTTTCATTGGTTCATGTCACTCAATTTTTTACCTATACAATTTACCTCTGTCTCTCCCTTCTCCTCTCGCAAAGAGCCATACTATTCTGTGCATTTTCAAAATGCTTCAATGACTTTCTTTTCTTTCTTTTGGGGAGGGAGCAACAGTATTGCCAGTTCCGATCTCTTTTCAGTCCTCCCCTCAATAAAATAAAAAATATAATCCCTGTAACAAATAAGCATTGTCAAGAAAAAAATTCCATAACTTTTCTATGTCCAAAAATATATGCCTCATTCTGTACCTTAATTCTGTTGCCCCTTTCATTGAATGGATAGCATGCTTCCTCTGGAACTATGGTTGTGCATTGAAATGGTCAGTTCTTAAATCATACAGAGTTGTCTTTATAACATTATTTTTCCTGTATAAATTGTTTTCCTGATTCTGCTCATTTCACTCTCCATCAATTCATACAAACCTCCTTAGTTTTCTATGAAACCATCCTGTTTGTCATTTCTTAAAGCATAGTGATATTTATTGTGTTTGGATTTTTTAAAAATCAGGTGTTTTTCAGGTAAATTAAAACTTATTCACCACTCTTCCACCTCATACTTGGGAAGTTATATCATTGAAACCACCATTGAATTTACATATGTGTATATATTAGCTATCCCTCCAAGTTTTGTGTCATCTGTAAATTTGGTATGCATGCCTTATATGCTTTTATTGTATGGAGCACCTAGGAGAAACCAGTCAGAATAGTCTGCGTCAACCAGGAATATGTGAATAGATTGACTAAATGGACCTCTTAAAAATACAAGCTAAATTTGACATCAGTGGTTTTTTTTTTTTTAATGAAAATCTAGTTTCTCTTTAAAGTTCTACTCTAGTACCTCTTAATGTTGTGTGCCAGTGGAATGCAAGCTTTGTCAGATTCTACCCAATGCCAGAACTGCTGGTACATTCAATACACTCCCAGAAAAACACCTTGGGATAGGCTACATGTTATTAAAATGCCTGTAGCTTTGACCCAGAGATCTCACTGCCAGGCAGATGCCTTAAGGAGTTCAGCAATAAAGAGAGATACATCAGAACATGTAGAGCAGCACTGTTTATAGTAGCAAAGAAGTGGAATGAAGCAAATGTCCTTCGAAGGAAGGGTTTAAAAATTTGTGAATGGAATGAAAGATTGCCGAAAATGTGATGAGTACAAAGAAGCATGAGAAGACAGGAACTGATGTGAGGAAGTGGAATCAGGAAAACATTATACAGAAGGACCAAAATAATGTAAATGGAACAAAGTCTATCAGGAAAACACCCAAAATGGAATGCGATGAAATTATAAATGACCAAGCTTGGTTTCCAGAGAATATGAAAATGTGCCCTCATTCCTTCTTTGCAGAAGTGCGGTTCTATGGTATAGAACATTGTATACAGTATTTAACTTCATTGAATTAAGGGTTTTTTTGGAGAGGGGAAGGCAGGGCAAATCGGGTTAAGTGACTTGCCCAAGGTCACACAGCTAGTTTTTTGTGTCGTCTGAGGTCGGTTTTGAACTTGGGTCCTTTGGACTCCAGGGCCGGTGCTCTTATTCACTGTGCCACCTAGCCGCCCCAAAATGATAATATTTTTGAAAAGTTAAAGCCTCATTCAATAGACAGGGGCAGGGTGAGAAAAGTAGTCTATGTCTGCTTTCTGGGAACCAATAGAGCTGAGCATAGAATCTTATCACCAGGAAGCTGGCCATAAAATGGTAAATACTTTGGCCATTCCAACCTACTAAACAAAAAACAAACAAAAAAGCTCCACTCTTCAGTCCTATATGTCCTCCCACCCCTTTGCTTCTGCATTGATTGTTGGCAGAGTAGCAGGAAGAGAGAGAATTACAAGAATATAGTTTAAAAACAATTTATAAATGTTCTTTTTCTCTTGGTATCCAAAATGTGAATTATTGGCCAATGGACATACACAAGAGGAACTGGATCACATCAATCTCGATATTCTTTTTATAAATGAAGGCAGAATACAAATGAAAGCTGCAAGTAAATGGAAGGCTAGCTCACAGGTTCTCCTTGGAGAAGAATATAAAAGAGTTGGCAGAGTGGGTTTTGTCAAAGGCAACAAGAACTGTTGTTTCATGAGACATTGGGTTTTCTGATCCTAAGGTACTTATTTCAAGCATTTATTAAAAGACAGTCATTACAGTAGATTGATAGAACATTTTAAAAAATGCTTACTATGAGCCAGGCACAGTGCTAAATGCTAAGGATACAAAAACAAGAAAGTACTTTGGTTCCTACACTTGATAAACTTATATTCTGATGTGGAAAGATAACACAGGAGAGCTAGCAGTGGGGTGAGAGATGAAGACTACCCTCACAGGGGCAGGTGTAATAATAAAGCAGGATAGAGAGTGAGCTGGAAGTGAAGTAAGCAGCATGGCTGGGACTTCTTCTATATGCAGGGACTCTCTAGTCAACTCCTACTAATCATTGAGTTAGCCTCAGCATGGAGACATCCTTAGTAGTGTGAAGATGAAGCAGAACAGAGAATAAGCCAGAGATGTAGTCATCATTGCAAGGAAAGATAATTGCAGTTTATGTGTCAACATCTGTTGCAGAGGATAAGAAAGTAGAATTCCAAAAAGACCTTCCAAATTAAATTGCCATATACTACTTGGTGACTTCAATCCAAAATAGGCATAGGGGAAAAGTGCAAAAAATATGTTAGAAAACCTCATTTAAGGTGAAGAAATGAGACCAAAAGCTTTTATAGAGAAGCCTCATACCTATAGCTCATGAATACTTTCTTAAAGAAACTTATGAAGCGGGGCAGCTAGGTGGCGCAGTGAGTAGAGCGTCGGCCCTGGAGTCAGAAGAACCTGAGTTCAGATCCAGCCTCAGACACTTAATGCACACAAACAAAAACCTAGCCATGTGACCTTGGGCAAGTTACTTAACCCCAATTGCCCTCCAAAAAGCAAAAAAAAAAAAAAAAGATACTCATGAAGCATTGAATATGGCAAGTATAAAATAACATTATGGAGGAAAAATAATTATATTTTAACTGAAATCAAGTGGCTACTGATGTATCTTTTCCAAACCAGTTAATTATATACAATTAAACCATCAGCTTCTTAGAACAAATATGAAAATCAATACCAGTTAGCAGAAAGAATAAAATTTATGAGATATAGTAACTGCTAATATAGATAATTCTGACCTTTTTAAACAGATTATTTACTCAGAAAAAGGGAAATGGACAAAAGAACAGATATCAGTGCTTTTACTGTTTCTTAACGGAATGTAAATCATTGACCACAATAAGAAGACTGTAAAAAGCGCAGAAATTACTTCCACAAACAGATATTTTATCATCTTGCCAAGCAGAGATGACAGCCAGGAACTCTATCAGTTTAGAATATGTTTATTTGTCAGATCTTATGGAGCAAGATGGTAGAAAATTATAGGCAATATTGCCTCAAAATAAGAAGAAGCAATAAAAACAAAAACAAGTTCAGGAAAAGCTTGATAAAACCCAACTAACCTAAATCACCCTGAAGGCACTTAAGAATAAAGCTGGAAGAACAAGTAGATGAAAAATGTAAAAGGTCTGTAGGGATTTCTGTTACAAACCCCTTTTCACTTAGTGACAATGCAGTTACCATATTTTAGACTTTAACATTATAGTCACCAGTGTTCTGTGTGAGGAAATAGAAATGGTTATAGAAAAAGCAAAGATGGGGCAGCTGGACTTGACCTGCCATGTGCTGAGAAACTTGAAATTGGAGGTGACATAAGGGTGGGGGCATCGAAGGACTGATTCTCAAGTTATCTAAAAGACTAGAAAATACCAAACATTTGAGGAGAAAAGCACAGGCTGCATTTTAACTGAGAAAATATTAATAACTTCTAACCTGTCCTAACTTAGACACTTCCTTTGTTGTTTTGATCAAGTCAATCTCTGGGTGGTCTGAATTTCATCATTTGGAAAATAAGAGTGTGGAGCTAGATGATCTTGAAAAGGTCCTTTCTAGATCTAGATCCAGTGATGATACTATTTTCCCATTTCTATAAAATCTTTATAAAAATAATCTGCATATACATTGAAAGTATCCTGAATGAAGTGTATGAAAAGGAGAGAGTCAGGTTTTGTAGATGGTGTTCAACAGCAGACCATACTTTAACAGTCAAACAATGGACTGAAAGTTGTAGAGAATGCCAAGTGTATTTTTTGTTAATTACATATATATGTATATATATTTAACAAAATACGCACACATAAATGTGTGTTTTTGCATATGTGTATATGTATGTATGTGTGTGTACATATTCTGTAGAACAAAATACCCTCTTGGAGTCTTTTTTCACCTTTCATTTGTTGTCCTTTCAGTTTTTTTTCTTCAAATTTCTCAGGATATTTTCCTCTGCATTTGTTGTGGGTCCCCCAAAATCCTTTGGTGTGCCCCAGGTGGTGCAAGCCTGTTCTCCAGCTTTATATAGCATGTAAGAGCAAAGGCAATAATACGAATACTACTGCAGAAGTTCCCAAAGGAGTATATAGGCTTGTCAAATGTATATTCGGAGCCAACATTATAAGCCATGAAAGATGTCAATAATATGCAAAAAGAGGTGCCAGATGATGCTATCACTCACTACCTAGTTTCAGATCATAGATAGGGGTGGACAGAGGAGGAGACCTGCACCTAAGGGTAGCTTTCAAAGGCAAAAAAGTCAGTCCATTGCACTCGGCTGTATACTGAACAAGACACACATTCAGAAGAAAGAAACAACTTTGTGACACAAACCCCAGGAGCAGAATGAGATCTCAGATATAGCTTCTAGCCCAGTCTGAAGCTTGCAGAGAACAAACTAGGGCAGAAATTCCAGACCCAAAGAGAAGTCTACAGTTCTGTTACTCTGAACCAGCAGAGCTTTCTGATAGAGCTGGCTAATAGTGACCAAGTACAGCAGCTGTCTTTTGGAACTCCAGATGTAACAAGTCCACAGGCCTGTTGCACAAACCTACCTAGGTCAGGAACTTGCAGAGCTCCAACCAGGGGGCAACAATCAGACTTTGTTCTGGATCAGGCCACTTTGGGAACACTGAAAGCTTGCAGGTCCCCAGCCTGGGCTGTGCCTGAGATGTTGGAAAAACACTATTTAATACTCCAAGAAAGCAGCAACATGACCAACCCAGACATCCCTCCAGAATTGTATAGAGCCTATCCCTAATATAAGTCCAAAGTCAGGAAGTAGGCTGAAAGAATAAGCAAACAAAAACATATTCACCAGTCACCTAAAAGAAGTCCTCAAGTGAAAATTCTCAGGATCATTATAACCAAAATAAAGAGCTTCCAGTCAAAGGAAAAGTAATGGAGGCATCCAGAAAGAAAGAATTCAAGTACCAAGGAACCACAGTTAAAATCACACACTATTTAGCAATCATCTGTTCAGAGGACTGGAGAACTTGAATTATGATCTTCTAGAAAGCAGAGGATATAGACTTAAACTGAAAATAGCTCAGCAAAACGGAATGTAATCTTAAAGAGGGGGAAATGGATCTTTGATGAAATAAAGGACTTCCCAAGCATTCGTAATGAAATGGAACAAGAGTTGCCTAGAAACTTTAAAGTACAAAACACAGGAGTTAAAAGAAACATAAAAAAGTCATCATGAACCAAATAAAGAACTGAACAAGGATAAATTATTTACATTTGAATATGGGGGAGGTAATGCATGTGTTGCTTCTGAACTCTCTCTATGTCAAGGGTCACGGAGAGAGTTGAATTAGAGAGGGCCAGGAAGTGGTCCTCTTATGTCATGATGATATTAAGAGAAGAATAGAAAGGCAGGGGAAGAAGAATTCATTAGGGGAAAGGGAAGGAATGTTTGGGAAAATTATCTCACATAATAGGGGTGTAGAAGTTGAAGTCTCTTCATGTAGAGAAAGGTGTGGAGCAGGCTGCTGCCATTTGAACCTCACTCTCATCTGAACTGGTCAGAGGAGGGAAGAATACACACAGTGGGGCACAGAAATACATTTCACTTAATAGGGAAGTAGGAATAGGAGAGAAAAGAGAGGGCAATGTAGAAAGAAGTGTAGTTTAAGGGAAGAATTAGTCCTAAGCAAAACAAATTCTAAGGATGTACAAAATTATTTCTGTCTCTTTTTGAATAGGATTGGAAACTGAGAAGGCAGTTATCAATTGTATACTGGCTGAACAAGTCATGGTATAGAAATGCAATGGAATGTTCGCTTGCTATAAGAAAGTATATAAGGAGGGGTAGCTAGGTGTTGCAGTGAGGAGTAGAGTGTCGGCCCTGGAGTCAGAAGGACCTGAGTTCGGATCCGGCCTCAGACACTTAACGCACACACAAACAAAAAAACCTAGCCATGTGACCTTGGGCAAGTTACTTAACCCCAATTGAACTCCAAAAAGCAAAAAAAGAAAGAAAGAAAGTATATAAGGAATGGTTTCACAGAAAACTGGGATGATATGAATTGATGCTGAGTGGAGTGAGCAGAACCAGGGGGAAAAAAAGCAAACAAAAGCAAGAATTTTGTAAAGGCAAATACCTTTGATTAGTGCAATGACCCATCAGGATTCACACAACTCGTGATAAAGCATACTGTTCACTTTCCAATAGTGCAGTGAAGGACTCAGTGCAAAATGGACCAATGGACCTTTTTTTTTTTTTCGTGATCAGTGGGGAAATTTGTTTTGCTTGATTGTACATGGTTGTAACAAGGTTTTGTTTTTCGTTCTTTCCCAGTGGGGTACTTGGGGAGTGGAAAGAAGTAGAGTTTTGCTGACTGAAAAAAAGATACATAAAAGTACCAGTTTTTTTAAAAAATGAGAAAGTTATCTTTTGAGTTGGAATATAGTTTAAATTGTCCTCCTTTTCCCCATACTATGGAGAAAATCAAGATTCTGTGACTCAAGGCCAGGAGTTTCTTAATTTTTTTTTAATGTTGTGAACTCATTTGGTAGTCTTGTGAAGCCTGTGGACCCTTTCTTGGAATAATCATTTTAAATGCATAAAATAAAATAAATAGGGTTGCAGAAGAAGGTGGTTTTATTGAAATAGCCGTTAAATTTGTTTTAAAAGAACGGACCCCAGGATTAAAAACCCCTGTTTAGACTGACTAAAACAGACAATCTTTCCTCAATTTCCTAATCTACAAAGTGGGCACGATAACATTATAGTATATATGTATGTGTATATATGTGTGTGTGAGTGTGTGTGTGTATATATATATATATGTATATGTATATGTATAGTATCACCTATCTCACATAGTTGTGTGTGTGTGTATATATATAAATAAAATAGTATCACATATATAATAGAGTATCATTTACACACACAAATATATATAGAGAAAGAGAGTATCACCTGTCTCACATTGTTGTTGTAGGGAAACATTCTATCCATTACTGAAGGCATGACCTTAGCAAATATTCCCAAAGATTCAAAAATCAATATTCAATGAAAACCTCTTTCTTTTGCATTTATTATCATCAACTACCAAACTTTCCCTAGAATGCATCAGTTCATCTTTCTATTCGAGTGTTAGTAAAAGAGACATTTAAAATTTCATGGAACACTTTTAAAATTCCAACTTTAAAACTTGGAGCTTCCACTGATTGGCACTGTTTATCAGCTCCATAAAAGGATAGTCAGATGTTGTTGGCTTATAGAAGCTGTATCTCTTGTCCCTATGTTCACTGGTAAAGAAAAATCAAACGTGCTTCTGCAAAGGTTTGCCCTGAAGGAGAGAGATGGGTTTGACGTCCGTTTTCAGATGGTGAAGGGCAACAGAGTCAAGTACTTATTACTAAACCTACTAAACTAGAATATTATTACTTATTTTGTTCATAGCTGATATTTATAAACTTCAAAAGCAGAATCACTGATCTTAGTATCTTCTTGACTTACTGTCATATTGAAGGGATTTCTGGTTATATAAGATACTTGAGGTAATAAATATTTTTTAAAATATAGTATAAAAACATTCCAAGTGCTGCCTCAGTGTTGGGGGATACAGTTAGTGGCTTCATTGGATGCAGCACCTCAGTGGTCTGAGTTTTTCTTCCAGTGATGCTGTTTGTGACTTCTAATCCCATGTGATCCTTATCTGTGTCTTTTCATAAACTTCCACAGTGTGTTTTCATAAACCACACACAATGTGTAGAGACTTTCTTCTTCTTGCTCCTTTTTAATATTTGAGGGTCTCCTAGCCTACTGGGACAGTGTGCTGGTCTTGGAATCAGGAAAACCTCCATCATCAGTAGATATTTATTAAACACCATGTCCTGTGCAAAGGCTAAGAATACAAAGAAAAAGACATCCTCTACCCTCGAGGAGCTCACAGTTTAATAGGAGAAAGAATATACAAACAACTG
Organism: Gymnobelideus leadbeateri; assembly: GCA_011680675.1. Lineage (NCBI taxonomy): Eukaryota > Metazoa > Chordata > Mammalia > Diprotodontia > Petauridae > Gymnobelideus > Gymnobelideus leadbeateri. The sequence goes on along the minus strand of WOXC01005665.1, from coordinate 134,120 downwards.
TACAAACTGTGTACAGGATAAATAGAAAATAATCAACAGAGGCACTAGAATTGAGAGATTGGGAAAGACTTCTTGTAGCTGGGACTTGAAGCCAGTAGGCAGAGATAAGGAGAGAGAACAGAATGTTCCAGGCCTGGTGAACAGCCAGTGAAAATACCTGGAGTCAGTAAACGGAGTGTCTTCTTTGAGGAACAATAAGGAGGTCACGTCACTGGATCAATGGAGTGTGTTTGGAGGTGGGGAAAAGGGGAGGGGTATATATGGTGTAAGAAGGCTAGAAAGGAAGTGGAGGGAAAGGCTTCAGACATCAAATAGGATTTTATATTTGATCCAGGAGGTGGTGGGGAACCACTGAAGTTTATGAAGTAGGAAGTTGGGGTGACATGGTTAGAACTGTACTTTAAGAATCTCACTTTGATAGCTGAGTGGAAGATAGACCAGAGTGGAAAGAGACTTGTGGCAGGCAGACCAACCAGGTGTAAGGTGATGAGGACCTGTGCCAGGGTGGCAGAGTACCAGGTGTATGGGAGAAATGTTAGGAAAGCAAAGAAAGGCCTTGACCACACATTGCATATGGGAGTGAGAGATAGTGAGGAGTTGAGGATGACACCTACGCCTGAGTGACTGGGAGGGATGGCAGTCCCCTCAAAAGTAAAAGTCAAGAAGGGGGAATTGTTTGGGGGAAAACATAAGTTCAGTTTGGGACATGAAGATGTGTATGGGACATCCACTTCAAGATGTCTGAGATACAAGTCTGGAGGCCAACTAAGAAGTTTGAACTGGATAAATATATTTGAGAATCTCCAACATAAAGCTGATAATTGCATCTATGGAAGCTGGTGAGATCACCAAGTGAAATAGTATAGAGGGAGAAGAAAAGAGGGTCCAGGACAGAACATCCACAGGAAAGTTTTAACAATAGATAGTACTTATATAGTGATTTAATGTTTGCAAATATTTTTATCCCTCAAATTCTTTTTTAATATTTCTGATTTTATCCTCACAGCAACCTTACAAGGTATATGCTATTATCATTCCAATCTTAGATGAGGAAATTAGTCAGGCAAATAGGTTAAGTGACTTACCCAAGGTCATACAGCTAGTATCTGAAGCTGGATTTGAACTCAAATCTTCCTGACTTCTAGCCTAGCCAGATAGCACCGTACTCACTGTGCTACATAGCTCCCTGTAGTATGGAAACTAGAGGTGGCTGAGTTGTGCTTTAAGGCGTTGTCTTTAATGATTATTGAAGAGTTAGTACAACGGCGGATTAAACACCTCACTTAAATGCTGGGAATCTTTTCCATCAAATATTGGTTAACTTTTTCCCTGAAACACATGATTGTCTTTCTTTTTCATTCACAACCCACACTTGGGTTCTAGCACAGCTGAAATATAGAAGTATTTATAGGCATTTCTCAGGATCCGATCTTGTAATGAGCATAAAAATCAGCTGTTTCCTTTTTACCTTTGGATTCATTTTTAGAAATTGCATGTCCATCCTGACCAGCTTTTCTTATAAATGTGTAGTTCCTCTATAAAGTCTGTTTAATATTCTCTGCCTGTGCTTGCCATGTGTCCCTGAGTGCATATGCCCACCTCTCTCTACTGGCGGCCATTATAATCTGGACAGGCTGGTCAGAGGGAACATAGTGCCTGCTCACTATACTTTGGAGCCCCATAATTCTAGAGCGCCCCCCCCTTGATGCTTGAATAAGGTAATTTTAGGGCAGATGAAAGGAAGAATTACTTTACACAGTAGGTAGTAAACATAGGTTACTCCTTCTCCTGAAAGGTTATACAAGCTGAAAATATAAATAGGTTCAAAATGTATTTCTCTGAACTAGTGGGTGATTGATCCAAAAGCAGTTACAAAGGGAATTTGCTCTATCCCTGGGCTTTTTAGAGTGATGTCAAGAAAGACAACTGTGGAATTATCTCATAAAACATCCATTATTACTACTGTCAGAGATTAAGTGGGTGGATAGAGCATTAGTTTATCCTATTTTCTAAAAGAGACATTCTGAACTCTGATTAACTGAGGCAACCTTTGCACTATATAAATGTGAGGTGGTAACTGTGACGGCAGTGGCGGTAGTAATATTGTTATTATTCGTATAATTAAGCGTTACATTTTCTGTTCTTATCATCTTTTGATAGGTTACTTTAGGAAAGGTACTGAAAGTCATTGTGGTCATGAGGAGTCTCTTCATTGATCGAACAATTGTGAAAGGATACAATGAAAGTGTATACACAGAAGACGGAAAGGTAGGGTGTTGTGCTTTGTTTTTGGGGGGAGAAGGTTTTTATACACAGATACATATATTTTTGTTCAGCCCAGAAAAATGTAGTGGATGCCCAAATGAAATGATGAGCAGCCAAAGCTGATATTTTTATAAAGTGTATGGCTTTACATTTTACTCCCTCTGCTTGGGTTTTTCATCTCAAGCTTCTGCTTTTCTTTAAACCCTGTGCCCTTAGTTGAATTTCTAATTTATCACCTTAGACCCCAGTTGCCTCATTAAACATGTCTTCTGAGGAAACAGATTTTTTTTCCCTAGCCTGGCTGCACATTAATAGCCTATGCTTCAGCCTTTTGCTTTTGCCAGTATCATAAGGAAATTGGGGGTTAGTTTTAAGCACAATTTGAAGATCTTTCTTCTCTGAAACTCCCAAGTAGCCCTGAGCATGTTGCATATTTGTAATAATAGCACACACTGAACAGCTGCTATTTAAGAAAGAGAACTTATTTCTAAGAGTGGATTATGTATGAAAAGTTCACCCACCTTGAATCTCTAATTTCTTTTCACTGAATCTACTCCAAATGGTTCAGTGGAACACATCAGGTGAGCCTTATGCTCTTTTTGTTGCTTTTTTTTTTTTTTTGGAGTAAAATGTTCTCCTTCCCCCTCCCCACCTCCACTCCTCCCCCTTGAGACACTATCCTACCTTGCACTGGTCACAAACATTTCAAACATTTGCCCCCCCCCCCCTCTCATGAGCTTTATAGCTTCTTCTTATAATGATTCCCATTAAAGTAATAAGTTCATTAGAGCTAGCCAAGCATTCAGCACCCAAAGGCCATGTTATAATGAGGATAGAATATTTTTCAAAAAGAAGTAACAGAGGTGAGGGTATAAGGTAAGTGACACACATTATACACATAAATCTGTGTGTATTTATGTATCTTCTAGAGCCACTTATTTCTAGGATTCTATCATTGCTCAGGATATTTTGTGAACTCCTTCATTTCAGTTTGCCCTCAGAATCTTTAATGGTGGCGATCTTTGTCTTTTGTGGGTAGATTTTGAATTTTGGAAACTGCAGTAAGTCCTTCAAAGCAGTTATTAGGTGGTGTCATAGTGGTTAGGGTCCAAAGTATTGCTTGTGTGTACCTTGCAGACTAGCTGAGTTCTAAAAGAGGAGTTCCGAATATGGTGGTGGCGTTTTATACCAGCAGAAATGTTGGAATGAGTAACTGAATAATCATTTAAAGTGGTTTCTTTGAAGGACAATGCCCGTTTGGATGTTCAAATTCCATTCTGTGGTGTGTGTGTGTGTGTGTGTGTGTGTGTGTGTGTGTGTGTGTGTGTGTTTCAGTATATTATTATTACAAAGTCAAAAGTAGTGTGAGTCACAGTCCCTGTGCTTAGAAAGGTTATTGTCTGGTTGATGAGACAAGATATAAGTGCTTGGAAAGTTAGATAGCAGTACAGAAGTCAAATAAAATTAGTAGTAAATGATTACAGGGTAATATGGTTGGTTTCCAATTGTGTTGTCAGGAAGCTCAAACTTAGGAAAGGATGAGGGACTCAGAACTCCCTAAGAGGTCAGACTGTGAGTACTCTTGGGGTGCCTCAGAAGCAGCTCACCAATTTGTTGAATGTTGGGAATGAAACATCAGAAGTCATAAGATTTTAAGTCAGAAGATCTGAGTTTGAAGACAAGCTCTGCTGCTGACATGGGCAAGTCGCATAAACCATCTTGTTGAACTAGGTCAGTGGTCATCAGCCTTTTTTGAGAGTAAAGACTCATTTTAAAAACTACTTCCTTCCACCCCCCAAAAAAAATTCTGGACCCCGACAGTTACAACTACTGTTGACTGAGAAACTTCATGATAATAAAAAGCTGCTTTGAATTCAGTAATGCTTTTAAATGTTTATATATTATTAATACAAAAGCATTCATTTGGAATATAATATGTAAGTAAAATCTATAATTTATTCAGTCTGCATAAGGTATTTTTGCTCAGTATAGAGTGATACTACTCATTTTGTCATAGCTAAAGACCCAAATGACAGTGTTTTGTGTGCATGTGGATTGTTGGACCTTCTACAGCAACTTAGTAGCACCTCTGTTCTTGTCCAACACATTGGGAACAACCAGATAAAAAGATTTCTAAGGTCCTTTCTAGTTTTAAATCCTATATTCCATTTATTTACATAGAAAGAGTTGATACATGACATAACTATATGGTGAGTTGAATTGTATGGGTACCATCATAGCATCAAAGTACAGATACCATCCATTCCTAATATGTTTATTTCACCAGTACAAAAACAAAATAGCATAAAGGAAAGGAAATGAATGTTGCAAGGGCAAAGAATTATTTTTTGGCAGAAAAAAGTTTGGTGTTTCAAGAGAATGTGGTACTATTGTTCGTTGTTCTAAGCCAGGCCTGCACAACCTGTAGCCTGCCAAAGGATTCCTTCTACATACAAGAGATACTTTCCTCCACATTTTTTTTTGCAAGTTGCCTGAAATCCTTTGGCAAACCATAAGTGGCCCAGGGCCCGCAGATTGTACAGGCCTATTCTAAGCTTAAAGAAGTTGTTTAAAAGTAAGCTTAAAGAAGGGAATGAGAAAATGATGCCAAAGTAATAATAATACTTTTATTTAGCATCTTACAGTTTATTGAACATTTTCATAGTCATTGCCATTTAATCTCCAGAACAGCTTTGTAAGGTAGTCAGTACACATGTTATTGGCTCCATTTTACACATAAGAAAACTGAGGCCCACAGAGGTTAATCTGCTCAACTAGTAAGGTCATACAGCTAATGAAACCAGGACTCTGTTGACTCTCAAGGGCTTTGTACTGTAGTAGTTCTTTATAAAGGTGAGGATCAGAGAAGGAAATAGAAAGGTGATGAAGTAGAAATTAGAGAGGAATGATCATAAAATATAAAACATTAGCCCCAGAAAGAACTTCAGAGATCGTTTAGCCCACGCCCCTCATTTTAAACGCAGAGTCGTAGATAAATCGAGCAACAACGTAAGTTTCTTGTCTGCTCCAAATAAAAAGCCGTCTGTCACAAGCCCTGAGAGCTACAGAACTGGTAATTGTGCCAAGAAAGTGACTAATATGGCCACACCTTTTGCCCCAGAAATCATGCTGCTAAGTGTATGCCCCAAAGTCATCAAAGACACGAAGGTCCAATATAGACATGAACATGCTGAGAGCAGCACTTTTTGTAGTTGCAAAGAAATCCAAATAAAATAAATGCCTTTCATTTAAGGAATGGCTAATAAATCATGGTACATAAATGCAATGGAATATTATTGTGCCATACAAAATGATGAATACGAAAAATACAGAGAAGCACTGGAAAACTTAGATTGACTGATGACAATTGTGGTAGGACCAGGAAAACAATATACCCACTAATTACAATTATGTAAATGGAAAGAAGAGCAACAACCACAAGAAATTGAATGTTATATGATTTAATGATCCACCTTAACCCTAAAGAAAATGTACCCTCCTCCATTCTTTGTAGAAGTGAGGGCTATGGAAGGGAGATATTACATGAAGGGAACCATTGCATATCCCAGAAGATTTGGTTTATGTATTGATGACTTTTGCCACACTGCTTTTTTTCCCCTGTCCTTTTTTCTTCTTTAAGGGATAACTTTTTGAGAGTGGGAAAGAAGAGACATAGACTTGAAAATGACTGTGTATAAAAACAAAAAATTTCAACTAAAAGAATTTCTTTTTAAAGACCTCTGGAAGGGGGACTCGAAAATGGGTTTATATTTCAACATTCTGAGACCTGAGTCCTACTGTACTTTAGTATAGTCACAATGCGGTACTAAACCTGGCTTCTTCCCTCTTTTTACATAAATGGATGTCAACTACATCTATGAACCTAAATGATAACCAGAACTCAGACCTAGAAATAGCAAAACAGGCAGACCTGAATTAGTACATTATTTTAAAGTTACATTAGCCAAACAAGATAGAGAGCTCTCAAGTGACCAGTCTGCCCAAGATCTAATTGTAGCCGACTTTTTTTCTTTCCTTTCCAAGTACTTTAGAGAGTCACCAGATTTAAGCTGTGGATAAAAATAAAATTCAAGCAGACATTATTAATGCTATTTTTGGATTTCACACACACACACATGTGTGTGTGTGTGTGTGTGTGTGTGTGTGTGTGTGTGTGTGTGTGTTCAGGTGAATTCACGTATTGAAAGATCTGGCACATTCTAAATGATGAGACAACATTTTGAAGGAACTCTTTGGGGTAGAAGATGTGGTCTGGGGGTGGGGAGTGGACAACAACAAATTGTTGCTTACATAATCAATTTGCTGTTTTTTAAAAAGATGTGCGTTTGCTTTTGACTGACTGACTACTCAGGTTCTATTTTAATAGTTGGCCATTACTGCAAAGCCCAGCAATATCACAGAATCCTAGAGTTGGAAGGAACCACAGTGGACATCCAGTCTAGCCTGTAGCTGAACAGGAAATTTCTCTATGATATGGCAAAATGTCATCTAGCTTCCAATTAAAGACCTCCAGTGATGAGGAACTCACTACTCCAGAAGTAGCCCATTCCACTTTGGACATTTCTAACTTTGGGGAATTGTTTCCTTGTATCAAGCTGAAATGTGTCTTTCTGCAACTTCTGCCATTTGATTCTGTGCAGGGCCAAGCAGAACAAAGTCTTTTTCTTCTACATTGCAGCCCACAGTGGAAAATAAATATTCATAATCTGTAACACCCTCCCTTCCCCCCAATTCTCTTTTTTAGAACATTTCTGTTCTTTTCAACTGATCCTGAGCTATTACAGTCTCCAAATCCTCCCTTCTCCCTGTCCTGGTCACCCTCTTATATATCAAATGGCACCACAAATTAACTAGCCAAGGATATTGCCTTATATATACAGTAGGGATATTGGACACCAGTTTTGCTGCAGTTGAGTTTATTCCTAATCTGATACATCCATCATATACTAATACATTTTAATTAGCTCTTTTGTTAACTTGATGACTAGGTATTATTCCTGTTTTCCAGATCTAAAACCTATAGATTCCTCAGAAGAATCCTAGAATACAGAACTATCACTTTGCAAAATAATAATAGAAGCTTTAAGCCTCTTGCTTTTTCTGTTGAGCAAATTCTTTCTAAGCAAGCATAAGTAGCCTAATTCTAATCATCAAAACAAAAATGCACCAGGATTTTTGGTGATGTGCTGACCCACTACTTTTCTGTAATCATAGAAACAAGGAGAGCCATGACGTGGCATATTTAATATTGGGTGCTTAAGCTGAATATCTGGCCAGAATCCTAATTTTGCAGTAGTTATATATAAAACTAAAAAACATAGATGTCTCAGTTGAATTTATCTTATTAGGGGATTTAGGTTATGTTAATGCTATAGCTTCATTAATTACCCCATATCAATAAAAAAAAAAGGCAGCTTTTAGCCTCCTAGTGTAAGAGAGAAAAAGAAATGGTCGTATCAAAGGAAACCTTCAAAGACTGTTAGAACTGTCTCTAGGGTAATTTCTGATCCTTGCATTCTTTCCACTTCAAAGTTGGCTGTGTGTGTGTTTGGGTCGAGGGGGAGGGGGAAGGCTTGAATCTGATTTCTCTAATAAGTGTTGGCACTAGCCCTGTTTGATATTAGATGCAGGGAACATTTTGATTTGTTATCGTCTTTGAAATCATTCTGACGACCTTCAGGAAATGGCCTCTTGTTACATATAGTTGGGGGGTAGATGGGGGATGGGCTGTTGAAAGAGGTGAATGGGAAGGGGGATGAGAGGAGGGAAAAATCCCAATTTAATTCACATTCAGATGATGCCCTGAAATTGTGCTTTCAGCAGGGTTTTTTGTTTTGTTTTGTTTTGTTACAAATGTGTGTCTTGATTGAAAGTGAAAAGTTGAAGAATAATAGACCTGTAACAATGCATTCTTTAGTACTATTACTGCCACCTTTTTTATTTTCCTGGGGGAGGGTGAGTAGGCATGTAAGATGCCTGAATATGAGTTTCTTATTTTGGAAACTTAAGTCACCCTAGAGCTTGAAAAAATTGACTACCATTGCTGTTTTTAGCCGTGCAGCAAAACTGAGCTTTTTTCACTTGTTGACTTTTGTTTATACATACTAAATACAGACTTTGAAAGTTGAAATCTCCTTGGGGAATAATAAGTTTCTTATGAAGAACCAGTTATGACCAACTTTTGACTGTTGACATCCACTTCCTTTTGTGGTTTTTCCTAAATAAATATGCAAACGAAACTTTGAAAAGTCCCCTAAATTTTCATCAGTGATATATGTGAAACCTACACACATAAACACCATGAAGTATTTTAGAAAGAGCAGTGGATTTGGAATCCAAGGAGCTGGGTATGGATCCCAGATCTGGATCTTATTTTCTTTGTGATTTTAAGTTACCTAACCTCTTGAGACTCCATTTCTTCACCTCTAAGATGAAGGGGTTGAATTAGATGGAGGTAGGGAACCTGAGGTCCTCAAGAACAGCCTTTTAACTGAATCCAAATTTCACAGAACAAATTGCCTTAATAAAAGGATTTGTTCTATTAGATTTGAACTCCATTCAAGGCCACACCCACGGACCTACAAGGCCACATGTGGCACTCAAGGCCTAAGGTTCCATACCCCTGATGATCTCAAAGGTTCCTTTCAGCCTCAAATCCTTTAAATTGAAATGCAGTAGAGTCTCCCCCAAAGTATGCACTTCAGATTAGAAAACTTAGTGAATGAATGGAAATGAATGAAAAAAAATGAATTACTTGAAAAATATTTATTTGGTGTTTACTTTGTACCAGGCATTGTGTTAAGTGCTGAGTATACAGATAGAAATTGAGGGAGACAATATATTTAAGACTGTGCAGCTGCAGAACAGATGGAAAGACTTGAAAGTCTTAAGGGATGCTGCTGCAGAGTGGGTGGCATGTTCCATGGGTGCTGAGGATACTTGATAGCATCTCCTTTCAAACATTCCGCTGCATCTTGATTTCTCTCTTTTGAGAGCACAAACTCTTGAATGAATGGAGTATTTTAGTTTCCCCTGTGTGGCAGTGACCTCCCATGTGAAAAGAAAGGTACTTTGGAATTTTGATTTACACAATAAGAACAGATCTTTAGAAAGTAATTGATGGGGCAGCTAGGTGGTGCAGTGAGTAGAGCGTCGGCCCTGGAGTCAGAAGGACCTGAGTTCGGGATCCAACCTCAGACACTTAACGCACACACAAATAAAAACCTAGCCGAGTGGCCTTGGGCAAGTTACTTAACCCCAATTGCCCACCAAAAAACCAAAAAAAAAAAGTAATTGATGATCTTTGGAATTTATTTCACTTTAAGAAATAATGCATTAATAGTCCTAAAATCTCCTTATTCTATATAGTACTATATATAATTCCATTCCCAAAAGTTCAGATTACATTCAGATTGATATTGGGCTCTATCCCTGGGTTGTCTGCTTAGGGGCACTTGACTTTCTTTTTCCTAGAACTGTAGTTCAAAGTATTCTCATTCAGTAAACTAAAAATTTTCAGTCTCCAACATCAGAGAATAGTTTATCCATGAATTTTGGAACCAGCAAAAAATTAGTTGCCATGCTCTTGTAGTTGAAAACTCAAGCTAATGAATTATTCAGTGATACCAGGACAAAATCTCTGAAATGAATTTTCAGAAATCTTCCTGGCCCTGAAGAAAGGAAGGACATTGACTCTAGACTCTCATTTAGATGTCTGTCTTCTGCATATAGCAGAAATTCAGTGTAAACCACTTGTTATGCATTCATTGGAAAAGAGAGAAACCCATTGTCACTGGATCCCATTCTGACCAATGTGCACCAGGTTAAAATACACAATGTTATTTTAAATCTTTCTGGCCCAGATATCTTTGGCAGTCCTTTGGGTATTGAATGGTATATTTAAATTTCTATTGGGGAATAGTGGCCTACCATTGAAAGTGTATGGTTTGTTTTATAAATTTTCATTTAGGCTGGGAAGACCACCTCTGAATTATGTCTGAGAATATTTCTCTCTGGTGGGTATTATTTTAAATAAATCAATTCCTAGGTTCTTAGATGTATAATTTAATATTTCCTTTTTGTATTTTTGCGTGTGGTGTCTATGTTCCCTTTTTTGCTTTTTTCTTGACTACCTCTCTTTTGTGTCTTAGTCCTTTGTGCATTGTCGACAAGTAGGGAGAGATAAATAATAGAGAATTTTGGCTAGAAAAAGCCATGGGCTTAAAATGGATGGTTAAATTTTGTTTCCTATTACAGGAACATTCATGTAACTTTTTTCAGAAAAGTTAGTTTTAAAATCTGGGTATCTCATTGTCTTTTTGACCATGATTTTGGTAGAACTAAAAGATGCAAAAAAAATTCTTATTCATCCTGCAATCCCTGAATAATTTTTATATGCCAGAGGCCCTGGGAGAAGGCTCTGATACCTGGTACATGACTTCTACATAAATGGCTAGTTACTTCAATGTAATTGATAACATAGACATACTATAGGGATTGCATTGTGTACATGTTACCTAAAAGATTCACCTTTACAGGACATTGAAGTTTCCTCCCCTTAAAGGACACATACAAGTTGTCAAATATGTTAACAGTGAAATTCTAGAGATTTGTTTGTTCCCTTCAAAAGAGATCTAAGCTTTCCCCTGGCAAAATATTGAAGCATTTTGGTGTCTCTGCTGTCCCAGGTGCTCCCTCCCCCAATAGCACATCCCTTCTCTTCTCATAGGTCCCTCCCTTGAGGTACCTAAAGATCCTCAAGATGGCATTCCACCTGAGTCTTCCTGTAGTGAGTGTGCCATGTTCTAGAAATGAGTCAAATTTATCCCCTGTCACTTTCTCTCAGGATCCATTTCTGGAGGAACAGCTAGATAAGCCAATAAACTAACCCCATGATAATGTTTTAGTGAATGCCAATAGCTTAGAGCCTTAGAATACCTTGTTCCATCTTGCTTCATACTCCCTCTTACAGTTATGTTATCAAAGACCTTCTAGACACACAATGTCTTAGCCTAAAGGAATGATTTTAATGGAAGGAATTTCAAACACTAGAGCAGACCAGTTGGAGGAGATGGTTTTTGAAGAGGCAGGTCTATTGGCATGTTATGAAATCCTACCAGAGTTACCTGTGGTATCCTACCTGCATGTAGAGTTAGTCTAGCAACAATTCAGGTCCATATTACTTTGAATTAGTACCTGATCTTGACCTGATTATCAGGCCCTACCTTAGACCTCAGATTTGGGTGTGGAAGGTGGGGAAGGAGAGGCAGAAGGTGGAAATATGGTCCTCTCATTTCCTCTTGGCACCCCATGAAGAAACAGCTTGTTTATGGAATTTTGCTATACAGTCAGTCTCTTTAGGAATGCAATTTGTGTGTCTGTGTGTGTGTCTATAAGAGTACTTTTCACTATTGGAATATCTAGAATGGTAAAAATGAAACAGTAGAATGTTTTTTATATTTGGAGCAGCAAAGTGTTTTTTTCCCCAGATCTCACTTTTCTGCATGAAAATTAAGATATTAAAGAACCATAATAAAAGAGTATTTTAAGACTTTAACTGGTCCTCAGAAATTATCTTATCCAGATCATTCATTTCACAGACATGAAAATCAAGAAGCAATTTGAGGGAGTGCCAAAAAGCTTTTCTAAAAACATCTTTTCTGCTTTGTGTATTCTAAGTCGTTTTTTCCCCACCTGAATGCTTCTTGGCCTCATTTGTGCTCCAGAATCAATAGCACAGCTCAGTGCAAAGCATCCATGTCTCCCATTTTCATCTTGACCACTGGTCAATCCGAACAAGTTCCAAGAGGCTCATTGACCAGGTGTTCCAGTTTACTGTAATCTTGAACTCACATTAAAAGAAATTTTTAGTACCCAAGGGACACATTGCTGGCTTCTTTTAATCTGCAGCATCCATGAGCCACTTCCCACACTATACTATTGTAATTTTTCTGTCTTACTAAGTTTGTCCCAAATTCTCATACTTCAGACAGTTTCATGTGCTGTTTGAGCACAGGAAACCCAAAAAATTTTGGTTGAAATTAGGTTAGGACTGGAAAGACTTGAATGGACTGATTCTGAGGGAAATGAGCGGAACTAAGAGAACATCATACACAGTAACAGCCACAATGTGCGATAACTAACTTTGATAGACTTACCTGTTCTTAGCCATGCAAGGATACACAACAACTCTAAAGGACACATGATGGAAAATGCTGTCCACATCCAGAAAAAGAACTATGGAGTATGAATACAGATGGAAGCAGATTATTTTTGTTCTTTTTGTTCTTTTTTTTGTTTGTTTCTGCTATCTTGTGGTTTCTCCTATTGGTTCTAATCCTTCTTAACAACATGACTAATGTAAAAATAGGTTCAATATCAATATATATGTAGAGTATATATCAAATTATGTGCTGTCTTGGGGTTGGGGGAGGGGAGAGATGGGGGGAAATTTAGAACTCAAAATCTCATGGAAGTGAATGTTGAAAACTGAATAATGTTTTTTTAAAAATAGATTAGGAAATTATTTTGTGTGACATCATAGGCTAGTTGAAGAGTACTGATTTGGTACATAGGAGTCCTATGATAAGTGACTTTCCTTCTCTATTTAAGGAGCACACCTAGCCCAGCCATGTCTTCATTTCCTATTAGGCTGCACACCTCTGGACTGTTCTATCGTGCCCCCAGAAACCCCTTCATCCTGGAAAATGACATCAGCCCTGGAATTCATACCTTAGATGTATCCTCTATCCCAAGAGCCATCATGCCCCTAGGTGGGGTACATTCCCCCTATCCTGCTTTTTATCTTTTATGTATTGTCTCCCTTCTTAGAATGTAAGCTCCTTAAGGGCAGAAACTATCATTTTGCTTATGTTTGTATTCCCAGCTCTTAGCTTGGTCCTTGGCACTTAAATGCTTATTAACTGACCAGACTACCTGTTACCTCAGTTTTCCCATGTAAAATGAGAGAGTTGTACCCCCAGTTCATTTCTACCTTGGAGGAAAAAAAATATTCTAATACCAGCTAAAGGATAGCTCAGGTCCAAATTGTTCTTTTTTAAAAACAAAGCCTAAATCTTCATTGTAGGTAATAGGGCTATTTCAAATAATTGTAAAGTCTAGAGCCAGAAGGTATCTTAAAATTTTCTGGTCTCTTAAAAAATATCTTCGAGAAGACCTAGGAAGTGACTTGTCCAAGATTTTGCAGAAGTTTAGTGGCAAAGTCAAACCTAGAATTCAAGTTCCCTCCATTCTTTTGAATGCTTTTTCTGTTGAGTTAAATTGCCTTGTCCTCTATTTAAATGCTTTGATCATTTGGATTTCTGATTTTTCAAGCCAAGCAGCAGACACAGCAGATTACAGCATCAAATAGCATAATTGACATTAATTATTTTTAATTTTTTTTTTCAGCTTGACATATGGTCTAAGTCCAACTATCAAGTGTTCCAAAAGGTAAGTTTACTCTTTTTGTTTCTTACTGAAGAAATTTGAGAGACTTAGAGGCTTTGCTGTTTGAGTTTAGATTTTTAATGAATTCTTTAGTAATGATAATAACTAGCATTTACATAGCCCTTACCATGTGCCAGGCCCTATGCTAAGCACTTTACAATTATTATCTCATTTGATCCTCACAACAACCTTGGGAAGCAGGAGCTACTATTATTCCCATTTTATAGTTCAGGAAATTGAGGCAGACAGGTTAAGTGACTTGCTCAGGATCATACAGCTAATAAAGTGTCTGAGGCTGGATTTGAACTCAGAGGTCTTCCTGACTCCAGACCCAGTACTTTGTGCCACCTATAGATGGCCAGTAGTCAAAGTAGTGTATATTACATGACTACTGAATATAAAGATCTCCCCAAAATAGCTAGTGATCTCCTTAATTACCAGATACAATGACCTTTTCTTAGTCATCATTCTTCTTGACCTTTCGGTAGCATTGGATACTGCCAACCACCCTCTCTTCCTGGATATTCTCTCCTCTCTGGGTTTTGGGACATTACTCTATCATAGCTTTCCTGGCTGTCTGGTTGCTTCTTTTCTAGATCATTATACATGTTCCACCTCCTGCTGATGTATCTCTAGGTATTGCCTAGGCTACCTTACACCTTTCTATGCCCTCTCTCTCTCAATGACTTCATCAGCTCCCATAAGTTCAGTTATCCTCTCTATGCAGGTGACCTACTACTTGCAAAGCACTCTGCTAGGTACTAAGTCAGTTAATCAACAAGTATTTATGAAGTATTGGTCATTTGCCAAGCTTTCTTTTAGCCAATGGGTATTCTGCTATAAAGAATGAAATATTCCCTACCCTCAGTGAGCTTACATTCCATTGGAGGCATAACAAGTACATATAAAATATGTACACACATACACAAAGTAGTCAAATAGAAGGTAGTTTTGGGACGGCTAGGTGGCACAGTGAGTAAGAGCACCGGCCCTGGAGTCAAGAGGACCCGGGATCAGTTCTGGCCTCAGAAAATGAGCACCCACACATAAATAATGACTGGCCATGTAACCTTGAGCAAGTTAACCCCGATTACTATGAATGAATGAATGAATGAATGAATGGAATATTGTTTTGGAGGGATCCCACTCAGAGTTGGAGAGATCAGGAAAGTCCTCAGGTAGAAGATGGTGCCTTCGGGGCATCTTAAAAGAAAAGAGGGACTCCTTGGGAACCATGTTCCAGGCATAGGAGATAACCAGTTCAAAGGCATGGAGATGTAAATGTACTATTTTGTATAAGCAACGAAAGGAAAGAAGGTTTAGCTGGATTGCAGAGTGAAGGAGGGGTTGTACTGTCCAGTGAAGCTAGATTTAGGGCTGGGTACTTAATAAATGCTTCTGAACTGATTAATGGACTATGGGTAGACATCTTTCATGCTCATATGGCCTGGGAGCTTTTCCCAAAGCTCTGCCTAGCTAGCCTGAGAGAATCCTGGTTCCCTTTTCCCCCTCCCTCATAGAAGAGTTCCTATCCATTCACTAACCTTTTGCCCAGCTATTCGTTATCCACAACCCCCACAGTAGTATTTGGAGCCAACTTCCTCTTACTAATTAAGAAACAGCATATTTTTCCTTTTTTCTAACATAGCCTTGCCAAAGTTTGCTCTCCTTCCATAATACAGATAATAGTTGACTTTAATTGTAACTAAAAATGCTTCTGACAAAAGTGTTTGGTTATCATAAAGTAGTGTATACTGTCTGAAGATATTAGGTACTAATATGCTAGTCTTTGGGTGCAGAAAGATACTTTTAGCTTAATGACTACTAGTGGTAGAGTTACACTAATTCTCAACCTTTTCAATAGTGATTCCCCTTACGACCAAAGGCAACATAATTGGCATAGATGTGAAACAGAACTAAACTAAGGGAGGGGGGAAGAATCCAAACGATGATTGTGACCTAAACAATGGACCTAACTAGTCAAATATGAAGAAAATAGACTCCTTACCATCTAGAGTTTTAGAGGATCACAGTATATTCTAATTTGATCTTTATTGCAATGAGCCAAGTACTTAATTTTAACCTCCTTATCTAAGTGGCCATACCTATGGGAGAAATTCTCTTGTTTAGCATGCACAGATTCTTAGTCTTAAATATGCACTTCTTCCTTGCAGTCCTGTCTTGTAATTTTCTCCTAAGTAGTTTGTGAAAAACATTGTAGGGAGAGGGAATTCTGCTCATTATCTGTTGCTTCCTTTATTTTAATTGTTAGGGACATTATAGCAGAATCCCTTTTATTTTTTAACTGGTCTTATAATTTCTGTACATGGTAGTGTTGCAATTAGTTGCCATCTTCTAGTTCTACAGAAAGTAGATGATCACTTCACTTATGGCAATAAGCACCATGGACCAATAACCTAGTATTTTAATAATGGTACAATTTTCATGCAAATACATACCCTTTACTCAAGAACACCATTGCCTTTACATACATTTTTTAAAAATAATCTGCTTTATTAACATTTTTGAATGCAAGGTAGAACAATTTATTAGAAAGTTGTGCAATGTATAAAGCATAGCGTTGAATAGACTGCTGTGTTTTTAATTTAAGTGTCCTAAAAATAACCTGTTTAAAAGCAGAGAGGGGGAATCTTATCAGATCAAATTGAACTAGAGTTTAGGGTTAGATGTCCATTAAAAAGAAAAAAGATTAGATATCCATTTGAAGGGATTTAGAGCTTCCTGTTGTTTTCTTTCTTGCAATTTAAGTAACCAATTGGAAGCTGAAATTCAGAGGGAAGAATGTATGAATCTGAGGGAATGGAATAAGTATCATGTGGTAATATATTTATGCACTGACAGTAAACATTGCAAATTTGCCCTCTATTATATGTTTAATTTAAAGTATAATGATCTTATCTCTAATATTAGAATGAGAAAGATAAAAAGTCAGCTATTTGGGTGTAGCCTATAGAATATTTGTGTCAAATACTCTAGGTAGATACCATTGAAGTCCTCTTTTCTCTTGAGACAGATAAGAATTAGTGGATTAAAGAATCTTCTCTTTTCTCTAGTGAAATATTTTCTTTGCTGTGTCAAGTAGATAAGAACATAGTGAAAAGTAACCTAGTACAGAATTAACCTTAATAATCCTTTATCGATAAAGCTTTGAACTAATTATTGCCATGGAAAGGGTTTGGATTTTGTAATGAAAGTATATTTTCACGTAACATAGTGTATTCTTTCTAAAGATGTTTGTATAGTAATAAAATAGGTAACGTTGATGAGGAAATAATGTAGAAATGGCTGTAATATCTTTAATAGTGTCCTTCTTAATTAATATTAATTAGGATAGCTAATGACCAGAATATGTAACTTCCCACTGTTTCATTCAACCAGCCACCTTCTATTTTCTGTTAAAAGCTAGAACACAGCCAGTACTGGATATGGACTTTGAAAGTGTGGCCTGTTTTTTGGTGCAGTCTTCTGTGAAATTTTCCCCTGCCTCTTCATCCAACATGATTTCAGGGGAGAAATAGTGAAAGATGAGTGTTGGGCAGAAACATAACTAGAGTTATCCTTTTTAGGATTGACTGACCGACCATAACCAGCTGTCCACTTTGCTTTTATGTCAAGTAATAGTGCTCTTCTCATCCACTTGGAGAATACTGTTTATATAACATAATAGTCTTGTCTGTCCTAACACTCTCTTACTAGTCAACCCAAATATTCCCTTTCAGGCTTTTATCTTTTTTGTTTTTTGCCCACTTATGTAATTTGTAGTAAATTGAGTTATCAACATTAATCAAGAAGGTTTGTGGGAACAGATACTACTTTATCCTTGATATAAAGGAGTTTCATGAATGTATGACTGTGGACATACTTATTTAAGCAAGAAAATGGTCCCCAAAGTCCCTAATGGCTAGTGGGGAGATACTGTAATTCTCTACCTCCACAAAACTGAGAATAACTTACTAGCAGCAATAACTAAAGTTATATCATTGGAGATATTTTGATTCTGCATTGCTTTGGTGTTAAAAACCCCTAGGGCTTCCTTCCTTTGGCACTCATTATGTGGTTGCAATTACTGTTGCATGTGTTTTCCTGCCCACAAATAGTAGCAGTAAGCCATCACAGAAAATGCCCCAGCATGCTAAGAAGGCAGGGAGCCCTTCAAGGTCTTTTCCTTAAGTATGCCGGTGAAGGACAGGAGAATTGCCTGGAAGAACCAGCCCAGGTTCTTAAACTCCAGTGAATGCCACAAGGATTGCATCAAGGATTGACAAAACATGTACACACCTGTCAGAATCTCCCAAGGCCTATGGTCCGTGTCAGAGAGTTAAGGACCAGGATCTTGTGATCCTGCAGCTAACCCTGACAAAGGCAGCTGAAATGTGCTCTTCCTTTTTAGTTCAAGCTTTGACACCATCCCCAAGCCTTTGTTCTTCTCCTTATTAGACCCCTTACCTAAGTGTGTCTAAGTAGATTAGGGCTGGGGACAACTCTCAGTGGACCTATTATTGCTAACAGGTCTCATCATTTACTGTGATCCCCTGGGGACTTCTTGAACTTGGTCCTGGGGTGAAGAAGCTTTTTATAGCCAGCATAGCTACAGCAGGGTGGATTCAGAGAATGGAACTCCGAAATAAGGGGAGGGGTGGGGGGACTCTCTGAAAGGGCAGGAACACAAAGAGCCATGAATGGCTTTAGTGTGTTCATATTTTTCTGACATTTCAACTCTGCAGGTGCAGTGGCTGTTTTGATCTTTAACCCTCTCATTTCAACACAGTGTGAATTTTTATACAGTAACTTAGGAAGAATGAGAGTGAATCTAGAGCTCCTGACTGTGTTAAATCTTGGCTGGACGTCTGAAGAAAAGAGGCAAGGTGTGTAGAACGCCAGGTAGCCAGGCAGAGAATTGAAAGACAGGATCATAGGGATCAGCTCACGGTTCTCTTAGCTTTTTTTTTTTTTTTTTACTTAGAAGTGAAACCAAAAAATAGCCTTTGGATCAACTAGTTCTTTATATGGCAATAAATCAATCATTTCCCTGGCAGCCCAGGATTACAGTTTCACTTCTGCCACTATACTGAATGACCTTAGGTATGTCATTCCTCTTTTGGACCTCCGTTTTATCCTCTGTGAAATTTGAAGAATGAACTCTAGATGGTAACTTTTTACAAGAATAAAACAAAAAACCTCACATGGCAAGCCCCAAATCCAATCCAAGAATACATTGTGAATGGCCATACAGATTCCCAGGATTGGTTTTTAAAATAAGGATCATCAAGAGACATTCTGGCTCCTTTAGGATGGGGAATTCTGTGATCCTTAGTGGTAGGTCTGTGCTTAACCCTTTGGTTGACAAAGCTGTAGGCTGTAACTGTTTTGCCTTGAATTTGTTCACTCAGCATTGATGTTACACCTCTTTTTCCAGATCTCAGGCTGGGCCTCAGCCTTAAAGTTGCTTGCTTTTTACTTGGGTGTGTTTATTGAGACACCTCAGAGTACCACACACTTGCAGCAACTCACCCACTGGTATATATGACATCCTGAACATTTGCTGGTGGTTTGTAGTAGGTTAGTAGCGGCGGCATAAGGTGCATTAGTAAGAATTCAGTATTCCTAAATGGGATTGTTCAGTTGTAAACTGCATACAGCATGGCTCCCCACTAAGGAGACCATGGCTATGCTATCCCTCTAATCACAAAGAGCTAGGAGTACACCATCTCTGTGCATACATAGCTGTGTATGCTCACTGTGTGGTATTTCAGAGCAATGTAAATGCTAATAAGTATTAAGTAAAACCATTCCCTTAGACTTCACAACCTGACCAGTTGTGATAATTTTGTTTAGGTTATCTTTCCACCAGCTCTGTGGCTTCCTTTTTAGGAATTCACTTTAAAAACCATAAATGAAGAGTTTTAAAAGGCTAAGAGGTAGGCTGTATGTGTCAGTACTCAGACTTAATAGCAAATCACAATTCTGTTTTATTCAACAAGCTATTTATACAAGACCATTATTATACAATTCCCCCACAACTTGCAAGAAAGAACGTAGCTAGCAATGGTCTGGAAACCTTAATCTGAGTGAGGGTAAGCTCTCGGAAACAACTGAACCTTTTGTTGTTTTCTATGGAAACCAGGCCATTACATATCATTGATGGTCGTATTTGCATTTGTTTACCAAGCATTGGATTCTTGCTTCATATGTTTTGTCTATTTGTTGAGTTGTAGGGTTTTTGCACCCAGTGAAACCCAGGGAGCAGTTTTCACCAGTGCAAGGACAAATGATCAGCCTAATATATGAAAATGTATTCCTGTCAATAATCTCTGAATAAGTGACCATGCAGGATGAATGCATGCAGGAGATAAATATTGGGGTATTGACGGCATTTGGCAAAAGAAAGAAGATGGTCATTTCCAGGGTCATCCTGAATGAAGGTCAGCCCCTCCCTGGGCCGCTGGTTGTCTATATCAGATAAGCTGGGTAAGCAGAACGTATAAATAGTGAGCCTTGTTAAACTTTAGCTCTGGGGGCCTGGACAGCTGATTGCTGCCAAGTAGGATCAGAATGCCCAGACAGCTGAAATGTTTCAGCATTTCATCTTATCTTTTATTAGACACATTTAGATGTACTTCTAAAACTCCTATCCCCCTTTTCACTTCTCAACTATAAACATCTGAAACCCAAAAAAGATTAATCAGTGATTGATTTTTAACACCCATCCCACCCATCCCCTGGTTTTCTTTCTTTCTTTCTTTTCCCTGTTTTTGATGCTTGTGTTTCACCTAAGGTCCCTTTGCTCTCCCAGGCTCCCTGAAGGTGCTTAGCTGTTACCACCTTTACTAAAACATAATGGAATTGCCCTTGGTGACGACTATTTGAGTCCCATCCTGCTTTCTCTTTTAGAGACGTTATGAATTGCATTGAAAGTGGTTTGTGGGTTTCTGGCGTTAGAAAAGTAATGGAGTAGTAATTTTTCATTTCTATAGCCTCTTTCTTCTTAAGAACTTATGTAAGACTCCTTAAACCCCCAACACAGGAATAGTGACCTATTCTGTTGCTTAAGGGTGGGAAGAGAGCAGCTCTTCCATAACAGTAAGCAGAAACAGAGCCTAGGCCAGAGAAACTATAGCAGATCGTCTGGCCACCATGAGGAGAAAGGCCATAGCTCTGAAATTCTTCCTCTGAGCCTGCTTAATATTCAATTTGGCCGTTATTCTAGTGCTGACTCACTGTGTGAACTTAGACTGTAGGTCATAGAATTCTCTAGCTTAAAGAGAACTTAGAATTTGTTCCAACTCCCTCATTTTATAGATGGGGAAACTGAGGCCCAGAAATTACTTCCCTAAGGATACACAGCTAATTAATGACAGAGCTAAGACTGAAGCTTAGGTCTCCAGGGCCCTTTTTGCTAACATCAATCACATTGCCTTCCTCCTGAGCCCAGCTGGATTGTAAATATTCTCTGATTTGCTCCCCTATGGTCTACAATTCATAGGTTCCCAAAGTGGGTATACTGCACTCTTGGGGGGCACTGGGATGATCCAGGGGGCAATAGTAATGTCGGAAAGTTAGGGGTCATTGAATAAAAATAAGGGTTAACCTAACCTAATCCTAGAGGGGGTGCAGAGTAATTTTTTTTAAAGGGGACAGTGAATCAGATAAATTTGGGAACCTCTGGACATGGTTGTCTCCATATTTTCCTGAGAACCTTGATATATCTTTAGATGTTCTCTAACTATCCAGATGCTTCTACTGAAAATAATATTGTTCCAAATGAGTGCAGAACAATTTCAGGTGTCTTGAAATTTTTTTTTATTTTTATTTTCTTGGCACCCTGCAATTGAATCTGGCATTTTACCATTAGGAAATAGTTCCAAACAGCAAAGGCTTTTTTTTTTTTAAGGTATTTGATTTAATCACCTTAACTCTTTAATTCCTCAAGAGCCTTTGTGGGGTTCACAGGCCAGTCCTAAATAAAATTGTGAAACTGAGCAAGTTTGTCTTCCCCAAACTCTAGCTTTGTTCTACCCCTCCTCTCTCTTAACATAGTCAGGGCCACCCCACCCCCAACTAGGGCTATTATTCCCTGTATTGCCTCCCTGAGCAGTTTCCTAGGATTCTGACCTTTGTAGACCTCCCAAACTTCAAAACTGTCCTGTGTCCCTCTCTTTTAGATGACTACCCAGTTAATCCATTAATCTCTTCTTATGAGGAAAGTAGGTTCTCAACAGGAATCTCCTGGAGAGTGGGCTAAAATATTCTGTGACTGTGATTGTTTTGGGGAAATTCCCAGCATGAATTTAGATCAGTGAGGCAACTGAAGCCTTTGAGCACCTTTTCACTTGCACAGGCAACCAGTAAACTCATAGGAGTTTGAGTTGGGCGGGGCGGGGGGGTGTGGTGGTGGGGGGGAACCTTAAAACATCTCTTCCCTTGCCCGGGATCATATAGGATTTTTTTAACCCCGGTTTCATGCTTTTTCCATCATTCTTTGCTGACTTCCTCTTTTACCACACCAATAGAAAATCACAATTTTTTGGCCCCATCTTATAGCAGCATTTTTTTGACTGAGGTGGATAAGTTAAAAGTCCTTCAGAGCCCTTGCAAACTGCTCCTTCATCAAGCAGAAGAGGCAGTATTGATTTTCTTGAGGTAATCCCTACCCCCAGAGCCTTAGATATTTCCAGTTTAGGCCTTCTAGGCTTGCTTAACCTGTGGAGTACAAATCTAGGAAATGGATTAGAGTCTAGCTCTGCATAATAAATAATAATAATAATAATAAAATAAACCTCTTCTTTCTGTCATACTTTTTTTTTCTTTTTGGAGGGCAGTTGGTATTAAGTGACTTGCCCAAGGTCACACAGCTAGTAAGTGTTAAGTGTCTGGGGCCAGATTTGGACTCAGGTCCTCCTGACTCCAGGGCCGGTGCTCTATTCACTGCACCACCTAGCCACCCCTGTTCTGTCATACTTTTAACACCTCTTTAGAAAGAAGGCTGCCTGTACTGCTTTTTCATCTTACTCCAAAAACAGTACCTTCATGTTTAACTAATGAGTTTTTCAAATTTGAAATAACTTCATTTTTCAGAACCAGAAAGACCTTTGGAATCTGTACTTGTGGGATGCCACTGTGAGAAGATGATCCTTTAAGGTCCCTTCTCACACTGACTTCTTTTGAGCAGTCTGCCTAATAAGAGCACGTGTCCCCAGGGCAGCATAGCTAGCAGGGATCATTTCCTATTCCAACAGTTAGTCTCATAGGTTCAAATCTTGGATTCCAGGATTACCAGTGAGGCAGAGTGGTGTGACTGACAGCCCACAGTCTGGATGAAGTCAGCCTGTATTTGAGTCCTGGTTTTCCTACTTAATATTCATCACTGGCAGAGAAACATCATGGGATAGCTAACCTCAAAGACAGGAGGATCTGGATTCAGGTTCTGCCTCTGATACATTCTGCTTTGTGACTGGGCAAGTCACTTAACTTCTCAGTGACCCAGGCAACTCTCTAAGATTTTAAGTCACAGATTAGCATCTGAGCTATATTGGTACAGGTTTCCTTACTCTGATGGAAATCACAAGTCCAGTCACAAAAGAATAATAATGGTCATGATAGGCATTTGTACAGTGATGTCTCCCTTTGTGTAACGACCCTATGAGTTAGATAATAAAACTTTTTTATCTCCATTTTATAAATTGTAAAACTGAAGCTCTTAGATTGACTTGACCAGGGCCAGCACAGCTAGCAGTTCTTGCAGTGAAAACCAGGTCTTTAGCATTCTTTCTGCCATTGCAAATATCTGACCTTAGGCGAATTAATACACACTTACTCCCCATCTCTGCTATACCCTTACTTCCTTTGTCCTTGGGCAAATTGCTTCAACCTGAAGGGGTGGACTCAATGATACCTGAGATCCCTTCCCCTTCAAGTTCTTTGATTCCATAAATGAATGTATGAATGAATGAACCATTGAACAAACATTTATGGGTACTGTGCTGAGTGCTAGAGACACAAGTATAAAATGCTCTCAAGGGCTTACATCCTAAAGGAGGGGAAACAAAACAAGTAGGGAATTGGAGCCAGGGAAGAGAGTACTGGTCTGGGAAATCCCAAGGATGGTGACTGAATTGTCGTGACCTTTCAAGAGTATTCATCTGATCACTGTCCCCATAGCAAGAGGTGGGATTGGGGGGAACTCTCTGGTCAAGGGTGGGATGATCCTCAGTTATTAAACTCTTAGGAAAAGCTTAAATCCCTGGGTGGCATTACAGGAGGGACTCTGTCCAAGTTAATT
The DNA here is from genome assembly GCA_011680675.1 of Gymnobelideus leadbeateri. NCBI lineage: Eukaryota > Metazoa > Chordata > Mammalia > Diprotodontia > Petauridae > Gymnobelideus > Gymnobelideus leadbeateri. The sequence goes on along the minus strand of WOXC01005665.1, from coordinate 110,086 downwards.
TTCATTTCCCTAAATGAGGGAACAGCATAAGGTACAGACTGATAGCAAATGTTTGGCCTTGCTGCCTGCTAGCTAGAGTTCGAGCTCATGAAATCCATTGAAATGGTAGGCGTAGCATACAGATTTCCTACACAAAGAACAATTCTGTGTAAATAATTTCCGTGGTTCACATCAGAATTCTCTGAGCTATTTATAACCTTCTATCCACACAAAAAAGCCCCAGCAGTCAGGTGGCACAGGACCGTTGGAGAAATAGAAAGCAGCAACATCAGAGCAGCAGGTGAGGTCTCAGAGTACAAGCCAGAAGCCAGCCACCCCACCTCCCTGGACTCTCTTGAGCTTTTTGAAGAGGAAATACTCCCAGTTTCACTAGGGGAAGGATGGAAGTAGAGATTAAGGAAGTAGGAGTTTCCCAAGGACATGTATAAGTATAAACTAGTGTGAACAGGTGCGTTTAGACAAAAGCAGGCAGACTCTTCATGCCTTCTTGGTTCAACATGCTTAATAGAACCTGCACCACCCCATATTTTCCTCTTCTCAGTGAGAAAGTAAATAAATACAGCCAAGATACCTGTTTCCATAAAGTAATCAGATACACCTACTTGACATTCATTTAGAATCTTAGAACTGGGGGGCTTTAAAGTCCTTCACTTTCCTTCTTTTTACCAGTAAAAGTTTCTGAAGAAAGTTGCTGAGGAAACTCAGACAGTGGGAGGGTTGAGGGGTGCATTCGTGCCCAAAGATCCTCAGTAGTGGAGTAAGGCCCAGACTAGTGTGCTTTCCATTGAGCTTGGGTTGCATTTTATACAGCACACTTTGATTTTCACTATGTTTTCTCATCTGGTCTCTTCTCTCATTTGCTCCCCACAATTGCTATTGAAGGTGGGCAGATTTTCTTCTTTATTTTTTTAAATTTTTATTTTTTAAAATGTATTTTTAGTTTTCAGCATTCATTCCCCAAAGATTTTGAGTTAGAGATTTTCTTCCCATCTCTCCCATGCCCCCCACCCCAAGATGGTAAGCATACTGAATACCTCTTCCCCAGTCGTGGGCAGATTTTCTTACCCCACTTTACAGAGGAGCAAATTGTGGCTTAGAAAATTTAAATAATTTTCTTGTGGTCATACAGCTAGTTAGTAGTGAAACTAGTTCTTCTGACTTAGAGCCTAGAATATTTTCCTGTAATGCATGCTGCCATCCATGTGTTGTGCACTCCCTCCAAAAATAGGGTCAATATAAGAAGCCAGATATTGTCTGCTTTCTTTAGGAGCAGGTAGAGTTTGGAGGGCAAACAGATTCTGGCTCTCTACCATACTTCTCTTAAATTAGTAATTTCTAAACACATGGATACTTAATTTTTCCAATTTCTTAATCTTACAAGACCTATCTTTAATGTGTAGAAGCCACCCTTTCTCTTGATTTTGTAAGAGAAAGCTTTACTTTTTCTGTTAGCCACATTCATCACAGATAATAAATATCATTGTTACTTTAAGAAAGAAAGGAGAGGGCATAATGTAAGGTTGAAACAGCATTTTCCAAGTTCAATTCATAACTCATTCCTCATTCAACCTCAGCCCAGGGTCATGCTACTACCCACTAGTGGTCAAAACAGTCATTGCAATAAAGAAGGAAAAGCGGAACTCATCAGGTCAATTAATGTCAATTAAGAACCATATGCAAGGGGATATGAGAAAGATTGTGGAGGTAGAGTCAAAAGAATTTGGCAACTACTTCCTTATAGGGGGTGAGAACTAAAGAAAAGGCAGCAGATTCCCAAGTTTTTGAGGCTGGGTGCCTAGGGTGGTTGGTGGGACAGTACATGAGAGAAAGGGTGAAGATCTTTGTGCTGGAGGTGACCGTACTCTCTCACTGTCCCCTCATTTATTCTTAGCTGATCCCCAAGACAAATTAGGAAATAGTGAAAGTGTACCTATTGCCCCAAATCACATCCCAAATACTGAAAGAACTGGCCAAGACGGTCCCAAGCTACCAGGTTTTTTTTCTTTTTGTGTGTTTTTTGTTTTGTTTTATCATTTTATTTTAAAATGAACATTTAATTTTTCTCCCATTTATCTACCCTTAATTTAAAAGAAAAAATAAAAATCCTTGTAACAAATATACATGTGTATACATATACATAGTCAAGCAAAACATAGTCTGTGTCTATTGCTCTGAATGATCTGTTCATTTATTAAGTGCTTATTATACACCAGGGGTCACACTCAGTGCTGTGGATAAAAGAAAAAGGGAGAATAAAAAGCCCCAGCCCTCAAAGAACTTAAATGCTAAGGAAAGAAAAATATATGTACAGGCAATTCTCGCTTTATGAAAATGGACCATTTTGCAGACCTCTGTGTAATTTTATGTAATGTGAATTTCCCCTCAAATGTGAGACCAAGGACAGAGAAGCAAGAGCAAGGGGAGGAGGGGGTGGGGACAGGGCCAGTCATGGGGTTAGGGGGGGTGGGTAGGTAGACATGGATGCAGACAGGGACTGACCAGAGTTAGGTGAAGAGGAGGGTTGGACTAGGGGAGGGGCAGGTGGAGCAGAGGAAAGGTCTCTGCTCCGTGCTGGAGGTCTGAAATGAAGCCCTTGGTAATCCAGCACATTTCCTCCATTCTTTCGCTTTCACTTGGAGGGTTGGGGAGATGGGGGTTGTTTTGGTGGGAGTGGTGGAAGGTCTGGAGCCCCAAGCCTAGGGGCAAAAATGGGGAGAGAGAGAGAGAGAGAGAGAGAGAGAGAGAGAGAGAGAGAGAGAGAGAGAGAGAGAGAGCGCGCACACAGTATAATAAAGTTAACATAAGCTGTTTTTTTTTTTTTTGGAATGTGTTTCTAATTCTTTATTGAAAGTTAAATTTGGGAAAGAGAACTGTGTACTTACACATTGGTACCTACAAGATACACAGAAAAAAATGGAAGGTAGTCTAAGAGGGAAAGGTACTAGCATCTGGGGTAACCAGGACACGCCTCCTACAAAAGATGATACTTGCTGAATCTTGAAGGAAACTGTGGACTCGAAGAGGCAGAAGAGTTGAAAGGGAAAAAAGATGTGGAGATAGAAGGTGGGAAGTCATGTGTGAGGAATGATAAGGAGACTGACCCTACGAGCATGTGGCAGGGGGCCAGGTATAAAGGAGACTGGAAAGGTAGGAAGGGACCTGGGTGAGAAAAGCTTGAAATGCCAAATGGGGGCCTTTATTTTGATACATCAGAAGAATCGATATTATAAGTAACACAAAGAGGGTCAGCTGGCAGGTATACATGGCATATAGGGTGTTACCAACAATAGCTTGTGCTTAAGGAGTGGCAGAAAAGAAGGCAGGCCACTCATCAACAGACAGCTTGAGCATTGCAGGGTTTTCCACCAAAGAAGAAAAGAACCAGAGGAAAGCTTCCAGGGCTTGGGGTAAATCTCCAAGGAGGATTCATGGGAGGACAAGGATAAGGATTGCACAGTACAGGGAGGCGTAGTGACTGGAAGACATACAGACATCAATGAGATCATGGGGCCTTTGATGTAACAGCAGTAATACTATCTGTTCTCTATCTGCATGTGAAAATCATGGAAGGTCTCATCTGAGTCAGACTCCTGTAAACGAGCACATTCTATAATTCTTAAGATCTCTGATGTAAAAAACCCATACTGACTAGGAAAGCAACTCTGAGGCTGTGTGACCAGGAGAAGCTGCTGAACCTTTCTGACCCCCAGTTTCCATGACTGTAAAATGAGCATTCTATGATTCCTTGCTCTTTCCCTCACAGTTGTTGTGAGGAAAGTGATTTCTTTGCCATAAAGCATTATGTAAATATGAGTGGGGCTTAAGATGTCCATAATTGCAAAACAGAGGTTCAGGCTTTGCTATATAAAATGTTTTGTTAATTCGCAAGTTTGTGTGTCAGAAAAGAAGTGTGGTTGTCCGAAATTCCGGTTCCCATTCCAAATCCATGGCACAGTTGCTGTCTGCCCCAGGGCTAAGAGGAGACTTTATCTGCATACCCACTCCACTTTGGGAACTGCCTAGGGTCTTGCTTTTTTTAATGACAACAGCTGGTGGCTGCCATTAAGAGGCATTCTCTTTATTCCTCCTCTCTCCCTGCCCTTCACACAATTGACTTTCTCTGTGTGTCCTTCCTCTCTTTGGTTTTCCTGAACACTAGAGATGAAGAAAACTATCAAGCTCCAGGGAAAAAGAAATACTTTTAAGAATAAGGCTATAAGAAGAGCTATCTTGCTGAGCTCAAATCTTCTTAATGAACCCCAGAAGTTAGGATGATATGCTCATAAAAGGAGGAATTAAGTCTCTACCTGCAGCTTTGTGACAGTGGCTCTGGAGGGTCCCCATTCGCTTGGGGGCTCTGCTATAGCATTAGTATAACTTGATATATGCCTATTTGACTAAACAGTGCTGGTGTTTATTTAAACATGCTTTTTCTTCTTTTTCATTTGTAGTAGGTAGATCACTGGAATGATAGACAAGAAACCTGCCATGACCAGCTGTAAAGACTATTTCTTCCCTGGATTATAGTATTCATTCAACAAACATGTATTAGAGTTTTTTTTAAGCAATTAGGGTTAAGTAACTTGCTCAAGGTTACACAGCTAGTCATTATTTATGTGTGGGTGCTCATTTTCTGAGGCCGGATTTGATCTCGGGTCATCCCAACTCCGAGGCCGGCGCTCTTACTCACTGTGCCACCTAGCCGCCCCCATGTATTAGATTCTTACTAGGTATCAGGCTGCCAGGCTTTGTGCTAGGCACCGAGGATACAAAGATTAAAAATAAAAGTTCCCGCCTTATAGTCTGTTGGGAAACAATATGTACATAAAAAATTAAGTACAAACTACTTTCTGAGGAAAGAATACTAAGAACTGGAGGGAATCCCAATAGGCCTCCTGTAGGAGGAGGCCTTTAAGTGATCCTGTGGGGTAAAGTTGAGAAAGGAGAACATTGAGGCATTGAGGACAGCATGTCTAGAGCTGGGAAATGGAAGGTCATGTACTGAGAACAACAAACAAGTCAGTTTGACTTGAATATAGTGTATGTGGAACATGATGTGGAGTAAATCTGAACGGGTAGACCATAACTGGACTGTGAAAGGCTTTAAAAAGTCAAAGAAATGCATTTGTATTTTATCCTAGAGATAATAGGGAACCTTGAACTTGAACTTTTTGAATAAGAGACACATGATCAGACCTTTGTTTTAAGAGTTTCAATTTGGCAGCTATGTGAAAGATAGAGCCTGGAGGCAGGGAGACTAAAGGCTGTGGCAGAAAATGAATGATTTGCTGAACCAGAATGGTGGCCATAGAACTGAAGAGAAGGGCTGGGTTGGAGGTGGATTGGGGCATTGGAATGGGGGGGGGGGGCAAGTGTGCAGAAAACATAAGCATTGAGAATGATGGCAAAAAGGAGGACAAGAATGTCCTCACTTTAAATAGGGAAATTAAAAAGAGGGGAAGGTTTGGGGAAGATGATGAACTCAGTCTGGAACCTGTTGAGTTTGAGTTCCTTCCAGGAAAGGCCCTGTTTTACCAACTGAGGTGCTGGAGAGGAGCTATATGGGTGGCCTCTTCTCTTGCCATGCCCACCAGCCCCCACTGTAGCTGTGTGACCTGGGGCATGTCCCTTAACTCTTAGTCACAATTTCCTCATCACAGAATGGAGTTTTGTGCTGAGTGGTAGCTCAGCTTTCTCTCTTTTGCAGTCACTAGACCTGAGCTGTAGCACTCTGATCAGTTTGTAACTCCAGGACAGTGCCACAGATGTCCCATTTGAAAAGAGGAAAGGACTAATCTTGGTTCAACAGGGGGCAAAGCAACTATGAAAGTAAGGTTTATAAAGCAAAGTCCATCTGTTGGCTGTGTGACATGGAAAATGTCGCCCTTTATACAAAATAAACTCTCTGATGATTCCCACTGAGGAGCAAGGGGAGAAAATATATCCCCAAATGAGACAGAGAAGCTGCAGGTTTTTCTTAGCCTATGGGTGAGATGATGCTGCCATTAGTAAAGCCTCATATCTGACCCTTCTGTTCAGAACAGGTCATTCTTTCCGCTGTCTCCACCCTCACTGGGTGCCCTCCAAATCGCTTTCTGCTCTCTCTTTCTTTCTTACTCTGCTGGGTTCGACCTAGTCTGTTGTCACACTGTTCATTTGTCCCTCCCTCCTTCCTTCCCTCCCCATCCTTCCCTTGTGTTTGGCTCCCACTTTGATCTTTTAGAGGCATCGCTCTCCTTCCCAGCACTTACCTGGGCAATGAATCACCTCCTTTTTGTTCAGAACCTAAGTGCTCTTCCTGTACCCTGGCACCTTTTATCTGCTTGTGGAATTTCATTAGCTTCCTGTTACAATAGAAGCCACATCTATGTGCTGATGCTGAAATGAATTTGAATTAGTTAATAGCATTTGTTCTCCCATCCCCCACCCTCAGGCATGTTTCCTGTGTCTTGGGTGCAAAATTAGAATCAACCTTGTTACTGAAAAGTATGAAATAAGAAAAAGACATTTGATGTTTAAGAAGAACACCTTAATTAAGAATGTATCTGAAATCCAATGAACATTTTGTCTCTGGGCTGTGGGCTAAGAATTCAAGAACTAATTGAGGGCGGGAATATGGAAAGAATGCAGAAAATTAGTCAGCTTTATTTTTGCCTATTAAAATATGACTGTAACTGACTAGATGGGAAATGAAAGCAATTAACTAGCTCTCCAGCCCTAAAAAAAAAAAAAGCTGTCATCCAAGCAAATACAAGGAAATTCTTTCAAATTAAGGTTTTAGAGAAAAGCACTAAATTTGGTCAGCCTGCTGACCCATCTGCTGGCCAGCATTAGAAATGCCAGCTGCACTGCTTGAACTCTGCATGTTGAAGCAGAGCTCTAGTAACTGTGCTGAGTGTTCTAGAAGAAGATCTTTCTAATCAGTTCCGAGTTTTCTTCCATATTATAGTGTGGTCTGATAGAATGTTTGCTTGCAGATCTCCCAACATATCATTTATAGAAGAGAACTGGGCCAGAAAGAAAGGCAGGGTTGGAGAACACTCTACTTGGAGACAAAGCTAAAGCTCCCTACTGACTCTACCACTTATTATCTGGGGAGCCTCAGTCCCCTCATCTTTCAGGGCCTCTGGGATCCTCCTCTCAAAAACAGCCTGGATGACCTTAGGGAATCTTGTAAGCCTGAGAGACTCTGATCCTAAGACCTTGGCCCCCCCCAAACAGTGATGGGCTGGGAAAAGCTGACAAAATTGAAACCCAGGCTAGTTAGGTAAAGGATTCAAGCAGCTAGTGGGTTAACAGGATCCTAGGTTTCAAGAGTCCTCTACCAGCATCTTTTTTCCACTACACCAGCCACCTTTTCTACCTTTTCACCCTCTTAGCCAGCTAATCAGCAGGATATAGAGGATGAGCCTTTATGCTTTAGCTAGTTGCCAGGAGTGCTAACCTCTCTTTTTCAAGTGACTGTATTTTGGTAGTCTATTTTTTTGGTAACAATTTTCAGGTAGTCTGTATTTTGGTAACAATTCAGTTTCAGTGAGTGGATTCATTTGGAATCACAGAAGGTCAGTAAGTTGAACATGATATAAATATATCAAGAGTCCTCCCATTTCAGGAGGAGGAATCTTGCCAGTGTCTTAGATGAATTAAGAAAACTGCACTGTAATATATAGGTATTTTTTCAGGTAAAGTACAGGGTAGCAGTTTGCAGAATATTTTGTAGCAAAGGGAAAACATCTGAAATATATCTAATTATCTAACCCGTGTCTGTGTCTGCTACCTGAAGTGTTGCTATATTGAAAATTAACTATGTATTTTTTTCTCCTGATTTGGTTTAGAGTAGCCCTTAGCTCACATTTTTTCTTTCTTACTCAGGTGACAGATCATGCCACCACTGCCCTCCTTCACTACCAGTTGCCCCAGATGCCAGATGTTGTGGTCAGGTCCTTCATGGTAAGTGGCCTTAGCATAAAATTCCTTCCACTGACACCTTCAAATTGATAGCAACAGAGAGTAGCTTGAAAGGTAGCTTTTGCAGCTTCCTTCTATCTTCAGATGACTTATGAGTCTCAAACCAGAAAATGGGGTCTCTCATTTACCATTGATGAGAAATCATTACCTGTACATTACTCGTACAATTTCCAGATCTTACCCATGATTGCTGAATAAGAGGGAGAACTGGGATAGAGTTTCCAAGACACTAACTTAAAATTTCCTGGGAACATTTTTAAGCCTTTATTTTATAAAGAATTGAAACTTAGACTGTGAAACAACTATTTGATAGGCTACATATTTATTTGATTTATGTTAAGCAACTGGTTTGACTGAATTGACCAGTTGTTCTAACATCTTGTTAGCACAGCCTCACTCCCACAGCATCTGGCCCCATCATCATTAAGCAGAGTTAAGTTCTTTTTTCCCTACATATTCGAAAAGTTGACCCTGAAAGAACATAGTCCAGGCTCTTATCTATCAGGACTTACTTTGAATGAGGTTTTTCATCCCTAAATAAATGTTGGCAGCTGGGTGGGGTAGTTTTTGTTCAGTTCATGTAAAAATATGTGCCTGAAATTAAGGTTTGGAAACCAGTGGTAGGTTTAAAAGTCACAGGCCCCTCTAATCAGTTGACTAAAGCAGAGAGTTGACAGTCTGAAGTGAAAACTTCATTTTGGATGGAAACGAGTGATAACCCTAAGCCTGGCTTGTCTAAGTTCACTGTTTCCCTTGAGTGACTTGCTTTTTTAGGCTTTTGAAAAATGCAATTTTTACATGAGGGAAGATAAGCTTCCTCAAACTGAAGTAAACGTTAGCACTTGAACAAGACGGTTCAGCTTGTCCTTTTCCCCATGTCTGCTACTGATCTCCAAAGATCTAGTCCTTTTGAAGGAGAGCTATTGACTATCCAAGCTTTACCCCTGTGGAGGAGGCAGTGATGAAGATGGAAGGATTTGTATCAATAAACTCAGCTGACCTCCACTTCAGAGAACAATTTTCTCATATCGACTTAATTCAATAGGACTTGAAATGACGAGATTCATGTGCACCCTTCACAGCAAGAACTCGCTTGCCTGGATTTTTTTTTTTAAATAGTGAATCTCCTTGAGCTTAGAATTGAGTTATACAATTCTCATCCTTATTTATGATGCTTGGAGGAACCCAGTGAAGAGAGCTGTATTCATGAACACTTAAATGTGTTAGTAGTTGCCTCTTATCACCTTATTTGGTGCTATCAGGGTAGCCGTGCCCTCAGTGTTTTAGGTCTTATTTTAGCCATGGAGACTAATGTGACCTCTGAAATCACATTAGAAAGAAGGGTATGTTGACCTCTTTGGGAGAATTCCAAAATCTTAATTTATTCAGAGACTTCCCTTTTGAAGGCCTGTGACCACTTGTGGGCACAGCAGAAGAAAAAGGGAATCATTGTGTACATTACAAAGATACAGAGCTCTGGAAATAAACTGTGGTTGTATAGGTTCCCTGATGATACATGAGACCTTGGATCATTATAACCCCTAAGAGAGAACACCTGCTTTGCTTTTGTCTGGCTTTTCTTCCAGCACTACTTCCTATCCACAAGGCCCTTAGTTTGGGGCAAGTGAGGGGATTCTAACCTAACTGAAAATCAGCAATATTGTGACCTTGTGGTTTTCTGCATGCTTCTCTTTCTATACAATCACAGGATATCTTTTTGGGTCAAAGCCAACTTAAGTTCTCTGCCCTCAGCATCATTATGCTTGACAGGAAGGATGACATTGGAAGCATCCAGATCCAGTTTCTTTCATTTCTCTGTACACTTCTCTTTTTAGACCTGGTTAAGAAGTTACATAAAGCTGTTCCAGGCTCCATGCCAGCGCTGCGGAAAGTTTTTGCAAGATGGCCTTCCTCCCACATGGAGGGATTTCCGAACCCTCGAAGCCTTCCATGACACCTGCAGACAGTAACCCTGCTTTCAGCCCCTCAGGATGACGAGCAGGGGGGAAATGAGCCCAGCACCCAAAACTTTTCCAGATCAACCTAAACAATATTGATGGCTCAGTAGTTAACTCTTCTCAACATCAATACATTCATTCTTTTCCTTTAGTAAACAGTGCTTCACTGTGTATTAAGGCTGAACCAGTGCTGTTGGATACCAGGTTGTCTCTGTGGTTGATGGGGACTAATTTTATACTTCAGCTGGTGCACAGAAGGAAAAGAGGACTTTTTTGTGTACATAATATAAGAAAGTAATGCAGTGTGTTCTTCTGTGTTTGTTAGTGGTGAGCTCATCCTTCTGGATCAGTCTCGTAAGTCATTTTCAGGAGCTATTGTCATTTTAATGAGAACTTCACACATGGTGCCAGAAATCTACATTGTTAAATAACTTATTTTTATAAGCAATAAACTCTTTGTACTCAAGATGAAGATTTCTAGCTTGTTTTCTTGCAATGCCTTATACATTCCATTTCATTTAACATATGAGCTTTTCTCTGTCTTTGGAAACAAAACAGAACAAAAACCCTAAAGTAATGTTCACTTTTTAAAAATCTTTTAAGGATACATATTGGTGTGGCTTACTTTGAGAAAAGAGAGGCACTTTAAGCAAACAAGAAATTTCAAAGGCATGTGGCCACTTGAAAGATGATGGCTTGTACTTTTTGAAAAAAAAATACAAATGTTTCTCTTTACTCAAACTGTAGTTTTTAAAAAAGGAAAGGATTATACATTATTAGTCAGTTGGGAATGTTTGGGAAGCATCCACAAATCTGTGTTAGCCTGATATTGGTCCCAGAAGTCATTCTAAAATGAAATTTAAAGCTATCAGTTAAATCCACAAGTTTCAAACCAGTAACTAATTACATTAAAATTAAAAATGAATGATCTAGTAAAGACTTTGATGGGAATGGGGGATAGTTTTCATACACTGTTGTAGAACAGCCTGTATTGCAAACAGTAGTTCATTTACAATAAACAGTGGATCATTATATGATCATAGATTTAGAAAGGGCCTTGAGGTCCTTATGGCCAGCTTCCTCATTTTACTATTGAGGAGAAGGAAGCCCAGAGAGATTAAATGGTTTCCTCAAGGTCTTCTTGTTTACTGCCTCAAAAACAGCAGGGACAGGATTTAAACGTGGATCCTTTACTCCAAATCAAACTGTCTTTTTACTCTCTTGCTTGAAAAGATGGATTTAGTTCAGCAAGCGCTTAGTATCATTATTGAGGGCTCTTTTTTTTTTTCATTTTTTGGTTTAGATTTATAATTCCATTAGGATAGGGAACGTTAGTGAGGAAACTCCCTCTACCGATACAAATTGGCAACTTCTACAATTTATCTTATGGAACAATTATACATTATTAATACTAATGCCTGACATATGTATTTTAAGGTTTACAGAGAGCTTTACATTATTTCATGTAAGCCTCACAAAAATCATGTTAGTTGGATAGGGATTATCCCCATTTTATAGGTGAGGAAACCATTTCAGAGAGTCTTAATTGATTTGCTTATGGTTACACAGCCTGTAAATGTCAGAGGCAGAATTCAAAATCAGATCTTCCTGATCCCCAGGTCTTGTTGACTCCCATCAGGCTAAGCTCACTGGGTACAGACGCTGTCCTAGGTGCCTGAAGGAAAGCTATTCCAAGTTTAGATTAGAAAAGCTTCACATAGTTACATGCAGAGTCTAGATATGACATAAACACAAATAACTATTATACTAAGTAACACATAACACCTTTAGAGAGTTCTAAGCAAAATGCAGTGTATTCTGAAAAACTTAAAAGAACACGGGCATTGCTATGTGAATTTTATCACTTTGTGTATAAAATGAGTAAGTAGGCAAAAGGGATATTAAGATAAGTTTCTGCAAAGCATACGTTTTTTCTTTTTTATTTGTTTTGAGACTTTGTGTATGTGGCTTTTCCTTTTTGTTCTGTTTTTCTTTCACAACATGACTAATGTGAAAATATGTTTAACATGATAGCACATGTATAACCTATATCAAATTGCATATATATAACCTATATCAGACCATCAAATGAGATCATACTTGTTAAGCTGTTAGCACAGTACCTTAGCACATAGGAAGTACCTAGGGGGTAGTGACACTACTTAGGAGTCAGCTTGAGTTCTGGTCCTGTCTATGACATATACTGGCCATGTGGCCCCCAGGCAAGTAACTGAACATCTCAGTGTCCCTTCTGGATAACTTGTTAAGATTCTAAATTGCAGGACTCTTATGAATTTTCACTGGTGGAAGGAGTTTCCTCATTAAAAATTTCTTATCTGGATGCAATCAGTTATAGATTCCTCCCAAAGTTGGTTAAGTTCTTTATAGCAGAGAGAGAGTGAGACAGTGTTTGTATGTGTGTGTGGGTGTATGCTGGCAATGATTATGGTGTATTAGGAACTATTTCTTATTTAAACTTTTTATCTCTACTAGTAGTACCTAATATGTTCTTCCTCATATAGGTGCTTTAAAAATGTTTGAGTGGAGGTGGCTAGGTAGTGCAGTGAATAGAGCACTGGCCCTGGAGTCAGGAAGACCTGAGTTCAAATCCAGCCTCAGACACTTAAAAAATCACTAGCCATGTGATCTAGGGCAAGTCATTTAACCCCAACTGCCCTCCAAAAAGCAAAACAAAGGAAAAAAAATGTTTGAGTGGATGGATGGATGAATTACGTCTTTAGTTGCAAAGCCATGTAGACTGTTGAGCAGAGGAATAGGGGAAACTACACTGAAGTGGTCACGAAGGATCCATGGATGTATTCTGAACATACCTAGCAGGCCATTTGTGGCTGTTACTATTTTTTTATATGCTACAAGGTGGTGGAGGGATTAGGGCACTGGACCTGGAGTCAGAAAGGTTTGAGTTCAGATCTAACCTCAGACACTTGCTAGGTGTGGGACCATGGGCAAATCACTTAACCTCTGTCTGCCTCTGTATCCTCATCTGTTAAAAGACACAATAATAGTATTGAACTCATAGGATTGTTGTGAGGATAAAATCAACTAATATTTGTAAAATGCTTTGAAAACCTTAGAAAATTATGTAAATGCTAGTATCTCCACATTTAGGTATCTAAAGGGTTATTTTAAGCCAGTTTTATCATTAAAAAAAAAGTTCAGGGGGTATTTTGTGTAACTCCAGCCCCCCTATGAAATGAACATTTTAAAAAGCATTAAGAAATGCTTAAATACTAACTTTATCTTGTAAGCTCTGTAAGAATCCTCATCGATCACGTATTCTAACAAGGTGGACATTTAGTTCAAATCAGATGCTGGTATACAAATTTCAAGTGCCTGCCGGTTCATCAGTTATGAAATTGTATTGTGTTAAATGTTTCTCAAAAAGGTGGGTCCTGGTCATCTGTAAAATGAAAGGGTTGTATAGATGACTTGTCTGGTCCCTTCCAGCTCTAAGACCATGTATATGGTCATTCAGGGCCTAGACCTTGTTTTATTTAGACAGACTCTACCATAGGCCTTAGTATGATTTGTTTACAAAAAGATGGAGCCTATAAATATCTGTTAATGTGCCTAGTATTCAGTGAGGTGATGAAGATAATGGGCAACTGATAAAATAGAGAAGTGGATCTGAGAGATCTCCAGACTCTTTAAGCTGAACAAGGATTTGGCTCTCAGTATTGAGTGATTCTTTTATGTGTCGCACCACTAATGTGTAAGACCCAGACTTCAGATGTTGATCTTTCAGTGTTAATGTGCGAACTCTCCAGTGTATTTGTTGTGTTAAAATATGGGCCATGATGCTCTATTGGACACCTTTTTAAGGTCCGGAGCTGAGAGAAGAGACGACAGCTTCATCCACCAGGATCCACCAGAGGTGAGTGAATCTTGCCAGACTTCAGAGACATCATTTGAGCCATCAAGTCTGGAGGAGGGGGGACAAAATATTAACTCCCCTTTCTTGTCGGAGCCTCTTATTCTGCATTGTGCTGGCTATTTCAGTGCTTTTTAATTGTCCTATCCCGGACAGTTATAGTTCCACCTGCTCTCTCACCAAGGTCTAGTCCAACTTATTGGGTATGCAGAGCTCATTCAGTACTAAACAGTATGTGTATCAGAGATGATGTAACAGAGTCATGTTATTGGGGAGAAGTTGTCCTGCAGTCAGTCCACCTGGTCTGTGAATAATTAGAAAGCTTCATTTTCCAGTGTAGTCAGCTTTCTTCCCTCCTTCCTTACCCTTAGCATTCATAGGACCTAGAGCTCAGGTACCTTAGAGGTCATGCAGTACAGCCCTTTTCCTTTTAACTTAAAGTTGGGGGTGAGGAACCTTAGAAAGTGGCTTGGAAGGTGGATCCGTAGTCCTAAGTTTGCCCCTATCCTTTTTTTTTCCGGTAATGAAATCTCATGAAGTTCATAGAGCCATTTCAAGTGAAGGACATCACTAGTAGCTTTTTGATAAATAGTGGCTTCAGCTTATTGTGTTAAATGGGCTTGAAATTTCAGCCACAGATTAGCTGTCTTTCATATGGTTTTGTGCTTTTAAGAAAGAAGAGTTCTGCTGGCAAACTGAATTTATATCATTCTTTTGGCCATCTTGATGGAAACAGGACAAATGCCTTTACTGAAGGAAAAAAAAAGGCTTTGTTTTGGTGCATGGATATGAGCCTGCCAAGTGTCTTACCATGAATTTATTAACCATCTAGGAGTGCAAAGTCTTTTCAGTCTTTTACTGAGTGCTGGGTGTTTATCCTGATGTGAAAGACTCTAGGAGGGATCCCTATGGTATAGTGAATAGAAGACTGGCTTTGAAATCAGGAAGGACCTGGGTCCAAGGCCTTTTTTGAAATCTTCTGTATCTCTAGCCCTGAGTGAGCCACTTAACCTGATAGTCACATCTCTCAGAGACTAAGCAATTTTCCAAGACTATGTTACCAGTTGCATCATCAAGAGAAGTTTCTACACTAAGAAGTTCCCAGACTAATTAAATTATATCCCCTTTCCCACAAAAATGGAATCTGTGTGTATATATAACTGAAAAGAATTTGATATGGCTCAAGGAGCCATAGCTTGGAGGACTCAGCCTTGCAGATGGAGTCAGGTGGCCATGAATATGCTTTAGGCATTGAATCATGAAGCTCTATGAATGCATCATGAAAGACCATTTAGAAAATGAAGGCATTGTTTCTCAAGAGTACATTGAAATCCTTGCAATAGCCCCATTTCCATGATTCTATCTGCATATCTGTGAGTACTTGCTGTCTTGGGTCTTTATTAGAAAACCATTCCCTTTTTGGAGGTGGCCTTTTGATATTTGATTCTGACTCGACGCCCCTAAAGCTAATAGGCAATGGCCTTTCATTTCCAAAGGGTAGTTGGTTAAATTAATGATTGTCAAAAGGCCACAGTTAATTTGCTCACATTCCCATTTCTTTTCATTAGTTGTGGAGCCAGCAAAGTTCAAGACCATGTCTGTGTATAAAAAAGTATGGATTTGATTAGGAAACACTTGCATGGTTCTAAATCATGGTTTGAGCTAGCATTTTTTTTTAATTCCTCAGCTTGGGTAATGGGTAATTAATAATAGCTAACATTTATATAGTACCTACTATGTGCTAGGCACTATACTAAGTGCTATACAAATATTATCTCATTTGACCCTCATAACAGCCCTTAGAGGTAGGTGCTGTTATTATCCCCATTTTGTAGGTGAGGAAACCAAGACTAGAGATGTGACTTGCCTAGTCACACAGCTAATAAGTACCTTAGGTCACATATGACTCAGGTCTTCCTGACCCCGGACCCAGTGCTCTCTTCATTGTTCCACCTTGCAGTCTAATTGGGAAAATGTGGAAGAACCTCAGAGCAAAAGTTTTAAGAGTTAACTCTATTGATAGAAGCCACAGAGAGGGAGAATGGTCTGACAGAAATACTCAACAAGCATTTCTTCAACCCTTACTATGTAACAGGTACCATATAAGGGATAAGGATACAGAGAAACAGAACAGTCTCTCACTTCACAGAATTTAAATTTTACTATAAATTATTTACACAAGTATATATTTATACAAGTAAGTTCCATGTACTGTGTATATGGAAATGCCTGCTTTATTTGGTGTTTTTTTAGGTTTAAAATGGAAAAAAAAAAGAACTAGAGTGCCTCCAGAAAGGACAACCAGCATAGTGAATGGCTTGGACACCGTGACATGGTCGTTGGAATGGGGATCTGTTTTGAAGGTACAAAGATACTTGATAAAAAATTTTGCTCCAGGGCTCAGAAATCCATGCTTAACCATAACGGAAGATAGATGCTGTGGCTTAACTTGAAACCTTTAGTTTGATTTGAAACCCATTTTTTTTTAATACTAAAGGTTACCTGGGCATATTTGGAAGCAACATGAATTGAGATAGTAAAGAAGAGATTGGAGATTGGAGAGATAACATAGGGGCAATGTTCCAGAAGGCATGGTATCAGTTCTTCACAAAGAAGAATTAGTTAGTCCTGGCAAGGAAAAGGGCCATCATCATTAGAAAGTCGAGTAAAAACGCAGAGAACAAGAGATCATGTCAAAAGATTTTGAGATGTTGAGTAGAGAAGAGGGAACTCATAGCAAATGGCCTCTATTTTAGCTCAGAATATCAACTCCTTGAACTCAGGGACTTTTTTTGTGTCGTGTGTGTGTGTGTGTGTGTGTGTGTGTGTGTGTGTGGCTTTCCCCAGGTCCTAACACAAAGGCACATAACAGACACTTAACATTTATTGTTGTCTAGTCAGTTTCACTTGTTTCAGACTCTTTGTGAACCTATTTGGGGTTTTCTCAGCAGAGATGCTAGGGTGGTTTGCATTTCCTTTTCCAGTTCATTTTATGGATGGAGAAACTAAGTCAGACAGGTTTAAATGACTTACCAAGGGTCACACAGCTCTAAATGTCTGAGGCCAGATGGGTCTTCCTGACTAACACCACCTAATTGCCCCTAACATTTATTGATTAACTGTCTCAGTATGTGTCTACTCCTGGCTTGATAGACTGATTGTCTCTAGTAACTAGCAGCTCCAGTGGCATGGCCAGTGTGTGGGAGGGGAGAAGAGGAGAGAAAACCATTCTCCACCATTCTTTTGTTACCCTGTGGTACACATCTGCCTCCAAAAATCTAAAACTGCAGAATGGCTTCCTGTTTTTATATAAAAGCCAAAGAGGTGGAACTGATTTTTCTCAGCCAATACAAGACATTTCTAGTGTCCAAGGCCCTATAATCCTCTTGAGTTGATTAAAGACTTGTTGACATATTTATTGTGGTATTGTAGGAAAATGTAATACCTACTTTACACTTTATGATTACATTCTGGGCTCATTAGTTAATTACATTAATTGAGTTGGGGGGTGGAACTCACTGTTGCTATACATTAAAATAAACTGCTATGTTGAATATCATTTTAAAAGCATGCAAATTAAAGGTTACAATATCACACACCTCCCATTTGTATAGTGCCTTACAGCTAGGTGGCACAGTGGATAGAGTTCTGGCCCTGGAGTCAGGAATACTTAAGTTCAAATCCAACCTCAGATACTTACTAGCATGTGACCCTGGACTTAAGTCACTTAACCCAGTTTGCCCCAGTTTCTTCATCTGTAAAATGAGCTGGAGAAGAAAATGTCAAACCGCTCCATTATCTTTGCCAAGAAAACCCCAAATGAGGTCATGAAGAGTCAGACATGACTGAAACAACTAAACAACAACAATTGCAGCTTTCAGAATACTATTATTTCTAAAATATCACTTGATCCTTACTAAAATTCTGCAAGGTTAATAGGACAGATGTTATCTCAGCTTTATTGATAAGAAAACTGAGGCCCAGGGGAACCAAAGCAGCTTCCTCATGGTAATATGTGGGGCCAAGGAGCCAAAGATCATCTATTCAGACATCTTTATTATATAAATAAAGCAGGTCAGTCCCAGGGAAATTAAGTGAGTTGGTCAGAATTACACAGAAAGTAAGGTATAGAGGTAGGATTCAAACCTAGATCTAGGTAACTCCCAAGATAATGATCTTTTGATCCTACCATGTTGCATGGCAAATTCTGGAATCCTACATCTAATAATAGCTGACGTTTCTATGGCATTTAAAGTTTTACAAATACCTTATGTATTTTATCTCATCATCACAACCACTCTTGAAGTCAAGTACTTCAGGTATATTTCCCATTTTACATGAGGGGAAATTGAGGCGCAGAAAGGTTAGGTGAGATGTCTCTGTTCCCACTGCTAGTGGTAAGCAGGACTTGAGGCTAGTTCTCCCCCACTTTGTGGAGCACTATCCCATACTGCTTTGGCGAACACCAATATTCAATGAGTAAGATGTTGCCTAAGTTTGGTAGAGGGGAAAATTAGAAGCAGTGTTGTAGAAATTCTCAAAATTGTTAGATTTGAGGAGAAGAAAAATTACCCCACAATTAAAGCTGACCACAATGGTCTGCCATGGGAAATAAGGTGCTCCTGTCACTGGTGGTGATCAAGCAAAAGCTGGATGGCTACTTGTCAGGGATATTGAAGAGGGGAGTATTGGTCAAGGTCAGATTGGATTAAATGACCTGTGAGGTCCCTTCCAACCAAAAGGTGCTGAGATTCCAGGAGCTACTGTGTATTGTGCTCCATGAGCTACAGAGGCACTGTTTTGGATAGAACAGTGTGTCATGTTTCTGAATTTTGAATTATCTGTTTTTTCATTTCTCTATAAGGAAATATTAGTTCTTGGGGGCGGCTAGGTGGCGCAGTGAGTAAGAGCGCCGGCCTCGGAGTTGGGATGACCTGGGATCAAATCTGGACTCAGAAAATGAGCACCCACACATAAATAATGACTAGCCGTGTAACCTTGAGCAAGTTACTTAACCCCAATTGCTTACAAAAAAATATATATATATATATATTAGTTCTTTCACAAGGACAGAGGAACCATGGCTTAGCTAAATGTTATTTCCTTCACATTTCCTCCATAATACTCTCTGTACCCAGTAGGACTTTATTTTATCACTGACCTCCTTTGGCAGTTTAGGGAACCCTATGCATCTCTTCTCAGAATAACATTTTTAAATGCATAAAATAAAATACATAGGATTACAAAGGAAACCAACTATATTGAAATCATTATCAAAAGGAAAAACAAGTTCAAGGACCCCAGATTGAGAAGCCATGTTCCACTGGGTGGGCAAATCCATCATTTACTTGTCTCCAGTTTCTAGCTACCATTACAAGTTGTCCCTCGAGTCTGTGGGGCCATCAGGTCTCTTCTCCAAAATACTTAACATTCAGTTTTCACCCAGCCTCACTGTGAGACCTGCAGTCCTTGTTTTTATTGTTCCTTAGCAGTGCTAAAGGTTGTTGGATCCATCTTTAGTGGAGAAAAGCAACTTAATTACTGGTTTTCTGCCTCATAAGAGGACCTGCCCCAATGTGTGCAGTTCGTGTTGCAGCCAGCTCCTCCGAGTGCCCCTTCTCTTCCCCAGCACCAGTTTAATTTCTTGGCCAATATTGGACAGATGTAAGGGACCAACTTTTTAATTTTCTGCTCCCAGGTCTCCCTTGTTCCCTCATGCATTTTTCATCACAACCTGCAGCTCTTTCACTCCCTCTGCCCTGTGAACAGTATTGATCGGCTGATTAAGCCATCAAGTCACAGCAAACAACTTTAATTTTCTGACTCGAACCCCGTAGTTCTCTTCCTCTCCCAGTAGCCCTGTTCCTCACTCACTGCAGGGAGGGGTGGGAGAAAGGCCTCCTTTCCTTTCTCTTTGTTGTTTGATAATCAGGTTGTGGACCAATGAGAAACCAAATCCTAGATTAGGGAAGGCCATGCTCTCTCATCCACAAACTGTATTTAATGCTGATTTGAATACCAGTTCTGTTCTTCCAAGGAACCTGAAAACACTGTTTATATTCTTTGTCTAAGTCCCTCCTGAGAAAAGCTCATGTCTTAAGTTTATTTCATGCTCCATGGCAAATAGCACATTGCCTAGGCACAAAGAGGATAACACGTAACTGATCACTCAGAGGGGTGCTGTTAAACTGCTCTCACTACCTTATTCACGTCTCTCCACTGCAATCAATTCTGCACACAACCATTGCATTCATCTTCCTAAAAGTATCATCAATCATGTTACCTCCTTGCTTAAAAAAAAAAAAAAGAAAGAAAGAAAGAAAAGAAACCTCCAGCGACTTCCCATTGCCTCCAGAAAAAAAAAGTCTTAACTCCAGTGTGGTTTAATAGAGCTCTGGATTTGGAGTCAGAGAACCTGAGTTCAGATCCTTACTCCTTGTCAAATTACTTCCCTTCCTGGGTCTGTTTCTTTATCTATAAAATGAGAGATGAGAAAAGAAGCTAATCAAAATAATTACCAGCTTGAGTAAAATAGTAGGATACAAAATAAATCCACAAAAGTCATCAGTATTCTGATATAGGACAAAGGCAAGTAAGAATAACAAATTTCATTCAGAAAAACTTATTTGTATACATATACATATGCACATATGTATATTTTTTCTAGGAGTTAATCTACCAAGACACATGCAAGATTTAAATAACATAGATAGAAACACTTTATAGGAATAATTGGAGAGCTATTTACAGCTCATGGTTAGGCCATACCATGCCAATATAATAAAAATGAAAATACTTATTCAGTTGATCACCAATTCAGTGTTACATCAATCAGATTACCAAAAAGATACTTTGGGGCGGCTAGGTGGCGCAGTGAGTAAGAGCGCCGGCCTCAGAGTTGGGATGACCCGAGATCAGATATGGCCTCAGAAAATGAGCACCCACGCATAAATAATGACTAGCCGTGTGACCTTGAGCAAGTTACTTAACCCCAATTGCTTTAAAAAAAAAAAAAAGATACTTTGTAGGATCACAGGACCATAAAGTCATATCTATAGCTGGACAGAACCTTAAAGTCATTTAGCAGATGAGGAAACTGAGTCCTAAGGAGCTGAAATGACTTGCCTAAAGTCATACAGATATTAAGCATCAAAGGCAAAATCTGAACCAGGTTCTCTGACTCCAGACCCAGTGCTTTTTCCACTATACAAGATAAAATAAGAATAAAATTTATTTGGAGGGGGCGGCTAGGTGGTGCAGTGAGTAGAGCATCGGCCCTGGAGTCAGAAGGACCTGAGTTCAGATCCAGACTCAGATGCTTGACACGCACAAACAAAAACCTAGCCGTGTAACCTTGGGCAAGTTACTTAACCCCAATTGCCCTCCAAAAACAACAACAACAACAACAACAATTTATTTGGAGGCACAAAAGTCTAAACCCTCTCATGAGGGAATTAAAGCATAGCATTCGTTACCAGATCTCAAACTATACCATAAAACTGTAGTCATCAAAGCTATTTGCTTCTGAATGAAAAACAGAAAAGTAGACAAGTTAAACAGACTAAGTGAGCAAGAAACAGCAAAAGAAAGCACTAATCTGGTCTTTGATAAACCCAAGAATGTAAATTACTGGAAGAAGGACCCCCTCTTTGATAAGAAGTGCCGGGAAACTGGTTATGCCATAGTGCCCAATAGATGCAGTGCTCATACTCTGTCTCTTAGTGCACTGCATGGCAGGTAAAACATTGCTGGCACATAGACAATAATAGTGATAGAGAGAATATTAACTGCTCCGCCCCTGCTAGAGTCCATCTTCACACCACCAACGGATTCATCTTGCTAAAGTGCATCATTGATCTTAATATCTCTTTGCTAAAAATCCTTCAGTAGCTCCCCATTATTACCATAAAGCGGGGAGTTGGGGGGGTGGGGGAAGACATGCTTCTAGTGGAAAGGGCACTGGGTTTGAAGAGTCAGAAGACCAGGGTTTAAAAATGCTGGTTTTCCCGTTTCTTACTTGGGTGAATTTGGGCCAGTCACCTTTTGGGGGTCTCATTTTCCACATGTGTAAAAAAAAAATAGATCAATGAAAAAACTAACCAAGATGGCTCACTTTCAGGAAAGTAGTAGGATATGAAATAAATCCACAGAAATAATCAGTTTTCTTTACAGCATTTACAAAAGCAAGAGAAAGTTGTAGAAAAATAAGTCATTACAAAATGTATATATTTGTCAATTATCCTACCAAAACACATTCAAGACATACATAAACACTACTACAAAAACACTTTCTAGAAAAAAAAGAAGATAATAAATAAAGAGATAATCATTGTTCATGCCTGAGTTCATGTATTTATTAAAAAGACAATATTACAGCTAGGTGGTACAGTGAATAGAGCATCAGGCCTGGAGTCAGGCAGATCTGATTTTAAATCCAGCCTCAGACACTTCCTAGCTGTGTGACGGTGGGCAAGTCACTTAACCTTATATGCCATAGTTTCCTCATCTGTAAAATGAATTAGAGAAGATAATGGCAAACCACTCCAGTATCTTTGCCAAGAAAACCCCAAATGGGGTCATGAAAAGTAGGAGACAGCTGAAATACAACCACAACAACACTTACACATTTAGTACCATGCCAATCAAATTACCAAAGAGTTACTCTATAGTAACTATAGCCAGGTCAAATAGTAACAAAATTCATATGAAGGAAGAAGAGTTCTACTACCTAAAAGGGAAATTCTGGGTGAAAAAAAATAGAAATGAAGGGGGCATGGTATTACCAGATCTCAAACTATATTACAAAACAGTAATAACTAAAATTATTTGGTACTGCTGGTGTCCTTTTTTTTTTTTAATAGAAAAGTAAATCAATAGAACAGACAGGAAAAGCAAGGGTCAAGAGCAATTGAACACAACAGATTCAGTGTTTGATAAGCTCAGCAGTATAAACTGGCAGGGGTAGGATAGCTTATTCAATGAAAGCATTTTGGAAAACTAGAAAGCAATTTGGTAGAAAATAGATGTAGATAAACATAATATATCTTATAAGCCCCAAGTGGATACCAAACCTAAATGAAAGTTTGCATCACACACACATACACAGTTAGAAGAGAATGAAAGGAGACCCATTTCACAGCCATTACTAGGGAGAAAAGTCAACCAAATGAGGGACAAAAGTGATCACGAAAGGTAAAACAGACAATTTTAACGCCATGAAATTGTAAAGCTTTTGCACAAACAAAATACAAGTTTAGTAAGAAGAGGGATTGAATAGGAAAAGCATGTGTCATATATTTCTAATAAAAACTTGGTATCCAAAATATATTAAGGCGTGAGCACAGATCTCTATTCCTCTGATAGGAAAATTGTCAAAGCATGTGAATGAGCAGTTTTCAGGAGAAGAAATGCAAATGACCAACAACCATATTATTTAAATTTATTTAATTTTAAATAATATTAATTTTTAACTTAAATTAATTTAAAATAATTTTATTTATTTAAATTATAAGAAAAAAACAATTTGGATTTTACCTCAAACCAAAAAAAAAAAAAAAGGCAAAAATGATGACATAGGAACAACAGAGAGACTTTAGAAAGACATAATCAATAATGTATTACTGGTGGAGCTATGTATAAGTTTAACCATTTTGGAAAACAATTTGGAATCATGTGAGAAAGATCACTAAACTGTTCACATTCTGACCCAGCAATAGCACTTCTAGATGTATATCTCCACAAGGTTGTTTGTCCTTCATTCTCAAAGAGGACCATGAAGTCAGGGAGGTGATGCTATCACATGCAAGTGAATTGGATTTAAGTGAGGGAGGACTGCAGAGTCACCAGCCTCACTTTGTCTTCCAGAGCCATCTGGGTCCAGTGGCCAGATACATATCAGGAGAACTGGAAATAGCCACAGATATGATGGAACACCTTGGCCTTTTAAAACTAAGGGCTTTTACAGGTCTCAGTTTGACTGAGGCAGCACCCATATATGTCCTCTGAAGGTTAATAATAGAAAGAAAAATTATGTATATGGCAAAGTATTTGAACCATATATTAAGAGTATATTGTGTATGAGACCCTGTGCTCAGCACTGACAATATAAAAATAAACAAGACCTAAGCTCTACTCGCTAGGATCTTACAATCTACTTGAGAAGTACTGGGGAAGAGGAAGAAGGCACAGGGGAAAGAAATGTACAAAGCAGTGGTCCAGGCAAAGTACCAGGCAATAACTAAGAAGGAAAAAATCTCTTCCATTTGTCTTGAGAGGAGCAAAAGAGCTGTGAGTGGAGGCCCCGTGGAGGAACTGGTATCAGAGGTAGGCTTTGAAGAAAAGGAGAAACTTCAATGGATGGAAATAGTTGGGGGAGGGAAGGGAAAGTTTGGAGTTTGTTCCAGGTGTGCAGGAAGGTGTAAGCAGGACAGAGATGGGAAAGAATAGGATGACATCATGGAATGAAGAGGATATAATTTGGTTGGTAAGTAGACTACCTAAAGAAGAAAAGTCTGAGATAAGATTAGAAAGATACAGTTGGTACCTCGTCATATAGGGCCTTCAATGCTAGTCAAATGGGTTTTTTTGTTTTTAATTTATTAGACAGTGGGCAGCTATTGAAAGCATAAGGATAGAATAATGATAGTTGTGCATTAAGTGTATTAACATGAGATTTCAGATCATCCAATCCAACTCATTCCCAAGAACTCTTCCACACTATCATTTAGTGGTTATCTAGCCTCCAGTTGGAAACCTACTGTAAGTTGGAACTCATTTCCCCCAAGACAGCCCATTCCCCCTTTTAAACAGGGCTGAATACTGTCTCTCTGCAACTTTTGACCATTGCTCCTAGCTTTTGGTGCCAAATGGAGATGGAAGCAGAGATAAGACAAAAGTTCATCTCTAAGGATTAGAGAACCAAGGGGTAGAGTCCTGGGTTACAGTATAATGAAATGAAAGCAATGGCCAGGCTAGATAGTGCGGTGAAGCGAAGACTCTGAAGTGGTACAGAGGCCTGGTTAGGCAAAAGCTAGGCCTGCCTAGTGGCTGAGTTTGCAATGGGAGAAGAAGAATGATGGCAAGAGCCTCTTTATTCTGCTTGGTCCAAGATCACTCAGGCATCAATCTAGATGATGGATCAAAGAGGGGATAAACCAGAGACAAGAAGAACACTTAGCAGGCTGTTAAAAGAATAAAGATGAGATAAGAACCTGAACTGGAGCATGGCTGCCATTAGAATGTAGAGGAAGTCTGGCATGTATGCAATATCCCAGGTGTGAAAACATAAGAACTTGTCCATCAGGTGAATGTGAAGGATGAAATAGAGGGAAGAGTCAAAGCCTACTCCAAGATGTGGAAAGCTGTGTACTTGCTGTCTGTCTTATCTCCCCAGCCCATCTGTAAACTCTTTGTAGACAGGAATTGTGCATCCACAACACTTTGCATATCATATGTGTTCAATAAATGATTGTTGGTTGATTGATTTAGAAATAGTGAATCAGTTGATATTATGTCTGTTTTGAAGATTAAAATTATTTTCTTCCCCAATATCAACTATTTGTTTTTGAAGTAGGGGCAAGTCTGTATACATTCTTAGCAACTATTAGAGTCTTCATTCCATTACTAAGAGGTTGGGGACAGTTACTGTACTATAGACCTTTAAGCATTACCTAATGGAAGAATCCCCTTAACAGCACATTCACACACGTGGACACACACACACACACACACACACACACACACACACACACACACACACACACACACACACCACAGAGTTCCTTGTATTGAGCTAAAAATGTTTCCTCATAACTTCCACCTGTTAACCATGAAGACAGTCTTCTCCCTTTTCTGTCTAACATCTAGATGAAGACCTTAATTATTCAAGGACACACAGTACGTGGCCCTTTGATGGAGGCCTGCCTGAAAGAAGGATGATTGGCCTTCTGTCTAACTTCCTGTGCCCTTCTGTATTATATTCACACTCCTAGGTGTCCAGAGCCCTAATATCTTTATGCTGCCTGGTCCCTCAACTCAGGCATCTCACCATGATGAAATAATTTTATGCATGCCCAGACCTATTTCTCTTTGTCCCAGTCCTGATTCTGCTAGGAATTTGACTGATAAACTCATCAGATCAAAACTGTGTTTGTCTAATAATAGTTTAATGAATTGCCCCCTACATTTTAGCCACCAACTTTCAAAAAGCTAACTTTTGGGAGAAAGGGTGAGATTCATGCACGATAATATACCAGTGGGAGAAATACTGGAGGTTCCCCTAAAGCTGTGTCCCATAAGTGGTTATCAGATCAATCTGTGCTACTCTCAGGATCATAAAAATCCCTCAGGCAGTGTTGTTTAAGGGGAAATCACAGAGAGGAACTGTGAAACAGTCAAAAGAGCAGGCCTGATGTTCAAGACAGACTAGGGTTCTAGTCCCAGCTATCTTATTAACCCTCTGTGTGATCTTAGGCAATTCTTCCCCCCTGAACCTTAGTTTCCCCTTTGGTAAAGTGAGAGGGGGTTAAATGAGAATCTCTGAGATCTCTTGCAGCTTTAAAATTCTGTGGATTCTCTTAAGGTGGAGAGATGAAGGGGAAGTTCTTCTGGTATTCTCCCAGCCACAGGGATTAACCTCTCCACAGGCACTAGCTCAGGGAAAAGAAAATTGGTATAAAAAATGAAACAGGAATTCAATCAAAGGCCTTCAGGGCCTTAGTAGAGTGGGGTTCAGGGGGTGCTGTGTGAAATGGATTCAAATGCTCTGTGGCCACAGAGGAGACAAGCAGAGAACACTGCAAAGCTCAGAAAAAGAAGAGTGAATGCTTGGCCCCTTATCCCACACAGGTGCTCTAAGGGCCAGAAGCCAAGCTGATATAGATAGTATCAGGGTCACTGCAGCCTGCTGCCTGCCTGTATTCACCCAATGAAGCAGGGCAGCACAGAAGAAAGCAGCATGAACCAGGAGTCCAAACATCTGGTATCTAGTCCCGTGGGATCACTAGCTTGCTGGGTGACTATAGGAGAATTTTTCTTCCCCTCTATATCTGTTTTCCCATCTGTAAAATGAGTTTCCTTTTGAACACTCCCCATTCCAAAAGGTCATTCTGGCCAGCTTCTAACTTGGGGCTCATATCTGAAAGTATATGTAAGCAGGTATCTCATTCTGACTTGGGAGATGGGAAAGGGAAGGAAGGGCTAGCCCCTCTCAGATCACATGTGCACCATGTATCTGGATCCTGCCCTTTTCTCTCTATTAGCCTGAAACTGCCTGTAGCAGCAAGCACTCTAGCATACCCAGGATGGCTGCTAACACAAGTTCTTAGATCTGCTTTTCTAAAGGAAAGCAACTTGGGTTAACAATCTTACTTTAATCAAACATATATCATTCACCTAGTTCAGGGGAAAAAGTCAACACCCTGAACTTCAGAGAATACAAACAAGTTACAAGCAGACAGAGAAACAGATCAGCAGACAGGGCTTCCCACTGTCTGACCATTACATCCATACCTAGTCAGTTACCAGAGAGGGAAGCACCAACATCTGGGTTTTCAAAGTTGGGGCTCAATGGCTGCCCAGAGTCTTATCTGGCCAAATCACACAACTCTTCCTAGAGTGAGCCCCACGGCAAAACCTCACATCAGGGTATATATAGCCTTCTCCTGGGTCAGAGACCATCACAACCCTCTTGACCCACTGCCCAATCACAAAGTAACAAGGTGTGGGTGTTCCTCAAGAACAAGCCTCCTACCACAGGCTCCAGGTGACCATATTCTGCCCATTAGGGGGCAGAACATATTCTCAAATCAGGGAAGGTTCTCAGAGCCACCTAAACCACCTTTGATGGCCTAGGGGCAGGGAAGATCTTTAGCTTCCCATTCCCATAACACTGCCCCATTCAAAAGGCCAGATGCCTTTCACATCTGTAGCTTCTACACATTTCCCCTCTTAGGTACATAGGTTCAGTGGACAGCAGTCTTCATTTGCTGCAAGGAGAACATTCTGTAGACTTCAGTTGATTCAGAACTCATTAAGAGAAAATGTTAAAGTGCCCACAATCATTCTCCTTCTCTATAGCTGTATTTGCAAGAGAAACAAAACTTCAGGACAGTCAGTATTTTGTTAGTTGATTTTATTAGTCGACCCTTTGTTCCCCCAAAGAAATTAAATTTGGAAAAGTAAAATTAATTAGCAGCAACCAGGGCCTACATGCAAGTAACTTTTTTGTCCTGTTATATTCTTGATCCTGTAGTTATACAGTTCAGCTCTGTACTATCTTCCAACTTGAATTGCAGAATCTCAGAACTGGAATAGACTCCAAGGCTGTCTAGTCTAATTTGTACCTGAATAAGAATCCCTTCCTTAATAAACTCAACAAATCTTCATCCAATCTTTTGGGGGGGGGGCAAGGCAGTCAGGGTTAAATGATTTGCCCAGGGTCACACCACTACTGTCAAGTGTCTGAGGCTGAATTTGAACTCAGGTCCTGACTCCAAGATCAGTACTCTATCCACATTGAAGATCTCTAGGGATGGGAACCCTTAACTCCCAAAGCAGCTGATTCCATTCTTAAGGAGCACTGATCATTCTTATATCAAATATAAATCTACCTCTTCCAATTTCTACCAATACTGCCTAATTCCACCCCAAAGGGGCCAAGAAGTCCTATCCCTTATCCTAATGACAATCTTACAAATGGCATTTTTGCCTCCCCAGCCCTCAGTTTTCTCTTGGCTGAATAATCTGGAGGCCCTTTTTCCTGTGAAGGGCAGAATATACACCAGCATCATCATCTCCCTATCCTGTATAGAAAACTTCTTGATATAGTCTAAGGGTTCATGACCTTTTTCAGCTACCATACTATCATACTGTTGATTCATATTGACCTTGCAATCCACTGAATGTTGTACATAGTAACAGTAATACTGTGTGATGATCAACTATGAATGACTTAGGTCTTCTCAGCAGTACAGTGATCCTAGATGATTCCAAAAGACTCATGATAGAAAGTGCTATCCACATCCAGTGAGAGAACTGATGGAGACCGAATGAAGATCAAAGCAGACTATGTTCACTTTCTTGGGGTGGTTTTTTCCCTTTTGTTCTATCTTCTTTCACAACATAGCTAATGTGGAAATATCTTTTACATTATTGCCCATTATTGCCCATGTGTAAAATATCAGACTGTTCACCATCTTGAGGTGGAGGAGAGGATGGAGGGAGGGAGAAAATTTTGAAACAAAATATTTCAAAAAATGAATTTTGAAAATTGTTTTTATGTGTAATTGGAAAAATAAAAATTGAGGGATTTTGTTTTTTTGCTTTTTTTTTTTTGGAGGGCAGTTGGGTTTAAGTGACTTGCCCAAAGTCACATGCCTAGTAAATGTGTTAAGTGTCTGAGGCCTAATTTGAATTCAGGTCCTCCTGACTCCAGGGCCAGTGCTGTGTTCACTGTGACACCTAGCCACTCCTAAAAATTGTTTTCTACAACATAACAGGGAATCAGAATCAAGCTCACTAGCCTATAACTATTTAAAGACTCCACTAATTTCTGTTATTTGACAAATCAGAATATTTGTCCTCCTTTAGTCCTTTGGTTCCTCTCTCATTTTCCATGATATTTTGCAGATCACTGGCAGTAGTTGAGTGTTGGTTTTTTTTCAGTATCTTAGGGTATAGCTCATCCGGGCCAAGTTACTTGAATTCATGAAGGGCAGCTCTCTTACCATCTGCCTACTTATCTTGCGGACCTACTCCCTATTCTTCATTTTTGTTGTCTTTCAACTCCAACAGTCATCTCTGGTAGAGGAAGACAGCATGAAATAAGAGTTGGGAAGCTACTTTCCCTCTACTAATCATTGTCATTGTGCCATCTACTTCCAAGCAGCTGGTTTTTGTTGTTATTGGTGATCATCCACTTTTCTCCAAGGCAGCAAGAGAAGGGAAATGGCAAACGACTCCAGTCTCTTTGCCAAAAAACCCCAAATGGGGTCACTAAGAGTCGGACACAACTGAAAATGACTGAACAAAAGCCAGTCTTATTTTCCCCAAGAGAGCTGTGTGTTATCTTTAGCTGTCCTTGTGCTGGCTTTCCTTTCCTTAGGTTACTCCGAGCTTTCATGCTCCTGTTCTTACTGAACTGAGCTGCGCTCACTTCCTATCTCTGTGTATGTCTTAAAAAAAAAGTGATGACGTTATCTGTGTACTGTTGTCAGTCTCTCTAGATACCCCTTCCTTTTCCTTTTCATTGGAATGGTCTTCCCTTGTGTGGTCAGAGTCTCGTTCTTGAGAACTCACCATCACTTAGCCCCTTGTCTTTGTGTTGTTCACATCCTGCCTTCACATCGGCAGCCTTGCGTCACCACCACCATCTGCTTTCTCCACTCCTATTCCTGGGCTGCTGAACATTCTGGGAGGAAGTCACGCACTTGTGCTTGCTGAACCTCCTTGCAGATAACAGTCGTGTTATCTAAGCTCAGCCGGACCCTCACTCACTCTTCCTTGACTGATGTTTTATCACAACTCCCACAGCAGCTGATCTAAACCTCCCCGCTCTTCACATCCCACTCCACACTGTCATTCTCACTGCGTGCTTTACCCAGAAAACTGAAGCCATTGATTGTGAGCTTCTCCATGGGCTCCTTTCTACTCCTAAGAAGCCCTCTGCATCCTTACCTGCCTGTTCTTCAGTACCAGTCTCAGCCAGGCAGTATGGGTGGACAGAATGCTAGACTCAGATTCAGAAGACCTTCCTCACATACAATCTCATGTGAGCCTGGGCAGATCATGGAACCTTGCTCAGCCTGTTTTCTCATCTGTAAAATGAGAATCATAATAGCACTTACCTTACAAGGTAGTTAAAAGAATCAAATGAGATAATACAGGTAAAGCTTCTTACAAACTTTAAAGTGCTATATGAATGTTAACTACTGTTATTAACCTTTCTGCTTGTTCCTTCACCCTGTCCCTCCTGCCTTCCTCCAGGGCTTGGCTCGTCAATTATCCCTTTTTCTCATCTTCAATCATTCCCCATCCATTGGTTCCTTCCCTGCTGCCTACAAACATTCCTTCCTTCATCCTTAAAAAAAAAAAAAGTAAAAGTGGGATGGCTAGATGGTGCAGTAAATAGAGCACTGGCCCTGGAGTCAGGAGGACCTGAGTTCAAATCTGGCCTCAGACACTTAGCACTTACTAGCCGTGTGACCTTGGGCAAGTCACTTAGCCCCAATTGCCCTGCCTTCTCCCCTCCAGAAAAAAAGTAAAAATGAAAAAGTCTTTACTTGAATCTGAAATCCCTTAGGCCTTTCCCTGATATCTTCCATTCATGGTCTCTGCTTCTGTCCCACCTGCTCCTTAGCCCCTCACAGCTAGGTGTCTGTCCCCACCACTCCACCAAAACTGCTCTGGAAGGTCATAAATAGCTCAGCTGTTAAAATGGTCTTTTCATAGTCCCCATAATGCTTGGCCTCACTACCATATTTTAAACTGTTAGCTACCCCTCCCTTCCAGAAACTTACTCTTCCCCTAGGCTTTTCGAGACACTGCTGTCTCCTGGATATCTTCCTGTCTATCCAGACACTTCTCACCAGGTCCAGAGCATGAACTTCCTTGAAGACTCTCTGCTTGGTTCCCTTCTCCCTTGGTGACCTCATCAGCTTCCATGGGTTCAGTTATCATCTCTTTTACTTGGCTTTGAAAACCTTTCATAAGCTAGCCCTCCTATTACCTTTCAGTTTCATGATTTGTTAATCCTCTTCACACACTCTTTAACCCAGTGACATTGGCCTCTTTCTTGTTCCTTACTCCAGACACTCCATCTCCATACATTTTAACTGACTGTCTTCCATGTCTGGAATTCTTTCCCTCCACCTCTGCCTCCTTGCTTCCTTGGCTTCCTTGAAATCTCAGCTAAAATTCCACTTTCAGTAAGAAGCCTTTCCCAGGCCTCCTTAATCTCTTGTGTCTCTCTAAAATCTCTAAAATTATCTCCAATACATACATACATACATGGATCTTATTTGTACATAGCTGTTTGCATGTTATCTCCCCCATTAGGTTGTGAGTCCTTGAGGGCAGGGACTGTTTTTGCCTTTCTTTGTATGTCCAGCACTTAGTACACATAGTAAGTTACTTAACAAATCCTTGTTGACTTTATCTCCAGGTAGATGACTCCCAGATCTATCTATCCTTTCTCCCTAATTTCTCTCCCAAACTCTAGCCCCATTCCCTGCCTGAAGGACCCTTTCACATGGGTATCTCATTAGCATTTCAACCTCAACGTGTCCAAAACATAATTCACCATTGCCCTACCCAAACCCAACCTTCTAAACTTTCCTTACTTTATTAAGAATACAGCCATCCTCATGACCATGTAGGTTCATAACCTTAAATTCATCTCAGACTATTCCCTAACCCTCGCACCCCATACACATTTACTTGCCAACACTTGTGGTTGTAGCTGCACATCTCTTTCATCCATCTCCTTATCTTCACATGCTGCCAGCATCATAGTTTAGGCCCTCATTATCTCTAGCCCAGACTATTTCACCAGTCCCCTGATTTGTCTCCCTGCTTCCAATCCTCCTGTCTCCAATCCATCTTCCACATAACTGCGCCCCCCCGCCCATTGCCTTTTCATTGGCTATCCCCATATACTATAATGCTCCCTTCCTTACCTCTGCCTCCTGGCTTCCTTCAAAACTCAGTTCAAAACCCACATTCTGCAGGAGGCCTTTCCTGCTTCCTCCCTCCCCCAGCTAGTTTCTCTCTCCCATTAGAATGGGAGCTCCTTGAAGACAGGAACTATGTATTTGCTTCTTTGTGTCCCCAGGGCAGTGCTCGGCACACAGCAGGCATTTAATAAATGTTCACTGACTTTATGAAGCTCAGGTCTGACCATGTTGTTCCCTAATGCAAACAGACCTTCACTGGCTCTCTTTTACCTCTAGTATTGGGCTTAACCTAGCATTTGAGGCCCTTTTTTGATTTTTTATTATGATTATAATAAATATATAATTATATTTATTATATATTTATAGTATATGTTATTTTATATATAATTTAATATATTAATATATTATATGTTAATTTATATATATAATTTAATATCTTTATATATTATATATAATATAATTATGATTCCTTTTCACATTTATTTATTCTTTTTTTCCCTATATAATTATGATTCCTTTGCTCCTTTTTACATACTATATATTTTAGCCAAACCAGACTATTTGCTTTTAGACAAACTCTTACTTTTTCTTAGCAAGCATAGTTCAATTTATTCTCTGTTTATAAAACAAACTAACAAAACAAAACATCTATGTGGTGGCCACCACAGCTGCCTGGGCCCTCTGGACAGATGTACTAGTGTGTCTCTTTACAAAACGTACCATGGTTTACAAGATTTGCCATGGTTGGGAGATTCCTGATAGGGAGACT
Organism: Gymnobelideus leadbeateri; assembly: GCA_011680675.1. Taxonomy (NCBI): domain Eukaryota; kingdom Metazoa; phylum Chordata; class Mammalia; order Diprotodontia; family Petauridae; genus Gymnobelideus; species Gymnobelideus leadbeateri. The sequence goes on along the minus strand of WOXC01005665.1, from coordinate 76,828 downwards.
TGATGAACAAAGTCTCCTCCCACAGGTCTGGGGTTAGGTTGCTGTATGTTTTGGAGATGGCATCAAAGGTAACTTTAGCCAAGTTGCCCAGAGTGGCAGTACAGCCCCTCGTATAAGTGTAGCAGTCATCAATTGTAGCCATCATCGGGAACTTCTTAGGCACAGGAGCTAAGACAGAGCCAATATCTCTAGGGGCACCAGAACAGGTCCACGTGGCTTGCCATTCTTGTTGCTCCAGTAGCCACGTCTCACAGGAACAATGGGCAGCTTGGCCAGAATGATAACACCACAAATAGCCATGACCACTTTCTTAGAGCACTTGACACCCTGACCATCATAGCCATTGTAGTTGCCAGTGGCCACAAAAGCCTTGAAAGTGGTAAATTGGTATGCCTAGGTGGCACAGTGAATAGAGCACTGGCCCTGTAGTCAGGAGGACCTGAGTTCAAATTCGGCCTCAGACACTTAACACTTACTAGCTGTGTGACCTTGGGCTTAACCCTGATTGCCTTCCCCCATCCAGAAAACAAACCAAAAAAAAGTGGTAAATTGTCAAGCTCTAGTCTGTTTCTAAACAGGCATGAGCTTCAGAACCTCATTTTTCAATAAGGGCTCCAGGGGAAAAAAAAAAAGAAAAACCATCTATAATCTCAAGACTCCTTGATAGGAAGGGACAAAAGATAGATTTTCTCCAAGGACTTGATCTTCATATCCTTGACTATCCTACCCAACTTAGTGACAGGAACCTACACCCTGTCTTTGGTCTTTCCTGGCCAGGTCCTGAAGCCATGGCTCTGGCCTCAACAGCAGCCCAACTTGACCTTAACATCAGCTCCCACTGCCCCCTCAGCCTCTAACTCAGGAGCCCCACCTCATGCAGCAGTGGAGTGTCATCTACCATTTGGTGTTTACAAGAAGTATTAATGCAAGCTCAACATTGCATCTCCTACCTGTGTATATTCACCCAAGCCATCTTCCATACCTAGAGCCCATCCCCTCTTCATCACCACCTATCAGAATCTTTAACTTCCTTCACAGACTATCTTAGATACAACCTCCTCCATAAAAACAGTTCTTAGTATTCCTTCCCTCCTAAAATTGCCTTGCATATCTATATACATGTTATAATCACCCAGTAGAATGCAAGTTTCTTGAGGGCAGGGGCTATTTTATTTCTGTCATATTTCTAAAGCCTAGAACAATGTCAGGTGTTTAATAAATAGTTGTTGAATTGTTCAATTGAATTGAATGTCTTTACTTACAGAGTTTATTTTATTTGAGCATCTCATGGTGCTTTTCCAAATTATCTGTGTTTTAGGGCTTCCCTAAGATGAAATGGGTCTGGGGTAAATAATAGTGTTTTCTCCCTTTATCCTGTCCCCATATGAACTTAATCTATATGAGACCAGGTTAAAATGAGTATCAAGGGACATCTTGACAGGGTATGAAGGGTCAGAAAAGGTAGGTCATGGAGGGCTATAGGTGATGGGGGAGTAGGAAGCAGTGATGTGAGGGAAGGGGGAAAGCACAAGCCCATCACTCTGCCCTTGTGATAAGAGGAAATTCAGGCTGACCATATAAATATAAACCTCAGGTGTTTTCTGGCACTATCCTCTGCTTTCCTGAATCAATGCCCCACAAAATTTAGGGCTTTGGTCAGTGTAATAGCAAGCAAAGAAGTACTTAATGCCTTGTTTCAGCTATTTAGTTGATACCTTGTTTCAGTTCAAGTTTCTTTTGAGCCTTGCCCATGATTAATATTAAGTCTTCGTTGAGAAACAGAACTTGTGAACCCTAGAACTTGTGAATTCCTGTTGAGGAGCTAATGACCATATATAAGGAGATGCCCAAGCTTGGAGAGAACAGAACTGAGAACAGAACTTGTGGTAGAAGACCTGAGAAGAGAACTCTTGTGGTAACAAAGTCAAGAAGTAGTATTCTGGCACTCTGTGTTGATTTTTAGTTGTTATACTTTGTACAGAAGCCCTGCGACCTTACTAGAAGCCCTGGAAGAGGATTTTCTGGTTGTCTGTTTACAGAAGTCCTGGAGGAGGGTTTTAGAGGTCCTGGGACTTTACTGATGATTTGTCCTGACCTCTCAGACCTTGTTTGTGGGTCTTTGTTGATTTCTATGTTGATGATTTATGTTGACTTCTTCAACCTTGTTTGTGGGTCTCTATTGATTTCACAGGTAGATAGTGAATTGATGATGGTGCTGGCAATGTGAATGAATATTATTGTGGCTCTCTTAAGCTTTGTCTTCCCAGAAACAGGAACTGTGAAGGACTTGCGGTGTTCTAGACACTGTGAGCTTCAATACGGAACAGGACAAGAAACTGGATGAGGAGCTGGACAAGGAGCTGAGAGCTGCCTCCCTTTGAGTCCAGATGACAGTTGGATAGATTTGAGCAGGAGCTGGGACGATGGAAGAGGAACCATGGAATCTGAGAACCAGCCTTGAGTCAAGATGAAAAGACCTCTTCTTGAGTACTTAATGCTGACTGAGAAGATTATGACTTATTGTGACCTAGGGCTAGAGAACTTTGACCTTTGTATTTTGTGTCCTTTAAGGAGGCTTGCTCCTTAAGGATGATTGAGTTAAGTTCTTACTGAATGATATCTTTTGTTTAAAACTACATGGCCACTTTGGTGAAAACTATGTGGCCACTTTAGTGATAAACTGCCATGTTATAACATCGTGAATGCTGTACTTTGGTTTCTGTCAATGTTTTGTCTTAGTTTATTACTGAATAAATAGACAGTTCACTATACCATGTGATCAGAACCTTGAAGCTGTTCACAGCAGCAGTCCTCTGGAAAGCTGCTCGTGCTTGGCTTTACAGTCAATTAGGGACTACTCTACCTTTAATAACCTAGTGGTAGAAGTTTGTTTTTCTTAAAGAGGGAATGGAGGGAGGTTAGAAGTATAAAAAAGAATGAATCAAAGAGAGATGAAAAGTCATATTATGGGGCATCTAGGTGGTGTAGTGAATAGAGCACTGGCCCTGGAGTCAGGAGGATCTGAGTTCAAATCCAGCCTCAGACACTTGACACATTTATTAACTGTATGACCTTGGGCAAGTCACTTAACCCCAATTGCCTTGCCTTCCTCCCTCCAAAAAAAAAAAGAGAGGTATGCATTATAAAATGGGGGTTTACATGGTTTGTGATATATGTGACTTTCACATTATCACAGAATTGTTGTCAGTTAGATGACTCAGAGGTCATCTACCCCAAACCATAACTAAAAAGTAATGCCCTCACTAGAATTCCCCACAAGTGACCTCCAGTGATGGAGTGCCCATAACTGCCCATAGCAGCCCATTCCACTTTTGGTCTGTTCTATCAAGTTTTCCTTTCATCAAACTAAATCTGTCAACCTCCATCTTCTCCACATTGGTCAGTCCTCTGGGGCCAAGCAGAACCATTCAGATTCCTCCTTCATATGACAGCCCCACAAATACATAAAGATAGCTGTCATGGTCTCCTTAAAGTCTTCTCTTCTCCAGACTAAACAACACCAGTTCCCTCAAGCCATCCTTATGTACAATGGTTAACTTTTTCATTTTCATAGTCACCCTCCCTATGAATACTCCAGTTTAGAAGTGCTATTCCTAAGATTTAGTGCTCAGAACTGAATATGATGTTCTAGTCTGATCAAGACAGAATGCAGTGGGGTTTTCTGGGGGCGGAGCCAAGATGGCGGAGTAGAAACAGCTCATCCAAGCCACTCTGCCCCCAGATTCCCCCCAAACGATGTAAAAGGGGACTCTGAACAACTTCTGGAGCCCCAGCACCCACAGAACGACACAGAGAAGCTAACCTCCCGCTGAGGACAGCCCAGCAGCCCTGTAGGAAGGACAAGAGCAGCGGTCTGCGACCTGGCAGCGTGCAGAGCGCAGAGCGCAGGAGCCGAGCGGAGCCCAGGTCCGCATGAGCCGAGGTTTTAGCCCCAGGGCGGCAGGGCCAGCAGCCAGCTGGAGGAACCCCAGAACACCAGGAGCTGTGGCGACTCCAGAATTATCAACATAGACTTGCCTAGGACAAAGTAAGAGGTTAGTGTCCTATGGACTTTGGGACTTGTATTAGGGAATGCGTCTGCTCCCTCCCCTGGGGGCTAGAAGCTGCTGAGGACAAACGCCATTTTGTAGTTTTCAGAGGCAGCTCCCGCTCCCAGCCTGCAAATTTGTAGGGAGATCCAGCGATCAGTCTTGGGGGGTAATCGCTCTTGCTTTAACCTCCCTGGATCTGGATTGTGATCTAGGGTGGAAGTTGTGGGTGGGTTTACAGCTTGCCAGAAACGGAAGTTGCCCCCACACGTTCGGGACGAAAATTCCTCTATCTGGCCTTAAAGCCATAGTGTGCCAACAAGCCCAAAAGTCAAGTAATTAAGTGGCAACATGCCAAGGCAAAGGAAACAGAAAAATGCAACCCTAGACTCCTATTTTGGGGGCATAGAGCAGGAAAAGGACTGTGAGGTCAGAAGTCCTGCTCCAAAAGCCCCAGGGGAAAACATGAGCGGGTTGCAGGCCATAGAGGACCTTAAGAAGGACTTTAAAAATCAAATAAGAGAAGTGGAGGAAAAATTGGAAAGAGAAATGAGAAGGATGCAGGAAAAGTATGAAATGAGGGTCAACAGCCTGACTGAGGAAAACAACACCTTAAAAAATAGACTAACTCAAATGGCAAAGGAGGCCCAAAAGGGCAATGAGGAGAAGAATGCCTTAAAAAGTGGAATTTGCCAGATGGAAAAAGAATCTCAAAAGTTCACTGAGGAGATTCATTCCTTCAGAGTTAGACTGGAGCAAATGGAAGCTAATGACTTTATGAGAAATCAAGATGCTGTTAAGCAGATCCAAACAAATGAAAGATTAGAAGGCAATGTGAAATATCTCATGGGAAAAACCAATGACCTGGAAAATAGATCCAGGAGAGAAAATTTAAAAATTATTGGACTACCTGAAAGCCATGATCAAAGAAAGAACCTAGAAATCACCCTTCAAGAAATTCTCAAGGAAAACTGCCCTGATGTTTTAGATCCAGAGGGCAAAATAGAGGTTGAAAGAATCCACAGATCACCTCCTGAAAAAGATCCCAAAAAGAAAACTCCCAGGAATATTATAGCCAGGTTCCAGAATCCCCAGATCAAGGAGAAAATACTACAAGCAGCCAGGAAGAAACAATTTCAATATTGTGGAAACACAATCAGAATAGCCCAGGACCTGGCAGCTTCTACACTGAGGGATCGAAGGGCATGGAATATGATATTCCAGAGGGTAAAAGAACTGGGAATGAACCCAAGGGTCACCTACCCAGCAAAACTGAGTATTTTGTTTCAGGGGAAAATATGGTCATTCAGTGGAATAGAGGACTTTCAAGCATTCTTGAGGAAAAACCAGAATTGAATAGAAAATTTGACATCCAGACACAAGAAGCAAGAGATGCCTGAGAAGGTAATCAGGAAAAGAAATCAAAAGGAACTTATCAAAGTTGAACTATTTACATTCCTATATGGAAAAGCAATAACTGTGACTGATGATATCTTTCTCACTATGAAAATAATGGAAGAAGGGTGTGGTCATATGAATACATATGTGAATGTGTGTGTATATGGTTACAGTTATATATGGATAGAGGGCATAAGTTGAATTTGTTGGGAAGGGAGAATACTAAAGGGATGAAATTATGAGGTGAGAGAGGAAAGTGGCAAGAGGAGATGGGGAGAGACAGGGTAGTGTAAACTATCCCATGCAGAAGAAGCAAGGGGAAGTGGTTGCAAAAGAGGGGGAGAATAAGGAAGGCTAAAAAGGCAAAACCACATTCACATTGAATTTGGTTCAGGGAGAAAATGACATACATACTAAATGGGATATCTCAACCTGTAGCAGGATAGGGGGAAGGGGATGGGAGGAGGGATGATGGATGGGAGGGCATCCTTGGGGTGAGGGGAGGTTGGAAGTACCCACTATAAAAGAGGGACAGGATCATGTAGGGAATGGACCAGGTGGGGGGTGGGATGAGTGGGAGGGAATTATAAGCAGCCTTGTACAATATATCTACTATGATAATGTTTTGCATAGCTAGACATGTACAACATATACTGAATTACTTATCTCCCAAGAGGGAATGGACAACAAGGGAGGAAGGAAATGGATCTGTAATTTGAGGTCATAACATTAAATGTTTCAAATATATATAAATACTATTATTAATACTCTTTTGCTTGTAATAGGGAGACAAGATGTGCAGGCATTGGGATGCAAAGATTCACCTTCCTTTAATGGAAAAGTCGATGGGGGTATGGGAGAAGGTATGGGAGAGAGCAGATTGGAGGAAGCGATATCTTGTGGGATTACTATTCTGGGAGGTTGGGTAGGGGAATAATGGGGGGAAAATGATTGTAACTCAAAATCTGGCGGAAATGAATGATGTAAAACAGAAGTTAATAAAGCATTTGTTTAAAGGGAAAAAAAAGACAGAATGCAGTGGGACTACCAGCTCCTTCACTATTCCTCTCATAATTCAGTTTGAGATTGCATCAGCTTAGAGGTAAGGGCTGCATATTTCAAAACTGACCTATATTGAGCCTGCAGTCCTCTAAAACTCGCAGGTTTAGTGAGGTTTTTATATGAACTGCTTTTTAGCCATTTTATACTTATGCAGCTGATTTTTGACCTAAAATGTAAGCCTTTACTTTCATCTTATTAAATTCCATACTATTAGATTTCACCCAAAGTTCTAGCTTGTTAAGATCCCTTTGGATAATCTTTTTGAGTGATTTCAACCTGGCATAAGGGAGACATTTATTTGTAAAATGAAATAATTCCTTATCTTGAGGATCATCCAATTCCTTGTTTCTTTCCCTGACACTATTGCCTATCCAAGTTGATAACCAGGATAGTGGTAGATGTCTCATATTCTAACAGCATGTATAACCACATGAATCAGGGCTTGGAGGAGTTTAAATTCAGACTGAAATATCTTGGTATTTAACAATGGTGAGAAGGACATGGCTGAAAAACCAGAGAACTTACAGTTAAATGTGTCACTGAATGTTCTTTTAAAAGGAAGCTTACATTTTAGGCAGATTTCATTCTGCTATCTTCTTTGACAGCTTGAAATTGGCCATATAGGAGAGGGCTAGACCTGAATTCAAATTTGGTCTCTGACACTGCCTAGCTGTGTGACCCTGGGCAAGTCACTTAACCTCTGTATCCAGTTTCCTCATCTGAAAAATGAGAGAATAGCAGCACCTAGTGCTTCGAGTGGTGTTCCAGGGTTGTTGTAAAGAAAAAAATGAGATAATATTTATAAATCACTTGGCAAACCACAAAGCACAATATAAGTGTTATTATTGTTGTTGTTGTTTGATACTTTTTTTTAAAAGACAGGCCTATTAGGAGCAAACAGAAATTTAATGGAGAAGAATCTCTTTTATTGAGAGGCGAGAATGAATGAATGGAAATGATGCTACCTAAAGGCTGGCAGCTTTGCAGATTTGGAGGCCATATCTCTGAAAGAGATTATATAAGGACAAGTGTGATGGTACAAGCCAAGCAATGGAAGATGAAGTCCTGAGTTCTGGACCACCAGTCACTGGTCACAGGGAAGCTCACTGTCATTCGTTCAGACAATTTTACACGTATGATGCCGTAGCCAAAATAAAATCAAGTTATTCCTCTGTATCCCTACAAATGCAGCCTTGACCAACAGTCGCACTGCCAGCAACAAAACCACAGAATATTAGAGCTGGAAAGAGCCTCAGAGCTCATTTGGCCCAACTCCCTCATTTCTGGGACTAAGGGAGTTGAAGCAGCTTGTTCAAGGTTGCTTATCAAAGTGGTGGGTATGGCCACAAGTCAAACCCGGGTCTCCTGACTCTGTCCCCTACACCACACTTCTTCCTCACATGAAAAAAGAGAGGTGAATTTACATTTGTGTGAATGGACCAGTTAACTAACTAAAAAATTTATTGAATACCTGTTCTGTGCCCAGAACTGTAACGGTATAAGGATAAGCACCCAATGTGCTGCTCACCTTTGCCCTAACACTCTGCACCTCAGCCAACCTGCCTTGTTACATGGAGTAGTCCAACAAGCCTTTATAGAGGATATAGGATTTGAATTGTGACAAAATCCATGGCTGAACTATGAATGGGCATAGAAACAGGATAGGTAAAAGGGAGGAGAGTAGAATGTAGCATTGTGTATTAAGAATGTAAGGATGGGGTGGCTGGATGGGGCAGCTAGATGGCACAATGAATAGAGCATTGGCCCTGGAATTAGGAGGATCTGAGTTCAACTATGGCCTCAGACAATTAACACTTATTAGCTGTGTGATCTTGAGCAAGTCACTTAACCCTAACTGCCCTGCCTTCCCCTCTCCAAAAAGCAGGGGAAAAAAGAATGTGAGGAAAAATAGGAATCAGAGGGAGAAAGCATGAGGGAGAGTATTTGAGCAGAGGTCAAGGGAAAGAGAAACAGAAGTGATTTTTATCATTGGAGTGTACTATAGACCACTTGGACAGAAGAGGAACAGATGAGAAGTTTGGAAAACTCCCCCATGGTAGAACACAAGCTTAGCACAGAGGCATGATATAGTAGTGATGGGGCGGGGGTGAAGGGTCTTCAATTATCCAGACATCTACTGGGATTCTCTCTCTGCCAACAGCAGAATTAGTCATTTCCTGACTTTCCCTAGTGATCATTTCTTCCTTCAAAAGATTAGGAAATACCATTTCTGGATTTGATTCTCTCTAACAAGAAGGTACTGGTTTCTGGGGTGGAAAGGATGGGAACCATTGGTGGAAGTAACAGTTACACCTAAGGACTCTGTAAGAGAAAAATAGAGGAAATCTGGGCACATTAGTCTGACACACATTCTAAAAGGTTCAGTGGAAAGATGGGATTACATAGAGTAAAATGCTTCAGGGGAAGTCAGCCTTCAAGGGAATTCTGAAGAAACAAAGGAAGAGAAAACGATTCCATTGAGGATGAAAAGGGGGACTTGTCTGAAGAAAATGATGTGGATACACAGAGAACTCATTAACCAACTTAGATTTTAAAAATAGATATACGGAAGATGGAAACAAGGCCAGGTGACAGAGGACAAATATAAGAGAATGGCATGGTCCGGCAAAAATAGTGTTAGGATTTCTAAAGCTCAGAATGAGCTATGGTTGGTATGGGAAGCTAAGGACAATAAAAGGGGGGGCGGTGTTTTAGCTACATTGTGAGAAAAAGGAGGATCAAAGAAGAGAGAAGACCTTTGCTTGGTTGGATGGGACAATGATGACTAGCAGAGATGCTCAAATTCCTATTTGTTTCTGTTTTCTCTGAAAAGGATTGGTCATGATATTATTATTACTGGTCATGATAGAATAAGATGACTAGCAGATTGTCAATATCAAAGGTAAATCAGGAGTTATTAAGAGACCCCCTAACTGTTCTTGATGCATTCAGGCCATCAGGACCAGCTGAATTACCTCCTTTGGTGCTAAAAGAACCTGTAGCTGAGATTTCTGAGCCACTAATCAGTGATATTTGAAAGACTGTAGAAAACAGAAAAAGTACCATAGGATCAGAGAAGGGTAAATTTTCCAGTTTTCCAAAAAGGGAAGAGAAAAGAGTTGGCAAACTGTAGGCCTGGGAGCTTTTGATAAAGTATTTCATATAATTCTTGTGGAAAAGATAGAGATATATAGATTAGATGATAATACAATCAGTTGGATTCAGAACTGGTTGGATGACTGAATTGAAAGAATAGTTATAAATGATTCAATGTTAACTTGGCAGGAGGTCTCCTGTGGATTGCCCCAGGGATCTATGCTTGGTCTTGTTCTATTCAGCATTTTTATCAGTGATCTGATTAAAGGCATAGATGGTATGCTCATCAAATTTGCAAATGACACAAAGCCAAGAGGGAGAGCTAACAGAAAGGATGGCAGAGTCAGGATTCAAAAGAATCTTGGCAGGCAGAAGCATTGGGCTGAATCTAATAAGATGAAACTAAAAAGTAAAGTCCTGTACTTGGGTACAAAAAATCAACTTCACATGAGATGATGGGGGAAGCAGAGATAGACAGAAGTTGTTCTGAAAAAGATATGGGAATTTTAGTGGACTGCAAGTTCAATATGGATCAGCAGAGTGGCGTGGACACCAAAAAAGTTAGTGCAGAGTTGGGCTGATTTAAGCGGTGTGTGGTTTCCAGAATTATGGAGGTAAATTCTGCCCTGGTCTACTCATCTGGAGCACTGTTTAAGAAGGTTAGTAATAAGCTGAAGAGTGTACATAGTGGAGCAACCAGGATGATAAAGGGCCTTGAATCTGTACCCCATGAGAAGCAATTGATAGAATGTAGTATATTTAGTCTAGAGAAGAGAAGATTCAGGGGGCAACACGATCGTGGTCTTGAAATATCTGAAGTATTATCATTTGGAGAAGGGACTGGATTAGTTCCATTTGGCCTCAGAGGGCAGAATCCGGAGCAAAGAATGGAAGTTACAGATTGGCAAGGAAATGAGTCCTGGGTATGCAGGGAAAAGGGAAGGAGGCCACCTGAGTGGAAGTGTAGTGTAACTGAAGATAAAGAGAAAGAAGGTCAGATGTAGTGATGATGGAAAGCAAAATAATATGACAGTCTAGTTGTGGAAAGAAACAAACAGACCTCATCAAGGATCCATTGCTATCCACATCTGGTTGGATATGGGAGACAATAGGGAGCCATTCTGACTGCTTAAACCAGGGGAATGACGTGATGAGAAGAGGATAGCACCTCCCCATAAGGTTGCATGCAAAAATACCAAAGGAACATCTCATCTTTTGTTAACAGTTTTCTGGGAAGAAAAATCCCTACCCCTCTGTCTGACACATCCCATTTCTATACTTAGAATCATGATCTAGGCCTTATACCTTTCACTCCCACCCCAGACTTTCTACTCAGGTGTATAGCAATATATATATATATATATATATATATGTATGTATTGGTTGAATGCAAAGCTGTTGGAATTAGCCCGATCCCCTAGTTAGTTTCTGGACCGATGGTAGAGTCTCCTTCAGAGAGATTAGATAAAGGATCACTGTCCTTGGCAAAGTCAGTACTGCTTTCTGTGGATAACTCCAGAATGCGCCCCAAGCAAGCTCAGTTCTCTCAATGTGAATGGTTTCTGGGAGATGAGACTGCTTTTTGAAATGTTTTGTGTGTGTTTTTTTTAAAGAGATTCTAAGTCTGTTTTGGACACCGGATAATTAGTTGTCATAAAAGCCAGAATTTTTCATGAAGCTGTTTGAATTTGTTTTCCCTTTAAAGACTAGTGTTCAAAACAAAGCTAGCTTCCCATTTGGCTGCTGGTGAATACAGGGAGAGCAGTGAACCCTCGATGAGGTCGCAGTTTGTTCCTTGCTACAACCAGAGTGTTTTGTCATTTTGCTTTCTATCATCTAGATAGCAAAATAGCAGCATTGAATTTCCACGTCTGCATTTTAAGATTGGGGGTGGGGAGTTTGGAAGTAGGTGATGAGCAAAGGGGGAGAAGAAGGAGACTAAAAGAAGACAAAGGAGTTTGACAATTTCAAATGGCATTTCGTTATGCATTCGGTCCTCCAAACCTAGTCCAGGAAAGGCAAGCTTTCCCAGGGTAATTATAACAGGGCATGCAGGATGGCAGATAGATGCTTAAGAAGAAATCCATGTTCAAAAAGTATTAGAAACTTAGCATGGAGAAGGCCCCCTAACAATGTCACCAGCCTTCGAAAGTTCAGTTTTTCTATGAGAGGAGCAGCTTAGTGTGAGAGAAGGCGTGGGAGTGGGTTCCAGAATAACTGGGATACCTGTCTTAAACTGCATCCCCAACTTATAATCGTAGAGCCCATCTCTGAGCAAAAGGCATAAAGGTGGTAGGCTCTTTCTTTTTCATTCTCATGGTGTCATTCAGGCTCAGAAAACTTAGCACATTCAACTCTTTCTTTCCCCCCCCTTTCCTTTTCCTTACTAGCCTCTCAAGCAACTTTTCCTTCTGGGTATCATTGATGTCTGTCCCTTCTTTTCCATCCCCACTGTCACCACTGTGGCTCAGTGCATCACTTCATGTCTAGATCATTGCAATACCCTCTTAATTGATCTCTCTGCTTCTCATCTCTTAATATTCCCTCCCCCATCCCATCTTGAAATGCACAACTGCCAGAATCATCTTCCAAAAACATTGCTTTTATCATGTCACCTGTTTGAAATCTTCAGCAACTCTAGTTATATAAAGGATAAAATCTAAACTCAGCCTGACTTCCAAAGTCCCAATTTACTTTGTAGCCTTGTGTTTCATTGGCTTCCTTATCCTAATCCTTGCCCTTATCCCCCAGTCTACTCCTTGTCCCCCCAAAAGGACTTGCACAGTTATGCTCTGACACTTTTGTACACATTTGGCACCCCCCCCCGTGCCATCATCGGAAATAATCCAAGGGACCTTGGGCAAGTCCCTCCCTTTTTATGGGCCTCACTTTTCTCATCTGTAAAATAAGGCTAAACTAGACCACCTCTAAGCTTTCTTCCAGCCCTAGGTCTATGATCCTGTGAACCCAAACCCTGGTTTTGTGAAGAGACTTCTCCTCACAGAAAGTCACTCCTTGGAAGCTTTCTGCTTTAAATGCCCCGACCGCTCGTCTGGCAGCTTGCACAGTCCGCTGTGTATCTTTAGTTCTCTTGTGTGGGCACTGGACTCGTCTCCTCAGTTTTTCTGAGAGCTGCTTGAGGGCAGAGACTTTATTGCGTCTTATTTATGTTTGTATTTTCTGTGGTGCCTAGTAAAGTACTCTACCCATAGTCATAGCTTGATAAGTATTGAATTGATTCATGTTTTCACCTGAAAGTATATAGACTTTTGGGGCGGCTAGGTGGCACAGTGAATAGAGCACCGGTCCTGAATAGAGTGAATAGAGTCAGGAGAACCTAGGTTCAAATCTGGCTTCAGACACTTGACATACTTACTAGCTGTGTGACCTTGGGCAAGTCTCTTAACCCCAATTTCCCTCCAAAAAAAAAAAAAAGAAAGTATATAGACTTTTGTCCTTGGATTAAACCCTGAGAGGGCAAGGACTAAGAACTTCAGTATTTTAAGCAACACCTGGAGCCCAGCTAGTAAATATGAGTGGAAAAGATACAAAGAATAGAATTGCAGGCTTTAGAACCCAAGGGGACCTCAGTGATCATCTAATGCAGGCCTGCAAAACCAGCAGCCTGCCAAAGGATTTTGGGCAGCCCATGAAAATTTAGGGGTTATTTCCACATTTTTTGTGGGCTGCCCCTTTGGTGTGCCCATGGGATGTTCAGTCTTGATCTAATGCCAACTCATTTTACTGATAAGAAAACTGAACCACAAAGACTTCCCTAAGATCATACAGGGAGCAGGACTAAGATGCATAGCACTGTCGTTTAACCTCTAGATGGAAAGGACCTTACTTAGTCATTCATTTAATAAGCATGTATTAGGTACATACTACCTACCAGGAACTGACGACTAGGGATGTAAAGACAAAATGAAACAGACCTCCTTGCCCTCAAGATTACATTCTACAGTGCGTAAACAATCTGTATTGTCTCAGGTATCCAAAGTAAATACAAAGTCATCTGGAGGGTACAAAGGTGAGCGATAACAATTGGGAGAATCCGGAAGGGCCTCATGTAGGAAATGGCGCTTGGGCTGAGTCTTGAAGGGAGTTGCTGTTGTATCTAAGAGGACCTATGATGTTGTGGCCTGCCTGTGAGTTGGATTTAAGTGAGGCAAAGTTGTGTAAAGTTGTCATTCCTACTCTCTCCGTTCCTGAGTGGTACAGTCCAGTGGCAAGACAAAAGTCAAGAAGGATGGTGATGGCCTGGGACATAGTGGAGGCCCTTGGCGTCTTTGATGTCTGACCAAGCTCTAAGCCTCAATAGCACCTGCGTTAGCTGCCTTCGTGGTGGTTGGAATAATTTGTTCTCATCTGCCCCTTCTGCTGGGGAGGAGTCCCAGGAGGCAAAGATAAGAAAGGAAAGCGTTCCAGGCAGGGGGATATACTGTATGGATTGTAAAAGCATGGGAGCAGGGAATGGACAAAGATAAGTAGGTCAGGGAGGTTAAGTGATCTGCCAAGATCGCAGGGCTACTAAATAGAAGAGCCAGGACTTCCAACTCCAAACCCAGTGCTCTTTCCACTCAGCTGCACAGCCTCCCTGGCCAGATGCTGGAACGCATAACTGCACTCCCTGAAAACTCACAGAAAACAGAATGCAGAGGATGAGTGATACTGGTGACCCTGTGATACTAGTCACTTTAAGTCCACTTCCTGCTGAAGCAAAAGTTAACAGCACTGAGGAGGGATAAGCACTGAGGAGGGATAAGGAGGGGAGCCCACCAGGCAGTTCTGGCCAGAAGTCTCATGGGAAACAGCATTCTGATCATTCAGTCGGCAGGCAAGCCTTCAGCTTGCATAGACTCGGAGGAGGTTTCAATGTTTCTGCTACTTTCCTCTTCTGTACCAACCAGCTTATTTGATACTTCTTTAAAGAGAGCTATGATTTCCTCGGTAGGTGTCAAAGTCTTGTGATTTTTCACAAGGGCATGGCCAAGAGCAGAGGGAAGAACTCTGAAGGTATACACAGCTTCTTGCTTACCTTATGACAGCCCAAAGGCTTTAGTGTACTTTATGCTTTAGGAATTGCAGCACTTTGCAGAATGGCCTATTGGGCAAGACTCTCCCTAGAGACATCCAGAACACAGGAGAGTGCAGACAGACATGAGGAAGGTCACCTGGGCTCTTAGAGCTACATGCACAAGTCTCATCTGGATATATTGCTTTCCCTCCAGATGGCAAGTCAGCTCTGCAGTCAACTCTAGCTTACCAACACCAGCCCGGAATCTTGTGCTAGTTGGCTTTGTGAATTATTTACAGGCAAAATCAGAAGGGAAGAAAGAGGCTGGTAACCACATCAGGGTTATTGGCATCAGCTGTTGCTTTCCTGTCCCACAGATCAGTTGCCCTGCCTTCCAGATTGTGATAACAACTTTTATACCCTCTCCACACACAGATTCAGCACCCCTCCACAATTTGATAACCTTCACAAGCTGCTATGTATATCTTAGCTTGTCACTTAGCTCATCTGTTCCAACAGAAACAATCATTAAGTACATAGTAAAGCATTCTAGCTTGATAGGGACTTCCAGAGCATGGACTTCATTGACTCAGCTTTTGACCAAGGTCCGCAGTTCCACCATGATGGGGCGTCAGAGGGGGAGGACGTTAGTGGAACAAAAATGATGATACTGTCGAAGTGTGGGCCAGTAGCCTTGGGAGAAAAAGGCAAAATGGCTTTCTTCTCCACAAGTCACTTATTGTGGAGCCTTGGTGAGTATGTACATTTCTCCTTATAAAAAAAAACAGAGAAATCATTATGAATAGCCCACAAATTCACAACAGAGAGAGGATGTGGCTCTTCTGAAATGGTCTACAAAAGTAGAGCAGTGGGACATCTTTGTCCAAAGGTGTAGTCAGTCCTCGCTTGACTCTAATGTTTAGACCACTGCTAACTAATATCTCCAGGAGCTGGAGAAAGGAAAGAAACAACAGTTTGAGCCAATGGAAAGAGTGTTCGATATGGAATCAGAGGGCCTTAATTCAAATCCCGATTCAGCCACTCGTAATCAATGTGAATGTGGACAAGCCATCTAATTTCTCAGAGGCTCCATTCCTCATCCACAAAATAAGGGTACTTCATTCAGTGACCCCAAAGGAACAGTCAAGTGGGGCAAACTCCTGCACTAAGGGTGTGGCTCCTGGGCAGCACCCAAGGAGTGGACTCCCATAAGGCTGTAGGATCACTTAGATCTAGGGCTGGAAGAGAACTTAGAGACTATCAACTCCAACTCTTTCATTTTACCACAGGGGAAATTAAAGCTCAAAAGGTTAAGTTACTTGCCTAGGGTCACACAACCAGTAAGTATCTTAGGCAAGATTTTAACTTAGGTCTTCCTGACACCAAGCCCAGCATTCCATTCACTAAGCCCTGCCAGCTGCCAAAGACAGAAAATGCTAACGACAGAAGTAAATAAGAAGCAAGGCAGCAATATCACTAGTTACTCCCCTTCCAAAGGGATTTCATATCTGTGTTCTCCCTAAACCTTTTCTGATCTGCAACTAAATTCAACAAACATTTATTAGTCACCTGGTATGTACAAGAAGCTACTAGACACTGGGGCCAGAGGACAAATTGAAAAATACATTCTTCCCCCAAGGAACTGATTTGTCCTCTCAGACCTCTCAGTAGCACTGGGAAGTATCATATAATATTGTGATGTATGTATGTGTGTGTGTGTATTATGTTGTTGTTCAGTCATTTTTCAGTTGTGTCTCTGACCCCATTTGGGGTTTCCTTGGCAAAGATACTGGAATGGTTTGCCATTTCCTTCTCCAGCTCATTTTACAGATGAGGAAACTGAGGCAAACAGGGTCAAGTGACTTGCCCAGGGTCACACAACTAGTAAGTGTCTGAGACAGACTCAGGTCTTCCTGACCCCAGGCTTTATCTACTGTGCCACTTAGTTGCATATATATATATAAAATATAAACAATATGTTATCTGTACTTATATTGTATTCTCCTACTAGACTGTGAGCTCCATGAGGGCAAGGACCACATCTTCTCTAAGTTTTTTATCTCCCCCCAGTACCTAGCACGGAGTTCTATAGGCATTTGTAGACACTGTAGGCATTTAATAAATAGACATAGGATCATCTAGCGAGAGCCGCAAGAGACCTTGGGAGTCATCTGCTTTATAGGTAAGAAGTCTGAGGCCTGGCTAAATGACCTGCCCAGTGCTACACAGCTGGAAAATGGCCGAGATGGGATCTGAACTGATCCTGACACAGAACCCAGCATGCTTTCTTCTAGATCATGCTGAATGAATGAGTTTTGCCATGTCAGAGGTGGGGCTGGCATCCCCATCTGGCTTTGTCACTTTACAGAGATGGAAACCAAAGACCAGGGAAATGACCAGTTTGCCCACTGTGACAAGCTAGTGTGATTGGGCTGGGCCTAGACCCTAGGTCTGCTGGCTCCCAGATCCCATGAGCTGCCCTCCCTTGGGGAGTTGGGGGTGGGGTAGTTTTCAGGCAGCCATCTGGATTTTAGATTGTCCAAGACGAAGGAGCAAGCCTGGTGGTACAGAGCAGAGAGGTTTGCTTTTTACACTTGGAGAAGTTAAAGGTCAGGAAATCGCGTTTCCTTGAGTCACCAGCACACTTTCACACATTCTTCAGAAGCCTGGGTGGGAAAGAAGAGCCACCCACAGGCAGCTGATCGCTTTTTAAACCTCTCCTCCAGTTTCCTCACTCTTTCCAAGGGCCCTCATACCCAGTGACATATAGCTGTTTCCTCCCTGTCCTGCGTCAGCCTTTTCTTCTCCTAAAGATTCATGCCAAAAACACCTCGAGTGGGTCTCCATTTGCTCCTTGCTTTTTTCTAGGCTTCTCGCCCCACCATTTCTCTTTACAGGGTTCCTTCCCCCTCAAAAGTTTCTATTGATCCTGCCACTTTGTAGGAGGAGCAGGAGAGACAACACCTTTCATCTTCTGGCTCTCAGAGATTGTTCAGTCTGCCAGGTATTGGATGGGATAAGGGCTGCAGGCATAAAGGACTGAAAATCTTTGTGTGATCAAAGGATCCTGTCCTCTGCCAAGAGTTCACAGAGGGAGTAGTGACTGGGACAAATAAGCCCCCTGGGGGCTGAGGGCAGGGACTGACTGCTTGTCTCCAGAGGCCAAGCACAAAAGAGGTTGATGGAGAGAGCTGAAGTCACTCAAGGAGATGAGAAAACATGCTTTAAAGGATTGAAAAGTACATGTGTCATAAAGAAAGGATTCTGAGTAATATCTGCACTTAGGAAAATTCACAGATTGTACTTCTGTTTTGACATCTAGTCACAAGTCTTATTGTTTCATAAAAAGACTTTTGTCTTCATCGACTGTTAGGATATGAAAATGTTGGTTGAGCTACCTACCAGGCACTAAATGGGACTTGGTATCATAGAGATCCAGGAGTTCAACACCTCCATTTTATAGATGAGGAAGTTGAGGGTAGAGCTGGAAGGTGACTTGTCCAAGTTTCCCAGGCCTTGACTGTAGGATCAGCCTCAGGAGGAAGATCATTTCAGACAGTGGGGTTGGGGGTGGCAGGGGAAGTGTGAGAAAGCACTGAGGCAGGATTGTACATGTTGTGCTGAAAATAAGTAGATGGTGGGAACCAGAGCAAGAATTAGGCTAGGGCACCAGAGGAGGACGGGCTGCAAAGATAGCCTGGGACTTTGAAAGTCAGGCTCGATTACGTAGCATTCTTAGGAAAAGCAAATGCTGTGCCTTGGAACACATGGATAAGCACTGTACCATCACTGAGGCCCCTCTGTGCAGTTAACCTGGAGCCTATGCTTTCTTCTTGAACACTGGGTAAATGTGGAGCTGGACCCCTTAGAGGAGATGAGGTTGTAGGAGATCCACTTTGGGAAACGTATTGACCAAAGCATAGGGAAGTGTATATCGCTTTCTACAGTTAGACCATGACACTCCCTGTCTACCAGGAAGAAGAGGTTCAGTACCCTTGTCAGAAAGAAGCAGCCATGTGGTCTCCCTGGGCCAGGTCAGTGAGATTGTCTTTCCCAAGTATATACAGTGGAATGTTACAGCAGTGCCCATAAATGAGTAAAATGATACAATCTCAATCATACATTGGTGTCAGAGCTCAGATTCAAATTCAGACACGCAGACTCCTGGGCAGCTATGTAGTGCAGTGGATAGATTGGTGGGTCTGGAGTCAGGAAGTTCAAATCCAGCCTTAGCCTCTTACTAGCTGTGTGACCCTAGGCAAGTCACTTAACCCTATCTGCCTCCGTTTCCTCATCTATAAAATGAGCTGGAGAAGGAAATGGCAAATGGCAAACCACTCCAGTATCTTTGCCAAAATGGGACACACCCAAACAATACTTTGACTCCAAACTGGTGTTCTTTCCTTGCATAGAGGCAGGTTTTTGGCTCAACATAAGGAAAAATTAGAGCTAACTGGTGAGGCACTCGTGCCCACAGTAGCCAGTGGAGTTCCTACTCCGGCATCATGATATCACCATTCTCACCTACATACCTGCTGCTTGGGAAAGTAACATAGCAGCTGGTGTACTAGAAAGAAGTATTGAAGTAGAAGTCAGGGCCCTGGCTTCTGGCTTCTTCTGTGTGACATCATTAATTATACTGTCTTGCCTCAAGGACTACTGGGTGCACACTGAATGGCCCCAGACTGTGTTTTTATGCTTCGGGTGCTGCCTCCCAATTCCTTTCTATTCTAGCCCCTTCCCTCAGTTAATTATTTCCTATTTATGCTAAATATAGCCTGTTTTGTATATATTTGTTTGTATGTTGTCTCCCTTACTAGATTATAAACTTTTTGAGGGCAGGGACTGTCTTTTGTCTCTTTTTGTAGCCCCATCACTTAACACAGTGATTGGCACATAGGTGTTTCATAAGTGTTTATTATTTTTTTTCTTTTTTCTTTTTCTTTTTTGCTTTTTGGAGAGCAGATGAGGTTAAGTGATGTGCCCAAAGTCACACGGCTGATAAGTGTGTTGAGTGTCTGAGGTCGGATTTGAACTCAGGTCCTCCTGACTCCAGGGCTGGTGCTCTATTCACTGCACCACCTAGCCACCCCTATTGATTGATTATTGATTGTTTGCTGTGCTACCTCTTCCCTATCAGCTCTTTCCTTTCCCTACTAAGGCTGTGCCTGCTTACTTGCCTCTAAGAGCTCCCCTAGCCCATTTACACATAACCTATAATTGTTGAAGTAAGAAATCGGGTCATCAAACTTGCTAAAATTAGGTCCAAAGTAAGAGTCAAGAGACAATGCATAAGTACTAGAGGGGCTCCCCTAGGAATGAGATGCATGAGCTTGAGTGAGGAGGCTTTGGCTGCGCAGGCTCCCCTCCCTTCTCTGCTAGAATTCCAGATAATGGGGTTTGCCTGGGAAGTGACTTCCTAAATTCATAACTCACTTTAACTGTACACACAGTTAAGGGAAGTGTGTCCTTGGAAACTAAAAAAGGGTTCTTGGGCTTCTTCATAAGTTAAGCTATCCTCGCTGCACTATTTCTAAATTCATTCGAATTCAACTCAATTTTTACAAGTTTATCAAACCCCCATCACATAGAAGATTCTGAGCAAAAAAGACAAACACAAAATAGCCTTGCCTTAAGGTGCTTACCTTTTGCTGGGGGAAAGGAAAGAGGCAGGAGGAAATGGTCTGAAAAACAATGTAAATGCAAAAACCAATAATAATTTTTAAATAATATATATGCCATATATACATATGTGCACATATAGGTATATATATATATATATATATGTATTAGTAAACACAAAAACTGTACAAAGAAATACAATCATTTCAGGAGAGAGAGTGTGCTGATGATTTGGGGGAACCTAGGAATGCTTTCTAGGAAGAAGGTGAGGAGGTAACACCTGACCTTGGCTTTGGAAGAAGGTGCAGCACATGAGACTGATAGTGGGTGGAGGGCACTTCCAGAGAAAGCAAGCTCTTGCCATCTTTCACTGCCAGCCAAGTGGGCAGGCCTAGAAACCCAAATTCCCTCTATGACTTGAAATGCCAGTCCTTTGGATGAGAGAAGAATGGTCTAAAGCACACAGTTTGATTCAGGTATAGGCACCTTCTGGCAGCTGGATCTCATACTTTGGGAGTAACAGTCTATTTCCCTCCTCTTTGGAATGGAGCTTTTAAGTAACTGTTTGCATGGGAACTTCTAAGAGCCCCCCCACCTCCTCCCCAGCCCCCATGTCCCACCAGCCAGAGAAAGTCATTGATAGATTAGTTTGAATGAAGATTAATCAATAATTTATGCTGATGTTTTCCTGCTCACAGTGGAGAGACCAGCTTTGACATGACTTGATAGGGTCAGGAACACCTCGCTTTAATTAAACCTGAGGCCAAAAATTAAAAAAACAACCCAAGCATCAGCTATTGGCTGCTGAAAATCGAATCAATCAGGAATCGATGAAGAGGGATGGAATAAAAGAGTGGGATGTTTGAAATGAAACTCCAGATTCAGCAGATGCTTTTGAATAGCTGCCTTTATGAAGCATATTAAATGTAAATATATTTATTGGCATCTTCTTATAATGTGGCCTTTAGGAAGCAAGCTGTTTGCATGCCATGATGGATGGCTCTGAGAGAAGAGCTGTGTCTGGGAACCAAGCCTGCATAGTACCTTGTTTAAGAGAAATAGAACAATGGGCCTGCTTCCCCTCTAGGGTGGGGAGTGTGGAGACCCAGTGGATCTCAGCAAAGCACAGCACACCCAGTGGCCCCTGGCTTTCCACAAGGTAGTCATTTACCTTGTCCATGCTACAGGTTGGGGAAATAGGAGGAATCATTGAAGTACGGGTAGAAAGAGAATCCTGTGCCCTCCACCCACTATCAGTCTTATGTGCTGCACCTCTGGATACTGGAGAAAATGGGGAAGGGAGGTAAGGCAATATTTTCAGATGGAAGGATATGTCATTCAACTCAAATGAATTCATCAGGGGTTTGGGGTCTTTGAGCAGCCTTATGGGGGGTAGGGAGGTGGGAAGTCTTATGCACACTAGGAGCACCTGAAACAATGAAGTATAATTAAGGCATGAATTCTATTGAATTGAAGTCAACAAGCATTTATCCTGCACTTGTTTGGTGTGGACCACTAAACTAGACAAAAAATGTGTAGAATCATAAATCTAGAACTAGAAAGTGCTTCTGACCCCTGCATTTTGCAGATGAAGAAGATGAGGCCCAGAGAAATCAGATGACGAGCCCCAGGTCAGACAAGTAGAACTGGCAAAGTTGTGATTTGAAACCAGAACTGTGAAAGATAGCCAAGCCAAGCGAAAATGCCGCGCCCAGAGCCAGGAGCCTTTCCACTATACTGAGCAGCCTCTAGGCAAGACTTTGTCCTTGAGTTCATTGAGTTTGGGGACTAATGAGGAAATATGACTCGCAAATAACTATACTGTTACATGATGAAGGGGAGGGGAATCAGGGAAATCTGTATAGGGGAGGTAGCATCGAATCAAACTTTAAAGTATGGCTAGGTAAGGAGGGAAAGGGAAGGGTCTAACCTCGGCCATTCAAGGTCTTTCCTAATCGGGCTTTAGTCTACATTATAAACTATTATTCCAGAAACCACTCCATCCTCCATTCCAGTGAAGTCTCTCTGCTCCCCTAACTTGCAACTCCCAGCCTGGGCTCTGCCTTAAATGTCTTCTTCCCCATCTTCCCCCACCCTTCACTCTAAATCTTGCCTCTCCTTAGGGACCAGCTCCTCCACTGAGACTTCAACCAATCTGGACAATCAAAGGCAGAGGTTATCTTTGTGAGGCCAACCTTCTCTTGAGCCAGCCACTGATTCCTTACCACAAGGCCACCAAATCCCATCTACTCATTCAACTCTTGACCTGACTTCTCCCCTGAGGCCAGTTCTACCAAGGCTCTGTGGAAGTGACAGCTCATCCATTTGCTCTTTCCATTTGGCCTCGATCTCTCTTTTATGGTTCCTCCTGTTTTCAGACCAAAATAGCTATTGGGGAAACAAGTTCTGGGCACAGAAAGACAGAACATCATTTCACAGGGGAGAGATTGCCGTCAAAACACAGGCCTACCGTCTTGGCACCAGAGCAGCGGGCTGGGGAGAGGGGGAGGCCACCTCATCAGCTCTGCAGGCTCACAGCTGAAAATCGAGTTGGATTTGCACACAGACAAGCTGGTGATTCTGTGGTTAAAACTGTCCTACACACAAGGTGACTTTCCCATGACAAAATAGGCCTTAGCATAAATTATTAACATATAGAATCTTGAAGTACACTAAAAAGGGGGGAGGGGTTGCTTTTTTGATTTTTCTTTCCTCTTTTAAAGAGATTTGTCAAATCTGCTCCTGGCAAAAAAACAGAGAATAGGGGAGTCTGGGGAGGGGGAAAAGAGCATTGAGAGCCACTGGCCTCTACTGCTCACAGAAAAGCAGGCAGGGGTGGGCTGCATGGAGGGGTTTGAAAGCAGCTCCTTCTCCTCACCTAAAGGAGACAGCCGCCTGGCTGGTTGGGCCTTTGATTTCTCCCTGACAGGGTGCTGAAGGATTGATCTGAGCGCTGATAAATAATTCATGAGCTTTCGAGCAGCTGTGAATTTTGAAAAGCCAGTTTCCGCACAGCAGACTATGGGACTTAGAGAAAGAACAGTTCAGGGAGAGTGGTTTTTATTAGAAGGGTGAGGCATGGTAAGAGATAGGGGCTCACAGCCTTTTTCTGGGGTCCCTGCCCTTTAGAGGCTTTGGCCTGTTCTCCGGATGCTCAGGAAGCAGAGGCCCTAAGAGTTACCTTCATTAGGAAGGTATGTCTTCAAGGGGTGTCAGATCAACTCCAAAGGGAAAATGTGGGTCTTTGGGGAAATGATCTTTTTTAAAGGCTTAGGAATCTACCTATTTGGCTCTTGCCTTTTATAGGTGAAAGTGATGCTTCATACTTATGTGGGAAGCTTTGGGTTGGTTTTCTAGTGACAAAGGTGGAATTGCATGGAAGCATTTGCACTCCCTTCCCTGCTCCCCTTTATGACCACTAGGACACACAGCATCATAGGGACATAGAGTTAGAGTTGAAAGAAGGCCTGAAGGTCATCTAGTCTGATACCCTTAGACATGAGGACTGTAGCCCAAGGTAGTTTACCCCAGGTCTCCCACATAGTAAACACCCAAGTCCTCTGGCTGGCCAATTCATAGCAGCAGCAGGCCATAGTAGAAGGGCCAAAGAATCTGAACTCAGGAAACCTGGGTTTAAATTTCTGCCTCTGCTCATCCCTACCACTATGACCTTGGGCAAATATCTTCTTCTTTCTGGGCCTCAGCTTCTTGGCTGTAAAATGATTAATGCTGTCTAAGGTGCCTTCCAGCTTGCAGTCCTGTGATCAATCCTCTGCAAGTAGGACTGGACTGAGTAAGAATTGGGCCCCAATCTTGGCCTATAAAGCTAGTTGTTCATGTGCCTGCCTGCCTGCTTCATCTTCTTTAATGGGTTCTTTGTCCTCCTCGACATAGCAGCTGTCCCACACCTTCTGGCCCCTCTTCAGGCCTCCTTCCCCACCCCTCCTCACCTCAGGACCTTGCCTCATACTTCATCAAAAAAAGGTATTGACCCAGAGTACCCTCCCTTCTCCTCATATCCCATCTCTCCAACATCATCCCCCATTTCTCCTCCTTCAGTCTCTGATGATGAGTTGACCCTTCTCCAAGGCTAAGTTAAGTCCCCATACATACCCTTTTGATCCCTTCCCCTTCCATCTTTTCCACTAAATTTTCCCTATCTCTAATTAAATTTTCCCTATCTTTAATATCTAAAGTATATACACTGACTTATTCCCTCCAGCCTACAAATGTGCCCATGTACTCACCCCTGCATTCTACTGGGAAGGCTTCAAAATGTAAAAATAAACGAGGTCAGTCATGGAAATTAGAAGAGGTGGTAGAGATCAGTAGCAGCTAGAGGTGTCCTGTAGGAGACATCACATAAGCTGATACGTGCAGGAAGCTAGAATCTTTTTAAGGGGAGAGGGGAATAGGCATTTATTAAGTACCTACTGTGTGCCAGGTACCATGCTAAATGCTTTGCAGTTATTCTCTCATTTGATTATCACAACAACCCTGGGAGGTGCTATTATTATCCCCATTTTACAGATAAGGAAACCGAGGCAGACAAAGATTAAATGACTTGCCCGGGGTCACACAACTAGCAAGTGTCCGAAGCTGAATTTGAACTCATGTCTTCTTGACTCCAGGCCCATTTAGCTGCCTGAGGTAAAGAGGGAGTATATACCAGGTATGGGGAATGGCAAAAGGACATAGAAAGAGAAGATGAAGGACTGATGTCAAGTGAGCCACAGTGGCTGGAACGCAAAGTTCATGAATGGGGAGTGCTACTCAATAAACCTGGAGAGGAAATGTCAAGCAGAGGGGTTTATATTTTAGTGTGGAGATGACAGGGAGCCACTGAGAGGAGGGAGGGAGTCATGATCAGACATCCTACAGGATATGTTGGCAGCTGTTTATAGAGTGAATTGGAGAGAACCTGGAAGCTGTGTATCCAGTTTAGAAGCTCCTGAAATGGCACAGGTGAGGGGGAGGAAGGCCCGAACAAGGGAGCAAGCCTGGGGAGTCAGGAGAAGGGCACAGATAGTATGCAAATGGAATTGATCAGACTTAGGGACTTCTTGGATGGGATGGGGTGAAGGAGAAGAAAGAACTGAGGAAGTCATGAAGGTTTGGAACCTGCAGGACTCAGGAGATGATGATGCCTTCAGTTGAAATGAGAACACTGGGAGAAGTGACAGGTCTAGTCTAATCCTCTAGTAAACCTTGGGAGGCAAGATTGGAGGCACATTCTAACAGCAATGAGATTTCTCTGCATGGGTTTGATGGTGGGTTGTTTTGTCTTTCCCCCTCAGCCTCTCTAGGAGCGGAGGCTATCTCTTGCTTTTTAGAAACAATCTACCACAGATTCTCAGAGCTGAATCACCAAAGATATGCAGATTTCCTAAAATGGTTGTAGCCAGCTAACTCAGTTGGGTTTTTCACAACTTCATATTTGGGTGAACCTTCCAACTGGGCTCTGTGGGTGCTTGCTAGGGTTCCATGGGGCTACCTAAAAATGGAATCATGCTTTAGGTCTTCTGGTGAAACTAGTGATATTTTTTTTTCACATTTCAGCTTATGGATAGATAATATTGCTGAAATTCAATTCATCCTCTTCTGTCTCTGTATTACACTCTCTCATCATCACCCTGTCATACTGTATTTGTTCCCAAGTAAAACAAAAACTGGGCTAAGAAGCAAATGATGATACAGCTTTGTCATTTGAGTCAGGTTCTACAATTTAAATAAAATAAATATGTATATAAAGCCTATATACATATATAACCTATCTATACATACACATGTATACATATGTGTGCATGTGTGTGTATATTCTGTGAAGTTTGAATTCAGTCAAAGGGTCGCACTTGAGCACCTAGAGGACCATGTGTTGCCCCAAGGCAGCAGGTTCCCCACCCCTGTTCTAGACTTTTGAAAACTCCTTCTTAAGAGTTTGATCTGTTTTACCTTTCCACATCATCATGACAGTGAACAGAGAGCATGATGTCTTTGGAGGCATGTTCATGGTGAGCCTCTGACCCACACATACCATACCACCTTTGTGAACCAGGGCAACCCTCCTGACCAGCCTGGGAGAGGGAACCTCCTGACTAGGATACATGAGATCACAGGCCCAACAACAGCAACTGAAAAGAGCCAGTAAGTTCAGCATGGAATAAGGCTTGGGGCCAGAAGACCTAAATATGAGTCCCAACTCCGCGATTTACTAGTTGCATGATCTTAGTTAAGTCACTTTAAGCTTGCCTGGCTCGAGTTACCTCATCTATGAAATGGGTTAATGATGTTAAAAATAATACTACGTAACTCACAGGGTTCTTGGGAAGGTCAGACAGCATGAGGTAATGGGAGGACATCCTCAGGGTGCTATGTCCTAAAAATGGCAGGACAGCCATATGATCCCTGCATCTGAAGGACAGCATATAAATTAGGTGCAGTTTCACTGGTATCTCCATTATAGTTTAGACCCCCTCATGCTGAGATCTGTAAATGTGATTTTCCTGCACTCTTGAACACAATTTGAAATTATCTTCTCTGAGCTGTAAATGAAGTGAAGAAACAGGTTTCCAAGTATATAAATTATCTCCTAACAGCCAACACACAGTCAGAGAGGCTGGGTGGTGTGGTAGAAAGAGGGAGGCAGGAAACCTGGATTCTAGTCCAGATTCACCACTGACCAGCTATGAGTGTATTCCACTCCTTTAATCTCCCTTGAGTCTCAGTTTCCTCCTCCATAAAATGGAGTGGGGGTGGGGCAGAGAAGTGGTTCACCCACAATAATAATCTGTTGTCCTATGACTTGAAATGGGGCCCTGCACCCAATATTTTAACCAAAGGGCATTCCAAACAGCCACAATGAGTAGCTGAGAAACACCTTGACATGTTTCTCTAAGAAAAATTAATTACCCCAGTTTTCAGGAATGGAAGGAGACAGGAGTTGTGGCTTTGGAATTCAGAGGCAGTTGAAGTCTGCATTAAATTTGGCACTTATGGAAATGGTGCAATAGAATCCGGATGTCTCTACTCGCATCCAAATCCAGAGGGATCTCTCCAGCAATAATACAAACCAGCTCAGAAGAATGTAAGCTGCAAAAAAAAAAAAAGATTTATTAAAAAGCCTAGGGTCTCAACTGCCACAGTTCATCCAGAAACCATTGGCTCAGAAGTCCTAGAGCACAGAATGTATCAGCAATGTCATATAGGCAGAGCCAAAGCTGGGCACCCAACAAATAAACCTGGGGAGCATCTTGGGGCTTATGTCCCAGAAGATGCTTCATTTCCAAAAACTTGAAGGCCAAAGCCAAATAGACATCTCTTCACCAAATGGTGTCACCCCTGGTGTCACACTAGTGTCAGTTAGGGGAGGGGCACCTGGGGAAGTCAGACATGAAAAAAGCCAGACAGACTGTGGAGAGGAGTTTACAGTGACCAGAAACCCAGGACAGGCTAGGGCTCAGAAACCTGTTAGTTAGAGGGGGGTTGGAGGAGCAGACAGAACCCAGCAGTAGGATCCAGTGTGAGGTGTGGAATTCAGGTAAGCTGGTGAAGTTTGTAACAAAGGCCAGGACCATGGCTGAGGACAGGCTCCTCCAGAGGTCCTAGGATTAAAAGATCCAGAGCTGGAAGGGCCCTTAAAGATCCTCTAGTCCAACCCTTTCATTTTAAACATGACATTACCAGCCAGAGAGGAAGTGACTTACTCAAGATCCCCAGTAGATGCCAAATCCAGTGCTCTTTCCATTAGACAGCATTGCTTCCTCTTGTGAAGTTACTTAAGTCAAGCACCAGCCATCAGGACATAGAGTTGGGTGGAGCTCTGATGCTGAAATGGAGTCTGGGTTCAAGGCTCCTTTTCTGCTCTCTGGCATCTAAGAACCCAGGCCAGGGTGGGGGTGGGTCTGGAATCCTAGGAAGGAAAAAGAGAACAGCTGGCAGGGGACAAGGCCTGGGCGCTCAGAGAAGGAAAGTGCTGGGGTGCCTGACCCCAGAACAGAGATCAGAGAGGTGGAGGGGGGGCATGCTGGAAGTGGAGTGGTGAGCAGGGCAACATTGCACTCCAACACAGACAATGGCAGCTGCCTAGGTAGGAGGAAATTAAGAGACTCAGTAACAGCTGCCACTTAGTTGCACTAATTACTTCTCACATTGAAATGGTGGTGCAAACCCCAGTGGAAAATGGCATCGAGGAAGCCTGTGCTGTTTAATAGAAAAGGACTTTCTCCTCCTCACAGTGATTACATGTACATGGTTAGCAGCCACTTCACACAGAGACTAATTAATTGCTGAGGGGAGGGCAACTGGGAAAGCTCTCTCTCTCTCTCTCTCCCTCCCTCTCTCTCTCTCTCTCTCTCTCTCTCTCTCTCTCTCTCTCTCTCTCTCTCCCTCCTTCCCTCCCTCCCTCCCTTATTCTCTCCTTTTTCTTATTCTCTCCCTCCCTCTTCACCCTTTTCCTCTCTGTCTTCCCCTCCTTCTCTCTCTTTGCCTCTCCCCTTTCCTCTATCTATCTCCCTCTACTGCTTTATTCTTTCTATGCTGAAGTTTTCTGGAAGGCTCCAAGTTGTTTTTGCTTTTAATCTCTGAGAGACATGGTGTCCAGTTGGCCTTCCCAGACTTCTGCCTGGCCCTTTTAGACCTAGCTGATTAAGCCTCCTGCTACACCCTTACTCTGGGGAAGGGCCAACCTGCCCAGGGCTGCCCTGTAACCTAGCCAACTGGCCAATACGGCAAGGTCCTGCCAAGTAATTTGGGGAAGTAGATTCATTCTCCTGTCTCTTTTCTTTTTAATAGTTTTAAAGTCAGTTATGTCTCAGCTGGGTTATTTGACCAAAAGAGCTCTCCTATATGGGCATATTGAAAAGCCCTGAAAAATGTTACTGATGCTCAGAATAGTGAACTCTGGCTTTAGAAACCCGGCTCCTGCCTCTCTCCCTCTGATAATTT
Source organism: Gymnobelideus leadbeateri (assembly GCA_011680675.1). NCBI lineage: Eukaryota > Metazoa > Chordata > Mammalia > Diprotodontia > Petauridae > Gymnobelideus > Gymnobelideus leadbeateri. The sequence goes on along the minus strand of WOXC01005665.1, from coordinate 47,641 downwards.
TATAGCCTGGGCTTAATAATGTGTTCTCATGTCCCAAGGACAGAATAATCCTTACCCCCAGGCCTTAGGGCAGGTCCTGAGGAGCAACAGTATGACCTCAGAAGATGCTCTGGGTATATCAGTTCTATTCTGCTAAGATGCTGTGTGACCCTGGCTAATTTATTTAACGTGTGGAGGCCTCCCTTTGCTTCTGTGGAAGCTAATTCACTATAATATTGTGCCTGGACACTTGGATCATATGGTGTGGGTGTATGTGAGAGAGACAGAAACAGAAAGGAGAGAGGGAGGAAGGGAGGGAGGGAGAGAGGGAGAGAGAGGGGGAGAGGGAGGGAGGGAGGGAGGGAGGGAGGGAGGGAGGGAGAGAGAGAGAGAGAGAGAGAGAGAGAGAGAGAGAGAGAGAGAGAGAGAGAAGAAACTAGTTCTCAAAAAATAAATCAAACCAGCCTGAGTAAGGCTTTTGAATCAAAGTGGAAAATACAAGCCTTCCTACCCACATTAAGCACTTCCTCAGGTCATTAGTTGATACAAATGGGAAGGCACAGGGATAGCTGTGTGCTTATTAACTTTTTGAACCTGTAGCCATTGCTGAGTCTATCCATCCAGTTTGCTAGTTATCTGGGATGCTGGCTTCTCCCCTCATTCTCTTTTGCTCTTTTGGCCTGAGACCTTTCCTCATCAGCAGGGCCATCTTATGCATTGGCAGAGTAGGTAGCAGCTTACATACTTCACTATATTCCCTTCTTATTTTTCTTCAGAGTTGGTGTTGATTTTGATCTTTCCTTTTGAACAAAGACATCTGATGCTAAAATGTTTCCTATCCATATGGATAGGTGAATAGAACTCTGACCTCGAGTCAGAAAGATCTGAGGTCAGCTTTGACTTTAGGCAGTGACTAGCTTTGTGACCCTGGGCAAGTCACTTAACTTCTGTTTGCCTCATTTTCCTCAACATTAACATGGGGGTGATGTCATGAGGATCAAATGAGATATTTGTAAAAAAGCACTTAACACACCACCTGGTGCACAGTAGGCATTTAGGTAATATATGTGTGTATGTATATATGTATGTGTGCATATATGTACATATAAAAATGCTATCACTATTACTGTACAGTCAGTTCCATTTTTGGTCATGTTCTTTAGTGCTCTTCATATCTAATGCCATTCCTTTCTTGAATACAGTACCTGTGTGACTGTTTTTGTAGGGTGCAAGCCCTTGACCCCTTTTGTTTCTTAATTCTAAATGACCTACCCCTACCAAGAACTTCCTTTACTTACCACTGGTGCCTGAAATTCTACCATGTCAGATGATTCCTTTGGATATAAGGCTTCTTGTCCCTTACTCAAATAGAAATCCCCCTGAAATCCAAAACAAACTGTCTTAGGTGCCATCCATATCTTCTCAGTTTTAAGCCTTTCCAGAAAGCACATTTTGATTGGATGCAGAGAAGGCTGAGAATATTTACTGTTTTGCCATCCATAGGCCTGTCTTGTCATCAGTGCCTCCCATGAGAATCAGTTAAGGCAAGAAGAGAAAGGGAAACTCCAATCCAACAGTCAATTCATTTCATGCTATCAAAAAATGAACTATGTGAATCTAGGATAGGGAAGTTGGAACTAGAAGGCAGTTTGTGTTTTAAAAAAAAAAGACTTGAGGGTTTGTAATTACTTAAGAAAAGTTACTAAACTATTTATACCCTTCCACCTAGTGATGCTACTACTGGGCATCTATCCCTGGGAGCTCAATAAGAACAGAAAGGCCCCATATATACCAAAATATTCATGGAAACATATTTGTGGGAGCAAAACTCAGAAAATTCAATGGGGATAAAAGAGAGAAGGATGAGAACTGGGGAATGACTGGATTTTAATTTTAATTATATGAATGAATTTGGAATGTTATTGCACCATAAGCAAGGGCAAATGAGGAATTCAAAGAAACATGGGAAGATTTGTATGAAATAATGCATCTAGGTGGCATGGCACTGGATAGACTGCCAGGCCTAGAGTCAAGAAGATTCATCTCCCTGAGTTCAAATCTAGCCTCAGATACTTACTAGCTTTGTGACCATAGGCAAATCACTTAACTGTTTGCCTCAGTTTCTGCATCTGTAAAATGAGCGGGAGAAGGAGATGACAAACCACTCCAGTATCTTTGCCAGGAAAACCCGGCTTCACAAAGAGCTGAACATGACTGGACAAAAACAACACAGAGTAAAAGAACCAGGAGAACAACATACACAATGCTGAAAGACATTAGAATTCAGATTAAATACCAGGAACTATCTTGATTCCAGAGGACTGAAGAAGCACATCATCTCTTTCCTCTTGGAACAGAGATGGTAGATTTACAAGTGTGGAATATTGTACACGCTGTTTGAAGCAGTTGCTGTGGTTGCTTTTGCTTCACTGTTTTTCTTTGTTATAAGGGTTCATCCTATGGGGGAAGGGATGATATTGGGAAATGATGTGGCAGGGAGACAAAAGGAATTAATAAAGACCTGTCACTGTTAGTAGTTGACCACCAGTTCAATATGCACCAATTTTAAAGCAGGGCTGCTGATCTTATGCTGCATTACTTATGCTGCATCTGATCTCCAGAATAGCTATTGTCCCTAGTCAGTTCATGACTGAAGAGTCTAAAAGGCACTACCTTTCAGGTGAGACATTGACAAGCAGGAAAAGGCAACCAAGATATCAATGCTATGTAATGATCAGTTGAGGGATCTGGGAGTTGTTTATCCTAGGTAAGGGATACTAGATGGGACGGGAAGGGTGATATGATCACTCTTTCGATATATTTGAAGGGATGCCCTTTGGAAAAGGGAACAACCTTATTTTCTGTGGCTTTAGAGGCAAAACTAGGACTAACTGGTTATAAATCCCAGAGTTCAGCTCAATATAAAGACTTCCTAACAACTATGAGCTTCCATGGAAGATGCTGATTTTCCCATCACTAGAGGTATTGACAGAAAGACTTGTCAGGGTCGTAGCATTTCAGGTAAGGGTTGAACTCACTGAGATCTAAGGCTGTTTCTCTTAGAGTTTATGTTTTTAGGAACAGCTTTGGTGAAGGGGTGAAAAGACCAGAAAAAATAAGGGTTTCAGTCTTCTAAGTCTTTCCAAAAACACCTTCCTTGCCTTTGCAATTTAGAAATTGCATTGTGTGGGTCAAGCTGATGGCAGCAGAGCAGAATCCCCCTCCTAGAGGTCACAGAGGCTGGAGAGAGTTCCCTGCAGCAAACTGTCCTGACAGTCCAGTGACTCTTTCCAGATCCCCACAGGGCTCCCTTCCCCTCTGCTTGCCTTTGGCAGATGCTGACTTGGGACATTTCTTCTGCAGAAAGAGAAAATGAAGCCACCAGTGAGCTCAGAAGAGGAAGGGTTTCTAGACCTGTAAAAAAAAAGGCTCAAAGGCACTCTAGCCCAATCCTTGTATCAGAATGCCTGGGGGCTTTAGCCTGAGGTCCAGAGAGAAGGCCTAGGGAAGCTGAGTGCCCTCAAAGGCTTTCAGGGATGATCATCCAGCTGGCCTTTTGTAATATTTTTTCATAATATCTTGTTGTAGGAGCCTAGATTTGGAGCTGAAAGGGACCTCAGAGGTCATCTAGTCCAGCCCCCCCATTTTACAGAAAAGGAAACAGAGACTCAGAGAAGTTCAGTGACTTGCCTGTAGTCACATGGGGAATAAACAGTAGGGCTGGAATTAGAACCAACATCCTCTGACTCCAAATTCAACAGTCTTTTCACTGCCTTTCTCTGCTTCCCTAATCTCTAATATAAAAATTTATTCACCTAACATTTATTATGTGTCTTTTGTATGTGGGCCTCAGTGTTAGACTCTGAGGATATAAAAATAGGGGATACACACACACCCTGATCTTTAGGGACTTAGAATCTTAGGGAGAAGAGTAGTGGAGGAGAAAGAGTGGCACCAAGAGAAATACATAAGTAACTATGGTGAGAGACAGAGACACAGAGAGAGAGAGAGATCAAAGGAGAAGTCTGGCCAAGGTCTGATGAGAGATCACTATTACCTGGGAGTGTTGGGGAGGCTTCCTGTAGTAAGTGGCAGCCCTGTTGAGCCTTGAAGGAGGAAATGGGCTTCAAGAGATAGTGGAGTTCTTTGTAGAGATGGGGGCATCATGAACCAACAGCACAGAGATGAGAGAGGACAAGATTAGAATAGGGAATGGAGAGGAAGTCTGTCTTGACTAAAACATAAAGTATGAAAAGGGTGGGAAGGGAGTGTAGTCTTCTACACTGCTGGGGTAGAGCCATTCCACCATCAGGTAGAAGCCCTTTGTAATAGTAATGAAATTTGAAGATCCCTTTGTATTGCCAAGCTAACAGATATTTAGCACTTAGTTTCAAATTAAGCCTCTGTAACGAAACAAGGTATGAACCCATGTTGCTGATGTAACAGGAAGGGGCTGAACAGGAAAGATCTAATACTGTATATGGGGAAAAGCCCCAGCTGGGAGAGTCAGAATTTCTTGAGGCATGCATCATAGAGACAGAGCAGCTCCTGCCTGAGAGAGAGAGAGAGAGAGAGAGAGAGAGAGAGAGAGAGAGAGAGAGAGAGAGAGAATTTCTTTCAGCAAGCATCTGGAGGCTGGGCTGCTACTGCTGTATTGAAGACTGAACTGAGAATTGAGAAGAACTGAGAAGAGAAATGAGAATTGAGAACTGAAATGGAATTTCTTGGAGCAAGTGGCATAAAGGCTGGATAAAGTGATTTTGATTTTGAGAAAGGAACTTGTAGTGGCAGAACTCAAACGTGGTGCCAGAGCTGTCAAAGGCTTCCGAGGGCCAGCCGAGTTGCCAGGCTGAGGAAGTATCGCTGTGGTGCCAGTACTTTGCATGAATGTTGTTGTGACTTTGTTAATGAGTATGAATGTTATTGTTTTGTTCAGCCTTGTTTTCCTAGGAACAGAGACTGTGAGAGATTTGAGGTGGATTGGACACTGTGAGCTTCAGTATGGAGCAGGGACTACATGGAGAGCTGAACAAGGAACTGGGAGCTGTCTGCCTTTATACTCAGGTGGCAGTTGGTTAGATTTGGGCAGGAGTTGGGACCACAGAAGAGGAACTATGGAAGCTGAGAGCCTGCCTTGAGTCAAGATAAAAAGACCTCTTTGTGGGTACTGAGTAGTGACTGATGAAATTGTAATTTACTAGTGACCTAGGGATGGATGGCTTTTGTACTTTCCACTACCCCTTAAGAGGGTACTGAGTAGTAACTATTGAAGTTGTAACTTAATTGCACCCCATGGGTGAAGGACTTTGACTATTGTACTTTGTGTCCCTTAAGGAAGCAAGCCTCCTTAAGGATGATTGAATGATTGGGTTACTAAATGATTGAAAACTATGTGGCCATTTTAGTGATAAGTTGTTGAGTTGTGACATGGTGAATGCTGTACCTTGATTTTCTGTGAATGTTTTGCTCTGATTTGTTAATGAATAAATAGAGAATTCACTATACTATGTAATCAGAATTTTGAAAGCTGTTCACAGCAGCAGTCCTCTGGAAAGCTGCCTGTGCAAGGTGTTACGCCCTTGGGTTCCAGAATCATTTTATACTTTGTTAGGTAGGCATATGAGAGTTACTGAAGCTACAGCATCAGTGCCCTTCTCTACCTTTGTAAAGGGTTCTATGCCTTATTTAGTTTTCAGAGTGTTTTCCTCTGTATTCTCACAGTTAACCTCACCACCTCTGGTCCTACCACCCCACCTCTGGTCTACCTGTTGAAACAATCATAGTGGATGGCATTGCTCACTGTGAGGCCTGGCCCCAAAAATCCAGCTACAGATTTAGCTGAAACCAGACTCCTGCTCCACTGTACTTTCTACTTCAAGATTCTAGACTTACCCTAGAGACCAAACTCTTAACAAGAAAAGGCAGAACCCAAAACAAAACGCGAAGGAGGCCCATTCTACTCCAAAGAAAACAAAAACCACCCCCTAAACCATTGGCCAAGCAAATCCATAAATTCCTATCAAACTAGTTTGGTTTTTAAGTTGGCCAGAGGCCTGCAATCAGGCTGGCACGGTTGGGAACAAACAGATGGGGATCCTATATGAAGCTACTGACTCACTCAACTTATGAAGAAAAAAAAAACTCGTTAGTCAACGTTTCAAAGGGCTGTGACTTTGCAGGAAGCTTTCACAGGCCCACTTATCAAAGGCCCTCAGCAGCTGGTCCTGCCTGCAGCAGCAGTGCCCAGGCATCCCACAGGGTGATAGCCAGCCTGGCTCACACCTGGGTGCTCTCCTCCCACACTCCCTAGGGGAGGGTCCATTCCACCTACAGGAAGGGTTGGACAAGGCCACAAGCCATTTGCCTTTTCTAAGAGAGTTAAAGTTGCCAGGCACCATTTTCCAACACAATACAAAAAGAAATAGCCCTTGCCCTGGAGTCAGAGGATTTGGGTTTAGATCTTACCTTTCCCAAGCACTATTAGTGGGGAAGTTGCTAAACCTCCATGGATCCTGTGATGCCAGACCCTCTGGCCCATCCCCTGGAACATCAAATGGGATGGCTTCTCTCGCTGTGAGGCCTGGCTCCTGCAATGCTGCCCTGTGTGTGGCAGGTCAGAGGGCAGCTGCCAGTCAGAGTATAGTTCTTTTGCTTTTTCACCAGATCTTGGGGCTGCACTAATTGTCATGCACAGAGACCTTTCAGTAGATAGATAGATACTTAGACAGATAGATATACATATATGTGTGTGAATATGTGTACGTATATATATACACATATATACGTACACATACATCTATATGTATATAATATGCATACTTACATATATACAAACATATATGATTCATATATATATACACATATATACGTACACATACATCTATATGTATATAATATGCATACTTACATATATGATTCATATATATATACACATATATACGTACACATACATCTATATGTATATAATATGCATACTTACATATATACAAACATATATGATTCATATATATATGTATAACATTTACAGCAAGAAGGGATCTTAGGGATGATCTATCCCAACTTTTTCATTTAATAAACCAGGAAACTTAGGCCCAGAGGAGTTTACTGATTTAAGGTCAAACAAAGAATAAATAGCAAAGGTGGAATTTGAATGCAGGTCCACTAACTCCAAATGCAGTGTTTTTTCCACTTTCCAATGCTGCTCATAAAGAATTAGAATGCTATTTGGAAAGAGGGGCAGCTAGGTGGTGCGGTGGATAGAGCACCAGGCTTCAGGAAGACATCTTCCTGAGTTCAAATCCAGCCTCAGACACTTACTAGCTGTGTGACCCTAGGCAAGTCACTTAACCCTGTTTGCCTCAGTTTTCTCATCTATAAAATGAGCTGGAGAAGGACATGGCAAACCATTCTAGTATCTTTGCCAAGAAAACCCCAAATAGGGTCATGAAAAGTTGGACAGTACTCAACAACAATAACAAATGGAGAGAGGAAATGTGCTCTAGAACTTCAGGACTGCTAAGAGGCTTAGGCAGTGTGATCTAAAGGAAACAGCACTGAACTTATAAAGTCAGAGACATGGTTGGAAATCCTGATTCTGCCTTTCCTAGCCATGGAAGATAATAGAACTTATACTTCCTATTCTACAAGATTCTGGTGAGGACCATGCTTCAGAATCCAGAAGGGGCAATAGACAGGGGAACTCTTCTTGTCCAGGCCCCCAAACCTTCCCTGAAGAGTCCCAGAATACCCTCCTCAGACTCTATGACATGCACCTCCCCAGATGGTGCTTGAAGACCTCAAGTAATGGAGAACTCACTGCTGTGGGCTCACTCATTTCTGAGAGTTCTATTACTATCTGGACTGTAACCATATAAGTTCTTTCTTGAGTTTAACCAAAATCTTCTACATAACTTCCAACCAACAGTCCTAGCTCCATTCTGGGATATGCTACCATTTTAGTTCTGCCCCTTCTCCTGCTAGAACCTGACAATCTAATTCAGCAGGTATTTATTGAATATCTAATGTGCCTAGCTAGGCTTTGTGCTAGGCACTGTGGAGGACAGAGAAATATAAAAGATGGCAGCATGAGGTGGTTCCTCCACCTTCTGTTGCCAGCAGAAATCTCCAAAAGATCCTTCTGTACTGGTTACAAGGTTGAGGGCTTCTCTCTCTCTCTCTCTCTCTCTCTCTCTCTCTCTCTCTCTCTCTCTCTCTCTCCCACCCTCTCTCCCACCCTCTCTCTCCCCCACCTTCTCGCTCCCCCTCTGTCTCTCTCTCTCTCTGTCCTCTGTCTCTCTCTCTCCCTCTTTCTCTCTCCCTTCCTTTCTCCCCCACCCCTTCCAATGTGGGAAGGGTTGAAGGGAGAGAAAATAGAGGGCCATAAGATCTTGGTCTTTGCCTCCCCATTTAATGAAAAGAAAACCAAGGCCCCCAAAGATGTGGTGGCACGTCAAAGATCACACAACAAACTGAGGCAGATGAAAACTGTCCAGTCCCTGGACTCTAGTCCACTCCTGATACTTCCCTTAGGTTGCAGTGACTTCATGGCAGCAAGTGTGCTCTTTCTAGGTATTCCTGGGAAGCTGTTTTCCCCAGGCTGAGCCTCAGTCCCTACCTCCTTTTGCTTACTGATTTCCTGTCCTTCTTCAGCTAAACATGCTCTATGATCCATCCCGGTCACTGCCAGCTCGTGAGGCCAAGCTGAGGAGGTCACTGCTAACTATATGCTAATAAGATCAGGAGCCAATCAATTCCACCCCCTCCTTAATCAGGCAATCAATGTGCACTGCAGGTGTCTCTGATGCCAGCCTGTGATGGAAGGAAAGCAGGAGGAGGGAGAGCAAGGGAGTGGGAGCCGCCTAGGGTTTGGATGCAGACCATGCTCAGAGCCCTGCCCACTGCTGACTGCTTTGGAAATCATTGCCTAAGAATAAAGGCTTGGGGCGGGGGGAGCACCTTTTTAATCAAAGTCCTGATCTCAGATTCTGCTAATGATTCCAAGATTCTGCTGTAGCCTATGAGTAGCCTGGGTTGATTGGAAACCTAAAGGGCAACCCCTCCCTCCAAATTGTGTTTGCTGTCCTTCTCCACTGAAAAGGAGAAGGACATCTGGGATGACCAAGCATTGCATTTCAGAGCTGGAAGAAATTTGGGAATTCATTAAGGCCACCCCTTTTGTTTTACACAAGAGGAAATTGAGACTCAAAGAAGGGAAGGTCCCACAGTGAGGCCTAGGGGAAGGGTTTCACCCAAAATTATTACTCAGGATTCCTGATTTTCAGTCTAATAAGCTTGTCACTCTGTCATGCTGATTTCAATTTAAAAGCCCTAAGTCTTTCTTTACAGGAAGCTGTTTGATTTTTTTTTTCAGTGAATTATAGACAGAATATAGGGGCACGTAGTGATTAAAGTCCTCAGAGTGGAGGCAGAAAGACCTGGGTCCAAATCCTACTTGACACTAGCTGTGTGAACCCGAGCAAGTCACTTTAAAGCTCTTGTGCCTCAATTAACTCCCTAAAACTCATCTACTAAGTTCTAGATGGGATGTGGTCTTTGTGGAGAGAGTTCCCTCAGCTGAGGAATCTCAGATACTTTGAGAAGAGAGAAGAAGTGCTCCCAGGTAGCCCAGAAGATCACTTTACTCATCTGAGCCTTTGCCTGGCTCCCTCTCAATATGTGTTGTCCTCCCCTATTAGACTCAAGGGTCTTGAGGGCAGGGACTGCCTGGCTTGCTGATATCTTATCCCCAGGGCTTAGCAACGTGCCTGGCAGCACATAAGAAGTGCTTAGTAGATATTTTTGCTTTCTTCATTCATTCTCCTACATGTGACACAGCAGCTCCCAGAGATGCCCAGCATATGGCTGCCTTCTCCCGGGCCACCTTCTCCTGCTCCACTCACAGGACTCACAGCTGCACTCTCAGGACAGGCTGCTTTCCCTGACACAGCTGCATCCCTCATGGGGCTTGCTTTGGCCCTGCTGCCTCTACAGCTCTCTGACTTTTTGCTCCAGGAGAAAATACTCCTAATTTCAGCTCATTACATTTTGACAACATCCTTGCTTTAGTTTCCCATCCCATCCATCCATCCACCCAGGCCATTCCACCATCTGCCTGCTACTGCTCATCTGAACTGACCCCCTCTTCTATCGGAACTGAAACTTGGACTCCTTCCCCTTCCTAAACCTCTGTATCTACTGCTCAGCTACACCGATAGCACTCTACCCCCTTCCACCTCAGCAGAGCAAATCCCTCCTCCCTGCTTACCTTTCCCCACATGTGCTCTTTCTCATCGGTCCTTGAGGGTAGGGACAATCTCTTTCTAAATCTTTGTATCTCCAGCACTCAGCACAGTTCCTGGCACATAGTATATACTCAATAAATGCTTTTTCATTCATTCCCAACAATATAGTCAGGGCACTGTTATCTTGATATGCAGTGGTGATGATGGTGGTGGTGACAGTAATAACTGGCATTTATATAGTGCTCTGTATTCATTGTCTTATTTGAGAAACGAGCCCCACAAATATTAAGTGACTTGACCAAGGTCACCTAGTTTATTAGTGACAGAATGGGCCTTGATCCCAGGACTCCTAACTCCTGATCTGATCTACTTAACTTGTTGTCTCCCCATACAAAATCAGTCAGTCAGTTAGTCTCTCTGTCTCTTTGTCTGTCTCTCTTTCTGTGTGTGGGGGTTTGTCTATCTCTCCATTTCTTTGTCCATCTCTGTCTCTTTCCACCTGCTCTCCTGGATACTTCTGGAACTGTCAGGAAGAAAAATAAATAGCTGATCTGAAGAACAGGGTAAATAGTGCTGGCAAAAGAATTCATGATTTAGTAGACACTCCCAACAAAACCTTCAGTAGTTCCCCATTGTCTATAAAATAAAATATGTTCTTTATCCTGGCACTTAAAGCCTACTACAGTGTGGTTCAAACTTACCTTTTCCATACTGTTGTGCTATAAGAAATGATGAGCAGGAAGATTTCAGAAAAACCGGGAAGGACTTACATGAACTGATGCTAAGTGAAGTGAGTAGAGCCAGGAGAACATTGTACACAGGAACAGCAACATCGTGCAATGATCAACTATGATCTACAATGATCAACTAGCTCTACAGTGATCGAAAACAATTCCAAAAGACTCATGATAGAAAATGCTATCCACATCCAGACAAAGAATTGATGGAGTCTGAATGCAGACTGAAGCAGACCATTTCCCCTTTCTTTATTTTTCTCATGGTTCTTTTCTTTTGGCCTGTTTCTTCTTTCACAATATGACTAATATAGAAATATGTTTTACATGATTGCACATACAGAACCTATATTAAATTGCTGTCTTAGGAAGGGGATGGTGAGGAAGAGAGGGAGGGAGATAATTTGGAACTCAAATTTTTTTTAAATGAATGTTAAAATTGTCTTTACATGTAATTGGAAAAAAATGTCATTAAAAAACTTACCTTTCCAGAAGTATTTCACATGGCTCCTCTTCATGTAGTGGAGTCAGACTGGACCAGCAGCCATTTCCTTCCCTCATCTGCCCACTTCTATTCTATACATTTTTTTGCAGGCCATTCCCCAAGCCTAGAATAAATACCCTCCATATTGTTGCCCATTGAAATTATACTGTCTATATTCTAGCCAAACAGGCCTGAACTTGGCATTCTACATCTTGTCGATATTTCTTTGCATAGCCTGCCCCTCACACTTGGATTGCACTCTTTAAAAATTTATATGACTCTGAACTTAGCAAATAGAAGAAAATGGGCATTTCCATAGGTATAGTAGAACATAAAAAGATGATTGTACATAAAACTGCAAGTCTTTATCGTGTACAATTTACTTTTCTTTCCTAACTTTCAAATTTGTCCAACTTGTTTTTGACTGTTTCTGGTCTTCCTTCTGTTTTCTTCTGTGTATTTACAAATGCTTTAATGATTCCCCCCCCCCCACTTTTGGTAGCCTATCTCTATCCCCTCCATTTTCCTACCCCTGTTTGGAAAATAAAAACAAAACTCTTATAACAAATACACACAGTCAAGCAAAACAAATTCCAATGTGGCCATGTTAAAAAATGTATGTATGTCTCATTCGGTATCATGAATCCATCACCCCTCTGGCAAGAAGTCATTGACAGACTTCATTATGGGTACTCTGGAATAATGGTTGATCATTGCATTGATCAGAGATTCTAAGACTTTCAAACTTATTTTGTCTTTACAATGATATTGTTATTGTAGGAAATGTTCTACTGATTCTCTGTGGAATGTACTTCCTTCCTTATTTCCTTCCTTCTATCCTTTCCTTCCTTCTTTCATTCCTTCCTTCCTTTCTTCATTCTTACCTCCTTCCATCTCTTCTAAGATTCAGTTTATAGAAAACACATTCTACTTGGGTATAAACTTAGCCATGGCCTCCTTTTCCCCCTAGTTTTTAGCACTCTTTCCCTTCTCAAATTATCTCCTGATTTCTTTTTTTTTTTCTTTTTGAAGGGGAATGGTTGGGCAATTGGGGTTAAGTGATTTGCCCAGGGTCACACGGCTAGGAAGTGTTAAGTGTCTGAGGTCAGATTTGAACTCAGGTCCTCTTGACTCCAGGGCCAGTCCTCTATTCACTGCACCACCTAGCCACCCCAATTTCTTAACATACTATATCCTCACCATGAGCTCCTTGCAGGCAAGAACTGTTTGTTTTTTGTCTTGTTATATTTTGGGTTTATTTTATTTTATTTTATTTCATCCCCAGCACTTAGCATACTGCCTTACACATAGTAGGTACTTACTAGATTGCACTGAAATTCTTCCTTTCCTAGAATGGACCCAGTTTAGGTACTACCTTCTCCACAAACCCTTCCTTGATTCCTCCCCAACTAGTGCTGTCTCAATCCCTCCACTCCCATCTCATCTTGAGGAAACTGGTGCTATAGTGACTATAGTGCTGAGCTTAGAGTCAGAAAGACCTGAATTCAAATGCAGCCTCAGACATTTAATAGCTGTGTGATCCTGGGCAAGTCACTTAATCTCTGTTTGCCTCAGTTTCCTCAACTGTAAGGTGAAGATAATAATAACACCTACCTCACAAGGTTGCTGTGAGGATCAGATTAAAAAGTGCTTAGCACAGTGTCTGGGACCTAGTAGGTGTGGTATAAATAAGCCCCTTCTACCACCACCCATGCCCAAACTCTTAGGCCTTTTCTTACATATTTTTCTCATCCTAACTTGTTATAATTAATTTGGTTCCATGTCTTCATTTTTCCATGACTCCAAAGGATGATGTCAGGCTGTCAGATGTTATCGGCATCCTTCCTTATACCCTACTTCCACCTTCCTGCTCCTACCTTAAGCACAAAGAAGAGGCTAGCCAGGCCAGGGAACTGGCTCTTGCCCTAACCAGGAAGCAGATTGAAACAGCAGATGCCTCTGTCACTTAAGTTTGTTTTGCTACTGCTACTGTGCATCTCCTTGTCTACTTCTTTATTTCTTCTAGGTCCCCTGGCTCCTAACTATCAGCCAATACATTTGAATGAATGAATAAAAGCATTGAAGTGCTATGTGCCAAGCACTGTACCAGTCCTGGAAATATGCATATAAAAGAGAGCTCATTTCTTCCCTCAAAGAACATACGTTCTAATAAAAGAAGATAATACACATAAGGGGAGTGCTTCTGGACAAGAGAGTCAAGGCGATGGAGGGCTGGTGTTTAGAGCAACCAGCTGGCTTCTTTCCAGAAGTAGTGGTACCATGGATTTGATGACTGTACCCAGGGAAGGAGATGAAGGGAGGACAGGGGAAATGTTATAACAAAGAGGTGCTGGCATAATGATAGGCAGATGACCAGATGATCTGGCTGGAGAGATGGGTCACTACCTTGTTATTGTTTATTTGTTTCAGTCGTGTCTGACTTTTAGTGACCCCATTTGGGAATTTCTTGGCAGAGATACTAGAGTGGTTTACGATTTCCTTTTCCAGCTCATTTTACAGATGAGGAAACTGAGGCAAATAGGATTAAGTGACTTGACCAAGGTCACAGAGCTAGTGTCTGAGGCTGGATTTGAACTCAGGAAGATGAGTCTTCCTGACTCTAGACCTGGTACCCTGTCCACTGTGCCACCTGGATGACTAGATGAGACGAAAATGACCACCTCCCTCAGGTATTTGTGGTCTCCTGATTCCTATCTGCCTTGTTTCTGAGCAACTGATGGCACTGAGTTCCAGGATTTATACACACATTTGTTTCTACTTACTTGACTGTCTTTTTTCTGTTGATGCTTCATAATAATTCATGGAGCAACTATGTATCTAAGCCTAAGCAATAGCAGGAACTAGGCACTATCAGTAAAATTCTTATGCCCACCTATTCCATGTCTTCTATGTCCTTCTGTCCTCCCCAGTCTAGGGAGCACCCTGGCGTCATAATAACTAAGCTCTCTGCTCCTCCCACTGTGGGTGCTATCACTTAGATGATGGTCTAAAGGGTTTTGTGGACTACCCGATCAGAATCTTGGCTCAGCTACCATCCTACTTAGAAAACTCCCTTTTGCCTCACCCTTTCTATGTATGTTGTTCTCAATTACTCAAGTGTCCATGTACAGTTAGAACAAGAATTTAATGGAATTTGATAAATGGTAATAAGATATAAGCAGAAAACACACAAATTTCAGAATCAACAGCAGCCACCTCAGCTCTCCCCATCTCCCACCTGGGTAGAGCTCTCCTCTCACTCCTTTCCACTTCCAGATTGAACAAACCACAGTACATAGTGCTTAGCAAGAGCCTAATTCAAATCTCCTAACTCCTTTTGGCACAGGGTAAGGAGGAGCTACCCCCCCACAAATTTTAAAGACCCAGCAGTAGGGCTCTGTGTGATCCCAGGCTCCAGTCCTGCCCCCCATCTTTACCAAGCCCTTCTGCGTGGCTTTCTCATCAGCTGGCACCCTCCAAATTGCTCTGCTGGTAAAGCAGATGCCCTTTGTCCAGGGCATCAGTAAACTCTCCCACCCTGACATGCCCACACAGCCCCTCCTGCCTAGGAGGAGAAGGCAGGGGGAGACCAACCATGAGTTGCCTTCTGTGCTTTGAAGGCTTTCACTAGCAAAACAGCTGCAAGAGGCTGATTCCTTTCCCATCTAATTCTTGCATTTGCTCCCCATTGCTTTACATACCTTGAAGTTCTCTGGAAACTCAAGTGGTTAGCTAATTGTTCATTGGGAAAGTCCTTTTTAGCATCTAATTGCACCTGACTATGCAGGCCACAGTGCAGGTGAAAACTGAGCGGCTTGAAAAATACAGTTGTTCCTTTCTATTGTCATCACCATTAGAAAATGTAATCCCCTCTCTGAGGCTCTAAGCCATGGGCAAATGTTGCCTCTCACCATCACCGCCACTTGCAGTTCCTACAACTGGCCACAAGGGGGAACTGCTAATTCATACTTTGAAGCTAAGGGAGCCTTAAGGATTCCAACCCTGATTAGGTACTGGAGTAACCAGCTCATTGGCACCAAAAGATACAGGTTGGCCAAGAGGCAGCCTGGTGTTGTGAAAGGAGCCTTGGGCTGGGATTAGAAACAACACATACTGCAAGTGCTGTTGAGCTTGGAAACCTTAGGATCAGGATTCCAGTCCTAGTTCTGCCATTGCTTGTGGAGCCTTGATCACCCACCTGCCAAATGAGGCGCTGGATTAGGGCTGATTTCCCTTCCTCCTCTGATATTGCACAACTCTGTTATCTTACTCTGTCCTGTATCAACTAACAGACGTCTAGAGTGCCCATTGTAAGCACAACACCAGCTTGAAAAGGGGGCAAATGTAAAGTGTGTTGTCTTCTTTCAAGGAGTCCATAGTCTAGTTGACAAAACACACACACACTCGCCAGCTAAAAAGAAAAATGCCTGAGTGGTATTGACAGAAGGTCTTTAAGAGCTCAGAAGACAAAGTCACTCCCATAGCCAGCATCAGGATACAAAATAAAGTGCTAGATTAGATATGGGATTAACTGATCTCTACAACTCCATTGGCTTCAAAGATACGGGTTGGCCAAGAGGCATTCTGGTATACTTAAAGGAGCCTTGAGACTAGGATTGGGCAATCAATGTGTACTGCGAGTGTTGATGATCAAACAAGTAGTAAATAAATCATTTCTGGCTGGAAGATCAGGTAAGACTTTGAGGAAAATGTAGGATTTCAGCAGGTAGAGTTGGGAGAGATGGTAAAGGGAAGGATATTCTAGACATAGGAAATGGCCTGAGCAAAGGCCTAGAGGCAGGAAAATAAGGGGACGTTCACGGAACAAAGAACTTTACAATTTGGCTGGAGCATAGAGTCTCACAACCCACAGAGTTCTTTCCTTGTTTGTTTAGGGTTTTTTAAAGTGATGTTTTCTGAAGAGGAGAAGGTCCCCCTTACAAGAAAATTCCTATAGTTAGAATAAATACCTCCTGCTCCCTAATTTATACCTACCAATTGACAACATAAAGAACAGGACTGTTGGACCAGTGGAATCAGATTCAAACTCAGTGGGGGCCACTAACTCATACATAAGCATTCTTATGGGTTGCATATTGACTTAGAAAATCATATATTAACATTATCTACGATTTATTGTATGTATTTTGTTCCACATTTTTTTTTTGGCAGGGGGGAAGGCAGAGCAATTGAGGTTAAGTGATTTGCCCAATGTCACACAGCTAGTAAGTGTTAAGTGTCTGATGCAGTATTTGAACTCAGGTTCTCTTGACTCCAGGACCAGTGCTCTATTCACTGCACTACCTAGCCGCCCCTATTGTATATATTTTGTTAAATATTTTCTAATCATACTTTAATCTGGTTTGAGCTAAACCGTAGAGTATTATGGGCCAGATGTGGCAGCCCTGGTGTTCAACACAGTGTAGAACAGAGCCCTTATCTTTATAAGAGCAGTCCATGTTAATTAGTGACAAATCACTGCTGCTTCAGAGGCCTCTTTCTGGGAGTACCTGTTGCTGACTTAAAGTTCATGCGTCTTGGTCGTCTGGGTTCTGCTTATTGGGATCACAGACTGGCTGCTGCTGGCTGACCCACTGGTAATCAAAATTCTCCCCAGATAAACAGGAGCCTATTAATCAGGGCCAGACTCCCCAGCCACATTATCACTCAATCATGCCCTTTGTCAACAGGGAGTTCTCTGGAGACACAAACCCCAGGATCAAATGATGGGGGAAAAATAGTTCTTAAAATATGGCCAGGCTTTTTGAGTCGACTGCAGCCTTCATAGGAAAATTACTGGAGCTATGACCCTGTCCTTTGATGCCCCCTTTGCTGTTCTGCTTTCTCTTTCCATTGGGCCCTCTGGACTTTACCCACTTTCCCTATTTTGTCATTAATGAAATTTCCCTTCATCTAAGACCTTTTCCCCCTCCTCCCTTACCGCCTCCCCCCATTATGGTGTGGTGGAAGGAGCAGTGGGCATGGAGTCACTCAGTCTGAGTTCAAATCTACCCTCTACCATTTGCTACCTGCTTTGCCTCACCCGAGGTCCAACAAGGGAGTAAATCACTTAACCTCTCTCAGTCTCAGTTTCCTCACCTATAAAATGAGATTTTGAATACGTAGTCTCTGGGGTTCCTTCCATCTCTAAAAGCATAAGGATATGATATATATGAATTGTCTCTCCCAGCAGAGTGTCAGCTTCTTGAGAGTGAGAGCTGTCTTGCCTTCATGTTTGTATTCCTAGTGCTTTGCATAGAGCTCTGTACATGTATGCTATGTCCTAAGGCAGGTAGACAGCAAGTGGATAAAGTGTTAGGTCCGGAGTCAGGAAGTCTCCTTTTCCTCAGTTCAAATCTGACCTTAGACACTTACTAGGTGGGTGACCCTGGGCAAGTCACTTAACCCTATTTGCCTCAGTTTCCTCATGTGTAAAATGAGTTGGAGAAGGAAATGGCAAACCACTACAGTATTTCTGCCAAGAAAATCCCAAACGGGGTCATAGAGAGTTAGATGTGACTGAACAACAGCACTAAGCCTTAAGTAGATACTTCATTCATTCATACTATTTTAGTCTTCTTTCATTCACAGAAATGAGGCTCTTCCTAGGAAACACTGCCTCCTCAATCATCCTCTCTAGTTAAAAGCACCTTTTCTCATGCTCCCTAAACACACTTAGCCACGAGAAAAGCTAGGCTTACTCTCTTCTCTCCATCACTACTTTCAGACTCTCCCTCAGCTACATCCCTCAGTTTGGGGTTCATACACTCCATCTATGTCACCCCTTCCCGTTCTTTGTTGTAGTCATCTACTGACCTCTAGCTTGGTTCCCCACTTTCTTTTTTTTTAATTTAAAAAGTGGATTTTATTACAGCGGGACTGTCAGGGTACATGGTCACCCAAATCAGCAGTGCTTTGGCACAGACATTGTGCCAGTTTTATAGAGGTTCCATAGCCAGGTTACTTAAGCTGAAATTACAGTGATGTAAGCTGAAACTCCAATGATTGGTCAGTGTACACTTGAAACTACAATTAGTGATTGGTCAGTATACATTTGAATTTCCCGCCAGCGTGAAACCCTAGGCTGGGACTCCCGCCCACAGATTAATCAAGGGAAAGCAAGGGGTGGGGGTTCTCTCTGTTTACAGATTAAGCAAGGTGGAGTTCTCTGCTTTACAAATCAATGAAGGAAAGGTTGGGCTGCCTGTTTTACAAATCAAGGAAAGGGTGAATGGATTTGTGTCCGACATTTGGGAAAGGCAAAGTGACAAATCAATGGGGGAAGGGCAGAGTGGAGCTGTGTCCAACATTCCCTACTCTTTCTTGTAGGTACGTCAAACCTTTGACATAGCTGGGGTCACATCTAGGGGTCACATCTAGATTACCCAATTCTGTTCCTAAAGGATGATGGGGGGGGGGGTTCCCTGATAATTAACATTAATGGAGTTAACACTGGATTTGACAAATTGTAGAAAACAATTAATGAGATAGGGTCCTACAATTAGGGCTATGATCAGGAGGTAGAGAGACTAATACTAATACCAAGGCTGATATCAATTTAGTGAGTTAGGGGGATGTTCCAGGGGAACAGGGACTGATACCCATTCTCAGAATTTTCCAGCTCCCTCTGTCTATTAGCAATATTCTGGCTTACCAACTTCAGACTCTCCCTCACCACTCCAGAATTGTTTGCATAGAAGCAACAAGCCTCGCCAAGGGCTGCACACAGGCCACCCTGTTTAAGAAAAAGAAGGTCAAGGCTGAAGAACCACCTCTGCCAGAGAGTCCACCTGTCTTTCCAGGACTGAGATGGACTGCTCTATGTGGGAGAGGTCAACATTTACCTGTGTACTTAAGGCCTGATAGTTGGCCTCCCCCTTAATCAAGGCTGCCATCCCAGTCGCTGCAGAACCCACAAGGCCCAAGCCCACTGAGATGGGAATGAGGAGTGGTACTGCCTGCCTTAGGTGGTGGCTCAGTTGCCCTTCTGGGAAAAGTAATGCCAACCTTGTTCACCTGGGAGAAGGGTGACCTATTTCCCCACTTTCTCAAAGAGTTTAATAACCTCTGCCTCACAGTCTTCATCTCCATCCAAAATCTCACTCTCATGCTTGGAGACTTCCAAAGATGCATTAAAATCTCCCCCCAAATTCTGATCTCCCAATCCATCAATCTCCTAAGTTCCTATGACCTGCATTTTCATTGCACCTCAGTCTCCTTAGGGAAGGTCATACCCTTGATCTTCATGATTATTTAGGATCATTTAAACCCCAATAAGGGTTTATATAAGGGCCAATGCCTGAACTAATGAACCAGAAGAAGCACCTCTACCTAACAGACATGCCTTTCTTTGTTCTCTAAGTAAACCCAGAATACCTCTTCTTATGTCAATAACTACGAGGCCAGATGAAGCTGACCAAGGGTATTCCTCTGTTTATGGCCATTATGGATGAGGTGCTTGAACAACAGGACTTTTCTTATATAAGTATTTTATGGACACATACTATGTTATATCGTGTTAATGGTAAAGAAAACACAGATATCCTAGGTTGTAATTTCAGTTGACATTTTGTCAACTCTCTCATCTTATTGTAATTACAACCTATTCAATTAAGAAAATTCCTTGCTTATACTATGGTTAAACACATATGTTGATCATAAATCTGAGGGACATAGACATCCTGAGCTGGGATTGCTCTAAAATGTATATAAGGCTTCTCATTCTTTTTTATCAGGCAGCCAGAATTAAAGCTCTGGCTCCATGCATACAGGTATTAGCTAGCTTTAAGGGAATAAACATGAGTTTATATACCACCTACCTGTTTGCCTCTTTTAACCAAGCTTTCAGGTCGACAATCTCAATATTGCCCATAACCGAATTATTTTCATGAACTTGGAGTTCTGAAATTCCTCTGTTCATAGCTTCCAATTTTTCCTACCTAAAGCTATGAGAGTTATATGATCTGCCTCTGTACTCACTTTTATAGTAGTATCTTTAATATTAAAGTCACACATTCATTTAGAATGTATTGTAGAATATGATTCAAGGTGTTGATTTAAGTCTAATACCTATCAGACTGCTTTACAGTTTTCCTAGCAGTTGTTTTTTTTTTTATCAGATGGGAGGCAGCCAGGTGGTTAGAGCACTGATCCTCGAGTCAGAAAGACCTGAGTTCAAATCTGGCCTCAGACACTATGTGACAGGGAGCCAAGTCACTTAACCTCTGTTTACCTTAGTATTCTCAGTGGCAAAATGGAAGTAACAATAAGCTGTGCTTTCCAGGGTGGTTCTGAGCATCAAATAAGAAAATATCTGTAAACTCCTTAGCCAGTGCCTGACACAGAATGGCTCCCAGTGAGTGTTTCTGCCCTTCCCAGTTTTTCTTGATTTATGTTTTCCAGTTTATCAAACATGGTTATTGAATGGCCTCCTATGGCCCTCCTCCAACATCCATTCTGTCTTTTCCCCTCAAATCCTTTGTCACCATTCATGCCTTAACAAATTCTAACCCTGGATCATCGCCACCTTGGAAGTCCCCACTACCCACAGTGCCAAGCACCAATGAAGAAAGTCACGCTTGTGTAACTGGTTGTGTGAACTTATTCAACAGGATTCAGTATTTATTGTGTGTAAGGCACTAGTCTGGGCACTAGGGACACAAAAACAAAAGGGAAGCCATTCCTGTTAGGGGATAATAGATGTAGACAAATAAGTATAGTACCAGGAAACTTGAGGAAAGACTAAATGAAATGATTAGAGGAGTTCATTTAGACACAATGAATTTCAGGTCCTCACAAGGCATATAGGGAGGAGTAGCTAGCAGGCTGGTACTGCTGGCCTATGGTGCAGGAGAGGGTAGGACTGAATTGGTAGATTTGGCCATCATCTGTACAGAAATGATCATTGAACTCATGGGACCAGATGAGATCACCAGGAGAGAGGATGAAAAAAGAGGAGAGAGAAATGGAAAGCAGAAGGGGAAACCTTAGCCAAAGCCTGGGAAACTCCAATGCTAAGGGGTCAGAGATGGAAGATAACCCAGCAAAGGAGACTGAAGAGCATTCGAGATCCAGGAGAGAGCAGTGTCACCAAGGCCAAAGCCCGGGGTGGGGCAGTAAATAGTTTCAGAAGTTGGAAAGAGATCAAGGAAGATTAAGCTACTGTACTGTTTTTCTCCCTTTCCCAGTCAAACTACCTCTGCTTCCTTAGTCCCCACACTTGTCTAAGCATTGTTTCTAACTGCACCATGCCACTCCACTCCCCTCTGTGGCACCACTCAGGATATCTTACCTGGCCTTTCCATTGGCCTTTTCTCAGTCTATATTCCTTGACTTCTCTGGACCTTTTGATGCCTTTGACCAACTCCTCCATCTGAATACTCTCTCCTCCATTGGCTTCATCAACACTGTTCTGTCCTTAGTCCCCTTTAACTGTGCCATGTTGCCCGGGGCTCTGTGATGAGCCTTCTTCTCCTTCCTACTCATGCTCTATTGGTGATCTTGTAGTTTTCATAGATTAAATTATTGCCTCTGTGCAGAAAACTACTAAATCTTTATTTCCAGCAATAATCTCAATTCTGAATTCTAGTCCCTTGTCACCAATTACCTGCTGGCTAGCTCCATCTGGGTGTCCCATTGGTATCTCAAGCTCAGCATGTACTAAACAGAACTCATCTTCACCCTAAAGCCCCACCCTCTTCCATATTTTCCTGTTCCTCTTGAAGACTTCATTATCCTTTTGGTCACTTGGTTTTTGACTCTTTATTCTCTTTCATCTCCACCATCCAGACCCATTCAGCTGCTAATGCTTATTGATTCTACCTCCACAATATCTCTTCCATCCACCCCCTTCTCTTATTCACATGGCTACTACTGTAGGGAATAAGGAATAAGCATTTACTAAAGTGCCTGTTATATGTCAAGCATTGTGCTAGCATTTTTACAAATATTATCTCATTTGATCCTGAAAGTGATTACTATAGGTAATCACTACCCACCTGACCTATTGTAATAACCTCATAATTGCTCTCCATGATTGTAATCTCTACCCCTTTCTAATTTCTTCTCCATACAGCTACCAAAATAACATTACTAAGGCACAGGTCTTATGAGGTTACTCCCCTGCTCAAAAATTTTCAGTGGTTCCCTATTAACATTAGAATCAATACAAATTCCTCAGCCTAGCATTTTAAGCCTTTCTTTCTTATTTCTTTTCTTTTTTTTTTTTTTGGAGGGCGGTTGGGGTCAAATGACTTGCCCAAAGTCACACAGCTAGTTTTTGTGTTGTGTCTGAGGCCGGATTGGAACTCAGGTCCTCCTGATTCCAGGGCCCATGCTCTATTCACTGCACCACCTAGCCACCCCTTAAACCTTTCACAATCTGGCTTTAGCTTTCCTTTCTAGACTGGTTTCATGTTAGTCTTCCTTATGCCCTCTTTATTCCAGCCAAATTGGTCTACAAGCTATTCCCTGAACAGGCTATTCCCACCTCCTGCCCCTGTGTCTCCATGCCTAGAAGTACATTCTGGCCTCACCCCTTAAAATCTTCATCTTCTTCCAAGGCTCAGCCACTTCTCCAGGAAGCTTCTCTTCCTCCTCTCCACCAACCTGCTCAGGGCCCTCTCCTTCCTCAAATTATCTTGCATTTATTTATCTGTTTACATATTGTATCCCTCCCCTCGCCTCCAGTAGAACGTCAGTTTTGTAAGAACCAGACTGGTTTTGTGGTTGTTGTTTTGCCATGGGAGAGCCTAGCACAATGCTTTACACACAGTGAGCACTTAATAAATGCTTGTTCAATTGAATTGAAGAGAGCAGGGAAAGGACTTGATGACTGGGCGTCTTGGAGGCAGCCACTCGGCAACAGCATCCCCAGAGGCATCACTGGAAAGAAAAAGGAAGAAAGTGCGTCCTGGGGTGCCCGGCGTTGGGGGCGGGGCACTGGCACACCACACAGTTCCTCAGAGACACTGCTGCCCTCCTCTTGTCAGACAGAAAGCTGTTCAAAGGGACATCGTTTTCTTGTTAGATGGAGTTTTCTACGCACAAAGACACATACACTGATCCAGAGAGGGATTGATTTTCACTTATCCTGTTTTCCCACCATGCACACATACTCTGATAAGGTTTTTGTTTTTGTCACATCCTATTTCTTTGTCAGCATCAAACCCTTTTTAATTGAAAAGAAACTCACAAACGCAGAAACAGAGAGCGGCTGATTTAGAGAGGAAAGGTGAGGTGAGATTTTCCTACTGTGTGTCCATCTGAGAGCTAAACAAGGTCAACCACGGGGCCACAGCTCACCACCTCATCTTCCCTCAATGCCAGGGATGTCCCAAGAAGTCAAAATATGCTTCTCACAACTCAGGGAGTGCTGGTCATTTCAGAAGAAGCTGGGATCTTTCAGAAAAATCACAAGTTTAGTGAATTCTCCCTGTTTAGTTGATTCTCTCCAGAAGAGTTTCTTCTGCTATGGGGATAGGTTTGGTGTTCAAGGGCTAGAAATGGCTTTAGGCTAAGTCCCCAGAGGGAAGAATGACATGATCTGTCCTCTACTAATTCTGAAGACACATATGCTCCCAAATTGCCTATTGGACAAGAAGGAAGAACTAGAAGGGTAGGAATGTGAAACATTATCAACATCTGCACTAGGTTGTTACCCTACTTTTGGAAACAGGAGGAGTCTCCTCTGGGGTAAGTTATCCAGGGTCCCAAGGCCTCTGGCCTAGGTGTCATGAGAAAATAGTGAAGAACTCAAAATGTGTCAATGACACAGTGATCGCCAACTTAGATCAAAGTCCATTACTGCCCAGCCCTTTGGGTGTGCTCTGTGCCTAAAGCCCTGAGCATCCCACCCCAGGGCCCAATGTACAAGGATTATGGCAGGGATGTATACAGTATCGAAAATCAGGAAAACCTACACAGGTAATCAAACTCCAATTCTGCCATCAGAATTTCCCACCAGACTTTGTTGCTCTCTCTCCTTCCAACACAGTCAGTTTTACAGGTCAAGAGATCCCAGCTCAGAAGCCTAAGCAAGCTCTACATTTGTAAACTGCCTTCAGGCAGCTTGAAAACAGGAGTGAGAATAGATGCCTTATTAGGACAAAATGAAAGCAGCTACTGCCCTCTCTCCACCATCATTAATCATTCACATCTATACAGTGCTTGAAGATTTGCAAAATGCTCTCCCCAGCAACCCTGTGAGGTGGGTAGTATAAGGGAAGCCATGTAATTTGGTAGAACCACTGTTGAAATTGGAATGCTGACATTGTAGTCATAGGACCTGAATCAAAACCCCAGTTCTGAGCTTGGACATATCATTTAACCTCTCTGGACTCTAATTGCCTCTTCTATAAAATGGGAGGATTAGATTTGTTTAGACAGGTCTGTCGCTTTGTGACCCCATTTGGGGTTTTCTTGGCAAAGATACTGGAGTGGTTTGCCACTTCCTTCTCCAACTCATCTTTACAGATGAGGAAACTGAGGCAAACAGGGTTAAGTGGCTTGCCCAGCGTAACACAGCTAGTAAGTGTCTGAGGCCAGATATGAACTCAGGAAGATGAGTCTTCTTGAGTCCAGGCCTGGTGCTCTATCCACTGTACCACCCAATTTCCCTAGAATTAGACTAGATGACCTCTAAAGTTCTTTTGAGCTCTAAATCTTTGATCCTATGAGCCACGAATTATTATTCCCACTTTAAAAATAAGGAACATGTGGCTCTACAAAGTTGAGATCCATGATCTCCACCCAGGTAAATTTCTGAAGCACGATTCAAACCCAACCTTGTGATTCCATTAACTACACCATGCTGCTTCTCAAGGTCATCCATGCTGATAACATGGCTGGTGTTTTGGTGGTAACTCAAGGACCCCCCACCACAAGACCAAGAAGCGAAGCTATGAAGAGGGAGGACTGGGGATGCCCAGACTTCAATCACAATCACTGGTCAAAAGAACTAAGCTTAGGCGAGAAAGATCAGACAAGTACTTACTGAGTGCCTCTCAAGCTCCCCGTGACCCAGATGCAAACACTGTTGGGCTGTTCACTGCCTACCTGTGAGATCTTGGGCAAAGAAGAACTCCTCTGCTATAAGATAAGGGGGTTGGACTGTGCAATTTCTAAGATCCCCTCAGGCTCTGAATCTATGACCTAATGACCCTATTGTCTGTTATATGCCCAGTCCTGTAACTGTAAAGACAATAGTAGACACAGTAGAAGTAGAAACCACAGTCTTAGCAAGGAGACAGAAATAACATAGTAGATGAGAAGGACTTGGACTCTGGAGACCTGGATTCAAATCTAGCTCCTACACTTAGTAATGCTCTGACTCCTGGTAAATCCCTGCACTTTTCTGTGACTCACTTTCCACATCAGTAAAAATGGGGGTCATACATCTAGTGGGGAATGGCTGAACAAGCTGTGGTCTATGAATGTAATGAAATACTATTGTACCATAAGAAATGATGAGCAGGCAGACTGCAGAAAAACTTGGAAAGACTTACACGAACTGATGCTGAGTGAAATGAGCAGAACCAGGAGAACACTGTACACAGTAACAGCCACATTGTTCAATGACTGACTTTGATAGAATTAGCCCTTCTCAGCAATGCAAGGACCTAAGACAGCTCCAAAAGACTCATGATGAAAAATGCCATCCACATCCAGAGAAAGAATGTTGGAGTCTGAATGCAGATTGAAGTATTGCTCCCTTTTTTTGTTTTGTTTTTTTTTCTTTCTTGTGGTTCCTCCCATTCATTCTAATTTTTCTATACAACATGACTAATGTGAAAGTATATTTAATAAGAATGTATATGGAGGTGGCTAGGTGGCATGGTGAGTAAAGCGCCAGCCCTGGAGTCAGTAGGACCTGAGTTTGGATCCGGCCTCAGACATTTAACACAAAAAAACTAGCCATGTGACTTTGGGCAAGTCACTTAACCCCAACTGCCCTCCAAAAAGGAAAAAAAAAAAGAATTTATATGTAGAGCCTATATTGGATTGCATGCTGTCTATAAGAGGGGGAAGGAGGTAGAGAAAATTTTTTAAATTATGAAAGTAAATGTTGAAAACTAAAAATAAATTAATTTATTAAAAAATGGGGGTCATAAATCTCCCAGTGTCTACTTGTGGGGGAAAGTGCTTTGTAAACCTTAAAGTACTGTAAACATGTGGTCTATTATCTTTATATGTAGAAAGAATGGAGAAGAATTTAGTACCAGGTAGAGCAGTGGATAAAGCACCAGGCCTGGAGTCAGGAAGACTCATCTTGTTCAAATTTTGCCTCAGATACTTACTAGCTTTGTGGCCCTGGGCAAGTCACTGAACTCTGTTTGCCTTGGTTTCCTCATCAGGAGGAAAAAAAAAAAACTGGAGACAGAAATGGCAAACCACTCCATTATCTTTCCCAGGAAAATCCAAAATGGGGTCATGAAGAATCTGACACTCAGCAACAGCAATAGTATAGTAGGGATTCAGAGAAGGAACAGCCTGAGAAGGATTTATGGAGGAGGTGGGATCCAAGAGAGTGAGCTGGAGTCACAAAAGTATCATGAAGATGGAAGTGGGGGAAGGGATTCCAAGAACAAAAGTAAGGAGGCTGGAGCAATACATGAATAGGGTCCTAGCAGGGAAAGTGGGGAGGAGGAGGAGCATCTTTCTTCCTGGGCCTAGGTTGTGTGTTGGGGAGAGAAGAAAGATAATTCCCCTCCCTGGGCCCTGGACCCTGGTGATCTCACTGTCACCATGCTCTTTCTTGATGCCACGGTACTCCAAAGTGCATCTCTTTCAGGGTCAGTATTTAAGTGACTTGCAAGATTTCATCTACTTAACCTGGCAAAATAGACTGTGTTATGTGACAGGCATTTTCAGCCATTGGTGATGCTTTGCTTGACTTATGTTTATTTATTATAAGGGAAAGTCTCTCTTAAAAAAAAATATTAAGGGACAGAGAGTGAGGGAAGCTGATGATAGTCTTATCAAAAAAGGGTCATTGAGGTTTGTTTGGTTTTTTTTAGTTGCACAAAAAAAGCAAAAAGCTTAGGAAACAGATAACCAGGACAACTTGGAAATGGACATCCTCATTTATTATACACTTTTTAAAAAAGCAAACTGTTCATAATAGTGAAACATTGTGGATTCATATACAATCCTCTTTTTCTATTCTTTGTTATAGAAATATTCATGGTTGTTAGTGTTTGTCAAATATAGAATAATAGAATAAAAATTATTTAATAAAAATAAAATAAACTGTGTTACCATGCTAAAGAGGCTGAGGGCCTCTTTTGTTGTCCAATCCAGAGGAGTAGCTAATGATGGGAATTTCAGGCACTATAGAAAGTCAGTGGGGGAGATACTTAGCTGTATATGGGCCTTCGGGAAGCACACTACTTAGGTAACTGCCAATGCCACTTACCTATTTATGTGGAGGGTCTTCCCTGTTCCTGTGGCTTTGTTCCCCTCCCTAGTGACTGAACCCCCCCAAATTCTGGAGGCTGCAGATCCCCAGTTTATCAGGTCTGGCCAAAAAGTGGTCAGCAGGGATTTTTCCCATCTTGCCAAGGTTTGGCTGGCCTTTTCCACCAAGGAACTCCTGACTCAGAGGCAGCCCCAAGCTAGCCCTACCATGCAAATCTTGCTACAGAAATGCAAGTAGGGCCACGTGGACAAAATCTGCTCTTAGTGAGCTAATCCTGGATCCAGGAGGACTGCCTGTTGAGAGCATGCAGCTTCATCAGAAAGTTTATGGACAGGAATTAATCAGGAGCCTCAGGACAGCTGGGGGTGGGGAGGGGTGATGGAGGTGAAGTGGGGGGAGTTGTTTCCCCCTCCTAATCAACAAGAGAAAAAATTCTGTGGAATATCAATGGTATTAAAGGCAAACCAGAGACTAGAAGAACAATAGAGGTGAAGGAAGAAGGGGGCTGAGAACAGACCCTGGGAGCTGTTGGACAAACTGGGGTTGATTACCAGCCTACCCCTGGTTTCTGAGAGAAAAAAACGTTGATGACATGGAGAATAAAAAAATCCAGTAGCCCAGGCGACGCTCACCCTTAGATTGAAAGGTCAGACTATTCAGTTATCTTACCTCCCTAGTAACAGAAGCCAACACAGAGCAGCCCTTAAAATCCAGCTCAAAATTCATCCTGTGCGTGAAGCTTTTGATGTGTCAGAAAGCATTCTGTGAGCCTTAAAGTCCTCTGTACTGTGAATGATCAATACTCAGCCAAATATACCAGCTTGTCAATACATCCAGGAGCTGCGAATTTCGTCAGTGCACATGTTTCATTCACTGATACAAATTACAACCCTTCTGTGACTTAGAATAGGGTCTTCATGTGTGGCTATGGCTGAATAATTCACCAGCCCTCAGACAGGTGGGTGATGAGCCTCTTGGAGCTTAACTAGGCTGCGATGTTGTCTTTCACCTGCCACAGACATACCAGTACTGATGCTTTTAATAATAATAACTCACCTGTACATACTTCCATTCCAAATGCTGCAAGGTTTTTGTAAGGGTCACAGAACCCTTTGTATACAACAATCCTGTGAGGTAGAGAGGTACTGTATTTTTATGCTTGTTTTATAGCTCAGGGATTGGCAGCTATGTGGCACAATGGATAGAACACTGGACTTAGAATCAACAAGACTCATCTTCATGAGTTAAAATTTGACCCGGGCAAGTCACTTCACCCTGTTTGCCCCAGTTTTCTCATTTGTAAAATGAGTTAGAGAAGGAAATGGCAAACCACTGCAGTATCTTTGCCAAGAAAACCCCAAATGGGGTCACAGAGAGTCAGACCCGACTGAAATGACCAAACCATGACAACATAGATCAGGGAGATGAAGATACTTGCTTGCTGTCCCACAGCTAATAAGTATCTGTCAAGAATCAAGCCCAGATTTCTTAACTATGACCCAGGTCAGCACTTTGTTCACTGCACATGCAAAGGGGGTGTTACACACACACCCTTCCATATTTGTCTGCTGCTTCCTTCAGTCTATACAGTTCTATTGCTCTCTTCTTGTATCTAGAGATGTCATTTGTCTCATCTCCCCTAGTCTGTAAGTTTCTTGCATGTAGAGATTAATATTCTTGCCTTGGGAGATCAAAGAGGAAAAGGACTCACAGTACAAAAAGAGCTTTAGTCACTTTTTTTTGTAATGGCAAAGAACTGAAAACTAAGGAGGTGCCTATCAATAGGGGAATAACTAAACAAAGACTGTTATATGAATGCAATAAAATACTATTGTTCTATGAGAAATGATGAAATGGACAGTCTCAGATAAACCTAGAAAGACTTTATGACCTGATACAGGGTGAAATGAGCAGAACCAGGAGAATAACTTATATGGTAACAATGACATTGTAAAGATGAACAACTTTGAAAGACTTAAGAACTCTGATCAATGCAATGACCAACTAGAATTACAGAGGACTGGAGATGAAGAATACTATCTACCTCCTGACAGAGAGGTGAGGGACTCAAGAGGCAGGGTGAGACACGGCCAATGTGGCCATTTGTTCTGTTGATGATATTTGTTACAAGACTTTTGTTGGTTTGTTTTTTTCAGTTGAAGGAAAGGGTGAGAGTGAGAGAAAAGAAATACTTACTCATTTAAAAATTTATTATTATTAATTAAAAATTATTTAAAAATTTAATTTTAAAGATCTTGCTTTCTTAAAAAAACATGATACAAACACCAAAGCACAAAATGGGGGTGGGGGAGTGGAGCCAAGATGGCAGAGTAGAAGCAGGAAATTGCATGAGCTCCCACACCAACCACCTCCAATATCTGTAAAATATGACTCTAAACAAATTTTAGAGCTACAGAAACCACAAAATGACAGAGAGAAACAAATCTCCCATTAAAGGCAGCCCAGCAGGTCAACAGGAAGGATATATCACACCAAGCTGGGAGCTGAGCACAATCCCACATGAGCCATGTGGGCCTAGACCCCGGGTGGTCCTGACCAGTGGCACAGAATGGCTGGAGCAGACTTCAGAAGAGTGAATCACCAGCAGTTGTGATGATTTCCAGACTTCTTAACCCACAAATGCCAAAGAGAAAGTAACAGATCAGTAG
This sequence comes from Gymnobelideus leadbeateri, assembly GCA_011680675.1. Lineage (NCBI taxonomy): Eukaryota > Metazoa > Chordata > Mammalia > Diprotodontia > Petauridae > Gymnobelideus > Gymnobelideus leadbeateri. The sequence continues at coordinate 17,117 of WOXC01005665.1, read as the reverse complement.
GGAACTCTGTTGGAACTGGGTGATGGAAGAGCACCATCCAGCCCCTGCCCCCCGGGGCAAGAGGTGGTGGAGGCTTGGTGGCTGCAGCTGCTGCCATGGGGCTGCCTCCAGAGCTCCTGGCCTACAGATCATAGGGGGACCAAATGACCATTCAGAGGGTAATTGCTCTTGCTTTGACCTGATTGGATCTGGATTGAGGTCTTGGGCAGTGGTCCTGGGGTGAGAAATGCCAGTGTGCCAGAGCTTGTGGTGGCTATAGAGAGGGTGCCCTCCTCAGACCTCTGACAACATTTGTGAAAACCCCAGTGATTTAGGACAAAGCTCTCTCTATTCTGGAATCAGAGTTCTACCATGGCAAAGAGCTCAAAAGTCAAGTAATTGGCTGGCAAGATGAGCAAGCAGAAGAAGCATAATCAGACCATAGAATCCTTTTTCAGGGACAAAAAGGATCAAAACATGGAACCAGAAGAAGTCAACAAAGTCAAAACTTCTACTTCAAAAGCTTCCAAGAAAAATATGAATTGGTTACAGGCCATGGAAGAGCTCAAGAAGGATTTTGAAAATCAAGTAAGAGAAATGGAGGAAAAATTGGGAAGAGAAATGAGGATGATGCAAGAAAATCATGAAAAGCAAGTCAACAACCTGCTAAGGGAGACCCCAAAAAATATTGAAGAAAATAACACCTTAAAAAATAGACTAACTCAGATGGCAAAAGAGGCGCAAAAAGCCAATGAGGAGAAGAATACCTTAAAAAGTTAAATTGGCCAGATGGAAAAGGAATTTCAAAAACTCACTGAAGAGAATAATTCCTTCAAAATTAGATTGGAGCAAATGGAAGCTAATGACTTTATGAGAAATCAAGATATTATAAAACAGATCCAAACAAATGAAAAAATAGAAGGCAATGTGAAATATCTCATTGGAAAAACCACTGACCTGGAAAATAGATCCAGGAGAGATAATTTAAAATTTATTGGACTACCTGAAAGCCATGATAAAAAAAAAAAAAGAACCTAGAAATCATCCTTCAAGAAATTCTCAAGGAAAATTGCCCTGATATTCTAGAACCAGAGTGCAAAATATAAATTGAAAGAATTCCAATCACCTCTTGAAAAAAATCCCGAAAAGAAAACTCCTAGGAATATGATAGCCAAATTCCAGAGCTCCCAGATCAAGGAGAAAATATTACAAGCTGTTAGGAAGAAACAATTTGAATATTATGGAAACAAATCAGGATAAAACAAGATCTAGCAGCTTCTACATTAAGGGATCAACGGGCTTGGAATATTGGAATATGATATTCTGGAGGTCAAAGGAGATAGGATTACAGTATAATGCTTCAGGGAAAAAGATGATCCTTCAATGAAATAGAGGATTTTTGTGCATTCTTGATGAAAAAACAGAGCTGAACAGAAAAATCTGACTTTCAAATACAAGAAGCAAGAGAAGCATGAGAAGGTAAACAGGAAAAATAAATTATAAGGAACTTATTAAAGTTGAACTATTTACATTCCTACTTGGAAAAATTATAATTGTAACTCACAAGACTTTTTTCAGTATAAGGATAGTTGAAAGGAATATAAATGTATACATACATACATATACATGTATATGTAAGAGGGCGTACGTGTGTATAAATATATGTGTGAGTGTGTGTATATGTGTGTACATTTATGCACAGAGGGCAAAGGATCAGTTGAATGGGAAGGAATGATATCTAAAAATAAAATTAAGAGGTGAGAGAGGAATATAACAAAAGAAGGAGAAAGGAAGAGGTAGAATAGAGTAAAGTATCTCAAGAAAACTATTACAATGGAGGGGAAGAGCAGGAAGGTGAAAGGTAATGGGTCAACCTTATTATCATTGAATTTGGCTTCAGGAGAGAATAACATACACACTCAATTGGGTATCTTACCCTACAGGAAAGTAGGGAAGAAGGAGGTAAGAGGGGGGATGATAGAAGAGAGGGCAGATTGGGAGAGAGGGTAGTTAGAAGCACACACTTTTGAAAAGGGACAAGGTCAAAGTAGAAAATAGAATAAGTGTGGGGCAGGATAGGAAACATTTTGCGTAACTACACATGTATAACCTATATTGAATTGCGTATCTTCCCAGTGGGGGTGGGTGAGGAGGGAAGAAGGGAAAGTCAAAGTTTTAAAAACAAATGTTTAAAAAAATTGTTTTTTACATGCAACTGGGAAATAAGATGTATAGGCACTGGGGTATAGAAATCCATCTTGCCATACTAGAAAGTTAGAGGGATGATGGGGGAGGATATAAGAGAGCAGATGGGGGGAAGGGGTATTCAGTGGGCTCACTGTTTTGGGGTGGGGGGTAGAGAAAAGAGGGGGAGAAAATTTGTAACTCAAAATCTTGTGGAAATAAATGTTGAAAACTAAAAATAATCATTTTTTTTAAAAGAGAAAAAAGCACAAAATGCTCCAAGCCCCTATTGTTTTGTTTATCTGTTCAAACATATTTGGTATCATCTATGTAATCCACAGAGAATAAAGACAAGGGCAAATGAGCAGAGAGGTTAGATTAAAATGCATTCACTAGTTCTTACACCATTACTTCAGAAGCCCATAATTTCATTGGCATGAGTTCTCCTTCCACCAAAGCAGTCTACAACACTTCATAGAAAGTCTTTGAGGTTTGTTGTGGGTAAAAAACTTATCATACTGTGGATGACCTTGTAATAGGTCTCTGAACCTAGCCAGGCTTATCCTCAATACAGTCTATTTCCAGTACTGAAATGAAAGCTTTCCCAGCCTGTCCAGGACCTGTCACAGTATGCACTCTGTTAGTAAAGCCTTTGAGAACCCAGGTTGGCTCCTGAGCCACAGTGAGACATGGAGTAGAAGAACTTTAGTGGAATGTAGTCATTTCAACAAAATGAAAGAATGCAGAGACCCCTGGGAGTTCTCTGTGTAATGCTTCCTTTCATCTATGGTAGTTTCATCTGCTGGATGCATTGAAACCTCATTGAAGGAAAAGATCATATATTGCACTAAGTACCTGGGCATATATCAGGTGTTCACTAAATATGAACACAAGATCACAGATCTATAGTTGGAGGGGGCATCAGACACCATCTAGGCCAACCCCCCTGCCTGCTTTTACAGAACACTGAGGATTAGGGTAGTTAAGTGACTTATCCAGGGTTGCACTTTGATATCAAAATGCTGCCCAAAGGGTTCCGTTCACATGATTTTTTCCCTTTCCCCCTTCTTTCTCTCCCTCCTGCTACCCCTCCTCCCCCACAGAAGAGGCTCTTTTCAACTTCTCTTGCCCTCCCAACTACCCCCTTCCCACACTCCTTATTCTCTTTTCTGGATCAACTACTTTCAGAACATCCTCAGTTCAAATGAAAGCTTCCCCATTAGCACCCCTTAAGCCATCATTTTTATCTTCACCATAACAAGCAAGTCATTAGACTGGAGGGGAATTAAATGAGGTAAAGTGAAAAGATTTAAAGAGAATCTGGGGTTGAATAAGACCACAAAAGAAAAACCTCTGAAGGCTTAGCCCATGGGGGAGGTTTGAACCCAGACAAATTTGAGGCTAGGAGAGGGAGCAACTAGATGGTGCGTTTGTCCTGGTGGGTGTTGCTCCTTTGGAAAGTTGGGTGTGGCCCCATGTGAGGTTAAACTGCAAAATAGGAAGTTTGTCTTCAAGATAAATTCATCTTCCTTTTGCTGTCTCCTCTAGACTGGGCCTTAAGATTTAACTGTCATACCATTTTTTCATGTGGGTCTTGTCTCTCCAACTAGACCAAAAGCCCCTGGAGAACAAGAGCTATGCCACCTACTCATACCTAGAAAAGGGCCAGGTATATAGTATTTTTTTTTTTTTTTGCTTTTTTAGAGCGGGGAGGGCCGGGCAATTGGCATTAAGTGACTTGCCCAGGGTCACAAAGCTAGTTTTGTGTCTGAGTGTCTGAGGCCAGATTTGAACTTAGGTCCTCCTAACTCCAGGGCCGGTGCTCTATTCACTGTGCCACTTAACTGCCCACACTTAGTAAGTATTTAATGAATATTTGTTGATTAGCTTTGCTTTTAGTGGGACCTAAATGAAAGAGGTTTAGTTATTAATATAACCAAGGTATATATTTTCTCATGTTTTCTATACACACTGGATGGCCTATCCTCTGCTCACTTCTCTAGATGATTTAGAATAACTCTCTTTGAGAACAGGACCTCTGTTGTTGTTGTTTGTCCCTCGTTCACCTAAGAAAACAGTGGGGAGGGGTAGCTCAGATTTATATTGTCAAGGACATAGAGGTCAATGACCTTGTGAGAGTCATTCATCATCATTCCACTCCTTGGGATACTTTGTGTGTAATGAGCCCCTTTCTGTTGTTGAGTTGTTTCAGTCACGTCCAACTCTTTGTGACCCCATTTGGGGTTTTCTTGGTAGAGATACTGGAGTGGTTTTCCATTTCCTTCTCCAGCTCATTTTACAGATGGGTAAATGAGGCAAACAGGGTTAAATGACTGGCCCAGGGTCGAACGGCTAGTCATTATCTGAGACTAATTTGAACTCAGGAAAATGAGTCTATCCATTGCTCTATCCACTGCACCTCCTAACTGCCAATGAGTTCCTCTAAAGGCAGCCTAAGAATATTGGCTCTGGAACTCTTTACTACTTTTCTGAGGCTAGAATGTGTGATGGAAATGCAGATTTGAAGATCTTCCCTGCCCCTAGGCCCTTTGATTGGCTTAAGAGATTTTGATTGACTTAAGTGACTCTGAGAACCTTCCTTGATTTGAAAATATACTCTACCCCCTAATAGTCTGAATGTGGTCACATGGAGCCTGTGGTAGGAGGCTTGATTTTCAGGAATGACCACACCTTGATGCTGTGTGATTAGGTAGTGGGTCAAGAGGGTGGTTACATTCTCTGAGCCAGGAGAAGACTATATAATCCCTGATTTGAGGCTTTGCTTTGGGGCTCACTTTGAGAAGTGTTGTGTGATTTGACCAGATGAGACCCTGGGAAGCCGTTGTTGAGAGCCCCCCGGCTTTGAAAACCCAGAAGTTGATGCTTCCCTCTCTGGTAACTGTGATTTGGTATTGATATAATGGTTGGACAGTTTGGAAGCCTGTCTATTTGATCTGCCTGTATACTCTGAAGTTCGGGGTGCTGACATTTTTCCCCTGAACTAGGTAATATATGTTTGTTTGATTAAAGTAAGCTTGTTAACCCATTTTGAGTTTCTTTCCTTTACAAAAGCAGATCTAAGAACCTGTGTTGGCAGTCACCCTGGGGATATTGGGGTGCTTGCTGCTACAGTATGGCGGTGTTTTGGGTAATCAGTTATGCACATTGTGACTCAGATCCCTACCATTAAAACCCTCTCTATTCATAGACCATGTCAAAGGTACAACTCAAACAGCAAAGTATGTGATATAAAAGCAATGCAAATAATGAGGGAAAAATAATTATTCATTAGAGCCATGTTCTTCTACACACAAATGGGTATAATCCCTTATAGGATACAGGACAGAAACTTACACAGTGGGGAAGCTATCCATCCTGGGCATGAATAGACAGGGTGAAGGAAGAGTTAGTTGTTCCCTCATCTCAGTATTTTCTCTGTGACCAGTTTCAAGATCTACTGGTCTATTGGGGCTAGGTTTGCGTTGGCCTCAGTTCTATGCTCAGTTTTTGTAGAGGAAATCTCCTGGGTTCATATCCTAAGTACTTTCTGGAACTCAAATGTAAGAAATATAGACTGTGGCACTCAGTAAACAGTATCCCAAGAGGCAATCCCTGCCCATGTAGACGTAATGCCCCAGGCAGCTTGCCACATAGCTCAGTGTGTGAGATTTTCCCAAGGACACCCAGCACAGGGAAATAGAGCCACATGAGAAAAGCCACCCACATAATCAGACTCTTTACAGCTGTACTATTCTCCCTACTGTCAGTACACTTAGTTCTATTACCACTGTATGAGGGCTAATTTATTTTAGTTAATTAATTTATTTTTAGTTTTCAACATTCACTTCCTAAGTTTTAAATTTTCTCACCCTCCCTCCCCTTCTCCCTTCCCAAGATAGTATACAATATTATATAGGCTTTACATATACATTCCTATTAAAGATTCCTATTCTCACATTAGTCATGTTGTATAGAAGGATTATAAGAAATGGGAGAAACCATGAGAAAGAAAAACAAAACAAAAAACAAAAAAAGAAAATAGTCTGCTTGGCTCTGCATTCAGACTCCTCCACAGTTCTTTCCCTGGATGGGGATGGCATTTTCCATCATGAGTTACAAGGGCTAATTTAGAAGTGCCAGATCAGAGACCCTAGATCTTCCTGCTTTATCTGCTACCAATAGGCAACCTCAGAATAGACTGATGCCTTCTTTAGTGTTGCTGGAAATTGCTGTTTTCTTCTACAGCCTCTCTGTCCTGACTAGCCAATTGTGATCAGCACTTCCTCAGGGAGTTCCAGTCCAGCACAAAATACTTGGATCTGACAGGAGAATTCAATCAATTTCACTCAACAAACACTTATTAAATACCTTCTAAGTGTAAGGCATTTACTTATGCTATGGATAAAAAGGTAAATAAGACATGGTCCCTTCCCTTCAAGTAGCTTATAGTCTTGCAGTAGGGAGGATAAAGTATACATAAATCACTGTAGTACAAGTTAGATTAGAATGAAAGAGTGCTGGGAAAAATCTTTGCAGGAGAAATTTCTAATATTTGTGAGGATTATTAACATTATATACTATTTTGTCTAAGGATAAATTTTTTTATCACTGAGTTCTTACTGAAAATATTGGTTCAATGGAAGATGTTCACTTGGTGGCTTTAGTCATTTTGCATTTCCAAGAGATGATAACTTACTTGCACTTTTAGCTGATTGGATCAGGGAAAACAAAAGGGGTGGCCCCTGAGCTCAACTTTGAAACAAAGGAAGCATTTCAACCAGGTATGGTGGAGGGCGTGAGCAAGATGAGATCAAGCAATGGCAACTACTCCAATTTAACTAGAACACAGAGGGCAGTAGAATGGAAAATAAGACTGGTAAAGTGGGTGAAGACAGGGCTAGCAGAATGGCAAGCTGTAGAACTGATCATTTTATTTGGTAGGTGCTAGGGTGCTAATTTCAAGATTATTTGATGGGGAATCTGGATGTGATGTTTTGGACACTGGCTAAGCTAAGTTATAGGCAGGGAGACGAGTTAGGAATTTATAGCAGTAGTCCAACTAAGAGGAAGTAAGGACCTCTTAGTATAAATAACTGACATTTGGAATTTGTTTTGTCTCTGTAGTTCCTTTTGGGGACATGGGAACCATTAGTAACAAGTGTCCTGTGCATGTGTTTCCCCATGATAGGTCAGAAATGCCATGGCATTATCACTGGAATAAATAAAAGCTAGTTCCCAGCAAAGAAGATTAATCTGATGGTCCCTGGAATCTCCAGGATCAGAATCCATAATATTATCAATGAAAGAATCTAACTCTAGTAGTGGAGATGCTTTAGTCCAATCACTTCATCTTACAGGCAAGTAAACAGAAGCCCAGAGAGTATAAATGATTTATCCAAGGTCATACAGGGATAGAAGAGGATCCTGGAAATCTAGTCCATTCATTTAATCTTACAGAAAAAAAAAAAACAGCCTGGGGTTCAGAGCAAGGAATTAACTTGTCCAAAATTACAGTCACTGAGTGGGAGACCCAGGATTAGAGCCTCTTGGTATTATGCTAAATTCAATAGCAGAACTACAAGATTGAAGGAATGGAGCCCCAAATCAGAATTGCCTTTTTCCACCATGAACCACCAGAAGGTACAAAGAGCCTAAGGAAACCTCTTTGCATGGAATGTTGCCAAGAGTAGGAACCCAAAGCTGTGTTTGAACAGGAGGCGCTGTCCCTGGTCTGAATGCCTTTGAACTGTGTCTTCTTTGAACCACGATGGATTAGAAGACCCTAATCACCTGTATAAAAGAAGACACTGAGACCTGACTTTCAGGAGAGTTTTCATTATAGGACATAAGCAAAGGACTGAGGAGAAGGCCTTTACTGATAAGAAGCTTTTTTGTTTGCTTTGGTGAATAGCCCTCATTGTAAATCTCTCAGGATGCAGCTTCTGTTCTCTATGGACATAGGGAGACCTGACCTCACAGTCCTCTTAAGAACCAGACTCTCCTTTGTGATGGTGGTTAATATTCTTGAGCAGCATTTGCTAACTCATACAGAATAATTCCAGATTTTGCAGCTGCTCTTCCCCTGCTGGTCTTATAATTTAACAGAGTATAGTACTGGATATAGAATCAGATGACCTGGGTCCAGATCCCACATTTTTCACTATTAAGTTCATAGCTCTTGAGCTGGAAAGACATCAGAAGTCATACATTCCAACCCTGCCATTTTGCAAATGAGGAAACTGAGGCCCAGGGTGTTCAAGTAACTAACCAAGATTACACAAGTAGTGATAGAGACAGTATTTGAACCCAGGACTCCGACTCCAGAACCAGCACTCTTTCCTCTGTACAACACTACCTCCTTATTATTGCCTATATGACCTTGGGAAAGTGACTTAACCTTTCTGGGACTTAGTTTCCTCATATGTAAAGTGAGGTTGCACTAAATGACCTCTTAGGTCCTTTACAATTCTAAATTCATGAGACCACCATCCACATCTACCCTTTCTCTACCTCTCCTTGACCATCCTCAGTTTCTCTGGGTCCTCTGAGGTGTGCAGATCGGGTCTGGACAGAATTCCCAGTTCAGTATAAAATGTATGCTCAGAAGTCTCAGAATCCCCATGATGGTCTGAGCCCAAGAAAGAGTAGTGCAGACTTGCTGCCCCAGGGCAGGTCTGGGCCCAGGTGAATATGGAGGAAATGCCACAGTGGGAGAAGCTGTAGATTTGAAATCAGAGACCTGGGTTCAAATCTTAATTCTGAGATATATATATATATATATATATATATATATATATATATATGTATATATATATATATATATATACATATATATATATATATATATATAATTTCTGTGACCTTGGGCAAGTCATTTCCTCTTTCTGAGCCTCAGTTTACTCATCTATAAAATGAGGGGATTGGACTAAATGATCTCTAAGATCCCATTCAGCTCTAAAACTTGGATGAAAAGCTCAAGTGTGATATCACCAGGTCATGCCAGACTGTAAGCCACAATCTTCTCCTGCACTATGTCCTGCTGCTTCTCAGTTCCTGGGTGGTGATGGCCATGGCAGGTGCGTTGTGTGTCTTAACCCAAATAGGTGATGAAAAGGATTCTTGGAAAGTAAAAACTTTAGATGAAGTGCTTCAGGAAAAGAAGGGAAAGAAGAAATAGTAAGAAAAGGCAGAGGGAAAACACATAGAAAATTCTCCTGATGGGGATTCTAAGAGGGATTCCCTTGAAGAGGGGAAGCTGAAAGATCACTACATGGAGATAACAATCAGGAATTCACTTTATAAGAAGGCAGATTCCATGGAAGATAGAGGTGAAGAAGGTGACTCCTTGGCCATCAAATCACCCCACAGGTTTCACATGTGGAAAAAACTCATCACAAGAAAGATGAGAAAAGAGAAAGGTGGGCATTGCTATCATTCAGCAAAATGAAGCATGCCAGGGTAAGAGAGAAGGAGTGAGAGCATGAGCTATGAAAAGGCATTGGGAGGAGCAGGATAAAGCTTGGTGGGAATGGGAAAGGCAGAAGAGGAGGGAAATGGCTTGAGAACACTCCAGGAGGGAGAGGGATTATCTAGATCAGCTGGAGCTAAAGAGAGAATCAGAATGGAAGATGAGGGAGCAACAAGAGGAGGAAAAGAACAGAAGGAATGTGAGAGAACTCTAAGAAGAGGCTTATAAAGAGTAAGAGTCTAAAAGAGAAGTTTCTGCTCATCACAGAACAGTGCAAGAAGACTGGAAGGGCATGGCAGGAAGCCAATCAAAGAGGAGAAGCTAGAAGAGAGGGATCCCCTATGATCCCATGACCTGAAAGAACGAAAATAAAATCTCACAGTTCTAGACACATCTGGGTTAATTATCAGGGCCACTAATAAATGTGGGGAAACTGGGAAACACTGGGATTAATCTGGATGTTGCTGGCACCTGTGTAATTGAAATCCCATAGGCACCAACTGATACAGGTAATTGGCGACTCCACTGATTCCTTTATGTTTGGATCTCCTGGAAGGGATTTTAACTCATAGGTTAGGATAAGAAGGGGAAATGATTCCCTTTCTTTAGGCTAAGGCTTTTGCTAAGCCATTTGCTGGGATCGGGAAGAACCTCAGGATCTTCAGAGAGCAGGCCTAACTGGGCTCCATCTGAGGCTCCGGTGGTGTTCATTGATTTCCTAAACGGTGCAGAGATGATGGCTGGGTGTGCATTTGCTGAACTTTCTCTTTAAACAAGTGTCTCATGTTATCAGGTCTCAAATGTTCTCAGAGCTTCTCTCTCCTCAGCCTTCATGTTTTCTCCAAAGCTATGTCCTTTAGCTCTTAACATTCTCTCTGAGCTTTTTTTCTTCAGAAGCCCAGCTTTAATTTCCAGTAACTTCTGTCCTTCATTTCCTATGCTCTTTTAATGCTTGTCCCCCTAAACTCAGCAATCAGTGATCTCTCATAGCTTTCTTAGTCATCTCCCCGTATTTCCATCAAGCTTGTATACTTAAGCTCAATTCTCATGTTGTCTCTGACCTTCTCTAAGCTCAGACTTCCTATGTTCTAGGAAAGGGATTCTTCTTGGATGATTCTTTCCTCCCTGACCCTGACCCTAGATCCAAGCTCCTCCAGCTAGATCCAAGCTCATATTCTCTTCCCATGATTTCTTCCTATGTTCAGCCCCTAGTATCTCCACTGGTTTTCTCATTTAGTGCTGCCCTCATGTTCTCTGCTAGCTTTCTCACCCAGCTCTTGTAGCTGCCTCTGAGCTCCCTTTCTAATTGCAGCCCTCTGGTTATCTCCAAGCTTTACTCCCTCTGCCCTAAACAAGATGTTTGTTCAATGAATTGCTTCGTAAGACTTTTCTTATGAGGTTGCTACTGTTATTGGAATTTAAGCCTATTTCTTCCCCCTTGCCCTTGCTCTCAAATAGCCTGGAAAGGCTTTGGGAGGTGAACATACATACAATTGAAAGAAAGCCTTGGGACCAGTCACCTCTATGTCACACCTCTGGAGTCACCCTCAACTCTTCATTCTCCCTCCCCCAACACAGCCAGTCAGTTAGCAGTTCCTGCTGATTCTAAATCCTCATCTCTCCTACATTTACTTCCTCTTCTCTCCGCTCACATGGTCACCACTCTCATTCAAGCCCTCATCACCTTAATATGGAGAATCTCGTTAGCCTCTTTATTAGTACTGGTGTCCCAGATACAAGTCACTCACAGGTGCCAAGGGATATTGCTAAAGCATGCATCTGATTATGTCACTGCCTGCTTGAGAGGCTCCAATGGCTCCTTGTTACCTCTAGGATCAAATACAATCTCCTTTGTTTGGCATTTAAAGCCTTTCACAGCTTAGCTTCAGATATTACTGTCTGCATGCTGTTATTACTTCATATATACTTTAAATTTACTTATTTATGTATGTAACTTCCTTGATCCACTCAACTGCTAGTGCCTCTTCTCTCTCCTCTCCCCTGATTACCTTGTATTTATTTTGCACGTACTTTATGTACGTATATATTGTCTCCCCCAATAGAGTGTAAGCTCCTTGAAGGCAAGGACTATTTCATTTTTGTCTATCTATAGCCAGTACCTAGAACAGTGCCTGGCATGTCACATGCACATAAAATGCTTGTTAATGACTGATTAGTTGATTTAAAGGGGATATTGGGCCATGGTCCCCCTCCCAAGGAATAAAGCTGCCAGGGGGATAGGAAGAAATGAATGTCAGGCTGTGAAGGGAGAAATTCTGCTACATCATGCAAATAATTTCTGGAACTAGGCTTGTAGGCAATTAAGCCAGGATTTGAGAACTCGAATTCTGTAGTCCCAGTCAGACTCAACTTGTCTTCAGGTATCCTCTTAGATATAGAGGGCACATGATTCATTTTGTCCTTGATCCTCCTTACTCTCCATTTCCACCCAACCATTTTAGAGAAGATGTAAGGTGGACAGATGTAAGAAGTGAAACTCTAAGTTTGGTCTTAGACTGTAAATCCGGATTAGGAAGCTCTACTACCAAACCATTTGGTTCCAGCAATCTTTCTATTTGCAGGTATAGCTACAGGAATGCAAAATAAAGTCTGCCAGGTCCACCCTTTCCTGACTCTTTATTAAGAGAAACTCCTGGGTAATCAGCACAGTTCTATTATAAACTTACAGGAGCATGGTGAATGTTGAAAAAATTACTTTTATTATTATGACACTAACCCCAAAATAGGGCCAATTAAATTGTATGTGGCTTGAGTACTATCTTTCTTAAGTGGACAGAAAAAATGACACCATTAATTATGTAGTAAGTGCAATCCCTGGTTGCCCACGCAGTGATGCACCACCAGCCGTCTGGTCTTCTAAGTTATTTTTTCTGGCAGGCTGTATGCCCAATGGCAACCCAACCCTACAGCCTACTGCAGTGGTGGCTCACTGACGGGGCTCAAAATTAATCTTGGGGATAGAATAGAATATTGCTGAAAACATTGAAATATTAAATCTGCTATTTATAACTTGTTCATGAGCCCCTACCCTGTGCATACTGTGATCACATAGTTTATTATACACAAAATAAAGTAGAAGAGGAACTAGACTAAAATTTCCAGAACAGAAGCTTCACCTCTAACTTTCTCACAGATCTCTTCCTGGTTACCCTCTTAGATCTTCAAGTTCAATGAGGGGAATCCTGACCACATTCAACTGTGGCTTATGGGAAAGAATAAGGGTAAAGAAATCTGCTCCCCAATGAAAGATCATGTACTAGAGATAAAGGAAAATAGGAAAGTTAAGGTTTTCTCCATTCACTTGGCTGCAGGAAAATGAAAGTCAAAACTGACTACCTGACTTTGGCAGCTTATGGGTGGTGCTGATCATGACTCCAATCTTTGTTGCCCAGATCAGCCTAGCTTTAGCAAAAATTTATTGTGCAAGACACTGGTAGACCCTGAGGATAAAGACAAAAAGTGAGATCATTCCCACCTTCAAGAAGCGTACATTCTACTGGCAGTACACAACATATATGCACAGATAAATGAATATAAGGTAATTTGAAAAGAGGGTATAGTCACAACTGCAGGGAGGGTGTGATGGAAGTAATACCTGTAGTGACAGTAGGCTAGGTTTGGTTGTTGTTCAGTCATTTTTCAGTCATGTCCTAGTCTCCATGACCCCACTTGGGTTTTGCTTGGTAAAGATGCTGGAGTGGTTTGCCATTTCCTTCTCCAGCTCGTCTTACAGATGAGGAAACCGAGGCAGAGTTAAGTGACTTTCCCAGGGTCACACAGCTAGTCAGTATCTAAGACCAGATTTGAATTCAGGAAGACAAGTCTTCCTAACTCCAGGCCCAGCACTCTAAGCACTATGATGCCACCTAGCTGCTCTATAGGCTAAGCTACTTTTCTCTTAAAAAGGCACTGAAACTATATTGGAGATTTAATTAGCTCAAGATACAAAGGCTTGGCCTGCTGATTAAGCTTCTTGGTGGCTTATATACTCTACCACCCCTCTATTTTATAGATGAGGAGGTCCAGAAACATTAAGTAACTCACCCAGAGTCATACTGGAAGTAGTTGTTAGGGACAATATTTGAACCCCAGTGACCTGACTCTGTATCCAGTGCTTTTCCCCCCGCATCATGCTGTCCCCTTTTCCTCCTACCTCTCCCCGTACTCTAATCCCTATCCATCTATGCTATACCCTTCTCCAGTCTCTCCCCATCTTCCTCTGCTTCCACTAATCCCTTAAGGACCCCTCTCTTACTAACTCCTCTATTGATTTATCTGCTTTTGTTTCCTCCATGTTCTTACACTCTTAGATTTGTCTGAAAGGCACCTGATATATATCCTGCAGTCCTGACTACTCTGTTTTTTCATGTCGCCTCACACACTGGGCCCAAAGAAGGAATAAGGATGCTCCTTGACTTCCTCCACCCCCAGCCACTCTCAGGCTTCCCTTTGTGGCCTTCACTCATCAGCTCTTCCTCTGTGGTTAATTCCATCCACGTACCCCACTCTCCCTAGATCTTAACTTCACCTTCCTTTAATAGCTGCGCTTGGTTTGGACTCCAAGAATATCACGCCCCTCAGAATAAAATGATCACTGAAATCTCATCATTGTGATGACTGACTCAGTGTTAGATGCTCTGCACCTTCTCAACTCCCTCAGCCTCCTTTCCCCTCTGACTGGAGGGCTAGAGGATAGAGCCTTCCTTTATAGAGGGCTGGAATCTGAACTTTCCAGCTAACTCTCTACTTTCCATCAATAGCTCTACCTGGTTTGGTCTCCACAGAACATTATGACTCCATCCCAGGTAGCCTTGGGTTACACACACACACACACACACACACACACACACACACACACACACACACACACACTTTCTAGCTTTCTTTCATTTCATGTGTTGTTCCGCAAATTAGATTGTAAACTCCTTGAGGACAAGAGCAGTCTTTCTTTTTCTTGTTTGTATCCCTAGCACTTAGCACAGTGCCCAGCACATAGTAGGCACTTATTAAATGTTTATTGAGTTTCCTTGATACTACCACATCCCAGGTCATTGAGTCACCCTCTTTTCCTTCCCTTCCAGGACCTGGTTCACTATCCCCCCTTTAATCCCTAGTTTCTGTCCTCATCCTCAAGGGCTTGAATATCCTGATGCCCCTCCAAACACCCCAGCTTCCCAGGTCACCAGCCTCTTCAGTTCTAATGACCTTTACTGCTGCTCTACCTCCACCACTGCACATTTGGATACCCCTTAGTCTTCACTGTCAAAGTGACCCCCCAAATGACAAACCTCTGAGGTTCTTCTCCTCGGATCATCATTTTCTGTCTTTCCATCTCTCCCTCTACTTTGTTCTTCCTTCATCCTCACGTCAATCTCTAGTCCTTTCATAACTTCTCTCCCACCAGCCCATTGCCCCTCTTCTGATGTCAGTTACTTCTTTTCGGTCTTGACTGGAGTAAGTAATTCAGTAAGGCTCTGTTCTCCACCCCAGCTCTCCTACCCCCTTGTCTTTCCATCATTCATACTCTCTCGGCACTCAACAGTGGGTTGCTCCTACCCCCTCAAGCTTCTCAGTGGTACTAGAAGAAGTCACGGCCCCATGCCAACTAGATGAAAGTTCATCTTGTCTCATCTCAACAGCATCCTCACTGCTCCAGGGCAGTCCTTTTATTCTTCTCTGGTTGATTTTCACAGCAGCCATTCCAAAACTTCTCTTCTCTCCTCAAACCCCCATACTCTCAATCTCCTCTCTATTTGCAGATGACCTCACTCTGTACTTTCCTGAGAAAAATGAGGGCATCCCTTCTGAAACTGACTTATTTCCTCTGCAGTATGCTTCACAATCTTTCTGCCTTTTCACTTGTCCTATACTCCTTTTCTTCAGTCACAAAGGACCCTAGGATCTTTTTTTTTTTTTTAAAGCAATTGGGGTTAAGTAACTTGCTCAAGGTTACACGGCTAGTCATTATTTTATGCGTGGGTGCTCATTTTCTGAGGCCGGATCTGATCTCGGGTCATCCAAACTCCGAGGCCGACGCTCTTACTCACTGCGCCACCTAGCCGCCCCTTTAGGGCAATTGGGGTTAAGTAACTTGCCCAAGGTTACACGGCTAGGTTTTTTTTGTTCGTATGGATTAAGTGTCAGAGGCCAGCTCCGAACTCAGGTCCTTCTGATTCCAGGGCCGGCGCTCTATTCACTGCGCCACCTAGCCGCCCCGGACCCTAGGATCTTAAATCTGGATCTGGAAAGAGCCTCAGAAGCCACCTTGTCTGACCACCTCATTTCACAGATGAGGAAACTGAGGCCCAGCGAGGTTAAGTGACTTGCCCAAGGTCACACTGGTGGCATTTGTCAGAGGGCTTTTTAAGTGTAGCTCCTCTGATTTCAGAATCAATACTGTTGACCCTATGTCATGCTGCTTCAAGTGTCTATTATTTCGGAACTTTGCCCATTGATCATATTTTCTCTTCCTCTATCCTCTTTTCTCTGCTACCTAGAGCAGATTTCATCCTCATTACCTCATTACCCTTTTAGAACCCTTATCTCCCTCAAAGGCTCAGTTCAGATGTGTTGGAAATGCCAACTTGGAAACCCTCAATTCCCCAATTCCTCTGGACTTCTGCCTGTGATTGGTCTGATACCACAAGTTTGGGTGGGGGCAGATTCAACCTACAGGACCATTGAAATTCAACAGGAGGGGCAGCTAGGTGGTGCAGGGAATAGAGCACTGGCCTTGGAATCAGGAGGACCTGAGTTCAAATCTGGCCTCAGACACTTAACACAAAAACTAGCCGTGTGACCTTGGGTAAGTTACTTAACCCCAACTGCCCTCCAGAAAGGGAAAAAGAAAAGAAAAGCAATGGGGGCACCATTCCTGTGTTATCTAACCTCCTCCAAAATCTGCATTTCAGGTCCCTATTTGGGCACCATTTGTTGGAAATGCCAACTTGGAAAAGTAAAAGCACAATTGATACCAAAAATCTGATATCAAAAGAAATTTATTAAGGGAAATCCAGAGTAATTGAACACTTTCTGGCCAGAAGTAGACTCTGTCTTTCTAGTGGAAGGAGTGCCAGATACAAAAGTCAAGCAAGTTTTATACAGTAGTTTGAGGCAGACGCTCCCTTCAGAGGATTGATTGGTTCGTTCTCTTCTGGGTACACCTCTCCATTATCATACATTATTACTAATGAGGCTCTAATTCTAGGCTAGGTGTGTTAGATTATATATATAAAATACATATGAGGTTCATTAAGCAAGCACAGTAATAACCCTAGAATAGTGGCCCCCTCACCCGTTGACCTGAAGGTGTCCTTATCTGGGCCTGAGAGTCCAAGACTGGTGTCTGCTTCCTAATTAGTCAAACCCACCTGTTGCCAGCTTCTTTTTATTTTTCAACTTTTATGTTGTCTCGGAATTCTATGGGAACTGGGAATCCGGCTTCTCCTCAAGGTTACTATCTAGT